>JALIGW010000002.1:254349845-254949845 GCA_023053685.1 Diadophis punctatus similis
TTGACATTCTAGAATATGATGGTCAGAAATAACTGTACACGACACTAGAACTGTTTAAAATAGTATATATGGTATTTTGTTTTTACCTTTGTTTCATGGCAATTGGAATGCCAGGACAATTACACTGTATTCAATATATCTATATGTAAACAATGAAAATATATTTAAAAGTTAAAAAAATATTAGGTCATTACTTTTCCTGAAGCTCTTTCCAAGTTACTCATATAATTTCTGTTTTGTATAGATCCTTTTATGATATGTAAGGGAACTATTATGACTGGAGCCCTTTCCACACTCCATACATTTTTATAACTTTTCCCATGTGGACCCTTGTATGGGAAGTAAGATGACTGGTCTGAGTAAAGGTTTTTTGATACTCCATACTTTTATAAGGCTTTTCTACTGTGTGGATCCTTTTATGTAACATGAGTGATCAATTTTTGAAGAAACCCTGTCAGACCCCATATATTTCTATTGGGGTGGGAGGGGAGGGAGGATTGGAGAGATCTCTAAATGAAGTTTCTGTTTCCTGCAGTGCTGTACTGTGGGAGGGGTTTTGTTTGCTTTAAATTGCTGTTTTTAAGTGGGAAGATTTAGTTCAGTGGTTCCCAAAGTGGGGCGGGTACCGCCCCCTAGGGGGCGGTGGGATGACTTAGGGGAGTTCTAAGAGGCAAAGGGGGCGGCAGGGGGGCACTAAGAGGCAAGGGGAGAGGCAGGGGGTGCTAAGAGGCAAGGGGAGAGGCAGGGAGCGCTAAGAGGCCACGTGGAAGGCAGGAAAGCATGTCGGGGCGGCGGGGGAGGGAGGTAACAGCCTACTCCCTTCCCCATAACCCTGCCAAAGTGGTGTGCCTGGAGAGCTGATGGATGGGCGTGCCGGGCCGTCTCCGAACCTCGCCAGGAAAGTAAGCCAAGCGCCAGCCAGAGCACTTTCTTCCTTCTCCCGCCACCAAGAAGAGAGAAAGAAAAAGAAAAAGAAAGATTGGAAAAGGCATGGATGTTTCTCATGTGCATTCACACATTCAGGGATGCCCTCACTTTCTCTCATCCAGATATACCTGCACACATGGACGTTTTATAAGCCATAAACTCTGTCAGGAATCCCGTCTTGGGAGTTGGTAAGTAATTTGGAATTTTAGGAGCATCTCATAGCTGCTGTCACAAGATTTGCCTTGGGGGAGGTTGCTTTCTACTGCAGGAGAGGGAGGGAGGGAGGGAGGGAGGAAGACAGAAGGAACGAAGGAAGACAGAAGGAAAGAAAAAGGAAGGAAGACAGAAGGAAGACAGAAAGAAGAGAGAGAGAGAAAGAAAGAAAGACATGACCACAATTGAGCCCAAAATTTTGGTTGCTAAGCAAGAGCGTTGTTAAGTGAGTTTCACCACATTTTACAAATTAGCCACATCCACCCGGTCACCTGACCACCAAGCCATGCCCACCTGAAGGGGGTGGGGGGCACTGAGGATGAGTTTGTAACACCAAAGGGGTGGTGGACTGAAAACGTTTGGGAATCACTGTTTTAGTTCCTGCCAAGACCTCTTGCTATCACAAGCCTTTCAATAAAAGCTACTTTTGGAATAACATCAATTTCAAGAGCCCTGCTTTCTTGGGAAGATTGGAGAGGCAACACCTTACAAACCCTTTGCACATTCCACGAATTTATATGGCATGTCCCGTGTGAATTCTTTTATGAGAAGTAAGACAATCACTCCGACTGAAGCTCTTTCCACACTCCATGCATTTATAGGGCTTCTCTCCCGTGTGGATCTTTTTATGAGAAGTAAGACAATCATTCCGACTGAAGCTCTTTCCACACTCCAGGCATTTATAGGGCTTCTCCCCTGTGTGGATCCTTTTATGAGAAATAAGACAATCATTCCGACTGAAGCTCTTTCCACACTCCATGCATTTATAGGGCTTCTCCCCTGTGTGGATCCTTTTATGGGAAATAAGACCACCGGTCTGAGCAAAGGTCTTTCCACACTCCATGCATTTATAGGGCTTCTCCCCTGTGTGGATTCTTCTATGGATCGCAAGTTTATTCTTGTGAGCAAAGGCTTTCCCACACTCCATGCATTTATATGGCTTCTCCCCTGTGTGGATCCTTTTATGCATGGTAAGATCACAATTTCTCCTAAATCCCTTTCCGCATTGCACACATTTGAATACCTTTTGACTTGCGTGGATCATTTCATGGAGAACAAGGGAACATATTGTTCTGAACCAGTTTTCACAGTCCATGCAACTCTGTGGCTTATCCTCTGCGTGGCTCCTGTTATGTTTAGTAAGTTGAATTCTATGAGCAAAGGTCTTTCCACACTCCATGCGTTTTTGTGGTTTCTCCCCTTTGTGGATCTTTTTATGATAAAGACCACTATCATTTGACATAAAGTCCTTTCCACATTCCATGCATTCATATGGTTTCTTCATTTTGTGAATCATTTTATGTACAGTAAGATCACAATTGGTACAATTCATGCATGTATTTGGCTTCTGTCCTGCGTGGATCATTTCAGGGAAAGTAAGTTGACTGCCTGTTCTGAAACTTTTTCCACATTCCACACATTCATTAGGTTTCTCTTCTCTGTGGATCCCTTTTTGAGATATAAGGGATCTATTTGCAAGAGAAGGGGGGAAAGTCCTATTGTAATTTTTTCCATTGTGTTTGTTAATAGCATCTTCTTTGTTTTGGACTGGAAAGTGTTCATTTACATGTAAGTTAGCTTTGATTAGTTTCACACTTTTCCTAATATATTTCTTTATATTCCCTTGTTGGGCAAAAAACTCTTGCATTGAAGCATCAATAGAAGATGAGCTTTCCTGATTCCAGTTATTTAACTGGTTTCTTTCATGTCTTCCTACTTCCTTTTGAATTGCAGATTTCTCCATTCCATCTCCAGCATTGATCACTTGGAACAGTTCAAAGGAATCTTGATTCTCCTGCCCATTATTACCTTCAAAGGAAAAGAATAATCGCTGGTGAAAAACATCAAACTGTAGAAAATCTTAATTCTTAATTTTTATTGGAAGAATTTCCAATATACAGTATTACCCGTTTCCATGCTTTCAATGACATGGAATTACAATTTCTATATTCATAAGCTGTAGAAGCTTTGGAAATATCTATAAAATCTCTGTTTCTCTACAATTATCCACATGTATTCAAATCTCATCCAGACTTAGCTCTCACTTAAGCAATAATCAGAGGAAATATCCAGGGCAGTATTAAGATATAGCCTTTTATTAGAGTCAGTTAATTGCAGCAGAGACCTGTGAGAGCTAAAACAATTTTGAAAGAAGTCCTTGTTTTTTCTATCCAAACTGCCTTCTCTTTACTATTCATTTTCACTTGCCAAAACCACATAGCCACAGAGAAAAAAACCCAGCAGTACTTCTATTCACTCTCAACACTAGAGTTAGGAATAGCAAACTTTTACCCAGAGAGGCCACGTTCCTATGATTTTCAAGCATGACTTTCGAATGCAGCTCTTTTTGGTCAGGATCCAGCTGAGACCACTCCTCCTCAGAGAAATGCACAGCCACCTCCTCGAAGGTCACAAGACCATCCTGAACAAAGAAAAACATAAAAGGCCAAGGATTATTTGGGGGGGGGGTTGTTCCATTGTTCACAAATTCCCAAAGCACAACTATTTGCTAAATTAAATACTTATGCTTGATATGATTCCAGGGTTTAAGGGAGACGGGAGAAGACAAAACAGAAAATTGTGTTTATAACTTCATTCCTATTTCTTGAAGGGATTTTTTAATATTAGTTCTTATAAACTAATAATACGAAGAGTACCCAGCATCCTTCTTTCCACGGTGCTCAGGAACAGCCCAAACAAGGTGGGGGGGGGACGACAACCGGGGGGGGGGGTTGGGGAAGAGAAGAATGCACTGTACACCAGCTTGATTTCCTGAAGGCAAGAGACAATACAAATCTAGCTTACCTTTACTTGATTTGGAGGTTCAACCACTGTTTCAGCTCCGCCATAAAGACCAGAAAACTTCATTCTATGTTTCCCTGTGAGGAAGACATTCATGATTAATTACAAAATTGAAGGACATATTCTACAGAAGAGAAGACATAGACAAGGTAAGATAGCTGGGATCTCTCTGGGGAAGCGAAGGACCTTCAGTTACCTCCCAAGGTATCCGGACTTGACTCTTCCTGAGGTAGCCTCCTGAAAAACAGATCCTCAGGGGGATTTGATGGATTCCTCTTTCCTTCAGGATCTCTGATCTCCATAGTGAAGGACTTGAAATACGAGGAAGGAGAAAAGAAGAATAATTTATGGACATCACACAACATGAAGCGGATTCTTGTTCTCCAAACACAACCTCAAAGCGCCCAATATTCATCATGGAGCTGAGAGAGGAATGAATGGAACTATGTCCTACAAAATTAGTGAAACACCTCCATGTAGTAGGAATGCCAGCGGAGTCTGGAAGGGAGGGAGTGAAGAATTCAAACTCTTAATTCCCTTCAAAGCTCTTCTAGACTCCAGAGACAAAGGTCTCTCACCTCCAACTCGACCTCCTCCTTCTGCTCCTCTGCCTGGCTCAGGAGGAAGCCTTCTGCCAGGGCCACCGCCTGGGAGCTGGTCTCTGCTCCACACTCCCGCACCCAGCTCTCCATCTCTGAGGGTAGGATAGCCAGGAGCTGCTCCAGAACCACCAGGTCCAGCATCTGGGCTTTGGTGTGCTTTTCTGGTCTCAGCCATCGCCTACAAAAGTTGTGGAGTCGGCTGCAAAGTCCTCGGGGACCCTCAGCCTCCTGGTATTGGAGGCTCCTGAAGTTGCACGGATGAACTTCTGAATGGAGGATGGTTTCCTCCTCCGGGATCTTCTGCCCGCTTTTTGTCCAGATTTCCCCATGGCTCCCAGGCTGAACAGCACAAGGGCCTTTTGGAGTGGCTTCACTTGTTAAAAGTCGTGTCTCCATTCTGTCTCTGATCTGCAAGACAACTCCAGACGGGTCGCAGGAACCTTGTGGATCTCCAACCGCTTTTCATTCATAGGATGCTTTCTGTTGTTGCAGGACTGACCACAGCAGGTTATTCTGCCCTCTTTGCCAAGAGATAATTTTGGTTCCCAAAAACTACAAATGGCTTCGAGTTTGTGTATCTGAGATGGAAAAGAAAATAAATTCCAAGAATTACAAAGTGGTAACTTAACCACTGAACAACATTCACACAACCTGCCCGGAGACCCAAGTGGGTCATCCCAGCGCAGGGCCGAGATCCTTCGAGCAGGGCCGGGAAGGAGGCAGCTGGAGAGGCCGCCCCGCTTCTCTCCCCCTCCGGAGACAGGCCGGGTTGCGGAGGATCGGGCCCTCGGGGAGCCTGGTGCGAATCCTGACCCCTCGCACGGCTTCTCTCCTCTCCTGCTGGGCCTCCGCAAGGCCGACCCTCCTCTCCCCGCACTTGGGCTCTTCCCCGGACACGGAGCGGGAAGGGAGGCCGGATCCCCGCCGCCTTCCTGGCATCACCGGTTTTTCCGCTTCCCCCTGCAGGGAGAGGGCGGCTGGGGAGCATGGGACCCGGAGGAAGGCCGGGCGCGGGTCTCTCCCTCCTCCGACTCCCTTTTCCCGGGAAGAGCTCCCCCCCCTCACCTGGGGCACGTCTGGATGTCCCCCCGCCAGACTCTCCCGCAGCGTCACCGCCTCCTGGGAGCCCCAAGGGTTAAGGACAGGGAGTTCAGAGTCCTAGAGCGGCAAGTGATTGTGACGTCACTTCCCTCGCAGCCTCCTCTGGAAAGGCAGCCGTGACTTTCGCCCTCCAGTGGGCCAATAGGGAAGCACCTGGTGTTCCCTTCTCTTGGCGGAAGGCGCCCCCTAGTGGATTTTACGTAAATTTACAGGCTTCCCTGCAAAGCTCGGGAAAGAGGAGCGCATCTGAGGGAAGGGCGGGGATGATGGGCATGGGAGTAGGGGGAAAGGCCCCTCTCAATGCCCCAAAAAAGCGTTGTAGTCTCCAGAGGCGGCACTTTCTCCATCTTCCTCTCCTCCAGGAACCGTCTGTGGAGATGGAGAAAAATATCTCTGGAGGATTTGAACTCGCTGCCCTCAAAAACAGCCGCCCTGAAGGCTGGGCAGAAATTGGAGGAGGCCTCAAAAGGGTCCAAATCCTGTCAGAAACAGCTGGCCGGTCAAGAAGAGAAGGAGACCAGGAGGCTCTCTGGGAAACACAGCTTGTGTCTTGCAGTTGTGAACTCGGGTCTTAAATGAAGGAAGATGGGACACAGGCAGGGAAGCCACAATCAGGAAAATGATTTTGTTTTTTTGTTTTTTTAATTCAATACATACAGGTGCCCATCTCAAATTATTCCCTCAGCCTCGCATTGAAGGGGGAACCAGAAAGGACAGAGACCCTTCTAGCTTCTTCTGATGAACACCCCAGGGTGACCCGTCGTCTCTTGTGCCAGTGGAAAAATTCTGAATTTTAAAAAAAAAAACCAGTTCCAAAATGGAGGAAAAGCTGAAACCAATGGATATTTAAAAATTTTGTTATAAAATTTTGCCTCATAACCTCATGCTCCTTAACTGGGAAATGAAGAGGGGAAAATGATTCATTATCTTTGACCATAAGAAAATTTTTCTTATGGTCAAAGATCAACATAAGGGTGGGGCACAGAAAAGCATAAGTTACATCCCAGTACTAAAAGATAAAAACCCCGAAAAGAATTAAAAATAATCTTAAAGTGGTGTAGCAGCCTTACAGTATGTGTTGGGAGCCTGGCAAACTTTATTGCTCACAAAACAGCACTCTGCTGCTGCGCAGAACCTGGCAAGTTTATATGCTTTAGTTTAGCAGGTTGGTATCTGGAAAGCTGCAGTTGCTGTGTACCCTGGATATTTATGCAATCTTCATTCATTCATTCATTCATTCATTCATTCATTCATTCATTCATACATACATACATACATACATACATACATACATACATACATACATACATACATACATACATACATACATACATATATATATAACTGCCTGGACAGTCCCAGTGAGGGGCTGAAAGGCAAAAATGGAAGCTGTGATGCTTTCTCTCCCATATTTGGGTACACCAGGATAACACGACAGAAAAACATATATAACTCTTTCCTGGTGAAAGAGCTGATTGGGAACAGAGCCTATGGCCTAATGGTTAAGTTGCTGCACTGCAAGGCAGCCGGCCCCGGTTCAAATCCCAGTAAGGGGTATGGCTATCTGACGAGAGCAAAATAAGCTCAAAATAGATCTATAATAGTCTCCCTTTATTTTCATTTATCAGCAAAAAATCATATATATATATATGTATAATCATATATATATATATGTATATATGTATATGTATATATATATATATATACACGCCCCCTATTATTTATTTTATAAACTTTGTATTCTTTTCTTTTTCATAGTTTTCTTACCTTGTATTGGATTTTTATCCTTGTTGAAATTGCAGTAAAATTATCAATGGAAAGCTGGAAGGAAAGAGGACAACCAGGAAGAAGTGGATAAACCCAGTTGAGTGCATAACTGGAAATGCTGAAGGACCAAGTTAGGAAGAAGTCCTCCATCATAAAATTTCTTACATTGTTGCAAAGATTTGATTAAGTCTTCCTGTCAGAAAATCTGTTTGTGTGGTTGTAGAGTTCAGCCACCTTGATGACACATAATCAGTTTACTTAGTACTTATTTTCAATAAGGCTGGATAACATTGTCTATTCTCATTTTTGTCAGGATTTCCCATGTGTGCTACTTGTCATGTAATAATATCACATCTGTATATATTACACATCTAGGTTCCTCTTGGATGCTAAGCTAGATATTCATCTTCCCTACCAGAATTTTCTCTTAATAAAATTACTTGTTTTAACCGCTCCATATACACCCACGTAACACCCATACTCCGCCAGCTGCACTGGTGGCCCATTAGTCTCCGGACCCAATTCAAGGTGTTGATTATCATCTTTAAAGCCCTACATGGCTTAGGACCAGGTTACCTCCGGGACCGCATCCTACCTCATACCTCCCTTCGACAGGTTAGGTCCCACAGAGTTTGTCTCCTCCAGGTCCCTTCAACCAAACAATGTCGGCTGGCGGGGCCTAGGGGGAGAGCCTTCTCTGTAGGGGCTCCTGTTCTCTGGAACCAACTACCCCCAGAGATCCGAATTATCCCCACCTTGCTGGCCTTCCGAAAAGCTATGAAGACCTGGCTCTTCCTGCAGGCGGCGTGATTCGAGACCATTAATGCCTTAGGTCTCCCCCGTGTATGTATGGTTTGTATGTTTTTTAAATCTTTTAAAATTGTTTTTAATTTATTAATATTGTTTTATAGTTGTTCTTTACATGTTGTACGCTGCCCTGAGTCCCCAGGGAGTAGGGCGGCATATAAGAACAATAAATAAATAAATAAATAAATAAATAAATAAATAAATAAATAAATAAATAAATAAATAAATAAATAAATAAATAAATAAATAAATAAAATAGCAGATGTGGCACAGTGGTTAAAAGCAGCACTGCAGTTCAGCTGTTCAAATCTCATCGGCTCAAGGTTGACTCAGCCTTCCATCCTTCTGAGGTCGGTTAAATGAGGACCCAGATTGTTGGGGGTAATATGCTGAACTCTGTAAACCGCTTAGAGAGGGCTGTAAAGCACTATGAAGCGGTATATAAGTGCTATTGCTATAAATAAATAAATAAATAAATAAATAAATAAATAAATAAATAAATACATCATACATACATACATACATACATACATAAGCGGCTAGAAACAGATTCAAAGGTGTGGATATTTTCACAACACTAGGAACTACTTCAAAGCCATTTTTGAGTAAATGATTTCAGGCTGACATGAGACTCTAAAATTCTTAAGTATGGACCCTCCAAAAATAATCCCGTATTTGTAATTGTGCCCAAAGATCATTAACTATATCACACACACACACACACAAAACCTCATAGCAACTGCATTTAGTTTAATGCGATTTCCAAGGTAAATATAATAGAATCTATTTTAGTTTTTGGCAGCCCCTTGTCATGCCACAGCAAAGCAGACTTTTGGCACCTTTGCAGTCAAGAGTCTTTGCTGTGCATTTATAGGCCTTCTCACAACTGAGAAAGAAATGCAATGAGTTGTCTTTTCTAATTCAGGTTGTATTTTCTAACCCTATGCTCCTTATGGTTTTCTTTCTCAGGTATTACTTGCATTACATAATGAGAAGCAAAGGTGGAAAGGCAGATTGTAACTAGATTAAGCAAATGAAGAAATTGTGAAATCATAACAAGGGATTGAGGATTGATTGAATATCCGCCTGCAACTCTGCTCTAGTGGAAATATTCATCAGAGGGAATTCCTAGGGATCTGCGCTTCTTCAGTACTGTGCTAGACACCATTATGAGGGCACTCAATGCTTATTATCTCCATTCATCCTGACTTTTTGCCTTGGAATGTATTTAGCAAAAATCACAACTAGGATTGTGGAGTCACCTTGTCTGTGTTGGACTGGAAAAACAAAATATTCTCACATATTCGTATATATCTAGTATTTATATGGAGTATTACCCAAGTGGACCCTTTCATGAGATTTTAGATTACTATTCCTGTTGAAACTCTTCCCACACTCCTTGCACTGATATGGCTTCTCTCCTGTGTGGGTCTTTTTATGGCAACTAAGAAGGCTACTCCTTCTAAAGCTCTTTCCACACTCGATACATTGATATGGCTTCTCCCCTGTGTGGATCCTTTTATGGGCAGTAAGATAACTGTTGGTACTAAAATTCTTCCCACATTCCACACATTTATATGGCTTCTCCCGTGTGGATTCTTTTATGGGAAGAAAGATGACTGCTCCAAACAAAGGTTTTTCCGCAGTCCATGCATTTATAGGGTCTTTCTCCCCTGTGATTCCTTTGATGGCTCCTAAGAGAATAATTATCAGGGAAAATCTTTCCACACTCCAAGCAGGTACGTGATTTCTCTTCTGAATGGGTCATTTCATGGGAAATGAGGTGATCAGATAGAGAAAAGCCCTTTCCACAGTCCATACACTTATATGGTTTCTCTGCTATGTGGATTCTTTCATGTTCCATAAGGGATGCATTTTCACAGAAGACCATTCCACATTCTCTGCATTTATATGTCTTTCCCCCTTTGTGAATTCTTTTATGGGAAGTAAGATTACTGCTTTGAGTAAATGTCTTTCCACACTCCATGCATTTATATGGTTTCTCCCCCGTGTGGATGAACTTATGAGAAGTTAGATGGCTACCCTGAGTAAAGCTCTTGCCACATTCGATGCATTTATATGGCTTCTCCCCTGTGTGGATCCTTTTATGGGAGGTAAGATCAGCATTCCTCCTAAAGCCCTTTCCGCATTGTACACATTTATACGGCTTCTCCCCTGTGTGGATTCTTTTATGGGAAGCAAGATTACCACTTTGAGTAAAAGTCTTTCCACACTCCATGCATTTATAGGGCCTTTCTCCATTGTGATTCCTCTGGTGGCTTCTGAGATAGCAGTTATCACGGAAGGCCTTTCCACACTGGATACAGATATACGGTTTCTCTTTGGAATGTGTCATTTTATGGGAAATGAGGTGACTGGATTTGGAAAAGCTCTTGCCACACTCCAGGCATTTATAGGGTCTTTCTTCTGTATGGATCTTTCTATGGTAAGTCAGTCGACTGATCCAAGAAAAACTTTTTTTAATTCCACTTTGTGATCGGTTTTTCTCTCGATGTGATCTCTCATCACTTCTTGGTTCCAGCTGATCGGCAAACTTCCCTTTTTCCTCTTTTGGATGGATTTTTGGGTATTGTTCTTTGTAATTCTTATCCTCCTGAACATTATTTTCTACCAAAAGGAACAAGAAATTGTAGCAAGATTAGGAACATGTTTAAAGATAATTTTTTTCCTGAAATTTTGCCAAAGAATCATCAATATAATTTCGGTGTTTTGCTGACTGATATGAAAGAATCTGATCTAAGCTGCTACTAAAGATGGGCTATATTTCCAAGTGGGCTACTACCAAGTTCATATATCCACATCAAATCAGATTACAACTGTCCTCAGAGAAAACCCTGATCTAATATTTGACAATCAATGTGTGCAAGGCCCTTGAGGACATGGGTCAGTTCCATGTTGCCCTGAACTCCTGTGCTGCCTTATATGCTCTACCACCTTGGGCCAAATTAAATCCACAATAACTATATAACTTTGAACCAAAGACAAGATACAGAAGGATGAAAGAAACAATGTAATCTACAAAATCAACTGTAACCATTGCAATTCTACGTGGGACAAACATCACATCAATTAAAAACCAGGATCCACGAAGACCCGGCTAGCATTCAAATGCCACAATCCCAAATCCTTAATCTCTACCCACGCTGACACCAAACAGCACCAGATTGATTGGAGCAACGCAAAAAACATCTGCCATGCTACCATCTACCATGCAACAGAAACATTGACCTACAACCAGCCTACAAACCCCTCAGAATCCAATCAACCACACAACCATCCAGAGACAGCACTGACCCTCAGCCAACCCATGCAAGCCCCCCACCAGCAGTTCACCTCTCAATGACGCTCACCTGATGTAATGTCCCCAAGACCCATCACAAGACTCTCACTTGACACACCCACACCTGAAGCCCTTATAAACAGAAGAACACTAACACTGGCATCCCCTAAACTCCACTGAAGATGTTACCTAGCCTGGTAACAAAATATTCAGAAACCAACCCACAAGCACGGAGAATGAACCTTCACCCTCATCCTACACCTTAGCTACAGATATTCACCACTATTGCAAAATCATACACTTCATACACATACACAAGAGCTGAAGTGGTGCAGTGGATAAATGCAGCCATTGCAGGCTGACTGCTAGTTCAACAGTTCAGCTGTTCAAATCTCACTAGGCTCAAGGTTGACTCAGCCTTCCATCCTTCCGAGGTCGGTAAAATGAGGACCCAGATTGTTGGGGGCAATATGCTGAACTCTGTAAACCGCTTAGAGAGTGCTGTAAAGCACTATGAAGCGGTATATAAGTCTAAGTGCTATTGCTATTGCTATCTAAGACAGCTATTAATTTCCTTCTTCAATAAATCAGGGTTATTTTTATCAGAGCAGCTGGTTACATCTAACCTCTAAATGTCTTTTCTTAGTTTCTAACCACAGACAGAGGTTCTTACCCAGAGAAGCCAGATTCCTGGAATTCTCCAGCATGACCTCCCCATGGAGAGCTTTTTGATCATGATCCAGCTGGGACCACTCCTCCTCAGAGAAATACACAGCCACTTCCTCAAAAGACACAAGATCCTAAACAAGGAAACAAATTTTCCCATTAACAGACAACACCAAGAAGAATTTGAGACTTCTCTTCCATCAATTCCAGGAGATTTGTAATGAATGAAACGGGCAACTGCTGGATTCAAAATTAGATTGCACAACTTTTAGCTGATGGCATAGCATGAAGGATATTTTATCAGGTTTACTCCAGGACTTTTAATGGCTTTCAGTGTAGCTAACTAAGATAGTCTCAGCAATATCTATAAGGGCAGAAGGAAATACTGGAGAAACCCATCTGACATTTTGGCCAATCGCCTGCTTTATCCACTTAGGAACTATCATGCTCACACTCTGCACCACAGTAAGTGTTGGGAGAGCTTGTAATGGTATATGAGCCGCAGTGGCACAGTGGGTAGAGTGCAGTACTGCAGGCTACTTCTGCTGATCACCAGCTGCCAGCAGTTTGGCAGATCGAATCTCACCAGGCTCAAGGTTGACTCAGCCTTCCATCCTTCCGAGGTCGGTAAAATGAGGACCCAGATAGTTGGGGGCAATATGCTGACTGTAAACTGCTTAGAGAGGGATGTAAAGCACTATGAAGCGGTATATAAGTCTAAGTGCTATTGCTATTGCTGTATGGGATTGATCCTGGAAGACAGGAAGAAGACCCTTAGCTGAGACAATAGTTTGCTCAATGAAATTTGAATTTCAGGAGGGACTCCTCCCCAAGATGGCTGCTGAACGGTAAGAGACTTTTTCTCTCTTGCCAATGATGTGCTGATTTTGCTGCCAAAGCTGGTATTGGCAGTGCTGCTCTCTGGATTTGAATGGGAGCACCTAGTAATGACCCAAGGCAGCTTTTGGACAGTAGTGGACCTATTTAGCTAGAACGCATTAAAGTTACAGGAACCTTGAGATTCCTCTAATATTGGAATTCAGCATTATATAAGCACAAGCAATAGAACAAAGTCAAACTAGACTCTTTGACTTCAAGACAGCTGATTTCAATAAACTTAGAGCTTGAGAAGGATTCCATGGATGAAAATCCTCAAGGGGAAACAACCCAAGAAGTTTGGGAATTGAGATTATAAAAGCCCAATCTAGCACAATTCCAGTGAAGAAGAAAAGAGATCTCAAAAGAGAGCAGCATGGCTACCCATAGAACTCTCTGATAAAATGAAAGATGAAAAGGACAAGTATAAAAAGGACAAGTATAACAAGTGGAAAAGAGGCACATAACTAAGGCAGAATATCAGCAAATAGTCTGAACCTACAAAGATGAAGTCAGGAAAGTTAAGGCTCAAAATGAACTAAGGCTTGCAACAAAAGTAAAAAATAACCAAAAAAAGTTTCTTTCAACATGGCGGCATATAAATTTAATAGATAAAAATAAAAAAACCTTGCCCTTCAGACAACATTGGCCTTCTGGGAGGGCCTTAAAACCTGGCTCTGCCAGTTGGGTTGGGGTCCTGATAGGGGTGTGCTATGCTGGAGGTGGCAGGCTGAGTAAGAGACAAAAGTCCATCCAGAACAACACAAGCTTTTGGTGTTTAACCTTCATTTAATTGTTAATTTTAATGCTTTCATATTTATGCTTTTATGCCATTGTAAGCCACTCACGGTCACTCTGGATCAGTGGTGTCAAACTCACGTCATCACGGCGGCATCACGTGACGTATCGGGACTTTTTCCCCCTTTGCTAAATCGGGTGTGTGACCAGTACATGACGCATCCGGCCCGCAGCTGGGAGTCTGACAGCCCTGCTCTGGATACTGAGCAGGAGACATATAAATTTAATAAATGTTAAATAAAATGTATTT
Organism: Diadophis punctatus similis; assembly: GCA_023053685.1. Classification (NCBI taxonomy): domain Eukaryota; kingdom Metazoa; phylum Chordata; class Lepidosauria; order Squamata; family Dipsadidae; genus Diadophis; species Diadophis punctatus. Next base: position 254,363,956 of record JALIGW010000002.1, read on the forward strand.
ATTTAAGAAAATTTATATGGCTGCCCAAATTGCTCTCATTGACTTGAAGTGGCTTACAAAATATACTACTTTGACCTCCAAAACAAAATGAAACCCATCCAAGATTCATGGATTTTTTCCAAAGTTTCTCCTACCTGAGGCAGAGGTTCAGTCGCTCTTTCAGCTACATCATGAAGAGGAGTTGATTCTAAAAATACCAAGGACTGGTTTTGGTTCTCTGTGAGAGGAAGACAAAGTGTGAAAGCAGATTTGATTTTTAAAAATAGAGATTCCACCCAAGAGGGGCAAAAGAATCAGAGTTAGCTGGTTTTCCAATCCTTATAACACATAGGAGGAGCTTCCATTACCTGACATGGTATCCTGATTTTCATTTTTCTGGAAGATCTCCTCGAGCAGTTCTTGAGAGAGTTTGGATGATTCTTTCCATCCCTTGGCATATTCAGTGACTGCTTCCAAGGATATCTATTTCCCAGGAGAAACAAGGAAGAACAGAGGGAAAGGAATGAATTCCCATACTGCACCCCCAACTTAGGAGACCCCAATATTCATCACCGAAGCTGGAAAGTGTAAAAGAAGAATGTAACAACTCTAAACTCCTCTTTAGAGTTGCCATGGCTATATTCTCACACCTGCAACTCTCCTTGCATCTTCTCCTCCTCCTGGCTCAGCAGGAATCCTTCGGCGAGAGCCACCGCCTGGGAACTTGTCTCCGCTCCACACTCGCGCACCCATTTCTCCATCTCTGGAGGAAGGACAGCCAGGAACTGCTCCAGGAGCACCAGATCCAGCATCTGAGCCTTTGTGTGTCTTTCTGGCTGCAGCCACTGAAGACAAAGGCGGTGAAGGTGACTGCAAACATCTCGGGGCCCAGTCACTTTCTGGAACTGTACTTTTCTGAAGTGACAGCACTGGATCTCTAAAGTGTTAGTTCCCACTTCCTGGATCTTCTGCCTAAGACTTGACTCATTCTTCTCACAGCTCCAAGGCTGAGCAGTAAGAGGGAGTTTTCCTGTTCCTGCATCTGCTGGGTGCTGCCTCTCCATCTTCTCTTTTTTCTCTAATCCAGTTGCAAAATGGGTCAATGGATCTCCAAAGGTCTTCCTATTCACAAGATCTGGATTTCACGACGAGATCCTGGTCAAGTTTCCCAAGGACATTCGGCCCTCCACACTTACAAGACGCTTTTTGTCTTCAGATGGAGCAGGGAAGGTTTCCACTTTACATATCTGAAATGGAAAACAACAGAAATTTCCAGTAATCACAGGGCGACTAATTTAACTATTGAGGATCCTTCTCCAAAACAAACATCAAAAGATGTAAAATGAATCTACTAATGTTTGGAAAGAGGAAGGAGAATCTTATCAGGTAGGTTGATTTATCTGGTGGAAATGAAGAACCTTTCTGGATCAACTTTTTGCAATGATTTAAAATACCAGAGAAACACATAAAATGTGGATTTCTATTTCTAAGGTTCCTGTTAAAGTGATTTCTGTGGCTGTGAATAGAGATAAGAGAAACTCTTAAAACAATTTGACCCACAAATGTCACAAAGAAAAATTAAACCGAGTTCTATATAAATCGATTTAATAAATTAAATCAACATTTGAACATATAATAAAAACAGCAGAACCCCATTAACCACCTGGCAGAAATACTCTTGCGCGACTTCAAAAGCCTGAATTAACAAACCACCATCCAATACATATATAGGGCTAAAACTCAAATAAATAAACCAACTACAAGTTAACATGATGGTCCGTTTTCATGCAATTCGTAAAAACCAAAAAGTCCCCACTTTTTAACCTAATCCAGTCTTATTCCAACTTCGACTTCAACACTTAAGAGTGTAAAGCTGCCATCTTTTGACAAACACTGGTGTATTGGGCACACGGTGCGAATGCTGCATCTCACCCCACTTGCATCTCCGTCTCTGCAACGTCTCCCTTCTTTGTCTTGCCGGCAGGGTCCCTTTGCGGTCGTGGGGAAAGGCTGGGAAGCAGCATCCCAGTTCCAGTCCTCGCACAGCCGTCCTTGCACCCAGAGCCAACAGGAGGACTTCGAGGCTGCCTCCACTCCCCCAATAAATGGGGAGAAACGACCCCTCTCTCCTTTGCTTCCCCCCTCCGGCCTGGCTCATGCATGGGAAAAGGTGGCAGGGAAGCATGGGACCCCTGACTCCGACCCCGGAGGAATATTTGGCCCGTCTCCACGCACCCCTCCAGCGCCGGACCCCTTTGCACAGGCTGAGCCGCCACTCACGGAACTTGGGAGTCTAGTCGGGATCTGCGTCCTCCAAAAGCTTTCCCGGCAGCCTCTGGGCCTCCCGCAAAGGCCCCGCCTCTCACTCACAGCGGAGGGAGGGGAGGGAACAGAAAGAGCAGCCGCTTCCTACGAACGCCCCGGGCAACACGTGTCTTGTATTAGCTGAAGAGCCCAGCGCATGCTCAGTTCCCTCCTGAAGCTGAGAGCGCCCTCTGGTGGATTTTCCGCAAAGTGCCAGGATTCCCCGAAACGGCGGGACAGTGGAGAGCGTCTCTGAGAGCAAGGGGAAGGCAGGGATGATGGGCATGGGAGTAGGAGGGAAAAGTTCCCTGTCCGAGAAAGGCTTCGTCGTCTCCAGAGGTGGCAGCTTCTCCATCTCCCTCGCCTTTCTGCTTAGGAACCGTCTGTGGAGATGGAGAAAAAAAATCTCTCTGGAGGATTTGAACTCGCTTCCCTCAAATAACAACCGCCCTGAAACGGCCGGGCTGTCAGATGAGGACCCAAGAGCCTTTGTGGGAAATACAGATTTCTTTTGTATCTCAGGAGCTGAGATAGCGCAGTGGTTAAAAGCAGCATTGCGACCTTCAGCTGATTGCTAGTTCAGCAGTCCAGCTGTTCAAATCTCACCAGGCTCAAGGTTGACTCAGCCTTCCATCCTTCCGAGGTGGGTAAAATGAGGACCCAGATTGTTGGGGGGCAATATGCTGAACTCTGTAAACCGCTTAGAGAGAGCTGTAAAGCACTATGAAGCGGTATATAAGTCTAAGTGCTATTGCTATTGCTATTTTGGTTTTTTATATCTTTAGTTCAATATGTACAGCTTCCCTTCTCAAATTCTTGACTCTGGGTGCCTAAGAATAATTGGAAAGACCGTGACAAAGGAAATAATGCTGAAGAAAAACAAGCATAAAAAGAAAACCAGTTCCAAAATGGGTGAAAAGCTGAAACTTTTGGATGTTTCAGAACATGTTTGGATGTTCCAGAAATTTTACCTCACAACGAGGCTCCTTGGTGGAGAGATGAAGAGAGGGGAACATGGCGTGTCATCTGTGACTGGAGAAAAAGTGGCATTATAAATTGAAGGAAAGAAACTATTGAATAGGGGATTTAAAAAAAATTAGTTTCACCAAACAAAATCAGTTACAGTATTTTTCGGAGTATAAGACGCACCTTAGGTTTTGGGGAGGAAAATAGGGTGGGGAGAATCTACCTACCAGGTATTCATCTGGCTAGCGTTTTTAGTCTGGTCAGCTTCAGCACATTACTTTATCCCCTGGTTAGGGCTGAAAAAACCTTTTTTGGAGGGAATAGCAATGAAAACAAGCCTGCAAAGACTTAGGGCTGGAAAAAAAACTTCTTCGGAGGGACTAGCAATGAAAAAATTCTGCAAGCAGGGAAGATAGTTAGGGCTGGGGAAAAAAGCTTCAAAAAAGCTACATTCGGAGTATAAGACGCACTCAAATTTTCAGCATCTTTTAGGGGGGGAAGGTGCGTCTTATACTCCAAAAAATACGGTAAGTACAGGTAGTCCTCGACTTACAACAGTTCGTTTAGTGACTGCTCAAGTTTGGAAGACGTCCTCCATCATAAAATTTGTCTTGTGTGGTTGCAGAGTTGAGCCAATTTAACAACACATAATCAATTTACTTTCAATAAGGCTGTATAACAATACCAGCATTGTCCTTTTATGTCTATTCTCATTTTTCTCACAATTTTCCATGTGTGCTACTTCTCATGTAATATTATCACATCTTGTATTTATGACACATCTAGGTTCCTGTTGGATGCTTGACTAGATATCCATCTTTTCTACGATAACTTTTTCTTAATAAAGCTACTTGATTTATCCGCTCCATATTCGGAAACCACTAGAAACAGATTCAAAGGTGTGGATGTCTCCACAACACTAGGAACTATTGCTTTCAACCTGACATGAGACTCTAAAACCCTCAAGTATGGACCCTCCAAAAATAATCCCATGTTTATAATTTTCAATGTGCCCAAAGACCATATGACAGAAAAAAAATAATACAAAATGTATTTAATTTTAAAGATAAATGTGATACAATCCATTTTAGCTTTTGCCAACCCCATGTCACTCCACAGCAAAGCAGACTGTTAGCACCTTCATAGAAAAGCCTTTTTGCATGTACATTTATAGGATTTAAAACCACTGTGGCTCCTTTGATAAAAAGGAAAACTCCCTTTGAAGCTCTTTCCATACGATGCACATTTATATGAGATTATGGGGAGGATTCAGTGTCATAAAGGCACTTTTGACTGAATGCTTTCTCATTCCTATTACAAGTCCTCATGTCCTGATTTCACACAGTAGAAAACAAATCTGACTTTGTTATTTTCATATCCAAGAGATAGTGACTCCTTTGTGAATTGAGAGATGTCTCCCATACATTTCTGGCATGGTTTGTGATGCTAGGACACACAAACTATTTTGCCATTTTACTTTGTAATTAAGAAAACAAAAATCACCACAAAGTTAGGACATAAAGCCAATGAGATGTATGTTGAAATTCAGGTTGTATTTTCTAAATCTATATTCATTATGGTTTTCTTTCTCAGCTATTACTTTGCATTACACAATGGGAAGCAAAGATGGAAAGGCAGATTATAACAAGATTAAGCAAATGAAGAAATAGTGCCATCATAACAAGGAATTAAGGGTTGGTTATCTGCCTGCCATTCTACTCAAGTGGATATATTCATCAAAAGGAATTCCTAGAAGTCTACACCATAAAGTCTACACCATCATTGCCCTTTATCTCTACTTATTTTTTTGCCTTGAAACCTCCTATTTAGCAAAAATTACAATCAGGATTAAGGACTCGAAAGACAAAATGTTATCACATATGGGTCTATTATTTATATGCAGTATTGCCCAAATGGAGCCTTTCATGACATTTTAGATTACTATTTAGAAGAGCATCTAAATAAATATTCGTTAAGTCTTCCCACACTCCTTGCACTGATATGGCTACTCTCCTGTGTGGATTTTTTTATGGCAAGTAAGAAGATTACTCCTTCTAAAGCTCTTTCCGCACTCCATACATTGATACGGCTTCTCCCCTGTGTGGATCCTTTTATGGGCAGTAAGATAACTGTTGGTACTAAAACCCTTCCCACATTCCACACATTTATATGGCTTCTCCCCTGTGTGTGTCCTTTTATGGTAAGAAAGATTACTGCTCCAAGCAAAGGTCTTTCCGCACTCCATGCATTTAAAGGGTCTTTCTACCCTGTGATTCCGTTGATGGCTCTTAAGAGAATAATTATCAGGGAAAATCTTTCCACACTCCAAGCAGGTATGTGGTTTCTCTTCTGAATGGGTCATTTCATGGGAAATGAGGTGATCGGATAGAGAAAAGGCCTTTCCATAGTCCATGCATTTATATGGTTTCTCCCCTATATGGATCCTTTCATGTTCCATAAGAGATGGGTTTTCACAGAAACCCATTCCACGTTCTCTGCATTTATATGGTTTATTCCTTGTGTGGATTCTTTTATGGGAAGTAAGATTACTGTTTTGACTAAACGTCTTCCCACACTCCATGCATTTATATGGTTTCTCCCCTGTGTGGGTGAATTTATGAGAAGTAAGACGACTGCCCTGAGTAAAGCTCTTTCCACACTCCATGCATTTATATGGTTTCTGCCCTGTGTGGATGAACTTATGAGAAGTAAGATGACTGCCCTGAGTAAAGCTCTTTCCACATTCCATACATTTATATGGTTTCTGCCCTGTGTGGATTCTTTTATGGGTAGCAAGAGCACCGCTTTGAGTAAAAGCTTTCCCACACTGCATGCATTTATAGGGCCTTTCTCCATTGTGATTCCTCTGGTGGCTTCTAAGAGAGCAATTATCACGGAAGGCCTTTCCACACTGGATGCAGATATACGGTTTCTCTTTTGAATGTGTCATTTTATGGCGAATGAGGTGACTGGATTTAGAAAAGTTTTTTCCACACTCCAGGCATTTATAGGGTCTTTCCTCTGTATGGATCTTTCTATTATAAGTAGATCGACTGATCCAAGAAAAGCTTTTTTTAATTCCATGTTGTGATCTGTTTCTCTCATCACATTTTGGTTCCAGCTGATCGGCAAACTTCCCTTTTTCCTTTTTTCGGAGGATTGCTTGGCGTTGTTCCATGTAATTCATATCCTCTTTGACATTATTTTCTTCAAAAAGAAACATGAGAAATTATAGCAAGATTAGGAACATGTTTAAAGATCAACCCCCCCTTGAAATTTTGCCAAAGTATCATCAAAATAATTTAGATGTTTTGCTGGCTTATACAAAATAATCTGATCTAAGCTTCTACTAACGATGAATTTCCAGGTGGGCTACTACCAAGTTCATATATCCACATCAAATCAGATTACAACTGCCCTCAGATAAAACCCTGATCCAATTTTTGACAACTAGTGTTTGCAAGGCCCTTGATGACATGCGTCAGTTCCATGTTGCCAGGAACTCCTGTGCTGCATCACATGCTCTACAACCTTGGGCCAAATTAAATCCCCAATAACTATTAAACTGAGGCATTCATCGAGCAACCACAATCAGGAATGGCAAATTAACCACTAAGTGGAAAATCACATGACTGTGACTGTGCTTACAATTTAATCTCAGCTTTCCTTTTTCATACTCCTCTGTCCTTTGGAATTCTCATCCTGGTGATGGGATAATTAGCAAAAAGGGAATCAAACCTGATTCTCAATAGCAGTAACTGTAAACAGGATCTTAGTAGCCATGGTGGCACAGTGGCAAGAATGCAGTACTGCAGGCTACTTCTGCTGACTGCCAGCTGCTAGCAGTCGGCAGTTTGATTCTCACTGGCTCAAGGTTCCAACCTTCTGAGGTCGGTAAAATGAGAAGCCAGATTCTTGGGGGCAATATGCAGACTCTGTAAACCGTTTAGAGAGGGCTATAAAGCACTGTGGTATATAAGTCTAAATGCTATTGCTAGTGAACAATAACTTAAATATGACCCAGCGGTATGTGACAGCAGCTTAAAAAGTCAATGGAATCCTGGCCTATTTTCAACCTAGTCAACCTATTTTCCAAAGCACCAGAAAACAAGGCAAAAAATAATGGATGGAAACTAATCAAGGAGAGTAGCAACCTAGAACTAAGAACTTTCCTAACAGTAAGAACAATTAACCAGTAGAATAGCAATTCCAATAGCACTTAGACTTATATACCGCTTCATAGTGCTTTACAGCCCTCTCTGAACAGAGTTCAGCATATTGCCCCCAACAATCTGGGTCCTCATTTTACCGACCTCAGAAGGATGGAAGGCTGAGTCAACCTTGAGCCGGTGAGATTTGAACAGCTGAACTGCTGAACTGCAGTGCTGCACTTTTAACCACTGCACCACCTCAGCTCTGTATGGCTTGCCTTCAGCAGTTGGGAGTGCTCAATCACTGGAGGCTTTAAAAAGAGACTGGACAGCCACTTGTCTGAAATGGTATAGGACAGTGATGGCGAACCTTTTTGGCGTTGCGTGCCAAAAGTCCAAGCGTGAGAGTGCTGTTGCACTTGCGCATGCTGGCACCCACAATGCAATGCGCGCCATTTGTGCATGCGTGCACGACCCTCCCCCACACTCCCTATGCGTCCCACACTGCGCATGCGCACATGCAAATCCCTCACTGCGCATGCATACGCCCCCACGCATGCGCCCCCCCACTTCTTCCAAGAGGGCCGGTGCGCCTCTTACCTGAGGACAACCAGGTACTGGCCCGTTCCCTGGCGAGACAAAGCAGCAGCCATTCCCAAGCCAGCGGCAACTCTCTTAGCACCACCACCTCAAAAGCGCCAATCGCCACCCGGGGAAGCTCCAAACACACAGTCTTGGCTTAGCTCTTAGGGAACCACCATTCCCCAGCTGGCAGCAGCTCTCTGCCTCCCCACCTCGGCAGCCAGAGAAGCTCCAAACGCGTGGCCATGCATAGGATCCTCCCTGCTGGGATCCACCGTTCCCCAGCCAGCAGCAGCTCTCTCTGCCCCCCTACCTCAGCAGCTGGAGAAGCTCCAAATGCGCGGCCTTGCCTGGGATCCTCCCTGCTGGGATCCACCATTCCCCGGACGGCAGCAGCTCTCTGTTCCCCCCCCCCCAACCTCGGCAGTGCCATGCGATAGCCGGAGAAGCTCCGAACATGCGGCCTTGCCTGGAATCCTCTCTGCTGGGAACCACCGTTCCCCGGCCGGCGGCTGCCGAGGTGGGGGGACAGAGAGCGCTGACAGCGGCTGGGGAACGGCGGTTCCCAGTGGGGAGGATCCCAGGCAAGGCTGCACATTCGGAGCTTCTGCGGCTGCCGAGGTGGGGGGGGGGTAGAGAGCTCTGCCGGCGGCTGGGGAACGGCGGCTCCCAGTGGGGAGGAGCCCAGGCCACGGGGTCATCTGCACAGGAAGCCCACCACCACTACTCCGCCCTCACCAGCTGTTCGTCCACCGGTGCTCTGGACCGCCTGGTGCTGTGCAAGAAGCCCAAGTGGGCAGGGAGGGAAGCCTGGCTTGCCTTGCTCTGCTCCCTTAGGAAGTGACCACCGGGATCCCCTCTCCGCGTCTTTCGGCACGCGCGCCTGTTGCTGGTCTTCGCGCTTGCATGAGCGCCAGAAACCAGACCAGCTGGCCAGTGCGCATGTGCACTCTGGAAACAGGAAGATCATTTTCCTGGAGCGTGCATGCGCAATGGGCGGCTGTTCTTCCGGTTTCTGGCGCACCGGTGTGTATGAAAACCAGCTGGCCAATGCACCAGAACCCGGAAGAGCAAGGAGCGATGGCTCCGCGTGCCCAGAGAAATGGCTCTGGGTGCCACTTCCAGCACGCGTGCCATAGGTTCGCCATCACGGGTATAGGATCTCCTGCTTGAGCAGGGGTTCAGACTAGACCTCCAAGGTCCCTTCCGTTATTCTGTTATTCCTTGTCACCTCCTAGTCATCCTTCTCAGGAATGGGACAATCCACCATGGCCAAATCACTACGGGCCAACTCGCTATGGGACAATTCAACGTGGGATAAAACAGTGATAATTCACTGTTTTTTCGACGTTATTTTAATTTTTGTCATTCACATTTCATTTGGTCCCTCCTTTAGTGATTACTTTAACGATTCTATTCCACCATTTCTTTGATATTAGTGTAACTCTTCTTCTGTGGCGAGTTGGCTGCAACGAGTTAAGAGATAGAACCACAGATAGAGGTTCTTACCCACAGAACCCAGATTCCTGTAATTCTCCAGCATGACCTCCCCATGAAGAGCTTTTTGGTCAGGATCCAGCTGAGACCACTCCTCCTCAGAAAAATACACAGCCACTTCCTCAAAAGACACAAGATCCTAAACAAGGAAACAAATTTCTGCGTTAAAAAACAACCCCAAGAAGAATTTGAGACTTCTCTTCCATCAATTCCAAGGGAGATTTGCACGATGTGAATATATTGCCAGTTGAGCTTCTGTGCTATATTTCTTAGTTCTCTACTATATTTCTAGATCTACTGTATTTTCTAATCAAGCAGACATGTGACATGTATTACTGCGCATGTGTGCATTCCAGGAGTTTGTCTCCTTCCTTCTTCTCCTGCAAGCCTCGCCCAAGGCAGATGTGAATTCTTGACTGGGACAATGTAGCTTATTAAGGTTTATGTTTTTGTTACTTTTATACTGAAATAAATATTTTGTTAATTAGAATTAGATCTCGGTTTTATTTTCTAAGTAAGAATGACTTCAAGGGAACAAGATCCATACATCGCCTCGGTAGGAATAAATTCCTATCCCATCAGAATGAAATGGGTATCTGCTGCAGAATTCAAAATAAGATCCCACAAATTTTGGCAGATGGCATTTCAGAAGAGAAAAACAAGGGATTGGGAGGGGGGGGTCCTTTCAGACTTGCAACATTAAGTAGAGCTAGAATTCATTGTCCTGGTTCTTGTCTGGACTACCTTGAAAAGCTAACAGAGCTCATCCAAGGATCTGTGTGAGGACTACCAAAATGTGGGTGAGATGCAGCCAAAGGTCTGGTTCTCCTCAGTTTCCAAGGAAGCTGCTCACCTTCAGAACCAGAGCATTGAAGAACAGTTCCCCCGCCCCCCCTCTCTCTCTCCTCTCTCTCTCTCTCCCCCTCTCTCTCTCTCTCTCTCTCTCTCTCTCTCTCTCTCGATAGATAGATAGATATACAGATATCTCCCTCTCTCTCTCTCTCTCTCTCTCTCTCTCTTTTAAACTAGAAGAAAATGAAACTCATCCAAGATTCATGGATCTTTTCCAATGTTTCTCCTACCTGAGGCAGAGACTCAGTCACTCTTTCAGCTACATCACAAAGAAGAGGTGATTCGAAAAATACCGAGGACTGCTTTTGGTTCTCTGTGAAAGGCAGAAAAAGCGTGAAAGCAGATTTGTTAAAAAAAATTGTGTAATTCCACTCGAGAGGAACAAAAGAATCAGTTAGCTGGATGTCCAAACCTCACATCACACAGATGCAGCTTCCATTACCTGGCGTGGTATCCTGATTTTGATCTTTCTGAAAGATCTCCTCGAGCAGTTCTTGAGAGAGTTTTGATTCTTTCCTTCCCTTGACATATTCAGTGGCTCCTTCCAAGGATATCTGGACATGATGTCCCAGTAGAAACAAGGAAGAGCAGAGAGAAAGAAATGAATTCTCATACTGCACCCTCAAGCTAGGAGACCCCAATGTATATCACTGAAGATGGAAAATGAGGGTGGAAGAATTCCCCAAATACATCTTTTAAAAAGAAGAATGAAACAACTGGCTTTAGCAGTTCATAATCCCAAAAAATTCTGTCAGAGAGACATTAACAAATTGAGAGAGATCATTAGACCTGCTGTGACTATATTCCCACACCTGCAACTCTTCTTGCATCTTTTGCTCCTCCAGGCTCAGCAGGAATCCTTCAGCCAGGGCCACCGCCTGGGAACTTGTCTCCGCTCCACACTCCCGCGCCCATTTCTCCATCTCTGGGGGAAGGACAGCCAGGAACTGCTCCAGGAGCACCAGATCCAGCATCTGAGCCTTCGTGTGTCTTTCTGGTTGCAGCCACTGAAGACAAAGGCGGTGAAGGTGACTGCAAACATCTCGGGGCCCAGTCACCTTCTCGAACTGTACTTTTCTGAAGGGATAGCAATGGACCGCTAAAGTGTTAGTTCCCACTTCCTGGACCTTCTGCCTAAGACTTGACTCATTCTTCTCACAGCTCCAAGGCTGAACAGCAAGAGGCAGTTTTCCAGTTCCTGCATCTGCTGGGTGTTGTGTCTTCATCTTCTTTTTTTTCTCTAATCCAGTTGCAAAATGGATCAATGGATCTCCAAAGGTCTTCCTATTCACAAGACCTGGATTTCACGACGAGATCCTGGTCAAGTTTCCCAAGGACATTCGGCCCTCCACACTTACAAGATGCTTTTTGTCTTCAGATGGAGCAGGGAAGGTTTCCACTTTACATATCTGAAATGGAAAACAACAGAAATTTCCAGTAATCACAGGGTGACTAATTTAACTATTGAGGATCCTTCTCCAAAACAAACATAAAAAGATGTCTACTAATGTTTGGAAAGAGGAAGGAGAATCTTATCAGGTAGGTTAATTTATCTGGTGGAAATTAAGGAGAACATTTTGGGATTGCTTCTACCAAGGATACAAAATACCGGAGAAATACATAAAATATGTTTTGGATTCCTATTTCTGAGTTACTTATTCAACTTATTTCAATGATTGTGAATAAAGACAGACTCTTTAAATTGTGAATGTCACAGGTCACAAACAGAAATTGAGAGCAGCACTATATAAACCCATTTATTAAGTAAATAAATCAATATTTGAATGTATAATAAAAACAACAGAAGCCCATCTGGCCATTGGGAACTTGAGAAGCCTGAATGAACAAGCCATCATCCAATGCATATAGCACTAACACCCAGCTGAACAATCCACATACTAAAAATTTAACATTCGTCTTCTGATTCACACAATTCTTACAAACACATTCCCCCCACTTCTTAACTCAACGCAGTCTTTTTCCAACTTCCACTTCAAACTCCCAGAGTGTAAAGTTGCCAACGTTTGGACAAACATTGGTGTCATCGGGCACACGGTGCGAATGCTGCATCTCAGCCCCACTTGCACCTCAGTCCCTGCAACGTTTCCCTTCTTTCTCTTGCCGGCAGAGCCCCTTTTGCGGTCGTGGGGAAAGGCTGGGAAGCCACACCCCAGCTCCAGTCCTCGCACAGCCGTCCTTGAACCCAGAGCCAGCAGGAACATTTCGGGCCAGCCTCCCCTCCCCCATGCAGAGGCTCCCCCAGGAAATGTGGGGGAAACGGCCCCTCCCTTCTAGAGAACCCATTTCTCTGCTTTGTTTTCCCACCCACCCCACCCCCACTTGGCCTCTGCATGGGAAAGGGCGGAGGGGAACATGGGACCCTGTACTCCGACCCCGAAAGAAGACTTGGCCACTCCATGCATGCCTCCAAAGCGGGACCCCTTTGCATGGGCAGAGCCGCAACTCACAGAACTCGGGAGTCTCGTCTGGATTCGCATCCCTCCAAGGCTTCCCGGCAGCCTCTGGGTCTCCCGCAACGCGGGGGGAGAATGGTGTGGGAGGGGGGCTTAGACGCGCCTCCAATGTCTTCCAACTAACGACCAGGGAATCACGTGTCTTGTCATATAGGAAGAGGCCAGCGCATGCTCAGTACTGTCCTGAAGCTGAGTGCTCCCCCTGGTGGACTCTGCGCAAAGTGGCAGGATTCACCCGCAAGGGCGGGAAAGAGGAGAGCGTCTGAGGGAAGGAAGGCAGGGATGATGGGCATGGGAGTAGTGGGGGAAAACCCCTCTCAATGCCTCCCTGTCTGAGAAAGGCGCTTCGACACCTCCAGAGACGGGAATTTCTTAATTTTCCTCTCCTTCCTGTCCAGAAACCTGGAGATGGAGAAAAATCTCTCTGGAGGATCCAAACTCACTTATTTATTTATTTATTTGTTTGTTTGTTTATTTGTTTATTTGTGATATTTATATACCGCCTCACAGTGCAAACACTCTCTAAGCAGTTTACACCATTAAGCAATGTATATATTTACATTGCCCCCAACAATCTGGGTCCTCATTTTACCTACCTCGGAAGGATGGAAGGCTGAGTCAACCTTGAGCCGGTGAGATTTGAACCGCTGAACTCAAATGATCACAGTCAGCTAAAGTAGCCTGCACTACTGCTCTCTAACTGCTGCGCTACCTCGGCTCTTCGGGAACTCTTAAGAGTTGAAATCCACAAGTCTTAAAAGTTGCAAAGTTTGAAGACCCCTGCTCTAATCCATCCAAAATCAAGTCTCTCTCTCTCTCTCTCTCTCTCTCTCTCTCTCTCTCTCTCTCTCTCTGTTAGTTATGGTATGGTAAATAAGTTCACTGTTCTTACTAAAGCTCTTTTCACATTCAGTGCACTTATGTTGATTCTTTTATGTCTCATAAGGGATGAAATTTGATAGAAGCCCTTTCCACACTCTATGCACTTGAACAGTTCCTCTCCTGTGTGGTAAAAAGGAGAAGAGGCTACCCTATTACGTACTAGTTGCACAATACAAAGTGCCACTGGAATGACTATGTCAGATCTAAAGGAAGCATTGCAAGACAGAGTGGCATAGAGAGGGTGGAACTATAGAGCAGCCAATGGTCTGACACGACTGAATGATTGCCAATGACAATTCATAAGAAAACTTCAGTAGCATAAAACATATTTCTGTAATTCATATTTAGCTATAATTTCTGAAAGTCTTTCCAGATTTAAGCCTTGTCCCATAACATGCCTGGAGTTAAGAGTTTGGTACCTAAGTCCTATGCTTACTCTCAAAAAGTAAACTTTTATTGATTTTTTATTTGGGGATTTGGGCCTTCTCTATCATGATCAGATGAAAAATAGGATAAATGTGAAGAAAAAAGTATTTCCTCTTATTCATGTGAAATAGAAGTGGTGAAGATCAAATAACAGTAACTTGAAACATCCACTTTTTATCATTTATTTATTTATTTAATTTAGTTTGTCAAGCATGTATGAGAAAACAATTATAAGTATGAACATAACATATAAACATATAAGGTATAAACAGGTAAAGTATATACATAAGAAATGAGTACGAATAATGAGAACATAGGACAGGGACAGTAGGCATGCTGGTGCGCTTATGCATGCCCCCTTACAGACCTCTTAGAAATGGGGTGTGGTCCACGGTAGATAGTTTTAGTTTATGTTTTGTGGGTTTGAGGATGTAACAACAGTCAGGCAGTGTATTCCAGGCATTGACAACTCTGTTACTGAAGTCATACTTTCTGCAATCGAGTTATCTATTGTTTGCCTCTGTATTATTGTGGTTGACGGATAGGACGTTGTAGCAGACAATTTTGTGTACTAAGCTTAGGTCAGACCGTAGGCGGTGTAGTTCTAGGTTGTCCAGGTCCAAAATTTCAAGCCTGGTGGCATAAGGTATTCTATTGCGAGCAGAGGAGTGGAGTACTCTTCTCGTGAAATACCTCTCGACTCGCTCAATTGTATTAATGTCTGTGTTAAATAGTTTTACGTCATCGGCAAAGAGGACGCAGTTGCTTATGATCGCAAATGTAATTTATGTAAATTAGAGAGTGGGTCCTAGAATGCTGCCTTGGGGGACACCGCTGTTAACTGGTGCAGGGTTATAGGGCACTCTTTATTTTGACTACTTGTTGCCTGTTTGACAGGAATGCAGCTATCCATTTGTGCAGTGATCCAGAAATGCCGTAAGAGCATAGTTTTAACAGTAGTTTGTCGTGTACCACTGAATCAAAGGCTTTGCAGAAGTCTATGTAAATTGCGTCTATTGCTTTACCCTGGTCGAGTTGTGTAGTCCAAATGTTTCTGCAGTGTAGGAATTGTAGATTACAGGATAATTTTTTCCTGAAACCAAACTGTTTGCTAGAGAGTAGGTTGTTTGTCTCTAAGTGGAGGGTAATGGATTGGTTGAATTGATTCCATGACTTTGCAGGTGACAGAACATAATAAGATTGGTCTGTAATTTTCAACTAGGCTGGGATCTCCCTTTTTGAAGACAGGAATGAAAATAGGATAAATGTGAAGAAAAAAATATTTCCTCTTATTCAGGTGAAATAGAAGTGAAGATCAAATTACAGTAACTTCAAACATCCACTTTTCATAATTAAAACACCACATGCCCATTGTTTGCTTGCTGTTGGTAAATTCAGCTCTCCGGGGCTGACATTTATGAAGGCCAGACTTAAAAAAAAACTTCCTTTCCAAATTATGTCTATCTATCTATGTACACTGAAAGCATATGCACCAATGACAAATTCCTTGTGTGTCCAATCACACGGCCAATAAAGAATTCTATTCTATTCTATTCTAAGTAAAAAATACTTGCATTTCAACAACTAAGCCTACAAGTTGCATGGATTTTTCTTCAAATGAATGTGTATATGGAAAGTTCAGTCATTGTTCCCCTTTTTTTCAAATTTCAAAGATTTTTAAGGCTTTTTGCATGTGGATCTTGTTTATAGGAATTAAGATGATTGCTCCAAGAAAAGATATTTCCACATTCTATCCAGTTATATGGCTTCTCCCGTGTGGATCCTTGTATGGGATACAACTTTCTGTTCTTAGTAAAACTCTTTCCACACTGGGTGCATTTATAATGCTTTTCCCATGTGGATCCTTTTGTGGGAGTTAAGATAACTGTTTCTTACAAAATCCTTACCACACTCCATGCATTTATATGGCTTCTCCCCTGCATGAACCTTACTATGGCAAGTAAGTTGACTGTTCTTAATAAAACTCTTTCCACACTCTGTGCACTTATATGGCTTCTCCCCTGTGTGGATCTTTTTGTGGGAGTTAAGACAACTGTTTCTAATAAAAGCTTTACCACACATCATGCACTTATATGGCTTCTCCCCTGTATGAATCCTACTATGGTAAATAAGTTCACAGTTCTTACTAAAGCTCTTTTCACATTTGGTGCACTTATATGGCTTCTCCCCTGTATGAATCCCACTATGGTAAATAAGTTCACAGTTCTTACTAAAGCTCTTTTCACATTTGGTGCACTTATATGGCTTCTCCCCTGTATGAATCCCACTATGGTAAATAAGTTCACTGTTCTTACTAAAGCTCTTTTCACATTCGGTGCATTTATAACGCTTCTTCCCTATGTGGATCCTTTTGTGGGAGTTAAGACAACTGTTTGTTATAAAATCTTTACCACACTCCATGCATTTATATGGCTTCTCCCCTGTATGAATTTTACTATGGTAAATAAGTTCACAGTTCTTACTAAAGCTCTTTTCACATTCTGTGCACTTATATGGCTTCTCCCCTGTATGAATCCCACTATGGTAAATAAGTTCACAGTTCTTACTAAAGCTCTTTTCACATTTGGTGCATTTATAACGCTTCTTCTCTATGTGGATCCTTTTGTGGGAGTTAAGACAACTGTTTGTTATAAAATCTTTACCACACTCCATGCATTTATATGGCTTCTCCCCTGTATGAATTTTACTATGGTAAATAAGTTGACTGTTCCTGATAAAGCTCTTCCCACATTCGGTGCACTTATGTGGCTTCTCCCCTGTGTGGATCATTTTATGGATGGTAAGAGACCACTGTTTAGTGAAGCTCTTTCCACATTCCATGCAGCTATAGGGCTTCTCCCCTGTGTGGATCCGTTTATGGATAGTATGTGATGAATTGGCACAGAAGCTCTTTCCAGACGCCATGCATTTATAGCACTTCTCTCCTATGTGGATCCTCTTACGTCTTGTAAGTTGACTATCCTTAGTAAAGTCTTTCCCACGTTGCATGCATTGATATGTCTTCTTTTCTCTGCGGATCCTATCATGGGATATAATTTGGCTGCTCTGAGCAAAGGTCTTTACACAATCCATCCATGAGTTTTCTCCTGTATGGATCCTTTTAAGGGATGTATAAGACCCATTTCTATGAGGAAGAGGCAAAGTCCATTTGAATATTTTTTCATTCTTTCTATAATCTTCTCCTTTGGTTTGGGTTTGATAGTGTTCATTTACGTGTAATTTGTCTTTGAATAGTTTTATAAATTTTCCAATATATTCGTTCTTTATTTTTTGTTGTCCGGCCACAGAGTCTTTCATTGGTGCCTGAATGGAAAATGAACTTTCCCAATTCCAATTATTTGACTGGTTTCTCTCATGGCTTTCGACTTCCATTTGAATTGCAGGGTTCTTTGTACTGTATTTACGACTCATCGTTCGGAATAGTTCCTCAGAATCTTCATTTTCCTCCCCATTATTACCTTCACAGGAAACAAAAAATGAAAATAACTTTAGGGGAAAACAGCAAACTGCAGGAACTTTGAATATAATGAAAAATAAGCTGCTTCAATCTACTTGGATGCAAAGGAGGACTTTCTTGATTAAAAGTTTGGTGGATAAATCTAGTTTGGTATGGCAAGGGAAATATAGGTTAAATATCAAATTCTCCAAGAGTCAAAGGAAAGGAAAGGATTTGGTTTGCCTGATTTAAAATTGGACTTTTTAGTTTGCTGTATGGTTTGGATGAAAAATGGGAGTTGCTCAGAAATAAAATAATTTTAGAACTAAAGGGGCATAGACGTTTGGATGTTAAGGATATTTGTGGTACAATAAAATTAAGATTAATCTAAATTTTTCAAACCATGTTAGAAATGCCAGATTGAAAATATGAAAAAGGTACAAGACAAATGATGGCAAATATATGTGTCCCAGGATAATGTTGTAAAAACAGAAAGAAACCCAGATTGTGCTCAGCTATAACTTCGTGGCTCTCAGTACAAGGAGCATCTGATAGAAGATATGCAGAAGGCAAAGACAATGGGTAACATGTTCGGAGCCATCAGAACTTCACCAAGGGAAATCAGGAGCACCTGATGGTAGAAGGATATAGTTGTCCATGGTTTTCACATTGTTATTGGAAAGATTCAAGGTGGGGAAAAAGGACCTAAGCTACTGAACAACATAAAACGGTATTTGAATCACAGTGATGTGGAAAGAATGAATACATAATAGCTAAAAGTTATAAATAGGCTAAAATGTATAAAACAGGCAAAAATGTTTTGTCATAATATTGTATATAGATGTAACAATGAGAAAATATGTGATTGAATGGACTAATGTTTATGGTATATGATGTTATAATCTAAAAAAAACTTTTATGAAGCGATACCATTGGTATAGAAAAGTGCTCCCCAACCAGTGTGCCGCGGCACACTGGTGTGCCGTGAGGCCATGCCAAGTGTGCCGCGGCAAAAGCTTGCGTCATTCAGGGGTGGCCAAACCGTGGTGCATGCGCCAAATGTGGTGCATTGGATGATTGCAAGTGGCGCATTGCAATCATCCAATGGCTGACGCCTCTCCCGCCCGCATGACTTGCTGTCTTTTAAAACTCAAGCCGCCTCGGCTTGAGTTTTAAAAGACAGCAAGAGGCAGGGCGGGAGAGGCAGGTCTGGTCATTAAGCCTGCTGGCCGCTGCAGCGAGGCTTAATGAGCAGACCTGCTGCCCTGGACACAACAGCGAGGAACGCGAGGAGGAGCATGTCCGGGACAGGGACGGGGCGCACGTCCTACCTGGGACTTTTCCCGGTAGCTCCAGTCGCGTTCCTTGCTAATAGCGTCCAGAGCAGAGCAGCCCCTTCCAAAAGATAATGTCTCGCGAGACGTTATCTTTTGAAAGGGGCTGCTCTGCTCTGGACGCTATTACGGTAGCAAGGAACGCGACTGGAGCTACCGGGAAAAGTCCCAGGTAGGACACGCGTCTCGCGCTGGGGGTTCGCAGGGCGGGCGGGGCAGGACTGGCAGGCGGAACGGAGCACGCGTCCTACCTGGGACTTTTCCCGGTAGCTCCAGTCGCGGGCTGGCTTGATTTGAGGCTTGGCAGGGGGGCGGGGCGAGGGGCGAGTCCTCTTCTCTGCCGCTTCTGTTTGTGGAAGCCGAAGAGCCTTACCAGTAGTTTGGGAGAAAGAAAGGAAGTTTTTTGCTGCTTTCCTTCAGTGCACTCAAAAGCAGAAGCAGCAAAAAACTTTCTTTCTCCCAAACTACCGGTAAGGCTCTTCAGCTTCCACATACAGCCTGGAAAGCAGTCTCACGCGTCTCGCGCTAGGGCTGGCTTGATTTGGGGCTTGGCAGGGCGCGAGTGAGGAAGGCATCGGCAAGAGGCAGAGCCGAAAGGGAGGGCGACAGGGATGTCGGCTTCTTAAGCCAGCAAACTTCTTTGTCGCCAAGCTCCGCCTCTTGCCGACGCCTCCTCACTTGCTGGATTGACTCGCCTGCTCTGGGCTGCCTTGGGTGGCTTGAGTTTTAAAAGACAGCAAAACGCGGGCGGGAGAGGCAGGTCTTGCTCATTAAGCCTCGCTGGCCGCTGCAGGGAGGCTTAATGAGCAAGACCTGCCTCTCCCGCCCACGTTTTGCTTTCTTTTAAAACTCAAGCCGAAGAAGCAGGTGGGGGAAGCGGCCCCCAGCCGCTTCCCCCACCTACCTGGACGCCGACATTTGCGGTCTTTTGCCCTCTGCGCATGTGCACAGCGTTCTGCGCATGCGCAGAGGGCAAAACTCAAATGGCAGCATCCAGGCGGGCCCGCCCACCCGGGACACTTGGGCCAATTGGCGCATGGTATCATTAAGGTTGGCCACCACTGACCTACCTAATTATCAAATAAAATAATAAATCAAGTAATTCTGTTATGCCCAGTTTGACATTCCTATACTATTATACTCTTCAAAACAATATTTTGAAGATTATATTTGTTTTTTATCCAATTTTTGTATGTGGTGTGCCGTGGAATTTTGGGAGAGGCTCTGGTGTACCGAGGGTGACAAAAGGTTGGGGAGCACTGGTATAGAATACCAGAAAAATGTTTAAAGATGCATAAAGGTAACTCAAACCTACACTGGAAATGCGGACTAATCTGAAAGCTCATTTTGTTTTGGATTCAAAGACATACAGTGCTACATAGAACTTTAAAGATCAATATCCAACTGAAATCAGAAAACACAAAGGAACTGGAAAACAGTCATAAGATTCTTTCTGAGTATGATAGCCACAGTGAGACCACGATACACAAAAAACTGGAAGGGTTCTATAATAATTAGAATGGTGGAACGGTTGGTGGAATGATTAATCGATGACTGAATCGACTTCTTCGATTAGCGAAAGGATAGTATCTATATTTATTAGTGATTGAAAACCTGATGGAGTTTTTTTGAAAAAAGAAAAAAATTGTAACCTATGTGTTTGAGGTTTAGAAAAGAAAAATTATGTCAAGGAGAAAACTATGGTCTAACCTTAGAGAGGGTAAATTATAACTTCTTTATTGTTTTGTCTTTTTTTCTCTTTTATGTTGGGACTAATGAACAGATTGCTGGAAAAGAGTCAAGATTGTTTCTGAGTATGATAATCGCAGTGGTATTATTATAACCCCAAAGTTGGAAGGGTTCTACAATAGTAGTGTCAGATACTAGGGAACAGTGCTCATCTCCGCATCTTAGCAGAGGGAGGAGGACTGTAGGAAGACATTTCCAGGTCATGTGGCCAATATGACTATATGCTGAAGCACACAGAATGCTGTTACCTACCCACCAAAATGGTACCTATTTATCTACTCACATTTGCATGTTTTCTTTTTTTTTTAATTCAAAAAGTTTTATTAGTACAAAGTACAAACATTTTTATCTTTTCTCCCCCCTTCCCCCCAGACCCCTACCCACCCCCCTTACCCTCACCCCCTCTCACCCCCCCACCCCCCGGACTTCCCAGAGAAAGTACAGGGCATAATATTCAATAAAATAAATTTAAATTAAACTAAAAAAATTCTTAATTTCCACATTTCTTTGAGTCTTTAACTCCTTATTATTCAAAACTTTTTAAACATAATCAAAAAAATCAAGCATATTGTTAATCAAACACCATTCAGTATCTCAGGCTGATAATTTACCCCACTAAATATCTTTCCTTTATATAGATTTGCATGTTTTCAAACTCCTAGGTGGGCAGGAGCTGGGACAAGTAATGGGAGATCACCCGTCACATAGCACTAGGGCAGTGATGGCGAACTTTTTTTGCTTGGGTGCCAAAAGGGCGTGCGAGCGATAGCGCACGTGCACACACTTATAATGCAATTTCCTCCCCCCACGCATACATGCACAACCCCCCTGCGCTGCCCCCCACAGCACATTTGCGCAGGCCTCACTGAAGCCTACGGACTCCGTTGGGCCATTTTTCGCCATCCACAGGCTCCAGGAAAGCCTTCTGAAGCCTGGGGAAGGCGAAAAATGGCCCAACGGGCCTACTGGAAACGAAATTCCAGTAGGCCCGTTGGGCCGTTTTTCGCCATCCACAGGCTCCGAAGACTTTCCTGAAACCTGGGGAGGGCGAAAAGGGCCTCTCCCCGCCCTCCGGAAGGCCGAAAATCATCTGTCCAGCGCACTGGAGCTGACATAGGGCAACACCTCGCATGCCCTCCAAAATGGCTCTGCGTTCCACCTGTGGCACGCGTGGCATAGGTTCGCCAGCACGGCGCTAGGGTCTCAAACTTGGGCTTTCTGGCTGAGAAGCCAGGTGTCTTTAGCCACTCCCTTAATATTAGTATATTTATTATACTTTTTTCTTCTTCATTTATCAACTAACTGAATCTTCTTTATTTCCACTTCAAAACTTGTATTGTCTTTAATCTGATAAAATTTATTTAATAAAATAATAATAAAAACAGAAAGGGCTGATATATTTAAATACAAAATGTCTTCCCAAACACTCTGCCCCAGGGGAAGCAAACCCTTACCGAGAGAGGCCACGTTCCTTTGATTTTCCAGCATGACTTCCCAATGCAGCACTTTTTGCTGAGCATCCAGCTGAGACCACTCCTCTTCAGAAAAACACACAGCCACCTCCTCAAAGAACACAAGACCCACCTCCTCAAAGAACACAAAAGAAAAAATAAACCAGAATAGAAGAAGTCAGGACAATTTACAAAGTCTACTCTATTAAGTCATCCTAAGCAAAGATATACACTTTCAGTGCTATTTAGTGAAAAGAACCCAAGTTTCCATGTCTATCTGTCTGTCTGTCTGTCTGTCTATTTATTTATTTAATCTCCATGCATTAATTCATCATCAACACTTTCAACATTTGAAGAAAATCAACTGGCAGATGGACCTTGGGAATGCCACCACTAAGCTGTGGTAGCACAGTGCTTAGAATTCTTTATTGCAAGCTGACTCTGCTGATTGGCAGGAGTTCAATCCTCATCGGCTTAAGGTTGACTCAGCTTTCCATTCTTCCAAAGTCAGTAAAATGAGGATCCAGATTGTTGTGAGCAATATGCTGATTCTATAAACCAGTTAGAGTGGGCTGTAAATCACTATAAAGTAGTATATAAGCCAAATGCTATTGCTATAACTGATTCCAATACATCCTGGGTTTGCAGAAAAAAATATTTAGAGTTGGTTTTGCATTTAATCGTGCCAACATGATGTATCCAATAAAGAAGTTCTTTGAGGAAGATTCTAGCCTCCGAGTTCTGATTTGTTTGGTTAGTAGGAACCATAACACCTATCCATGATCAACGCCTTCATAAAAATGTTGAGAGGCAGCCAGGAATTTATGTGGACTGTCATCAATATCCAGACATATAACCCTGTTTCTGCTTCTCCACAGATTACAAGGAAGCCACTACTTGTCGCCCAACCCATTGGCTGAAGAGGAGAAAACTGCTTGGGAAGAGCATTTTATCCTATCCAAAGCTGGATTGTTTGGCCCCACAAGCCAGGCACAAATCAGAGGATTAGAAATTATTTTGCAGGCCAAAAGTGGCTTGAAATGGCTCTCTTTGTATTTTTACAGTGTGGTTTATCTTTAATTTTATGTGATTTCTTTTCCTGTCACTAGTTATAAACAAAGCCCTTTTAAAAATGGTAAACTGGCAAATGATTCTTTTACTTATTATTCAGCAGGGTTGCACAATTCCATGTCAAAAATTATTAATAGGATGATTCTTTACCAGATGCTAATATGTTGATATTTATTTTTTATTATCCTTTTCTTACTTTAGTTTCAGATTCAACTACCACGTCAGCTCCATCATAAGTAGGAGTCAACTTTCTTCTATTCTTCCCTGTGAGGGAGACAGAATTTTTAAATGGATAATTAATAAAATACTGTTTCCCCAAAAATAATCCTCTCTCTTATATTTTTTGGGACGCCAAAAGATGCATTAGTGCTTCTTTTTGGGGAAACATGGTATCAGGATGATCAGCCCGGCTAGGTGCCCCACCTCCCAGCATGCACACAAGAGTGAGTTTATATCGCTGAAGGAAATCATCCAGCCAGTGTTTTGATGCTTTGAATTCTTCTGGGGTTATTCTGAACTGTGGTGCCATTACAAAGGCAGATGCTTGAATATCAGCCCTGCGCACAACCAAAGCCTTTGCTCTCCTGTCAGCAATACATTCACAGATGTGAATCTGTGAGCTGACCTGATTCACGTTTGAGCTTCTTAGCAACTCCCTCTTCCACCTGTTGACTGAGGTTATCATACTCTGCTCGCCATTTTTGGACCATTCGGAGACCCAACTTCTTCTCTTTGCAGAAAGCCGTAAGATTCTTGCCCCAGGAGTCCTCTATAATTGCTTTCCTGAACTGGACGGAATTTATTTATTTATTTGTGATATTTATATACCGCCTCATAGTGCAAGCACTCTCTAAGCGGTTTACATCATTAAGCAATATATATATACACATTGCCCCCAACAATCTGGGTCCTCATTTTACCTACCTCGGAAGGATGGAAGGCTGAGTCAACCCTGAGCTGATGAGATTTGAACAGCTGAACTCAAATGATCAGTCAGCTAAAGTAGCCTGTAGTACTGCACTCTACCTGCTGCACCACCTCGGCTCTATAGCTCTTTCTTTTTGCAGTCATCTTGTCTGGGGATTAAAATATTATCAAGGTTGACTCAGCCTTCCATCCTTCCGAGGTCAATAAAATGAGGACCCAGATTGTTGGGGGCAATATGCTGAACTCTGTAAACCGCTTAGAGAAGGCTGTAAAGCACTATGAAGCGGTATATAAGTCTAAGTGCTATTGCTAAGTGCTATTGCGATTATTCCCTTTAAATCTACCATTAAATCAGGGGTGTCAACCCATCCGACATCTGCGATGGAGTAGGCAGCCGCGCCACGCATCTGGATCGCCTACGTCCCCCTCCCCCCCGGTTTCCTGCCTGCTGTTGGTGCCATGGCTGCAATGACGAGTATCCCACTCCGTCCCAGTGTCTCTCTGGTAGCCTGTGGGCTTGACGGGGAAGACAGACACAAGGCGCATCCGGATCGTCTGCCTCCCCCTCCCCTCCACCACTCTGCTTGGATGGCCGATCCGATGGTCAAAGCGCTCAGACTCAACTGCATTGCAAGGGCTGTGGCTGGACACAATCGGCCCCATTGTGCTCGCTGCCTCCTTTGCTTGCTACCCTACCCCCCTGGGCTGATGGTGATCCTAACTGGAGCTTACTTTTGAAGTATGGCTTAGATTAGGAGGATGCTAAAAACCATGCTAGGACTTATTTTTTGGTTGGGTCTTATTTTCAGGGAAACTCAGCAGGAGGCATTCTACACAAGAGAAGACATAGAGAATGTAAGATAGCTGGGATCTCTCTTGGAAATGGAAGGACCCCTGATTACCTCGTGAGGTATCCTGTCTTGGATCTTCCTGAGAGTTCCCCATGAAAAACAGCTCCTGAAGAGGTTTTGACGGATTCCTCTGTGCCTTGTGATCTGGGATCTCCACAGTGAAGGACTTGAAATAGGAAGCAGGAGAAAGAAGAAAAATTAACAGACACCACACAACATGAAGTTGGTTCATGTTCTCTAAACACAGCTTCAGTGCCCCCAATATCCATCAGAGATCCTGGAATATAAGAAAGGAAAATGTGTCTCCAATTTATCTTCGAGAATGATTAATGGAACAATATCCTACCAGAATTAGGGAAACATCTCCATGAAGACAGGAGAAGTTTGGAAGGGAGGGGTGAAGAATTCAAACACATTCTTTATTCCCTTCTGGACTCCTGAGACAAAGACCTCTTACCTGCAACTCAACCTGCTCCTTCTGTTCCTCTGCCTGGCTTAGGAGGAAGCCTTCCGCCAGGGCCACCGCCTGGGAACTGGTCTCTGCTCCACACTCCAGCACCCAGCTTTCCATCTCTGGGGGCAGAAGGAACAGGAGCTGCTCCAGAACAACCAGATCCAGCATCTGGGCTTTGGTGTGCTTTTCTGGTCTCAGCCATCGCCTACAAAAGTTGTGGAGTCGGCTGCAAAGTCCTCGGGGACCTTCAGCCTCCTGGTATTGGATGTTTCTGAACTTCCAGGGCTGAACCTCTGAATGGATGATGGTTTCTTTTTCCAGGATCTTCTGACCAGCTCTTGCCCAGATCTTCCCACAGCTGGCAGACTCAACAGTCGAAGGGCCTTTTCCTGTTCCCTCACATGGTAAAGGTTGTTCCTCCATTCCCTCCTCTGTCCTGTAATGCAATTCCAAACAGGTTTGAGGAATCCTGTGGATCTCCAAACACCTTTCAATTCATAGGATCATTTTGGTAGCAATACCAATAGCACGTAGACTTATATGCCATCTTATAGTGTTTTACAGCACTATTTGGTTTACAATGTCAACATATTACCCCAACAATCTGGGGTCCTCATTTTACCAACCTCAGAGGGATGAAAGACTGAGGCAATACGGAGCCCTCTCAGGAGCAAACTCCAGGCTATAGGCAGAGTTTGCCTGCAATACTGCATTCTAACCACTGTGTCACCAGGGCTCCTATAGCAGCAGGACTGATCACAGAAGGCTATCCAGCCCTCTTGGCACAAGAGGTAACTTTTTGGTATTACAAAGGTTGTTCAAACGACTCTGGTTTGTGTAAATGAGATGAAAAAGAAAATAAACTTGAAGAATGTCAAGGTGGTGAATTTAATCACTGAATCACACTTATCCCCATGGAAGGAAGGATCTTCCTGATCAGTGGAATTGAGCAGATGGATCCTCTGGGTGTTTCTGTGACTACCTTTTGGTGTGCTGCAAAATATGTTTCCAGCTTATATTCAAAAACTTGGAATATAAAACAAATGAGCTTTGGAACATTTTCTAATTCTTTATTCTCCCAAGAGAAGGATAACTTTTTAAAAATTTAAGATCTAACTTTAGTCTATAATCAGCTTTCATACAACCTGCCAAACCCCAAAAAGTTAACAAATGGATGGAATACAGAATATTTACCGTATTTTTCGGAGTATAAGATGCACCAGAGTATAAGACGCACCTTAGTTTTGGGGGAGGAAAAAAGGGGGGGAAATCTACCTACCAGGTATTCATCTGGCTAGCGTCCTTAGTCTGTTCAGCTTCAGCATATTATTTTATCCTCTGGTTAGGGCTGGAAAAGCCTTTTTCAGAGGGAGTAGGAATGAAAACAACCCTGCAAAGACTTAGGGCTGGAAAAATCCTTCTTTGGAGGGAATAGGAAGCTGGGAAGATTGTTAGCACCTCGTTAGGGCTGGGGGAAAAAAGCTTCGAAAAAACTACATTCGAAGTATAAGACGCACCCAAATTTTCAGCCTCTTTGAGGGAGGAAAAAGGTGCATCTTATACTCCAAAAAATACGGTATATATCTTCCTTCTGCTTAATATTGAGATACATTTCATTTAGAATCTGCCTCTCTGTATGTTTCTTGGCCTTGATAGATAAATACCTGGAGCCATGGAGGAGAGATAAAGAGGAAGTTTCGAAATGGCTTCTCCGCAAAAAAAGAAGTTTGTCTTTGTGAGGGGCTTCAGTTAGAAAAGGAAGGAGACCCCCACCCTCCAATATGGAATAATACTGAGTGAAAAGAATCTGGAACAACATTCTAACAATGCTATGAAGGTTGAGTTCAAATAAAATGAAATGCCAAGGAAATGACCCTGGGTTAAGATGCTCCATTTCCCGTCTTTAGGGTTTGCTTTTTAGGCACAAAGTCATACTATTACACAAAGGCAGCTTCACACAATTTGCCCTGAGCCCAAATTGGCAAACCAATCCCAGAGGCCAAGTTCCCATTAAACACAGGGCTTGAAAGAACGTACTTTAAGATGATGTCTGGTTCAGTCTACCACATAAGATAGGTTGAACTGTGGAGAACCTGACCAGGCCTTGTCTTCAGAGGGATTTCCTGCTTACATATATAAAATTGAAAACCAAAGGACTTTCCAGAAACACAGGGTGACTAATTTAACTACTGAGAATCAATCCTTCCCCAAAGAAAAAGAAGAAAATATTCCCTGCCACTGGGGGAAAATTCAGGAGAATCCTTCTAGATCAACTTCTATAAAAATACTATAGAAATACATTTAATATATGTTTTGCATTTCTTTTTCTGAATTATTAATTCTATTGATCTCTATGGCCAGGTAGAGATTTAAATGCTTCAGGTCACAAACAGCTATGAGTGCTATTCAAATCAATTTCATAAGTAAATATATAAACATTTGAACTTGTAGTAAGACTTTAGCCAGCAGAAACCAATTGTCCTCCTGGCCCCCAACTCCAGAAACCCACATTAACAAACCATCATCCAATATATGGTATATATAGGACTAATACCTGAATAAATAAACCAGCTATGGCTGCATGCAATTCTTAGAAGCAGAGTGCCCATATTTATAGCCTAATCCTGTCTTTTTCAAACTTCAAGTCCGACTTTAAAGTAGCCAATATGAAAAACACTATGAGGCACACAATACGAATGCTGAGTCTCAGCCCCACTTTTGCAACTCCATCCCTGCAACATTTCCCTTCTTTGTCTGCCGGCTTTGCGGTCGTGGAGAAAGGCTGGGAAGCATCACCCCAATTCCAGTTCTTGCACACGGGGCCCCGAGTGCAAGAACTGCACCCAGAGTCAGCAGGAGGACTTCGGGCCAGCCTGCCCCTCCTCCCATGCAGAGGCTCCCCCAGGAAATGGGGGAGGGATCACCCTCCTCTTCGGGCGACCCCCATTTCTCTCCTTTGCTTCCCTCTCCCACCTGCCCCTGCATGGGACAGGGGGATAGGGGAACATGGGGCCTCGGACTCCAACTCCAGAGGAAGACTTGGCCCCTCTCCACGCACCAATCCAGCGCGGGACCCCTTTGCACGGGCAGAGCAGCCACTCACACAACTCGGGAGTCTCCTCGGGATCCGTGTCCACGCAAGACTTCCCGGTAGGATATGGTCCTCCCGCAAAGGCCCCGCCCCAGCCACACAGCGGGGTTTAGGGGAGGGCAGAAAGGGCAGAGGTGCCTCCAGTCTCTTCCAAACGAACGGCCCGGGCAACACGTGCCTTGTGCCAGCTGAAGTATCCAGCGCATGCTCAGTTCCCTCCTGAAGCTGAACACGCCCCCTGATGGATTGTTGCGCGTTAACAAGACTCTCCAAGGGCGGGAAAGAGAAGAGAGTCTGAGGGGATTAGGGGGAGTAGGAACAATGGCTCTCTGTCAGAAGAGAAAGGCTTCGTCGTCTCCAGAGGCAGCACATTCTCCATCTTCGTCTCCTTCCTGTCAAGAACTGTCTGTGGAGATGGAGAAAAATCTCTCTGAAGGACCCGAACTCGCTTCCCTCAAGAACAGGCACCCTGAAGAGATTGGAGGAGGCATCAAAAGGTGCCAAATCCTGTCAGAAGACGAGGACCAGGGGCCTTTCTGGGAAACACAGCTTGTTGTGAACTTCGGCCTGAAGTGGAGGAAGATGGGACACTGGCAGGGAAGCCACAATGAGGGAAATTGAGATTTATGTAGTTTAGGCTCTGGGTGTCTACAAATAATTGGAAAGACCAAGTGGCTGCTTGTGACAGGAAATAATGCTGAAGAAAAAAAAATATGAAGAGAAAACCAATTCCAAAATGGAGGAAAAGCTGAAACTTGTGGGTGTTCTAGAGATTTTACCTCACAACAAGGCTCCTAGATGGAGAAATGTAGAGGATGTGTGTGACTAGAGAAAAGATGGAATTACCAAATGAAGAATGTTTTTTGAAAGGGACTATAAAGCTCAAATACCATGGAGAAAATATGTTGTATGTTAGGTTTAAGTAGAGAATTTGCCTTGGGATAACTAAAGAATTCAAATGGTGGAGGAAAAGTGGTGAAAAATCTATTTCAAAGCAATGTTCTCTTCAGCTGGTTTTTTCCCCATCCAGATTCCTTCAAATTGCTGTCTAATTTTGTAGCTCTGCCTGTGCGGAAGGAGAGCCAGAGTTGCTGCCTGCACTTGGGAAGAGCCTATTCAACCAGGCACCACCACTTTTACCTCCACAGCCCCTGAACTCCGCACAACACCTGCTTTTCCCCAAAGGGCTGTGCATGTTTCCAGCCCCAGAAATCAGAGAGATCGGCTCTGGCACTGAGGCATTCATCCCCCCACTCAGCATTTGCTTATAAACATCCATTCCGATGTTCCAATCCACTGGTCTGGTGAATTTAATTACAGCTGTCGAAGTGCAAAGGCTGCTATACCCACCCCACTCCTTATCTCAGACAAGTAGGTACCAAGACAAAGTAGCTGTTGTAACCCTCCTCCCATGCAGCATCAAAACTCTGCATTCCACTAGGAAAAATCCCTACTCACTTTCAGGTGCTTATTTTAATACAGTGAAGGGAAAAAGGATTTAATATATCACTGGAAAGTAACCACACCAATGATAATTTTATTTACATCTAATTTAAACTTTTTCTTAGCCCTTGTGACACAATAGAAAGGTATAATATGTCCCCAATGCTTGAAAAGCCTTTTGCACTGGCATTTGAGAGGCTTCTTATCTTTTTTATTCCTTTTTTGTGAGAGAATTCCACATCCTGAATCTCTTTCCAGAGTCTACATCAACATGTATGTGAGGATTCGATTCTCCATATGGTCATTTGGGAGGACAGAGAAGTGTCTGTCCGCTGATAAACTGTGAGCATATTAAGGAATGAGAAAGGAGGGGGAAAGACTAGGTAATTTAATTTAATTTAATAGATTTGTATGCCGCCCAACTCCCGAGGGACTCTGGGTGGCTAACAACATATAAAATCATTGTTACATAGAAACATATAATTAAAAAATTAAAAAAACATCTGACATTCATAAATCAAGGGGGGAGACCCAAATGTAATCTAATTGGTCTCACTTTCACCCCGCCTGCCGGAAGAGCCAAGTTTTTATTGCTTTACGGTAAAAGTTCAAATCATGGGAAGTGGCTATGGATCAGGTGGATTTCCATCTGCATGTCTGCCATAGTGGAAGGAAGACTAAAGCATTTCGAAGAAGTGCCTCAGGGCGATTTTACTGCTTTTATTGCTGGGAAGAGTGTATCTGTAAAATGTCTACCTGTTGATAACCCTCCCACAATGAGGATTAAGTAGAAAGAAACAATTTGTGTAAAGTTTCCTTGCGAGACCACAATATTGACATCTTATAAAATTGCATAGTCCAGAATCTGAGATGATTAAAAGAGACATTTTCTTGGAATTGACCACAATTGGAAACTAGATAAACCTAAAGAAAAAAAATAAGTTTTTCATTATTGATATAAAATAGTGTTGGCCACGGTCAAATTGACAGTAACATCAAAAATCCACACCAGTATTAAAACAGCTGTGTCCATTGTGTTTCCATTGGTAATTTTATCTCAGGTTTCCAGTTGTGAGCGTAGACTCAAAAACCCTGCACTTCCTATACATAAATAGGAAATGCATAGATTTCACCAACTAAATCTGGAATTTAAATGGATTTGCATCAAAATGGATCTGTGTATGGAAAATTAGATCATTTTCCCACTCCATACATTTATATGGCTTTTCCCCTGAATGGATTCTTTTATGTCTCATAAGAGATGAAATTTGACAGAAGCCCTTTCCACACTCCATGCACTTGAACAGCTCCTCTCCTGTGTGGATCCTTTTATGAGAGTTAAGATAACTGCTTGTAGTAAAGTCCTTTCCACACTCTTCACATTTATACGGCTTCTCCCCTGTGTGGATCCTTTTATGGGAAGTAAAGGAACTCCTTTGACTGAATCCCTTTCCACACTCCATGCATTTGTACGGCTTCTCCCCTGTGTGGAT
The DNA here is from genome assembly GCA_023053685.1 of Diadophis punctatus similis. NCBI lineage: Eukaryota > Metazoa > Chordata > Lepidosauria > Squamata > Dipsadidae > Diadophis > Diadophis punctatus. Next base: position 254,395,390 of record JALIGW010000002.1, read on the forward strand.
CCTTTTATGGGAAGTAAAGGAACTATTATGACTGAAGCTCTTTCCACACTCCAGGCATTGATATGGCTTCTCCCCTGTGTGTTTCCTTTTATGCGAAGTAAGTTGACTGCTCTGAATAAAGGTCTTTCCACACTCCATGCATTGATATGGCTTCTCTCCTGTGTGGATCATTTTATGAGATGTAAGGGAACGGCTCTCTCTGAAATTCTTTCCACACTCTGTGCACTTATATGGCTTCTCCTCTGTGTGGATTCTTTTATGGGAGGTAAGATGACTGCTCTTAATAAAGCCCTTTCCACACTCAAGGCATTTATATGGTTTCTCACCTGTGTGGATCCAGTTATGGGAAATAAAGGAACTCCTTTGACTGAAGCCCTTTCCACACTCTATACAGTTATATGGCTTCTCCCCTGTGTGGATCCATTTATGGGAAGTAAGATGACTGCTTTGTATAAAGGTCTTTCCACACTCCATGCATTGATATGGCTTCTCTCCTGTGTGGATCCTTTTATGAGATGTAAGGGAACGACTCTCTCTGAAACTCTTTCCACATTCCGTGCACTTATATGGCTTTTCCTCTGTGTGGATTCGTGCATGGGAGGTAAGATGACTGTTCTTAATAAAGGCTTTTCCACACTCCATGCATTTATAAGGCTTCTCCCCTGTGTGGATCCAGTTATGGTAAGTAAGATGACTGCTGGTTCTGAAGCTCTTTCCACATTCCAAGCACTTATAAGGCTTTTCCCCTGTGTGGATCCTTTTATGAACAGTAAGAGAGATGTTTTCACAGAAGCTCTTTCCACACTCCAGACATTTATAAGGCTTCTCCCCTTTGTGGATCCAGTTATGGGAAGTAAGATGACTGCTTCTTCTGAAGCTCTTTCCACATTCCAAACATGTATATGGCTTCTCTCCTACCTGGATGCTTTTCTGATATGTACGGGACCCATTTTCACAAGAAAGAGTGGAATTTTTTCCATTGTTTCTGCATATTTTACTTTCTCCTTTGGTTTGGGTTGAATAGTGTTCATTCACAACAAATTTGTCTTTGAATAGTTTAACATTTTTTGTAATGTATTTTTTCTTTATTTTTCCTTGTTGAGCAAGAAAGTCTTGCACTGGAGCTTCAATGGAAGATGAACTTTCCTGATTCCAATTATTTGACTGGTTTATCTCATGCGTCTCTACTTCCATTTGATTTGCAGGCTTCTCCAGTCTGTCTTTATGAGTGATCACCTGGAATGGTTCTGTAGAATTTTCATTTTCCTGTCCATTATTACCTTTAAAAAAAGGAGAAATAAAAATGATTTATTATATGACAAAGATCAAACTGCAGGAAATTTGAACATAATAAAAAACAAGCTGTACCAATCTTTTTAGATGCGGAGCTTTGAGAATTTGGACTGGACAGTGTTGATTTAAAATTTTGGAAGACATGAACTTTGAAGAGAATTTCCTTAAATGGGAAAAATTGATCTAATCTTTGCATAAACCACAACTAATTGGAAATTTAACAATCCTTGTACAATACAAAAAGAGAAGATAATGGATGCCCTCTGTTTTTTCTTGGTGTGTTTTGAATTTGGGAGATCTTCTGGAAGGAATAGAAATACCAATGTGGACAAATTTAAGGAGTTTGGCATTTTAATGAGCTTTAATAATTTAAAGACGCTGTTGACGAAAAATAGAAAAATGGAAGATAAAATAAAATTGATGGGAAAAATTGGTTTTAAAACTGAGATAAAAATAAACAACTTCAGTATTATGACCAATATTAATTTATAAAGGAGAATATTTGTAGCTCAGTGTTGCAACACTGGTGCTGATGATGTTACGTAATATGGATAATGAAGCATCTCCAAGAAAACAACCAAGCTCAGAGAGCATCAAGGACCCCCTCCCCATGAACGCTATATTATTTCTAAAATAATTCTTTTAAAACATGGAGTAAAAGGATATGTTAAGGTAGGAGAAAATACGTATGTCATTGGAAAGAATTTCCATGATAAAAATTAACGTTGTCCTAGAATGATGTTTTTATTTCAAACAATATCTTTTTAGACAACCGATTTACCATTTATACCAGATGTGTCCAACCTGTGCCTCGCAGGCCACATGTGGACACGGACAGCTAGTAATGCGCCCGAGTAAGATATAAAAATATTTTGGACAGCTAGTAATGCAGCCGCATAAGATATAAAAATATTTTAAAAAATAAAATAAGTTTGCTATTTATATACATTGATTGTATATTATATTATGATTATATAATAAAGCTAAGAGTAATGTAGATTTTTAAAATAATGATTTTAGAAGTGCCTGTCACGATGTGAATATTGCCAGTTGTATGTCTATGCAGGGTGATGCACCCCTATCTAATATTATGGTATATTCCAATACAAGCAGAACACGTGATATGATGTGTACGCATGTCTACATTCCTGATCCACCATTAACCTCTTCTGCCTTAGCTCTTGACAGGAACGGTTGTGTTTCTTAGCAAAGATGTAATTATTCAGGATTTATTGTTTTTGTACTGAAATAAATATTTTCTATTAGACTTTAATCTCGGTTTTATTTCTAACTGTCTGAATTCCAAGTAAAGATTCAAATGTCGCCTCTATGGGAATATTCTTCCCTTAACATGGTAGCAATCGGACGGCTCGAAGTTCATCTCAACTTAACAGTGCCATATTGAGAATATGCAACAGATATAGACTGTGATTACAGCTCTCAACGTAATAAGCATTTTACAGAAGAGAAATAGCTTGCAAAGACAATGAACAACATGTCAAGAGCCATTAGAACTTGAGCAAGAGGAATATCAAATGAAATCAAGAGAGTAATTGATGGCAGAAGGATATAGTTGTCATAGGTTTTCATACTCTCATCAAAAAGATTCAAGGTAGATAAAAGAACCTATGATATTCAACAATGTAAGATAGAATTTGAATCTTGATTGTTTAGAAAAGATGATGAACATGTAATTGCTTAAAGCTATAAACAGGTTAAAGAATGTATGATAAAATCGGCAAAGATTTTCATAATATACAGATGCAACAAAGTATGTGGTTGAAAGGAGTGAAATTTACATTATGTTATAATCTAAAAGGTAACTTTTATAAACTGATGTAACACACCAATTTTCAGAAGTATATAAAGGAACCTCAAACTTATATTGGAAATGTGGACAACATCTAGACCAGTGGTTCCCAACCTTTCTAATGCCGCGACCCCTTAATATAGTTCCTCATGTTGTGGTGACCCCCAACCATAAAATTATTTTGGAGACCCAGCGAACAAAGAGGCAAATAGGGAGAGAGGGAAGAGAGAGACTGAGAGATATTAGCACAGGGCTAGCATGCTCCGGCACCACCTCCTTCTCCAGTTCCCTCCGGCTTAGCTCCTCCTGCCCCTGGCGGTGGCGCCCTCAGCAACAAGGCTGTATGATCAGGCTAGCCCTGTGCTAATATCTCTCAGTCTCTCTCTTCCCTCCCTCCCTGTTTGCCTCTTTGTTCGCTGGGTCTCCGCGCCAGCCGAGGGCGAGAGGGCAGACGATTCCGACCCAGCTGTCCTCCTTCCCACCATCATGCGCTGTGAAACTTAAGTGGTCGTTGGCTGGCCGTTCCCTCCCGTGACTCCCTTTCCCTTCAACACCAGCGGGAAGAAGGAGACAGGGGCGGCCACAGATGTCTTAAGCACCGCCTTGTACTCTCCAGTGTGAAATCTTGCGACGCCCCGCCCCTTAGCTGATACCGTTAAAGCTTGGCCGCCAGGTGTCACAAACGCCTCTCACCGAATGGCACCTCTCCCGACCAATCGGAGGGCTCAGGGGAGTTGAGCCGATATGTCCAGGCTTGTGGCAGTGGGGGGGGAGCTGAGGATGCCGGGGCGACCCCTGGGAAATGGTCATTTGACCCCCAAAGGGGTCCCGACCCCCAGGTTGGGAACCACTGATCTAGACTGCCACGTTTTGGTGGACAGGTAAAAAAAGTAGAAAATTTTGGATTTAAATACATTAATACAGAGAATTTTAAAAATAAATATCCAACTGGAATCAGAACACTTTACGTTGGCCCTAATGAACAGACAGCTGGATAAGATTCATAGAAGATTGTTTCTGACTTCATATGATAACTGCAGTGGGACTATTATACTTGCAAAGCTGGTAGAGCTGTACTATAAATACAATGCTGGATTGGTTGATAAAGATGACAGAATTATCAAAGATGATTTGATAAAAGAGAGTTTAGAAAGAGTGCAGAGAAGAGCAACAAAGATGATTAGGGAACTGGAGGCTAAAACATATAAAGAACAGTTGCTGGAATTGGGTATGTCTAGTTTAATGAAAAGAAGGACTAGGGGTGACCTAGCAGTGTTCTGATATCTCAGGGATTGCCACAAAGAAGAGGGAGTCGGGCTGTTCTCCAAAGCACCTGAGGGTAGAACAAGAAGCAATGAATGGAAACTAAACAAGGAGAGAAGCAACTTAGAACTAAGGAGAAATTTCCTGACAGTTAGAACAATTAATCAATGGAACAGCTTGCCTCCAGAAGTTGTGAATGCTCCAACACTGGAGGTTTTTAAGAAGGATAACCATTTGTCTGAAGTGGTGTAGGGTTTCCTGCCTAAGCAGGAGGTTGGACTAGAAGACCTCCAAGGTCCCTTCCAACTCTGGTTGTTCAAGCCTGTCCTGTCCTGTCCTGTCCTGTCCTTCCATTCCATTCCATTCTAGACTTATTTGATGATTAGAGGAAACACAGTATATTGATTAGTGATTGGAAATTCCTGTTGGAATTCTTGCTAAAAAAAATAGAAAAAATGAACTTGTGATCTGTAAGTTTGAAGGTTAGAAAGGATCCATTACATAAGAGAAAACTATTGCGTAACCTTAGAGAAAGAAGCTAAATTTTAACATTTAATATGGTTTCTATTCTTCTGTTTCCTTTATTCATTTTATCATACTTTTTTCTTATTCATTTATCACCTCACTGACAAAGCATCATTTGCCACGTTTCTACATACCGTGTTCCCCGAAAATAGGAGCCTGTCATATTTTTTGAACCCTGAAATAAGCGCTTGGCCTTATTGCCATGCACTCAAAAGCCCGATTGGGCTTATTATCAGGGGATGTCTTATTTTGGGGGAAATAGGGTAGAAGACTATAGAATGGGGAGGGGGAATACAGTGAGGGTGAGACGTTAGAGATAGCACATTCTTCGTTACTTCTTCAAGGTCATCCTTTGTCCAACACCTGCAAGAAGCTCGGAGGAGAGGTTGCCACGCTGGCAGAAGATCAGTGGGCAACGTGACCCAGTTGGGGGTGGGGGAAAAGGAGTGCCCACTTCCTATCGAGTGGGAGCTTTGGGTTTCTCGATGCGCTTGCCAACATGGTCTCTGCATTAAATTGGAACTTTGGTGAACTCTTTGCCTTGGACTCTGATTTCTGCTCAATTACTATTCGGAACCTTGACATTTACTCTAGCTTCATTTCCTCTTCAAAACTTGTATTGTTTTTATTCTGATTAAAGTGCTTTAATAAAATTATTATTAAAAAGATATAGTTGATATCATTTAATTATAGAATGTCTTCCCGAACACTCTGCCTGGGAGAAGCAAACTCTTACCCAGAGAGGCCACGTTCGTATGATTTTCAAGCATGACTTCCCAATGCAGTGCTTTCTGATGAGGATCCAGCTGTGACCACTCCTCCTCAGAGAAATACACAGCCACCTCCTCGAAGGACACATGGCCCTCCTGAACAAGGAAAAACACAACAGAATAAAACCATTTACATGATCTGTCCTATTGTTTAAATTACTGCAAGCACAGATATAAATTTTCAGTGCCATTTAGTGAAAGGAACCCCAGTTTCCTTCTGGATCTATCTATCTATCTATCTATCTATCTATCTATCTATCTATCTATCTATCTATCTATCTATCTATCTATCTCTTTCTCTCTCTCTCTCCATCCATATCTATCTACCTATCATCTATCTATCTATCTATCTATCTATCTATCTATCTATCTATCTATCTATCTATCTATCTATCTATCTATCTATCCATCCATCCATCCATCCATCCATCCATCCATCCATCCATCCATCCATCCTCCCTCAAGACTTTTTGCATCTGGAGAGAATCAACTGGCAGATGGTCCTTGGAAACCCCACTTCTCAGTGACTCCATCCTGTGTTTGCAGAAGAAAATGAGGAATGAGATTCTTTTTAGCATTTTATTTAAAAAGTTAGATGTAAGGCCTTTTAAAAATGGTTATGTGCTAATGTGATTATTTCAGTTAATATTGAGCAGTCTTGCACAATTGCATGTCGAAGAATCACTCAAAGGAAGTCAAAGGATCACCCTCTACTTAACAGATGCTAACGCTGAGATAGCCTTATTTTTTATTACGCTTCGCTTACTTCAGTTGTAGGTTCAACAATTGTTTCAGTTCCATCATAAGCAGGCGTTATCTTCATTCTATTCTTCACTGCGTGGGAGACAGAATTTTACAATTAACAAAACAGGCGTAGGTATTCTACAGAAGAGAGAAGATGAAAGAGAAAATGAGATAACTGTATATACCAAGAAAATAGAGGTTATATGTATAGATATGATATAGAAAATATATAAGTTTAGAAGGGGCGCCAGGAATTAATTGATGAAGGGACATATGTTATTAGTCTGTTAAATATAAGGTGAATTATAAATAGAACCACTCAGGGAAAGGTCAAGAGGGAGAAGAGGAAGTAGAAAGAGAAGGAAGGAGAGAAGGAGAGGAGGGAAGTAGGAAGGGGGAGAGAAGGAGAAAGAAGGTAGAAGGAGGAGAAGGAGATAGCGGGAGGGAAGGGTTAAGAAATGAAGGAAAAACAGACTGATAACTAGTAGTGTAAATGGGTGCTAAACCAGGATATTGAATTATGATATATTGGTGAGAAATATACAGCTATTCAGGTTTTGATATGATTTATGGTATATGCATGGAAATGTATAGAGATTGTGGAAAAGAAATAATTAAAAAAAACTTTTTTTAAAAAAATGAGATAGCTGGGATTTTTCTGGGGAGTGGGAGAATCTTCAATTACCTCCAGAGATGTCCTGACTTGGATCTTCCTGAGAGATCCTCCTCCAAAACATCTCCTGAAGGGGATTTGATGGGTTTCTCCATCCCTCAGGACCTCTGATCTTCACAACAGACTTGAAATTAGGAGAAAGGAGAAAAGAAGAAGAGTTAATGGACACTTCAGAACATTTAGGTTGATTCTTGTTCTCTGAACACAAACCTGAAAACCCCCAATATCCATCCATGAGGCTGAATGATACAATATCCTACAAGGATTAGGAAAAGGTCTCCAAGTACTTTGAATGCCAGAGAAGTCTTGGAGAGAGGGTGCAGAATTCAAACACATTCTTTATTCCCTAAATGAAGGTCTCCCACCTGCAACTCAACTTGCTCCTTTTGTTCCTCCGCCTGACTCAGGAGAACGCCTTCAGCCAGGGCCACCGCCTGGGAGCTGGTCTCTGCTCCACACTCCCGCACCCAGCCCTCCATCTCTGGGGGCAGAAGGAACAGGAGCTGCTCCAGAACAACCAGGTCCAGCATCTGGGCTTTGGTGTGCTTTTCTGGTCTCAGCCATCGCCTACTAAAGTCGTGGAGTCTGCTGCAAAGTCCTCGGGGACCCTCAGCCTCCTGGTATTGGAGGCTCCTGAAGTTCCAGGGCTGAACTTCTGAATGGAGGGTTTCCTCCTCCGGGATTTTCTGCCCAGTTCTTGCCCAGATCTCCCCACAGCTGCCAGGCTGAACAGCAAAAGGGCATTTTCCATTTCTCTCACTTCCTAAAAGTTGCGTCTCCATATTGTCTCTGTCCTGTAAGGCAACTTCAAATGGGTACAAGGAATCTTCTCGATCTCCTAAAGACGTTTCGTTCATGGGTCTGTTTCTTGAAATTCCGTTTTTTCCGCCTGTCTTTAGTCAAGAAATAATTTCGTCTACACGCGAAGATGTAGAAATTACTTCCAACTAGTGTACCTGAGATGGAAAAGAAAATAAATCCCAAGAATTAAAAAGTGAAGAATTTAAACACTGAACAAGAAGTCATCCCTATGGAATGGTTTTTCTGAGCTGGTCAATGATCGCAATGGCATTCGGGGGTGGGGGGTGCATTTTGGGGCATTTTATATTTCTTTTGGTCACAAGAAAAAGCTTCCTTTTAAAAACCTGCCATCTGCATTCCCCTTTAAGGATTCACACAAACCTGCCAAACCCAAAACTGGTGAACAAACCATGTAAGTTTAGATCACATCCAATAAAATGCCAGGAAATGATCCTGGTTGAGGATGCCCCGTTTCCCTTCTTCAGGGTGTCCTTTGGAGAATCGAGTCTCCCTCTGACACGCAGGCAGATTCACACAATCTGCCCGGAGCCCCAAGCGGGTCATCCAAGCCAAGGGCAGAGGTCCCACGAGCAGGGCCGGGAAAGAGGCAGCTGGAGAGCCCGACCCGCTTCTCTCCCCCTCCGGAGATAAGCCGGGCAGCGGAGGATCGGGCCCTCGGGGAGCCTGGTTCGAATCCTGCCTCCTCGCCAGGCTTCTCTCCTCTCCTGCTGGGCCTCCGCAAGGCCGATCCTCTTCTTCCCCCCACTCGGGCTCTTCCCCGGACACGGGGCGGGAAGGGATCCCTGGATCCCCGGCGACGTCCTGGGATCCCCGATTCTTCTCCTGCTGCTGCTCTGGAGCTCCGTTTCCCTCCCTGCATGGAGAGGGCGGCTGGGGAGCATGGGACCCGGGGTTGGAGCCGGAGGAGGGTCGTGCGCGGGTCTCTCCCTCCTCCGCCTCCCTTTGCACGGGAAGAGCCCCCAACTCACCCGGATCACGTCTGGATCTCCCCCCGCCAGACTCTCCCGCAGCCTCTCCGCCTCCTACGGAGCTCCAGGGGTTAAGGAGAGCGAGTGCGGCGTCCTAGAGCGGCAAGCATTTGTGATGTCGCTTCCTTCGCAGGCTCCTCTGGAAAGCGCACCGCGATCTTCGCCCTCCAGTGGCTCAATTGGTCTTCCTTTCTCTTGCTAGAGGGCGCCTCCTGGAGGAGTCTATGTGAAATGCAGGTGCTCATGCCCAGAGAGTAGGAAAAGGAGTGTCAGGGAATTAATTGCCAGCAGGTGTCCAAATGAAGTCACAATGCTTACACTAACTTGTAGCTTTATATAAATCAATATTAGAATTCTTTATTGGCCAATATCTATCTATCATCATCTATCTGAAATATGCTTGAATATTAGTAGCTCTGGTTGGTGGATGAGCTGTTGGCTTGACCTCCGAACTTGGAAATTTGGTTGCAAACGTTTCATCACCATTCCAGGAGACATTGTCAATTGTGCTCGTCTGTTTTCTTTTTCTTTTTCTTTTTCTTTCTTTCTTTCTTTCTCTTTTTCTTTCTTTTTCTTTCTTTCTCTCTCCTTCCTTCCTTCCTCTCTCTCTCTCTTGAAGGTTGCACTATGCAAATTAAATTAATACAGCTAAACAATACAGAAATGCTTCCTTAAAGTTAAAAAAAGTGCACAAAATGGAAAAAGTTCCCCCTTCACTCGAAAAAATGCATATAGAAATGTTAAATGCAAAATGTTTGGTAAGCTACCCTATTCATAAGATAACTTTCTTAGCATAAAACCAATTTAGGCAATTCATACTTGGGTATAATTTTGGCAAATCCTTTCCGATGTTGGAAATCTGTTCCAAATTTCAAACAGCAAAAGAAAAGATGCTGCTTGCATTCCTGAAAGGAGGGGATTTATTTTCTGTATGGATCCAGTATACATATATAATCATCTCCTTTGGTTTGGATTTGATCGGGTTTATTTTCATTTAATTTGTTTATGAATACTTTCATACATTTTCCAATATATTTATTTTTTATTTTTCCTTGCTGGGCCACAGCAGCTTTCATTGTTTCATTTCATTTCATTTTGTTGTATGTATGTACAATGACAATAAAGGTGTTTTTTTAAATTATTATTATTATTGATGCACGAATAGATGAACTCCCCCATCAAAATCCTTCCAATTTTTTTTGCCTATTAGCAATTGTTAGGGCTTTTTAAAATTATGGTATAGTAAGCATATACAAAGACAGTATATTTTTCCCACAAAAACGTTTATTAGACACATTTAAACTCCCACTTATTTGTAAAATTAATGCTAACTGCACCTTGCTTATTTTACTGTCTTCCTATTACTACAGCTTTGTAACTATTTCTATCTTACTTGATCTATATATTTCTATCTTCTTTCTCTGTTTGTATATCCAAACGCTGTTTGCTTTTCAATTTCTCAAGGGGTCCCAAAGTTACTCTTTCAAAAGGCAACAGGACTTTCTATTTTCTTGAAGATGTTTCGCTTCTAATCCAAGGAGCATCTTCACTTCTGAAGATGTTACTTCAGAAGATGCTTTTTGGATGAGAAGCGAAATGTTTCTCTTCATGAGGAATTCTTTATCCTGAAACTTTCTTCACACTTGAATTAATACTTATGTGATTATTCTCTCACAACATGACAAGCCTTTGACAGAAAAAATGCCCTCCTCCTGCATCCATAATGGTTGATTAGGTCTCTTTTTTTCATACCAAATTGAAGAGTTGGATTATTTTTTCATTTCCTCACACTCCAGACTAAGTTCCCATTCTCATTTCTACTATGGAGGAAGAAAGATTTAAAAAGTTTTGTCTTGAAGAGATGCATTTCCTTCTGCTTCTTCAGGAAACACCCTTTGTCCAAAATGAATACAGCTAGTTGAAGATTGTAAACCCAGTGGGTTTTTTTTTAACATTAAGCATAACTTAGCCTATCTGATATTATCCGGTCACCAGATGTTTCCTTTTTGAACATTCTTGTAATTTACCATATGTTCCGGCGTATAAGACGACTTTTTAACCCAGGAAAATCTTCTCAAAAGTCGGGGGTAGTCTTATACGCCAGGTATTGTCTTATAGGGCAGACTGGAGAATCTGCGGTCGCCACATACGGTGGGGGGGAGCTCAAAAACGGCCGTGGCCGCATCCCCGTTCTCCAGCCAAACGGCTGAAGAAGCCCCAGAGCTCCGATGCCGCCCTGCATCTCGGTCTCCTCGGTCTTGTCCGGCAGCCTGCTGGGAAGGTTGCGGCGCATGGGAGGGAAGGAGTGCACGCTACTGCTGCTGCTATTGCCACTCCGGTGTGTCCTTTGCGCAAGGCGCTGCATGTGCAAAGTCTCCCTGGTCGCTATGGCTGCACTGGGGAGCCTGCGTCCTGGTCAACGATGGAGACGTTGCACGCGCAGGAGGGATTGTAAAGGCGCCCGGCGAGCGGGGTGAGAGGTGCGGGGATGCCAGAAGTGGCGGCATCGGTGGCAGGCTCCTGCCCACGTCTCCCACCTGCCCGCCTCTCATTCTTTTAAATGCTAAGGCAAGAGGCAGGCGGGCGGGAGACCTGGGCAGGAGCCTGCCGCCAATGCCGCCACTTCTGGCATCCCTGTGCCTCGCCCCGCTCGCCGGGTACCTCTGCTTTGCGATCCCTCCCGCGCGTGCAGCGTCTCCATTGTTGACCAGGACGCAGGCTCCCCAGTGCAGCCACAGCGACCGGGGACACTTTGCACATGCAGCGCCTTGCACAAAGGACACGCTGGAGTGGCAATAGCAGCAGCGGCAGCAGTAGCACGGGCTCTCCTTCCCTCCCATGCACGTTAACCCTGCCGGCGCCGCGGTCGGGGACTCAGTCGGGTGGCTGGAGCCCCGTGGGAGACGGTGACAGAGGCTCCTTCTTCCTCTGAGGGGAGCAACCCACCCACCTACCTCGCTTGGCGCGGTTCCCCAGCGCCAAGAAAGATGTTAGGAAGGAAGGAAGGAAGGCAGACAGAAAGAAAAAAAAATGTTAGGAAAGAAGAAAGACGAAAGGAAGGAAGGAAGAAGAAAGAAGAAGACAGACAGAAAGAAAAAGAAAGAAGTTAGGAAGGAAGGCAGACAGACAGACAAAGAAGTTAGGAAGGAAGACAGACACAGACAGAAAGATGTTAGGAAGGAAGAAAGACAGAAAGAAAGATGTTAGGAAGGAAGGAAGACAGAAAGAAAATGAAAGATGGTAGGAGGGGTAGTCTTATACGGCGAGTATATCCCAAACTCTATATTTTAACTGGAAAAGTTGGGGGTCATCTTATACACCCAGTCGTCTTATACGCCGGAAAATACGGTAGCACAATATTCCCGTTTCAACATCTTGCAAATCATTATATAACTTCTAATGACAGCTATACAAAGTTTAACTGCAAAAGAGTTGCTACTTAAACTGTTCTATATATAAGGTGTCTTCTTTAGCATCACTTGTTCTTTGGTAATTTAAATTTAGCTATAACTCCTACAAGTCTTTCCTGATTTATAGCTTTCACATATAATGCCTCAAATTATATTTTACTACATAATACCTTTGCTTACTCTCAAAAATTAAACTTTTATTGAGGATTTAGGCTTTCTTCATTATGATCCAATCGAAAATACAATAAACATGAAGAAAGAAAGATGCTCTCTTATTTATGTGAAATGGCATTGCTGGCCTTCAAATGACAGTAGCTAAAAAATCCACTATTCATAATTAAATCACCACATGACTATCCTTTGGTTTCCATTAGGAAATTCGTTTCTTTTTTTTGCAAAAAGTTTTTATTTTTTCTCCACCTTAAACATCAAAATACATATATAACAACATATATACAGTACCTTCAATAAAAGACAAAAATACATCCATTCATTTATATATTAACATTCGGTATATATCATTTTGACCTCCTTTTTCTAATTTTGTCATCCGGATTACACAAACAGTCTTTATCAATTAATTTAATCGCTGTTGTCTATTTTATTTACTAATTATTTTATTATCTTATTTCTTTATCTTCAAAACCAAGCCGTAATGCTTTCATCCATCCTTATTTTCATTACTCATCTTTTTTCTCCTACTCTCTAATTTCTACGAACTAAAAACTCATACCTAAAAATTCCACATTTAGCAATAAAATTCCAAATTATAAATTATTTATACATTATTTCAAAAATTTTATACTATAAAAAGGGGAATTCCACCTTTACCAATTTTCACACTAGAACATCAAATCATAATTTTTTCTATATGTTACTAAAAAGTCATAATTTATACGTTAAAGTGGGTAGTAAGTTTAAAAATTCAATATATTACTTCATCTCAATTACATCATTCGTTTCTCTTGGTCATCAAGTTGTGAAGATCAGACTCAAAAAACCCCTTTCATAATTCAGTAAATGTAATTAGGAAATGCACATTTCAACAACTAAACCTAACATTTAAACAGATTCCCAACCAAATGTATTCGTATTTGGAACACTCAGCCATTCATCCTCTTGAAGTTTTTTTCCTTATTTCAAAGAGTTATAGGGCTTCTATACTGTGTGGGTCCATTTATGTGAGTTAAGATTACTGCTCTTAATAAAACCTTTTCCACACACCATACATTTATAAGGCTTGTCCCCTGTGTGGATCCTTTTATGGATATTAAGATACGGCTTCGCAGAAAAACTCTTTCCACATTCCATACATTTATGCTTCTCCCCTGTGTGGGTCTTTTTATGAGTAATAAGATTACTACAGCCAGTAAAGCATTTTCCACACTCCATGCATTTATACGGCTTCTCCCCTGTATGGATCCTGCTATGGTAAATAAGTTGACAGTTCTTAATAAAGCTCTTTCCACACTCCATGCATTTATGTGGCTTCTCCCCTGTGTGGATCTTTTTATGGCAAATAAGGTCACTGCTCTTAGGGAAGCTCTTTCCACATTCCGTGCATTTATAGGGCTTCTCTCCTGTGTGGATCCTTTCATGGGTCTTAAGATACGTCTTCGTAGAAAAACTCTTTCCACATTCGTTGCATTTATAAGGATTCTCCCCTGTGTGGATCCATTCATGGATCTTAAGATGCATCTTCATAGAAAAACTCTTTTCACATTCCATGCATTTATAAGGATTCTCCCCTGTGTGGATCCTTTCATGGGTCTTAAGATATGTCTTCGTAGAAAAACTCTTTCCACATTCCATGCATTTATAAGGATTCTCCGTGTGGATCCTTTCATGAGTCTTAAGATATGTCTTCGTAGAAAAACTCTTTCCACATTCCATGCATTTATAAGGATTCTCCGTGTGGATCCTTTCATGAGTTTTAAGATACGTCATCGTAGAAAAACTCTTTCCACATTCCATGCATTTATAAGGATTCTCCTCTGTGTGGATCCTTTCATGGGTCTTAAGATACGTCATCGTAGAAAAACTTTTTCCACATTCCATGCATTTATAAGGATTCTCCGTGTGGATCCTTTCATGGGTCTTAAGATACGTCTTTGTAGAAAAACTCTTTCCACATTCCATGCATTTATAGAGATTTTCTCCAGTGTGGATCCTTTTATGAAGAGTAAGAGAAGTACTAGAAGTGAAACTCTTTCCACACTGCATGCATTTATGTGGCTTCTTCCCTGTATGGATCCGGTAATGTGAAGTAAGAGAAGCACTAGAACTGAAGCTCTTTCCACATTCCATGCATTTATGTGGCTTCTCTCCTGCATGGGTCCTTTTGTGAGATATATGGCATCCATTTTTATGAGGAAGAGTCAAGGTCCATTTGTATTTTTCTCCATTGTCCCTACATACGGGATCTTCTCCTTTGGTTTGGGTTTCATAGGGTTTATTTACATCTAATTTGTTTATACGTTTTCCAATTTTTTTTTTAATTTTCCCTTGTTGGGCCACAGCAGCTTTCGTTGATGCATGAACAGCAGATGAACTTTCCCGACTGCAATTATTTGACTGGTTTCTCTCATAGCTTTCTACTTCTATTGGAACTAAAGGATTCTCTGTATTGTATTCACGACTGATCATTTGGAATAGTTCTCCGGAATCTTCATCTTCCTCCCCATTATTATCTTCACAGAAAAAGAAAAATGAAAATTTTGGAAGATAAATTTTAGGTTTTTATGGCAATACTTAACCACAGATTAAGTATCAAATTCTCCAAGATTCAAAGGAAAGGGGAGGATTTGGTTTGCCTGATTTGAAATTGGGTTTTGTAGTCTGCTGTGCAATTTAGATAAGAAACGGGAGTTGTTCAGAAATAAGAGAGGTTTAGAACTAGAAGGGAATTACAGAAGTTTGGATGTCATGGATATTTGTGGTACGATAAATTTAGGATAAATCTAACCTTTCATTTAACACTTTGTTGAAGCAATTTTGGCAGCAATTACAGCCTCAAGTCTTTTGTGGTATATGAGGAAACAACCTGTGCACACCTGACCCTTTGCAACAACGTATGAAATTTAGCTCAGGTGCCTCCCATTTCTCTAGATAGTTGCTGACATATTTCTACAACTTGGAGTCCACCTGTGATGAATTAAATTGACTGGAGAGGATTTGGAAAGACACACACCTCTCTATAGAACGCCTCACAGCTGACAATGAATACTGAAGCAGAGCAAAACCCATTAGATGAAAGGAACTGCTCGCAGAGCTCAGAGACAGAATTATTGCAAGACACAGATCAGGAGAAGGCTACAATAAAAAGTCTGCTGCACTCCCAAGAGCACAGTGGCCTCCATAATTCTAAAGTGAAAAAGTTTGGCACAACCAGGGATCTTCCAAGAGCCTGAGCAAACTGAGCAAATCAGAGAAGGGCCTTAGTAAGAGAGGTGACCAAGAACCTGATGGTCCCTCTGACTGTATGGATACGGGACAGAGTTCCAAAAGGACAATCATCACTGCACCCCTCAACCGATTCGAGCTTCATGGCAAAGTTGGCTAGATGGAAGCCTCTCCTCAGTGCAAAACACATGAAAGCCCGCTTGGAGTTTGCAAAAAATCACCTGAAGGACTCTCAGACTCTGAGGAGAAAGATTCTCTGGTCTGATGAAACCAAGATTGTAGTGTTTGGACTCGATTCTAAACGTTATGTCTGGAGGAAACCAGCACTGCTCATCACCTCCCCATTGCCATCCCAACAGGGAAGCATGGTGGTAGCAGCACCATACTGTGAGGGCGTTTTACAGCAGCAGACTGGCAGGGGTGGGCTTCAAAAATTTTAGCAAGGGGTTCTCCGCCCGGATACTGGGTGGGCGTGGCTACAGTGGGTGTGGCCTAGTTGTCTGCACCATGGCAGGCGGGAGGGCATTTCTGCCCTCCCCGGCCTCCGGAGGCTTTTTTCGAGCCTCCGGGAGGGCGAAAACGGCTTTCTCAGGCTCCGGAGGCCCATTTTTCACCCTTCCCGAGCCTCTGTGCGCGCCCTGCACTTACCAGCATCCAAAATGGGCCGTGTGGGGACTCTTGGGAGGGGCAGAGTGGGCGGGGCCAGCCAGGAGTGGGATTTGGGGGTTCTCCGAACTGCACAGAACCTTAGCCAGAGGTTCTCCCGAAACCCTGCGAACTCCCAGCAGCCCACCCCTGGAGACTGGTCAGGACAAACCTGAATAGAGCAAAGTACAAGAATATCCTCAATGACAACCTGTTCCACAGCTCTTTAGGAGCTCAGACTGGGCTGAAGGTTCACTTTCCAACATGACTACGACCCTAAGCACACAGCCAAGAAAATTCAGGAGTGATTTAGGGACAATTCTGTGAATGTCCTAGAGTGGCCGAGCCAGAGCCCTCGCTTGAATCCTATTGAACATTTCTGGAGGGACCTGAAAATGGCTGTCCAGGGAGAGTAGTCATCCAACTTGCCTGAGATTGAAAGGGTATCTCCACAACCTCCATCCCAGACACACCAAGAACAGCCAAACCTCCTACAACTGACCCTATCCCATTGGGTTCACAACCCCTGGTGATAACAGAAAAGGAAGTGCAAGATCTATCTCACAGATAGAAGCCAGGAAAAGCACCAGGCCCAGACAAGATAACTCCTTCTTGCTTAAAAGTCTGTGCTGACCAATTGGCCCCCATCTTCACCCAAATCTTCAACAAATCACTAGATATATGCCACGTTCCTTCTTGCTTCAAACACTCCACTATCATCCCAGTCCCGAAGAAGCCTCCATCAAGGAACTGAATGACTACATACCAATTGCTCTAACATCTGTAGTTATGAAAACCTTTGAAAGGCTAGTGATGTCCCACTTGAAAACCATCACGGATCCACTGTTAGACCCCCTGCAATTTGCATACCGAGCAAATAGATCGACAGATGATGCTGTTAATATGGCTCTGCACTACATCCTACAACATCTTGACTCCCCAAAGACCTACGCAAGGGTTCTCTTTGTAAACTTTAGTTCAGCATTCAACACCATCATACTGGACATTCTTCTAACTAAACTAAATCAGTTAGCGGTACCTGAACACACTTGTAAGTGGATCACAAGCTTCCTAACAGACAGGAAGCAGCAGGTGAAGCTAGGCAAAATCACATCAGATACCTGTACAATTAGCACACACACACACACCCCCGGGCTGTGTACTCTCACCACTTCTCTCCCTATACCAATGACTGCATCTCAAACGATCCATCTGTTAAACTTTTGCAGTTTGCAGATGATACAACAATGATTGGTCTCATTCAAGACAACGATGAAACCACATACAGACGGGAGGTTGAACAACTAGCCTCGTGGTGCGACCGGAACAATCTGGAACTGAACACACTCAAAACCGTAGAAATGGTGGTAGACTTTAGGAGAAACTCTCCCATTCTACCACCTCTTACAATACTAGACAACACAGCATCAACAGTAGAGACCTTCAAATTTCTAGGTTCTATCATATCTGAAGACCTAAAATGGTCACCTAATATCAAAAACATCATCAAAAAAGCATAACAACGAACGTTCTTTCTGCGCCAACTCAGGAAGCTCAAACTGCCCAAGGAGCTGCTGATACAGTTCTACAGAGGAATTATTGAGTCTGTCATCTGCACCTCTATAACTGTCTGGTTCGGTTCTGCAACCCAACAAGACAGACACAGACTTCAGAGGATAATCAGAACTACAGAAAAAAACAATAACTGCCAACCTGCCTTCCATTGAGGACCTGTATACTGCACAAGTCAAAAAGAGGGCCGTGAAAATATTTACTGACCCCTCGCATCCTGGACATAAATTGTTTCAACACCTACCCTCAAAACAACACTATAGAGCACTGCACACCAAGACAACTAGACACAAGAACAGTTTTTTTTCCGAATGCCATCACTCTGCTAAACAAATAATTCCCTCACCACTGTCAAACTATTCACTAGGCTGCATTACTATTACTATTAGTTTTTCTCATCGTTCTTATCACCCATCTCCTCCCACTTATGACTGAATGACTGTAACTTGTTGCTTGTATCCTTACAATTTATATTAATATTGTTTCCTGATTGCTTATTTGAACCCTATGACAATCATTAAGTGCTGTACCTCATGATTCTTGACAAATGTATCTTTTCTTTTATGTACACTGAGAGCATATGCACCAATGACAAATTCCTTTTGTATCCAATCACACTTGGCCAATAAAGAGTTCTGTTCTGTTCTATTCTAGTCTATTTGCAAGGAAGTATAGCAATCCAGGTGGGTGTCGCGTCATACCCCAAAAAGACTCAAGGCTGTAGTTGCTGCCAAAGATGTTTCAACAAAATACTGAATGAAGGGTCTGAATACTTATGCCAATGTGATATTTTAGTTTTTTTCCTTTTTAATAAATTTACAGACATTTCTAAAATTCTGTTTTCACTTTGTCAGTACAGGGTACATTAATGAGAAAAATAAATTTCAACAAACTGTATAATCAGGCTTCAGCAAACCAAAATTGACAAGAGTGAAGGAGGTCTGAATACTTTCTGAATGTACAGAAGTTGCATTTTTCATATTATCAGAGACTGTAGCTCAGGGGTGTCAAACTCAAATCGCGAAGGAAAACAATGATGTAACCTTAGAAAGAGGGGACAAATTACAACTTTGTCTTTTGTCTTTTTCAAAAATTTTATCATACTTTTTTTATTACTCAATCACATTACTCTTCAGAGGTGGGTTCCTACCGGTTCTAACCGGTTCTTTAGA
Organism: Diadophis punctatus similis; assembly: GCA_023053685.1. Classification (NCBI taxonomy): domain Eukaryota; kingdom Metazoa; phylum Chordata; class Lepidosauria; order Squamata; family Dipsadidae; genus Diadophis; species Diadophis punctatus. The sequence goes on from JALIGW010000002.1 coordinate 254,414,459, forward strand.
ACCGTTAGTAAACCGGTGGTGACGTCACGGAGCCGGTTCTGTCGGTGCCGGTCCATGGGCACCGCCATCTTGTTTTTGGCTTCTGCGCATGCAAAGAAGCTAATTTTTGCTTCTACACAGAAGCTGGGTTTTTGGCACTGCGTATGCGTGCCCGCACGATGCAGCCATGGGGTGCGCAATGCGCGCGCAGCCACGTGGCGCGGGAGGAAGCGAACCGATGGCGAGGTAAGTTAGAACCCACCCATTAGTATTATCTTTATTTCCTCCTTAAAATTTGTAGTTTTTATTCTGATAAAAATTCTTCTATGTTCTCACCTAAAGAGGCCACGTTCCTATGATTTTCCAGCATGACTTCCCAATAGAGTGCTTTTTGGTCAGCATCCAACTGAGACCACTCCTCTTCGGAGAAATACACAGCCACCTCCTTAAAGGACACAAGACCTTCCTGAATGAGAAGGAAACAGAAGAAAAATCAGGAGGATTTTCAAGATCTGTCCTTACTGTTTAAGTGATTCCAAGCAAAGATGAAAGAAAAGAATCTCACTTTTTCTCTGTCTGTCTGTCTGTCTATTCCCATGCATCAACAAGACTTTCAGCATCTGGAGAGAATCAACTGGTTTGGGCCTTGGAAATCCCACCCATCATTCACTCCAATCCATCCATTGTTTGCAGAAGAAAATACAGGTGGTTGGGTTTCTTTTTTACCATTTACGTAAAAGGCTCGTTGTGTCCCCAGAACAAATAATCCATATTCAAAACCTTCATTAAAGTTGTTTTGAGAGGCACCCAGGGATTTACATGGGTGTCATCAATGGACAAAGACACACAAGATCTGCTTCTGCTGCTCCTCAGATTACAAGGAATCCACTCCTTGTACTCCAACCCAATGGCTGAAGAAGACAAACCTGGTTGGAAAGAGCATTTCTCATCCTTTCCAAAGGTGGATTGTTTGGCCCCACATTACAGGCAAAAATTGGAGTATTAGAAATTCCTTTAAAGGCTGAAGGGCCTTGATCTGGCCACCCTCTTGGGATTTTAACAGTGATTTATCTTCTAACCTGGTGCCATTATTTTTCTTTTGACTAGTTATACACAAGGCGTTTTAGAAACTGTAAGGTGCCAATGTGATTCTTTCACTTATTTCTGAGTAGCCTTGCACAATTCCATGTCAAAGAATTACTAATAGGATCACTATTCATGAAACGCTCACACTGTGTACATTATATTTTTTTATTATCCCTCTCTTACTTTTGGAGCTTCAACCAGAATTTCAGCACCACCATAAAAAGGAGTCAAATTCGTTCTGTTCTTCCCTGTGTGGGAGACAGAAATTTTAAATGGATAATTAATAAAATTGCAGGAGGCATTCTACAGAAGAGAAGAGACAGAGAAGGTAAGACAGCTGGAATCTCTCTTGGGAATGGGTGGACTTTTGATTACCATCTGAGATGTCCTGACTTGTGGATTCATGATAGACCCTCATGGAACACAGCTCCCCAGGGGGATTTGATGGATTCCTCTTTCTCATAGGATCTCTGGTCTGCAGAGTGAAAGACTTGAAATAGGAGGCAGGAGAAAAGAAAAATACATCACACAACATGAACTGGATTCTTGTTCTCAAAAAACAACTTCAATGCCCCAATCTCTATCAATGAGCCTAGAATGTGCAAGAAAGGAACGGCTGTCTCCAGTCTATGCTCTAGAATGGATAATGGAACAATGTCCTGCAAGAACTAGTGGAACATCTCCACATATTATGAAGACCAGAGAAGTATGGAATGGAGGGGTGAAGAATTCAAACACATTCTTTATTCCCTTCTGGACTTCCAAGATGAAGGTCTCTCACCTGCAATTCGACTTGCTCCTTCTGTTCCTCTGCCTGACTCAGGAGGAAGCCTTCCGCCAGGGCCACCGCTTGACAGCTGGTCTCTGCTCCACACTCCCGCACCCAGCTCTTCATCGGTAGGGGCAGAAGGGCCAGGAGCTTCTCCAGAACAACCTGGTCGAACATTTGGGTTTTAGTGTGGTTTTGTAGTCCCAGCCATTGGCTATAAAAGTTGTGGAGTCGGCTGCAAAGTCCACGGGGACCCTCAGCCTCCTGGTATTGGATGTTCCTAAAGTTGCAGGGCTGAACGTCTGAATGGATGATAGTTCCCTTCTCCAGGATCTTCTGCCCAGTTCTTGCCCATATCTTCCCACAGCTGCCAGGCTGAACAGCTGAGGGGCCTTTTCCAGTTCCCTCACTTGCTAACACTTCTTTCTGCATCCTTTCTCTGTCCTGTAAGGGCAATCCAAATAGGTCTCAGGAATGTTGTTGATCTCCAAACAGCTTTCAATTCATAGGGCTATTCCTTTAGCTGCAGAACTGACCACAAAGACTATCCAGGCCCCTTCGCCCAAGAGTTAAGTTTTTTTTCTTAGGAAGTTTGTTGAGATGACTCTAGTTTCTGCATCTGAGATGGAAAAGAAAATAAATTCAAAGAATGAGAAGATCATGGACGTAACCCCTGAGCATCATTCATCCTCATGGAAGGGAATCTTTCCCTAAACTGGTAAAGGATTGCAATGGTATTGCACAAATGAATCTTCTGGGTGTTTGTGTGTCTGTCTGTACATGAACTGTGGTGCAAAATACGGTCCTACTTCTCATCCAGAACTTGGAATATAAAACAAATTCTGTTCTGTTACAGAGACTAACTTGGTTTTGAACCTAATAACAGCTGCCAGGTTACTGGTGGCACAGTATTGGAAGAAGGAAGATATGCCTACTATTGAAGAATTGACATTAAAAGTTATACATTTGGCTGAAATGGCAAAAATTTCATCATATCTTAAGGATCACTCAAATGAAAGATATATACTGGAATGGAACAGGTGGACTGATTATATTCAAAAAAAAGTATCAGATTAAGAAAACCCAAATAGTTTATCAATGATAAATGTTTAAAATTTTAGATTATGTTTTTAAGTTTTTGAGTAATAAGGAGTTAAGAATTAGAAAATTTTTCAAATTAATAATTTTTAGCATATTTTAGCTCTATGTTTTTTTGAAATTATACCTTGTGCTTTTTCTGGGAAGTCGGGTGGAGGGGAGGGTAAGAGGGGTGGGAAGGGTGGAGGGGGGAGAGAAAAGAGAAAAATGTTTGTACTTTGTACAATTAAAACTTTTTAATAAAAAAAAGATGCCCAAACTCAAGGAGCTTAAGAAACTGGAATGGAATACAGAATTTTTACACGTTTCTTGTCCTTCATATTAAGGCATTTAGGTACATTAAGGATGTTCCTCACTCTTGTCTTTAAGTCAGTATGTTTTCTGGGGTCTGATTATATAGGTCTCAGAAGGACAGTAGGCCCTAAAAGTTACATGAACCAAAGTTTTAGGCAGAAAGATTGCAAAGTGTACCAGAACTATTTGTAATTTTGCTGAGCTGTTGCTGTGAAATGTGATTTTGCAAAGTATGTAGTTTTGAGATATATTTGGAATTAGAATGTGAGAAATAGGGAACTGAAACTAGACGAAGGCAGAGGTTTGAGATGTACACGGGTATATGTGGAGACTATCTGTCACTAAGACAGAACAAGGAAGTAAGTTGTGAAATGCATGCAGAAAAGTATAAAAAGAATGTCTTGGGATGAGATCAGGGCCTCTGGCCGTAGCTAATCCTTGCTGGATTCAGTGGACCTCATTGCAATGGGTTATTGATATAAGTTGTGCTGTGATGGCTGTTCATGTTCCAAATTGCTCATGAAATAAACCTCTGAATCTCAAAGTAAGATTTATTGTTTGTGGTTTGTCTGTGTTCCTTTTTTTTGTTGGAATATTTTTATCACAGTTTGTAAGTAACTGGAGCCATGGAGAAGAGATAAGGAGGAAGTTCCAAATTCCAAAAATGGCTTATCTATCCTAAGAAAGAAAAGTTTACCTTTTCTCAGGGGTCTCAGTGAAGAAAAAGAAAAAGACCCATAACATGGAATAATACTAAGTGAAATGATCCTGGGTAAGAACAACATTCTAACTATGCCATGAAGGTTGAACTCACATCAAATGGAATGCCTAGGACAGGGCTCTGCAACCTTAAACACTCAGAGCCACAAAACCTGGATGGGTGTGGCCAACTCGATGTCACTCACTCCCACTGAGTCACATGACCTCCCCAGCCACGCCTACTCAAGTTTTGTGGTTCTCAGTGTTTTCTTTTCTAAGGTAAACAGATCTCTCTCCCTCTCCCTCATCCGCCCTCTTTAATCCCTCTCTCTCTACCTCCTTTTCTCCTATCTCTTTCTCTTTGTCCTCCCCTCATCTTTTTCTCCCTCCCTCTCCTTCTGTTTCTCATCTTTCTCCCTCCCTCTCCCTCATCTCTTTCTCTCTCTCTCTCATCTGTTTCTCCCTCCCTCCCTCTCATCTCTTTCTCCCTCTTTCATCCTCCTTTCCTCCCTCTCTCTTTCATCTCAAAGTCACTCATTCCTCACGTAGTAACTATTATCTCCAGTCATAGTCATTAAAAATCACAGGAGCTGTATTTTATCCTTTACAGAGAGCATTGTGGAGTTTGAGAGAAAGTATTCTAATGTAAAATGCCAAATGAAGAATAAATAGCAAGACATTGTTGTGTTACAGGCTTTATAAATCCCTGTCAAGATTTTAGGGGGAATACTCTCTCTCTCTCTCTCTCTCTCTCTCTCTCTCTCTCTCTCTCTCTCTCTCTCTCTCTCTCCCCCCCCCCCTCATTCTCTTTCCCTCCCCCTCTCTCATTCTCTGTCTCTCTCATTCTGTCTCTCATTCTCTCTTTCATTTCCTTCCTCTCATTCTATTTATTATTTATTTATTTATTTATTTTATTTATTTGTCAAACATGTACAGGATAGTAGTTGTTTGTATAAACATAACATAAGTAAAAAGTAATGATAATAGAGGACAATAGGGCAGGGATGGTAGGCACAATGGTGCGCTTATGCACGCCCCTTTCAGACCTCTTAGGAATGGGGTGAGGTCGACTGTAGACAGTCTAAGGTTAAAGTTTTGAGGGTTTGGGGAAGAAACCACAGAGTCAGGTAGTGCATTCCAGGCACTGATCACTCTGTTGCTGAAGTCGTATTTTCTGCAGTCGAGTTTGGAGCGGTTTACATTAAGTTTGAATCTATTATGTGCTCGTGTATTGTTGCGGTTGAAGCTGAAGTAATCATTGACAGGAAGGACTTTTTGATATATGATTTTATGAACTACATTTAGATCAGATCGGAGGCGGCGTAGTTGTAAATTGTCTAATCCCAATATTTCAAGTCTGGTGGAATAAGGTATTTTATTATTCCCTCCCCCTCTCATTCTCTCTCTCTCTCATTCTGTCCCTCTCTCTCTCTCTCTCTCCCTCCCTCTCCCCCACTCCCCACCCCAGGGAATAACTGTAAGGAAATCGACCACATTCTTTCTGCCTCTGGGAAGATACAAAAACAAACCTTGTGTTACAAAAGGAGTGATTCTCTGCACCACAAGATTGCCTAGAGGGGAGCAGACAGAGCTGCATATCTCTCTCTTTCTCTCTCTCTCTCTCCCCCCTCCCCCTACTGCAGCAGGAAAAGGCAGGCAGCCCTCTGTCTCTCATCTCTCTTCCTCTCTCTCATATTTCTTTCTCCATCTGTCTTATGTGTGTGTGCGTGAGTGCGTGCGCGCACGTTCGAGTTCCCTCCAAAAACAGGCGAGGATCGGGGTGGGTTTTTTTTTGCTGATGTTTTTATTTGGGTGCTTTTTACCAGATTTAAATAAAGAGTCATTTCACATTCCCAGATAATGAAGCTTTCGTCCCCCTGCTGTGGCTCCCTGTTGGCTAGCTCCCCCCCCCTCGCCTGTCCTGAGAGGAGAAGTGCGACAGTGGCGGGATGGAGATTTGCTCCGTATTTCAGAACAGGAGCGAAACGCCCCTCTACTTGCCTCTTTTTCCAGCCCTTGTTGGGAGACTTTTCTCCGTGCTAAGTTTAAGTGCAAAAGCAGCAAGCACCCATGGAGGCAGTGAGAGGAATATGGGGAGACGCGCCCCAGCCGGTGTCTCGGGGCGGAGAAAGTCGCGTGTCTCCCCATATTGCTCTCGCTGCCTCCATGCCTGCTTGCTGCTCTTGCACTTAAACTTAGCCCGCTGCACAATGGGGGAGATGGCGTCCCCTCCTCCTGGAGCCCATTACGATGTGGAGCATTGCTTGCACACAGATGGCCCAGCCAGTCTCTCGGCGCATAGAAAAGTCGTATGTCTCCCCCAGCAGCCAAGGTATGCACAGCACCAACAAGGGGTGGGAAAAGAGGCAAGTAGAGAGGGGCTTCGCGGAGCGAATTTCCATCCGCTGCATGCCCTTCTCTTCTCAGGGCAGGCGAGGAGTAAGGGGGAGGGGAAGGGCTACCCAGTGGTGGGATCATCTGACAGAGAGCCGCAGGACAGGGCCCAAAGAGCCACGTTGCCGACCCCCGGCCTAGGATATGACCCTGGCATAGGATACACACTTTGTTTTTCAGGGTTTGCTTTTTGGCCTACCGTTCCTGTCCTAATGTACCCATATATTCTTACCTCTTTTACTCTTATTCATGCTTGTACTATTACATATATATTCAATCATGTTTTACTGTTTATACTTTGCTTATAATCATATATGCTTGACAAATAAACAAATATAAGAGCCGAGGTGGCCCAGTGGTTAAATGCAGCACTGCAGGCTACTGCTAGTTCAGCAATTCAGCTGTTCAAATCTCACCAAGCTCAAGGTTGACTCAGCCTTCCATCCTTCTGAGGTCGGTAAAATGAGGACCCAGATTGTTGGGGGCAATATGCTGAACTCTGTAAACCGCTTAGAGAGGGCTGTAAAGCACTATGAAGCGGTATATAAGTCTAAGTGCTATTGCTATATAAAAATAAAACACGAAGGCTGCTTCACACAATTTGCCCTGACCCCTAACTGGTTAACCAACTGTTGTAAGGACTATCCTTCTGGGTTCAGTTCCAAGTGGGGAAAAAGACACTGGATTCATGGAAGTTGCTCTGAAAAAAGGTCTAATGGTGGACAGGAGCACATGGCATGAGCCCCTGTACAGAAAAGATGGATCACATGCTTCCAGATATGGGTGAAGAGAAAAGGGAGGGAAAGATGCTGAGTCTCTTGGTTTTTATGACCTCTGTTGGTCCCCACCTCTTAGTTTCCTGTTCCTGTGTATGTAATGCACTCCAATTGGTGTTCAGACCCCCCCCCCCGAGGGCGGGGGTTTTAGCTAGCCGTTTAGGCTGTCTCCCAAGTTTGTTTGAGTGCTGGTAATTTTCCAGATGGTAGAGGCTAATCCTCTCATGTCCTAAGGGGGAAGATCTTAATCCCATCACCCTGGAGCTGAAGGGGGGAGGGGCAGGGAACTGCAGGAAGCTGCTCTGTATTTAAAATATGTTTCTCCTTTCCTCATTCAGGGAAACATATTCTTTCCTTTTTTCAATGTTTCCTAGTGTAGTAAGGGAACTCACCAAAGCAGTGTGGTAGAAAGAAAACCAATGATGCCACAGGGAAACACAGAAAGACAAAAATAACAGACAGCCAGAGGCTCACAATACTAAGAATAGAGTTACAAATATCAGAGCCATTAGAAATATTATGTGACTGAAAGACAGAGACATACAAAGAGGAAATACAAATAAATGCCCAGAGATTTAATCAAGGACACAAAGAAATGGCTCAGGGCAAGGAAGGAAGATTTAATCAGACAAAAAAAGAAATGATTAACTCAGGGAAAGACAAAAGTAGACAAAAGCTGGTTAGCTCAATAGAAACATTAAGAAGACAGAAGAGGACACCAGGACACACCCAATCCCACCTTGATTAAATCCCAAAGGGAAAAGGGAAAAAAACAGAGACAGGATCAAAACCATTAACAACTCAGCACACAAAGGGACCACCCCAATAAGACAAAGAATTATATGAAGGAGAAAAAGTATAAAAATTGTACTCTTATTGTATATCACTGTCAGCTCACCCAGGATCGCTGGCCCATGCTTCGGCTGGACCTGCTCTCCTGAAAAATAAAGAAAACCTGTTTTTCACGCAGCTGGTCTCAAATATTTGCGTAAGTGTTGAGACGTCCTCCCAGCTGGGAAATTCGAATCTCGGAGGAAGCTTTTTTCCAATTCAACACTAGAATATTTCATTTTTCTAGGAGGAGGTGGGTGCTAACTTCCTACACAACTATATGGGCAAAGTTCACATGAAACACAGGGCTTGAAAGAACACCCCTTAAAAATGAAGTTCACCCACCCTCATAATTGTGGAGGATTTGACCTTAGTTTACTCTTTGTCTTCAGAAAAGCACGAACGATTTTCAGCTTACATATCCAAAATGGAAAATCAAAGACAGTACCAGGAAAATAGGGTGACTAAGTTAACTAGCGAGAACCATCTCCAAAGAAAAAATAACCATTAGAAAATCTTATAAAACCACTAATGGCTTGGAAGAAAGTGAAGAATCTTATTAGCTAATTTGACTTTTGTACAGTCTGATAAATTCTTCGTGATCTATTTCTATCAGACTCAAAATACTGGACAAAAACATTTAAAATACGTTTCGGATTTCTATTTCCTGGTTATTTATTCTAATGTTTTCAAGAGTGTGTGTGTGTGTGTGTGTGTGTGTGTGTTAAGAACAAACTTTTTAGCAATAAATGTCTCAGATCACAAAACAGCAAATGAGAGAAGATCTATAAAAATCGATTTCATAGGAAAATAAATCAACATTTGAACTCACTGTACAGTAAAACTTGAGCCAGCAGAATCCCATTAATCATCCAGCCCAAAATCCCTTTGGGACCTGAATGAACAAGCCACCATCCAATCCAATCCATATAGGATTAACACCCGAATGAATAAACCATTTTACAGACTAACATGATTTCCCGATTGATGCAAACTCCTACAAGCACGTTTCCCGCTTCTTAGCTTAATCCACAAACATGGGCAAATGAAAACGTGTGGATTTTAACTCCCAGACTTTAAAGAAGTTTGAGAAACACCGGTCTCATCGGGCACACGGTGCGAATGCTGCACATCAGCCCCAATTTTGCACCTCCGTCCCTGCAAGGTCTCCCTTCTTTGTCTGCGGGAAGAGCCCCTTTTGCGGTCGTGGGTAAAGGCTGGGAAGCAGCACCCCAGTCCCAGTCCTCGCACATCCGTCCTTGCACCCAGAGCCAGCAGGACGACTTCGAGGCTCCTCCAATAAATGGGGAGAAACGGCCCCTCCCTTTCTGGGGATCCCCCATTTCTCTTCTTTCCTCCTCTCTTGGCTCCTGCATGGGAAATGGCGGCAGGGGAACATGGGACTTCGGAGGAAGACTTAGCTCGTCTACACTCACCCCTCCAGCGCGGGACCTCTTTGCACCGGCAGAGGCGACACTCCTGCAGCACTGGAGTCTCTCGTCGGGATCGGCGTGTCCCCAAAGGCTTCCCGGCAGCCTCTGCGCCTCCCGCAAAGGCCCCGCCTCCCACTCACAGCGGTGGGATGTGGGGGGAGGTGGGGCAGACTCGCCTCAATCCTCTCCCAACAAACTCCGCTGGGAAACACGCGCCTTGTATTACCAGAAGAGCCCGGAGCATGCTCAGTTCCCTCCTGAATCTGAGAGCGCCCCCTGGTGGACTCTGCGCAAGGTGCAGGGATTCCCTGAAAGGGCGGGAAAGAGGTAGGAGCGTATTTGGAGGAATAGAAAGGAATGGGAAGAGAAATAGGAATGGAATGAGATAGGATAGAATAAAATAAGCTGGAAGGGACCTTGGAGGTCTTCTATTCCAGCCCCCTGCTCAAGGAGAACCTATACCATTTCAGATAAGTGACTGTCCTGACTCCTGACTCTTCTTAAAAACTTCCAGTGATGGTGCGTCCATGAATTCAGAAGGCAAGTTGGTTAATTCTCCTCACTGTGAGGAAGTTACTCCTTATTTCCAGGTTGCTTCCCTCTTGGATAAGTTTCCAACCATTTTTTCTTGTTCTGCCCTCTGGTGTTTTGGAGAATGGAGATTTCTAGCATGTGTTTGCTCTCTAGTTCTGAATACTGTATACACCTACTACACTTGTCAAATTCTTGGCTCTGGGTGCCTAAGAATAATGGGAAAGACTCAGTGAGTGGCTGCTTATGACAAAGGAAATAATTCTGATGAAAAAGAAAACCAATTCCAAAATGGGAAAAAAGCTTAAACTTGTGGATGTTCCAGAAATTTTACCTCACAATGAGGCAACTTGGAGGACAAATGAAGGGGGGGGGGATGACACCTCATCTCTGACTGGAAAAAAGGGGGAACTGCAAAATGGTGGAAAGAGATTACGGACAAGAATATAAAATTAGAATACCATGAGAGGGGGGGGGAAGAGGAAAAATGTTTTATTTAAGGGTTGTATACCAAACACCCCCAGGAAATATGAATAGGAAACTTAAGAACTTTCTAGAATTTAAGGCAACGATAGGATATCTCTTGATCATAAATAAAAAGAAAAGTACAATTGGTGTCTAATTTTGTATGACTGCTATCTTGATTTCCATTTCTCTAAAGGAAAAATGGACAATGATTGGCATAAAACTGGAATTGGTGCCTTTTCTCCATCTTGACAGAGAATCATCCATGGGTACTATTTGAATAAACAGCTTCAACCCAGCAGGAGCCTCTGAAACTCAAATGTTTCTCCCTCACCCAAATCCTTCCTATTATTATTATTTCTGCCAATAAACAATTGTTAGGGATTTTCTGGTTATGGTAAACAGATACATTTGTTTTTCCCATAAGAATAGAATAGAATACAATAGATTTTTTTATTGGCCAAGTGTGATTAGACACACAAGGAATTTGTCTTGGTGCATATGCTCTCAGTGTACATAAAAGATACGTTTCTCAAGAATCATAAGGTACAACACTTAATAATAATAATAATAATAATAATAATAATAATAATAATAATAATAATAATAATAATAATAACAGAGTTGGAAGGGACCTTGGAGGTTTTCTAGTCCAACCCCCTGCTTAGGCAGGAAACCCTACACTACTTCAGACAAATGGTTATCCAACATCTTCTTAAAAACGTCCAGTGTTGGAGCATTCACAACTTCTGGAGGCAAGCTGTTCCACTGATTAATTGTTCTGTCAGGAAATTTCTCCTTAGTTCTAAGTGATAATGATGATAGGTGACTAATGATAGTCCAAGTACAAATATCAAATCATATTAGGAACCAGTCAATATAAATTGTAAGGATACAAACAACAGTTACAGTCATACAGTCATTAGTGGGAGGAGATGGGAACGATGAGAAGATCAATAGTAGTGCAGACTTATAAATAGTTTGACAGTGTTGAGGGAATTATTTGTTTAGCAGAGTGATGGCGTTCGAGAAAAAACTGTTCTTCTGTCTAGTTGTCTTGGTGTGCAGAGCTCTATAGCGTCGTTTTGAGGGTAGGAGTTGAAACAGTTTGTGTCCAGGATGCAAGGAGTCTGTAAATATTTTCACAGCCCTCTTTTTGACTCATGCAGTATACAGGTCCTCAATGGAAGGCAGATTGGTAGCAATTGTTTTTTCTGCAGTTCTGATTATCCTCTGAAGCCTATGTCTGTCTTGTTGGGTTGCAGAACCAAACAAAACCTTTATTAGACACACTTAACTCCTACTTGTAATTTTAATGCAAACAGTACCATGGTAATTTTTATATTCCTGTTACCCACAGGTTAGTAACTATTTCTATCTTACTTGACATATCGTATTTTTCGGAGTATACGACGCATTTTTCGGAGTATAAGATGCACTCCCCCCCCAAGAGGGTGGAAATGTTGGTGCATCTTATACACAGAATACCGCTATTTTTGGCCTCCCAAAACCCCACCCATGAAAAATGGGCCCGTTTTCCACAAAAATGGGGGTATTTTTATTTATTTATTTATATGGATTTATATGCCGCCCAACTCCCAGGGGACTCTGGGCCGCTGTTTTTGTCCTCCCCCAGCCCCCAGGAGCACACTGCAGGTCTCCCAAACCCTCTGTGCGCCTCTTTTGTGAAAAACGGGGCCATGTTTGCAAAAAACAGGGTGCAGAGAGGGTTTGGGAGGCCTGCAGAGTGCTCCTGGGGGCCAGGAAAGGCAACAACTTTTTTTTCTTACTTAGTATTTTCTTAGCCCCCATCTCATCACAGAAAGACAAAAGTATGGTCCTAATGCTTGGAGTGTCTTTTCCACATACATTTCAGGGGTTTCTGGTCATTCTGGCCCCTCTTTGTGAGAGGGGAATTCTTCATCCTGAAGAATGTTCATTCTTCATTCTTCACACTCAAATTAATAGCTATGTGATTATTCTCTCACAACATGAGAGGCCAAAAGGTCTCTGCTTCTGCATTCATACTGGTTCACTAGGTCTCAATTTTTCACAGTGGATTGAAAGAGTTTACTGTGTATTTTTTCGTATCCTCACACAACAAAGGAAGTTCCCATTCTCATGTCTGCTATAGAGGAAGGAAGGTTTTTTAAAAAATTGCATGGAAGAGATGAAGCGCCTTCTGCTTCTTCGGGAAGCAACACCAATTAAATAGCTACCTGATAACGTCCCTCCTACAGCATTTCCAACTCAATACTGGGATACATTCTCAGGTGAGCCTCTTGTCCAAACTGAATACACCGTGGTGGCGATTATAAATCCAGTGGATTTTTTGCAACATGAAGCATAGGTTAAACAATCTGTTACAGTCACCAGATGCTTCCTTTTTGAATATTATATAGTAATTTAACACAATATCCCAAAATGTTTTGCGTTTCAACATCTTGCAATTCATTATGTAACTTAAACTGTTCTATTCATAAGATATCTTCGTTAACATCACTTGTACTTTGGTAATTCATATTTAGCTGTAACTTCTGCAAGTCTTTCCTGATTTATACCTTTCCCATAGTATGCCTGGACTTACATTTTAGTAGCTAAGCCTATGCTTCCTCTCAAAAATTAAACTTTTTAAGGGGATTTGGCTTTCTTTATTATGATCCAATAGAAAGTGAATAAAAAAGATGCTCTTACTTATTTGAAATACCATTGCTGACTTTCAAATGAAAGTAGCAACAAAAATTCAATGTTCATAATTACAACACAACATGCCTAGCGTTTGGTTTCTATTAGTAAATTCATTTCTCTTGGTCTTCAAGTTGTGAATATCAGACTCAAAAAAACCCTTTCCTAAGTCAATAAATGTAATTAGGAAATGCATATATTTCAACAACGAAAACTTAAGATTTTAACAGATTCTCACCCAAATTTATTCGTATACGGAAATACCGCCATTGGTCCTCTTGAAGCTTTTTCCAAATTTCACAGATTTATATGGCTTCTACATTGTGTGAGTCCTTTTATGGTAGTTAAGATAACTGTTCATAATAAAACCTTTTCCACACAGCATACATTTATAAGGCTTCTCACCTGTATGGATCCTTTTATGGTGATTAAGATATGTCTTTGTAGAAAAACTCTTTCCACATTCCATGCATTTATAAGGATTCTCCCCTGTGTGAATCCTTTCATGAGTCTTAAGGTAGGTCTTTGTAGAAAAACTCTTTCCACATTCCATGCATTTATAAGGCTTCTCCCCTGTGTGGATCCTTTCATGAGTCTTAAGATACGTCTTTGTAGAAAAACTCTTTCCACATTCCATGCATTTATAGGGCTTCTCCCCTGTATGGATCCAGTAATGGGAAGTAAGAGAATTACTAAAAGTGAAGCTCTTTCCACACTCCATGCATTTATAGGGCTTCTCTCCTGTATGGATCCGGGAATGGGAAGTAAGGGAATTATTAAAAGTGAAGCTCTTTCCACACACCATGCATTTATAGGGTTTCTCTCCTGTATGGATTCGTTTATGAAGAGTAAGAGAAGAACTTTGAGAGAAGCTCTTTCCACACTCTGTGCACTTATATGGCTTCTCACCTGTATGGATCCAGTAATGGGAAGTAAGAGAATTACTAAAAGTGAAGCTCTTTCCACACTCCTTGCATTTATAAGGTTTCTCTCCTGTGTGGATCCTTTTATGAAGATTAAGAGAAGAATTGTGGCAGAAGCTCTTTCCACACACCATGCATTTATAGGGCTTCTCCCCTGTGTGGATCCTTTTATGGTGATTAAGATAACAATCCGTAGAAAAACTCTTTCCACATTCCATGCATTTATAAGGCTTGTCCCCTGTGTGGATCCTTGAATGGATGTTAAGATACGACTTTGTAGAAAAACTCTTTCCACATTCAATGCATTTATATGGTTTCTCCCCTGAGTGGATTTTTTTATGGGAGATAAGGTTACTATTGACACTAAAGCATTTTCCACATTCCATGCATTTATATGGCTTCTCTCCTGTATGGATCCTACTGTGGTAAATAAGTTGACTGTTCTTTGTAAAGCTCTTTCCACACTCCATACATTTATGTGGCTTCTCCCCCGTGTGGATCTTCTTATGGAAAGTAAGTTCAGTCCTCTTAGGGAAGCTCTTTCCACATTCCGTGCATTTATAGGACTTCTCTCCTGTGTGGATCCTTTTATGAACAGTAAGAGAAGAATTTTCACAGAAGCTCTTTCCACACACTGTGCACTTATACAGCTTCTCCCCTGTATGGATTCGAGAATGGAAAGTAAGAGAATTACTCAAAGTGAAGCTTTTTCCACACTCCATGCATTTATAGGGCTTCTCCCCATTATGGATTCGTTTATGAACAATAAGAGAAGAACTTTGAGAGAAGCTCTTTCCACACTCTATGCACTTATATGGCTTCTCCCCTGTATGGATCCTTTTATGCTGATTAAGATACGTCTTTGTAGAAAAACTCTTTCCACATTCCATACATTTATAAGGATTCTCCCCTGTGTGAATCCTTTCATGGATCTTAAGATACGTCTTCGTAGAAAAACTCTTTCCACATGCTATGCATTTATAAGGATTCTCCCCTGTGTGAATCCTTTCATGGATCTTAACATATGTCTTCGTAGAAAAACTCTTTCCACATTCCATGCATTTATAAGGATTCTCTCCTGTATGGATCCTTTCATGAGCCTTAAGATATGTCTTTGAAGAAAAACTCTTTCCACATTCCATGCATTTATAGGGCCTCTCTCCAGTGTGGATCCTTTTATGAAGAGTAAGAGAAGAACTTTGAACGAAGCTCTTTCCACACTCTGTGCACTTATATGGCTTCTCCCCAGTATGGATCCAGTAATGGGAAGTAAGAGAATTACTAAAAGTGAAGCTCTTTCCACACTCCATGCATTTATAAGGCTTCTCTCCTGTATGGATCCGAGAATGGGAAGTAAGGGAATTACTAAAAGTGAAGCTCTTTCCGCACTCCATGCATTTATAGGGTTTCTCTCCTGTATGGATTCGTCTATGAAGAGTAAGAGAAGAACTTTGAGAGAAGCTCTTTCCACACTCTGTGCACTTATATGGCTTCTCCCCTGTATGGATCCAGTAATGGGAAGTAAGAGAATTGCTAAAAGTGAAGCTCTTTCCGCACTCCATGCATTTATACGGCTTCTCTCCTGTGTGGATCCTTTTATGAAGATTAAGAGAAGAACTGTGGGAGAAGCTCTTTTCACACTCCATGCATTTATAGGGCTTCTCCCCTGTATGGATCCTTTTATGGTGATTAAGATAACGGTCCGTAGAAAAACTCTTTCCACATTCCATGCATTTATAAGGTTTCTCCACGGAGTGGATTTTTTTATGGGAGATAAGGTTACTATTGATAGTAAAGCATTTTCCACACTCCATGCATTTATATGGCTTCTCCCCTGTATGGATCCTACTATGGTAAATAAGTTGACTGTTCTTAGTAAAGCTCATTCCACACTCCATACATTTATGTGGCTTCTCCCCTGTGTGCATCCTTTTATGAAGATTAAGAGAAGAACTGTGGGAGAAGCTCTTTCCACACTCTGTGCATTTATAGGGATTCTCTTCTGTGTGGGTCCTTTTTTGAGATATACGGGACCCATTTTCATGAGGAAGAGACAGGTTCCATTTATAGTTTTTTCCATTATCTCTACATATATAATCTCCTTTGATTTGGATTTGATCGTGTTTATCTGCATCTAATTTGTTTATGAATACTTGCATACATTTTCCAATATATTTCTTTTTTATTTTTCCTTGCTGGGCCACAGAGACTTTCATTGATGCATGGTCAGAAGATGAACTTTCCTGATTGCAATTATTTGAGTGGTTTCTCTCATGGCTTTCTACTTCCATTAGAATTGTTGGATTCTTCATACTGTATCTACGACTGATGATTTCAAATTGTTCTCTGGAATCTTCATCTTCCTCCCCATTATTACCTTCACAGAAAAAGAAAAATGATAATAATGTTAGGGAAAAACAGCAAAGTAACGGAAAATTGAATATAATAAAAAACAAACTGCTTCAAACTTCTTAGATGCAGAGAAGCCCTTCAAGAATTTGATCTGGGCTTTCTTGATTAAAGTTTTGGAAGATACATTTATGTTTGTATGGCAAGAGAAAAACCATGGATTAAATATCAAATTCTCCAAATTTCTAAGGAAGTGGAAAGATTTGGTTTCCCAATTTGAAATTGGACTTTATATTCTGCTGTGAGGTTTGTATAAGAAGTGGGAGTTGCTCAGATATAAAGAGAATTTTAGAAGTAGAAAGGCATGACAGTAGTTCGGACGTCATGGGTATTTCTAGTACAATAAATTTAGGATCAATCTAGATTTCAAAACCATATGGATAACATATAGCAATGGATGACATATAGCAGTGATATCGAACCTTTTCGGCACTGAGTTGCCCAACAGAGACGCATGTGCATCTGCGTGCCCCGGAGAACCGGAAACCCGAAGACCAGCTGGCTGGCACGCACATGCCTATTTTTTAGCCGTCTTTGGCTGTTTATTGGGCTGTTTTCATGCAGTTTTTCAGACCGTCCAAAAAACCGCCTGTTTTTTGGCCATTTTCTGGTGCTCGTGAAGATCAGCTGGCCAGCACGTATGTGCGCACTGGAAACCAGAAGAGCAGCTGGCGATGGCGCGCGTGCCCACAGAGACGGCTCTGCATGCCACAGGTTCGCCATCACGGACATATATAGAGCAATTAGAACTTCAGCTGTGGAAATACCAAATGAAGTCAAGGACAGAAAAACAGGATAGTTCTCATATATTGTTCAACAACGTTTATTAAGAACATTTATTAAATTAAACATAAAGCATAATTTCAATGTCAGTTGTGTAGAAAAAATGAATATGTAATTCCTAAAACATCTACACAGACTGAGCAATATGAAAATCAACAGAAAAATATTCAAAAGTGCATAAATCAAGGGTGGGTTCCTCCCGGTTCGGACTGGTTTGTGCGCACAAGTAGCAACCCGCTGGTGATGCCATGATGATGTCACCTAACTGGGTCGGTCGGTGCCAGTCCGTGGGCGCCGGCATCTTTTTTTTTAATTTTTCCAGGTTTTTCTTCTTCTGCGCATGCTCAGAAGCTGAGTTTCTGGCACTGCACATGTGTCACCATCTTGTTTTTGGCTTTTCTTTAAAAAATTTTTTTTGAATTTTTCTCCACTGCACATGCCCCGCCCACCCGATACTCGCTCACCCCGTCCAGGCCCCACTTGCAGAATCTAGCCGCGAACGTCTGCCCACCGCTGTTGGCAAAGGTAAGGCAGAAGGGCACAGGACGGAGGGTGGGCAGGGGAGGGAGAGCTGGTGGAGAGGTGATACCAGCAGTAGGTGGACCGATGTGTGCGGGGAGGGAGGGGAGCACATGGGAGATCGATGCGAGTAAACTGCAGCTAAGATCTCCGGCGTGCTTCCCTACCATGCCAGTGGGGGAAACCCATGGGAAGGGCTCCGGGAGGGAGAGCTTGTGGAGGGGTGATGCCAGGAGTGGGTGGACCAAGGGAGGCAAGGAGGGATGGAGGTGGGGTGGAGGGAGGGGAGTGCGTGGGAGATCGTCATGAGTAAACTACAGCTAAGATCTCCCGCATGCTTCCCTGCCATGCCAGTTGGGGAAACCCATGGGAAGGGCTCCGGGGTTCCGGGAGGGAGAGCTTGTGGAGGGGTGATGCCAGCAGTGGGTGGACCAAGGGAGGCGGGGAGAGATGGAGTGGGGGTGGAGGGAGGGGAGCGTGCAGGAGATCATCTTGAGTAAACTGCAGCTAGGATCTCCAGCGCGCTTCCCTGCCTCCCTGCACACATTGGTCCACCCACTGCTGTATCACCCCTCCGCCAGCTCTCCCTCCCTCTCTCTCCTGCCACTGTCGCTACCTTTCTTCCTTCTCCCGCCGCAAAACAAAAAGGAATGGCGGCAGGGCTGCTTTTGGAGGGCAGGTAGACGTCTGCAGTCAGTCAGGAAGGGAGGGCAGCAAGAGTGGAGGCCGCTTCCAAGCGCAGGCCTGGCCCTCTCCCAGTGTGTGGGGGGCTGCCGCGACCCGGCCACCAATATCTTCCACGCTGTACTTGTAGTTGCATTGCCAGCCGGATTAACAGGTGTGCTGGGGACGCTTTGCCCGCCGCCTCTGTGCGCTGCGCTTTGCAGGGGCTGCCGCCACCTCTCTCGCTGCCCTCCCTCCCTGCCTGGCAGGAGGAGAAGGCAGGTGAGGTGGGAGGCAGAGAGGTGCACGGGGCTCGGTTCGGCCACAGAGCATGTGTGGCACCTGCTGCTGCACAAAGTTTGGCATGCCAGGCTGGCGGAGAAAGAAGCAGGCCCTCCCCGCCTGCCTGCCTCCCTTCTGGCTTGGCGCGCTGAGGCTCGAAGCCTCAAGAGATAAATTGCGGTTCCGGGATGGCGGAGAGCTTCCTTGGCCTCTCCCAATCAAGCTCTCCGCCGTCCCACAGCTCGTTCGCTGCGGGAAAAAGAGGGCGCTCGGAAGAGCTTGGAGGGCAGGTTCCATTTCAGTGGGCAATCACTGTCGGGTCGCGTAGTTCAGCGCGGAGGCTCTCTCCCCCCACACACACACAAATGTGTCGCACACACACACACCCATTGCCCGTTTTTCTGCCTGGTAAGCCTCCCTTCAGGCCGGCGCATCTCTTACCCTGGTGCCGGATGCTCCTTCGGCACAGACTCAGCTCCTGCGGCAGCGCCGCTTCTTCTCAGTGGCTGGTGAGGGGGGGGTGAAAACAAGCAGCTCTGCCCTTTTTTCCTTTTCAGACCAGCTCCAAGCAAGAGGTGCAGGCGGCACAAGAGCTGATGAAGTTTGTGCACCTCTTGCTTGGAGCTGGTCTGGGAAGGAAAAAAGGGGCAGAGCTGCTTGTTTTTGGTGGCGGGCAAGTGAATGGGGCGGCCTCCCACGTGCAGTCGGGATTCTGGAGGAGAACCACTGCCATCCCCCCTCGCCAGCCACCGAGAAGCAGCAGCGCTGCCACAGGAGCTGGTCTGCACCGAAGGAGCATCCGGCACCCAGGGTAAGAGATGCGCCAACCTTAAGGGGGGTTGTCAGGCAGAAAAAGGGGCAACGGGGTGGTGGTGGTTGTGACACACTTGTACGGGGTGTGTGTGCGGGGGGGAGAGAGAGACAAAGAAAGAAAGAGGAAGGGAGAAAGAAAGAGAAAGAGGAATGAAGGAAGGGAGAGAGAGAGAGACAAGAAACAAAATGAGAAAATGAGAAAAAGAAAAAGGAAGGGAGAAAGACAAGAAAAAGGAAGGAAGGAAGAGGAAGGAAGGAAGGAGAGAGAGAAAGAAAGAGAGAGAGAGAGAGAGAGAGAAGAGGAAGGAAGCACCACAAAGAAAGAATCTAAAGGAAATAAATCAGGTTAGTCATGAATCTGGCTAGCATGAAGGAGATGATGGTCATGTTTAGAGTTCTACAGCATTATGCATGTAGCGTCAGAAGACACTTTGAAACAGCACAGCAATTTAGGGCTGGAAGACATCTCGTAGGCCATCTAGTCCAACCCCCTGCTGCAGCAGGAAACCTTACATTGTCTGAATTATTTTGGTGCCTCTAACAGAGAGCAAAATTTCCAGAAAGGAGAAGGAGTTTACTAGGACAAGGCTGCCATGCAGATGAAGGCAGAGATAGTCCTTGACTTATGACCACAACTGAGCCGAAAATTTTGGTTGCTAAGCAAGAGCGTTGTTAAGTGAGTTTCACCACATTTTACTCAATCCATGACATCTCCTGGCTCTAACAGTCATGTGTAAACTAGGGAAGTACATCTGAAGGCATGCGTAATATTCTAATGTACAGAAGTTATGGTTAAATGTGTGGCAGAAAGTGGAATCTGGGTGTTTTTCCAAATGCAGTAAGTGAGGTTGAATGTGTATAGTTTTAGAAGAGGGGTGTGTGTATGTGTGTGTGTCTGTCTGTGTGTGTGTATACAGTATATATAGTAGATAATGTATCTTTTTGTGTGTCTGTGTAATATGTATCTACACACATAGCATATATACATAGGATTAAATAGTATATTTTGGATGTTCAGTAGTAGTAAATAGATAGGGAAATCGTATCTCGTTGAGGCCTTTGAGGCGAGGAGAGGCCAGGCACCTGAACCCTAACCCTAACCTTTGACGTGAGTGACATCAAGTTGGCCACTCCCACCCAGTCACATGGTCAGCAAGCCATCCCACCCAGTCACATGACTGCCGAACCACTCCTACCCGGTCACATGGTCAGCAAGCCACTCCTACCCGGTACACATGACCATCAAGCCATGCCCACAAAATTAAGCCACGCCCACAGAGTGGTGGTAAAAAAAATTGGAACCCACACCTGGTACAAATGTACCTCAAACTATTATTGGAAATGTGGACAAGATAAAGGATGGTTTTGCAATGCTTTGGTGGCCTTGTAAAATAGCTAGAAAAATTTGGATTCAAAGACATTCAGTGACACAGAGAATTTAAAATTAATATCCAATCAGAACACTTTATGTTGGCATTAATCAACAGTCATAAAAGATTGTTTCTGATTATGATAACCGCAGTGAGAAACTAGAAGAGCTCTACAATAACTAGAATGGTGGAATGGTTGTAGATGATTGAATTCTCAATGACGACTAAATTGACTCTGATCAGTATCTATATTTATTAGTGATTGGAAACCCCGATGGACTTTTGACTGGAAAAAAAATGAACTCGTCATCAAATTTGTGTTTGAAGATTAGCAACGATAAATTATGTAAAGGAGGAAACAATGATGTAACCTTAGAAAGAGGGGGGAAATATAACTAGTACCCTAGTTTGTCTTTTCTTTGTAAATTTTATCATACTTTTTTCTTATTCATTAATCACATTACACTATCTTCTTTATTTTATTTTCAAAATCTCTAGTTTTTATTCTGATAAATTTTTTTTGTATATTCTCACCGAAAGAGGCCACATTCCTATGATTTTCCAGCATGACTACCCGATACAGTGCTTTTTGGTCAGCATCCAGCCGAGACCACTCCTCTTTGGAGAAATACACAGCCACCTCCTTAAAGGACACAAGACCTTCCTAAATGAGAAGTAAACAGAAGAAAAATCAGCAGTGAAAGAAAGCAATCCCTCTTTTTCTCTGGGTCTGTCTGCCTGCCCGCCTGTCTGTCTATGCCAGGGGTCAGCAACCTGCGGCTCTGGAGCCGCATGTGGCTCTTTCATCCCTCTGCTGTGGCTCCCTGTCACTCGTTGGCACCACAATTTTGAGAGGAGCTTCCGGTTTGGGGGGAGGGGGAAGCAGGGCATTCCAGGAAGACTCTATGGCAAGGGGCTGGTTTTCCGGTCAGCTCCACAATTGATAGGGCTTTCGGTTAGGACAGGTGGAGGAAAAAGGATGCCGCGCTAGGAGACTCTATGGTGGGGGAACCGGACTTCCGGGCGGCTCCAGAATTGAACGGGGTGCTTCCTGTTAGGACCTTTGTGGCTCTTTGAGTGTTTAAGGTTGCTGACCCCTGGTCTATGCCCATGCATCAACAAGACTTTCAGCATATAGAGAGAATCAACTGGTCTGAACCACGGAATTCCCACCTATCACTCACTCCAATCCACCCAGTGTTTGCAGAAGAAAGTGTGTGTGTGTGTGTGTGTGTCATTGTGTGTCTTTTACCATTAAAGTAAAAGGCTTGTGGTGTCTCAAGACCTTCATTAAATTTGTTTGAGAGGCACTCAGGAATTTACATGGGTGTCATCAATGGACAAAGACACACAAGATCTGTTTCTGCTGCTCCTCAGATTAAAAGGAATCCACTCCTTGTACTCCAACCCAATGGCTGAAGATGTCGTTTTAGAAACTGTAAATGTGCCGATGTGATTCTTTCAGTTATTATTGAGTAGCCTTGAACAATTCCATGTCAAAGAATTACTAATAGGATCACTATTCATGAAACGCTCACATTGTGTACATTTTATTTTTTATTATCCCTCTCTTACTTTTGGAGCTTCAACCAGAATTTCAGCACCACCATAAAATGGAGTCAAATTCGTTCTGTTCTTCCCTGTGAGTGAGACAAACATTTTAAATGGATTATTAATAAAATTGCAGGAGGCATTCTACAGAAGAGACAGAGATAGAATACATTCCTATCTCATCATGGTAGCAGAGGATGGATTCCCCCTACTTCCACTGGAATAACCATCCTCTGCTACCACGATGAGATAGGAATTTATTCCTACCGAGGCGATATAGATCTTGTTCCCTTGAAGTCATCCTTACGTAGAAAATGAAACCAAGATTTAATTATAATTAACAAAATATTTATTTCAGTATAAAAGTAACAAAACATAAATCTTAAATAAGCTACATTGTCCCAGTCAAGAATTCACATCTGCCTCGGATGGAAGCTTGCAGGAGAAGAAGGGAGGAGAAAAAACTCCTAGAATGCACACATGCGTAGAAACACATATCACATGTCTGCTTGATTAGAAAAATACAGTAGATCTACAAATACAGTAGAAGAGTAAGAAATATAGCACAGAGGCTCAACTGGCAATATATTCACATCGTGACAGTAAGGCAACTGGAATCTCTCTTCGGAATGGGTGGACTTTTGATTACCATCTGAGATGTCCTGACTTGCGGATTCATGATAGACCCTCGTGGAACACAGCTCCCGAGGGGGATTTGATGGATTCCTCTTTCTCATCGGATCTCTGGTCTGCAGAGTGAAAGACTTGAAATAGGAGGCAGGAGAAAAGAAAAATACATCACACAACATGAACTGGATTCTTGTTCTCAAAAAACAACTTCAATGCCCCAATCTCTATCAATGAGCCTAGAATGTGCAAGAAAGGAACGGCTGTCTCCAGTCTATGCAAGAACTAGTGGAACATCTCCACATATTATGAAGACCAGAGAAGTATGGAAGGGAGGGGTGAAGAATTTAAACACATTCTTTATTCCCGTCTGGACTTCCAAGATGAAGGTCTCTCACCTGCAATTCGACTTGCTCCTTCTGCTGCCCTGCCTGACTCAGAAGGAAGCCTTCCGCCAAGGCCACCGCTTGGGAGCTGGTCTCTGCTCCACACTCCCGGACCCAGCCCTCCATCTCTGGAGGCAGAAGGAACAGGAGCTGCTCCAGAACAACCAGGTCCAGCATCTGGGCTTTGGTGTGCTTTTCTGGTCTCAGCCATCGCCTACAAAAATCATGGAGTCGGCTGCAAAGTCCTCGGGGACCTTCAGCCTCCTGGTATTGGATGTTCCTAAAGTTGCAGGGCTGAACGTCTGAATGGATGATAGTTTCCTTCTCCAGGATCTTCTGCCCAGTTCTTCCCCAGATCTTCCCACCGCTGCCAGGGTGAACAGCTGAGGGACCATTTCCAGTTCCCTCACTTGCTAACACTTCTTTCTGCATCTTTTCTCTGTCCAGTAAGGACAATCCAAATAGATCTCAGGAATCTTGTTGATCTCCAAACAGCTTTCAATTCATAAGACTATTCCTGTAGCTGCAGAACTGACCACAAAGACTATCCAGGCCCCTTCGCCCAAGAGTTAACTTTTTTTCCTTAGGAAGTTTGTCGAGATGAGTCTAGTTTCTGCATCTGAGATGGAAAAGAAAATAAATTCAAAGAATGAGACGGTCGTTGAAGGAAAAGAATAATGAGTTACTCTTTTATAAAAGTATTTAATGTACTAACAAGCTTTATATACAATAGACATAAGCTATTCTATTAAATAGCTATTCTATTAAAAGACACAATCCACTCTTTTCTTTTATGAACTCAGGATGTATTCAATAAAACAAAATAGGATGACTTAATTCCTCCTGAAAAACAGGAACACACCCAAGGCCAGGCCACAGGAACACACCCCGGTCAGTCTACAATTCAGTTAGATATGAGCATCTGCCCAGGGTGAAGCTACCAGTGGGCAAGATAAGGTATCTGTCACTATGCTGACCCTTTAGAGCAAGGGTGGGCAAACTATGGCTCTTTGAGGACCTGTGGACTTCAACTCCCAGAATTCCTGAGCCAGCCATGCATGAATTCTGGGAGTTGAAGTAAACAGGTCCTCAAAGAACCATAGTTTGCCCACCCCAGCTTTAGAGTATAGAATAACTTAGAAAGTGTCTGTCTGTACATGAACTGTGGTGCAAAATATGGTCCTACTTTTCATCCAGAACTTGGAATATTAAAAAATGTTTCATTTTTGGAGGATTTTCTACCCACCCAACCACCCAAGAAAAGGCTAGATTTTTTTTTCAAATTTAAGATCTATATTTACCTTACACTTAGGAGTCATACAAGATGCCAAAACTCAAGGAGCTTAAGAAACCGGAATGGAATACAGAATTTTTACATGTGTTTCTTCTCCTTCATATTAAGGCATGTAGGTACATTAATTAAGGACGATCCTCACTCTTGTCTTTAAGTCTGTATGCTTGTAAGTAGCTGGAGCCATGGAGAAGAGATAAGGAGGAAGTTCCAAGCTCCAAAAATGGCTTATCCTAAGAAAGAAAAGTTTACCTTTTGTCAGGGGTCTCGGTGAAGAAAAGGAAAAAGACCCCAACATGGAATAATACTGAGTGAAATGATCCTGGGAAGGAACAACATTCTAAGGATGAAATGAAGATTGACTTCACATCAAATGAAATGCATACGATATAAACCTGGCTTAGGATGCTCACATTCTATTTTTCAGGGTTTCCTTTTTGGGAACAAAGTCATGCTAAAAGACGAAGGCTGATTTCACAAGATTTGCCCTGACCGTATGGGCAAAGTTCACAAGAAACACAAAGCTTGAAAGAACACCCCTTAAAAAAAACTCCCAGGCAAGTGTAAGATCTGAACCAAACATTCAGGAGGGAAGACACGATCTAAGAGAGGAAGAGGAAGGGGACAAAACCAAAGAAGTAGAACAACCGAAACCAAGGACAGCCAGAACTAGAGCGCAGAAAGCAAATAAAGTAAACTAGTACCGGGAGCAGAAAGAAGAAATAAGAGAACTTAAGGAAAATGCAGTTAATATCTCTTAACATCCAGGGATTAAATGATACCATTAAAAGGAAGAAAACACTAGCAAAACTACTTAAGCAAAAAAAAGATATTGTATGTTTACAAGAAACACATATAAAAGGAAAAGATAGAAAACTTTTAGAATACTTGAAACTTGGCGAGTTATATACTGCATCAACAGACAAAAAGAAAAGGGGAGTTGCAATTTATATTAAAAAGGAATTTAAAAGCAGAGAAATATATAGTGACCCTAAGGGAAGGATATTAATGGTGGAAGTAGAAGTAGAAAATACAAATATCCTAATTATAAACATCTATGCCCCTAATAAAAAGCAAAAAGAATTTTACAAAAAACTACACACAAAAATTTTACAAACGGAGCATAAAAATATATGTATAATTGGGGATTTTAATGGAATAATTGACGGGGTTAAAGACCATGCCGGGGATAAAAAGAAGACAAAATCACAGGGCTTGAAAAAACACCCTTTAAAATGATGTTCACCCACCCTCTTAATTGTGGAGGATTTGACCTTAGTTTATTCTTTGTCTTCAGAAAAAGCACGAACGGTTTGCAGCTTACATATCCAAAATGGAAAACCAAAGAAAGTACCAGGAAAAAAGGGTGACAAAGCGAGAATCCATCTCCAAAGAAAAAACAACCATTAGAAAATCTTATAAAACCACTAATGCCAGGGAAGAAAGTGGAGAATCTTATTAGCTAATTTGACTTTTGTGCAGCTGGGGCGTTTTCTGACAAATTCTTCTTGATCAACTTCTATCAAAGAGTCAAAATACTGGACAAAAACATTTCAAATATGTTTCGGATTTCTATTTCCTAGTTATTTATTCTAATGTTTTCAAGAGAGTGCGTGTGTTAAGAACAATCCTTTAAACAATAAATGTCTCAGGTCACAAAACAGCAAATGAGAGAAGATCTATAAAAATCGATTTCATAGGAAAATAAATCAACATTTGAACTTACTGTACAGTAAAATTTGAGCCAGCAGAATCCCATTAATCATCCAGCCCAAAATCCCTTTGGGAATTGAATGAACAAGCCACCATCCAATCCAATCCATATAGGATTAACACCCGAATGAATAAACCATTTTACAGACTAACATGATTTCCTGATTGATGCAACTCCTACAAGCACGTTTTCCCTTTATCTTAATCCACACTTTTTCAAACACGGGCAAATGAAAACGTGTGGATTTTAACTCCCAGACTTTAAAGACGTTTGAGAAACACCGGCCTCATATCGGGCACAGCAGCCCCAATTTTGCACCTCCGTCCCTGCAAGGTCTCCCTTCTTTGTCTGCGGGCAGAGCCCTTTTGCGGTCGTGGGGAAAGGCTGGGAAGCAGCACCTCAGTCCCAGTCCTCGCACATCCGTCCTTGCACCCAGAGTCAGCAGGAGGACTTCGAGGCTCCTCCAATAAATGGGGAGAAACGGCCCCTCCCTTTCTGGGGACCCCCATTTCTCTTCTTTACCGCTCGCCTAGCTCCTGCATGGGAAACGGCGGCGAGGAACATGGGACTCCGGAGGAAGATTTAGCTCGTCTCCACTCACCCTTCCAGCGCGGGACCCTTTTGCACCGGCAGAGCCGCCACTCATGCAACAAGGGAGTCTCTCCTCGGGATCGGGGTCTCCCCAAAGGCTTCCCAGCAGCCTCTGCGCCTCCCGCAAAGGCCCCGCCTACCACTCACAAAGGGGAGGGGGTCTGGGAGGGGGAAAGACGCGCCTGAATCCTCTCCTAACGAACTCCACAGGAAACACGTGCCTTGTGCTAGCCGAAAAGCCTGGAGCCTGCTGTTCTCTCCTGAATCTGAGAGCGCCCCCTGGTGGACTCTGCGCAAGGTGCAGGGATACTCTGAAAGGGCGGGAAAGAGGAAGGAGCGTATTTGGAGGAATAGAAACGAATAGGAGTAGGAATGGGAGTGGGAGAAGAGAAGAGAAGAGAAATAGGAATGGAATGAGATAGGATAGAATAGGAATGGGAATAAAATAAATTAAGCTGGAAGAGACCTTGGAGGTCTTCTAGTCCAGCCCCCTGCTCTAGGAGAACCTATACCACTGATGGCGAAGCACCCATGATTTCTGGAGACAAGCTGGTTAATTGTCCTGTTAGGAAGTTACTCCTTATTTCCAGATTGCTTCTCTATTTGATTAGTTTCCAACCATTGTTCCTTGTCCTGCCCTCTGGTGCTTTGGAGAATAATTTGACCCCCTCTTCTTTGTGGCAGCCCCTCAAATACTGGAATATTGCTATCATGTCACCCCTAATTCTTCTTTTCTTTAGACTAGCCAAACTCAAATCCAGCAGCCGTTCTTTATGTTTTAGTCTCCAGCCCTTTGATCATCTTAGTTGCTTTTCTCTGAACTTTTTCCAAAGTCTCAGCATCTTTTTTATAACATGGTGACCAAAATGGGTTGTCGTATTCCAGGTATGGACTTAACTAGGGTTTTATAAAGCTCTACTAATAATTTACGCCAGTGCTCCCCAACCAGTGTGCCGCGGCACACTGGTGTGCCGTGAGGCCACGCCAAGTGTGCCGCGGCAAAAGCTCGCGTCATTCAGGGGTGGCCAAACCGTGGCGCATGCGCCAAATGTGATGCATTGGATGATTGCAAGTGGCGCACTGCAATCATCCAATGGCTGACGCCTCTCTTGCCAGAGTGACTTGCTGTCTTTTAAAACTCAAGCTGCCACGCGGGCGGGAGAGGCAGGTCTGGTCATTAAGCCTGCTGGCCACTGCAGCGAGGCTTAATGAGCAGACCTGCTGCCCTGGACAAAACAGCGAGGAACGCGAGGAGGCGGTACCGGGGCATGTCCCAGGTAGGACACGCGTCTCGTGCTGGGGGTTGGCAGGACGGGTGGGGCAGGACTGGTGGGCGGGACGGGCCGCGCGTCCTACCTGGGACTTTTCCCGGTAGCTCCAGTCACGTTCCTTGCTAATAGCATCCAGAGCAGAGCAGCCCCTTCCAAAAGATAATGTCTCACGAGACGTTATCTTTTGGAAGGGGCTGCTCTGCTCTGGACGCTATTAAGGTAGCAAGGAACGCGACTGGAGCTACCGGGAAAAGTCCCAGGTAGGACACGCGTCTCGCGCTGGGGGTTGGCAGGGTGGGCGGGGCAGGACTGGCGGACGGGACGGGGCGCGCGTCCTACCTGGGACTTTTCCCGGTAGCTCTAGTTGCGGGCTGGCTTGATTTGAGGCTTGGCAGGGGGGCGGGGCGGGGCGGGGCGCGAGTCCTCCTCCCTGCCGCTTCTGTTTGTGGAAGCCAAAGAGCCTTACCGGTAGTTTGGGAGAAAGAAAGAAAGTTTTTTGCTGCTTTCCTTCTGTGCACTCAAAAGCAGAAGCAGTAAAAAACTTTCTTTCTCCCAAACTACCGGTAAGGCTCTTCAGCTTCCACATACAGCCTGGAAAGCAGTCTCACACGTCTCGCGCTAGGGCTGGCTTGATTTGGGGCTTGGCAGGGCGCGAGTGAGGAAGGCGTCGGCAAGAGGCGGAGCCGAAAGGGAGGGCGACAGGGATGTCTGCTTCTTAAGCCAGCAAACTTCCTTGTTGCCAAGCTCCGCCTCTTGCCAACGCCTCCTCACTTGCTAGATTGACTCGCCTGCTCTGGGCTGGGCGGCTTGAGTTATAAAAGACAGCAAAACGCAGGCGGGAAAGGCAGATCTTGCTCATTAAGCCTCGCTGGCCGCTGCAGTGAGGCTTAATGAGCAAGACCTGCCTCTCCCGCCCACGTTTTGCTTTCTTTTAAAACTCAAGCTGAAGAAGCAGGTGGGGGAAAGCAGCCCCCGGCCGCTTCCCCCGCCCACCTGGACACTACCATTTGCGGTCTTTTGCCGTGCATGCACAGAGGGCAAAACTCAAATGGCGGCATCCAGGCGGGCCCGCCCACCCGGGACGCCTGGGCCAATTGGCGCATGGTATCATTAAGGTTGGCCACCACTGCTCCTAATTATCAAATAAAATAATAAATCAAGTAATTCTGTTATGTCCAGTTTGACATTCCTATACTATTATACTCTTCAAAACGATATTTTGAAGATTATATTTGTTTTTTATCCAATTTTTGTATGTGGTGTGCCATGGAATTTTGGGAGAGGCTATGGTGTGCCGAGGTTGACAAAAGGTTGGGGAGCACTGCTTTACGCTATCTTCATTCTATGCCTGTTTATACAACACAGGATTATCTGGTGGTGATGTTGTCTATTCCACATTTTTCTAGCTTTCCAAGAGGAGGGGAAGGGATGATGGGCATGGGAATAGGAGGAAAGGTTCATGCCTGAGAAAGGCATCGGCATCTCCAGAGGCAGCAGTTTCTCCATCTTCCTCTTTCTTGTCCAGGAACCATCTGTGGAGATGGAGAAAAATCTCTTTGGAGGATATGAACTCGCTTCCCTCAAGAACAGTTGCTCTGAAGTGTCGCAGAGATTGGAGAGGGCCTCAAAAGGATCCAAATCCTGTCAGAAACGGCCAGGCAGTCAGAGAAGGACGCTCGCTGGGAAACACCAATTTGTATCTTGGAGTTTGATTGTTGAAAACTCCAGCCTGAAGGGGAGGAAGATGGGGCTGATGGGACACAGGCAGGGAAGACACAATCAAGAAAATGGAGATTTCTAGCATGTGTTTGCTCTCTAGTTCTGTATATACACCTGCACTTGTCAAATTATTGGCTCTGGGTGCTTAAGAATAATGGGAAAGACTCGGTGAGTGGCTGCTTATGACAAAGGAAATAATTCTGATGAAAAAGAAAACCAATTCCAAAATGGGGAAAAAGCTTAAACTTGTGGTAGTTCCAGAAATTTTACCTCACAATGAGACTACTTGGGAGGACAAATGAACTTGTGGTGGGGGGGGATGACATCTTATCTGTGACTGGAAAAAAGGGGGAACTGCAAAATGGTGGAAAGAGATTACGGACAAGAATATAAAATTAGAATACCATGAGAGGGGGAGAAGAGGAAAAATGTTTTATTTAGGGGTTGTATACCAAACACCCACAGGAAATATGAATAGGAAACTTAAGAACTTTCTAGAATTTAAGGCAAGGATAGGATATCTCTTGATCATGAATTTTTTAAAAAGTACAATTGGTGTCTAATTTTGTATGACTGCTATCTTGATTTCCATTTCTCTAAAGGAAAAATGGACAATAACTGGCATAAAACTGGAATTGGTGCCTTTTCTCCATCTTGACAGAGAATCATCCATGGGTACTATTTGAATAAACAGCTTCAACCCAGCAGGAGCTTCTGAAACTCAAAAGTTTCTCCCTCACCCAAATCCTTCCTATTATTATTTTTTTTGCCAATAAACAATTGTTAGGGATTTTCTGGTTATGGTAAACAGATACATTTGTTTTTCCCATTAGAATAGAATAGAATAGAATAGAATAGAATAGAATAGAATAGAATAGAATAGAATAGAATAGAATAGAATTTTTTATTGGTCAAGTGTGATTGGACACAAGGAATTTGTCTTGGTGCATATGCTCTCAGTGTACATAAAAAAAAAGACGTTTGTCAAGAATCATAAGGTACAACACTTAATGATAGTCCAGGTACAAATAAGCAATCAAATCATATTAGGAACCAGTCAATATAAATTGTAAGGATACAAGCAACAAAGTTACAGTCATACAGTCATTAGTGGGAGGAGATGGGTGATGGGAACGATGAGAAGATTAATAGTAGTGCAGACTTAGTAAATAGTTTGACAGTGTTGAGGGAATTATTTGTTTAGCAGAGTGATGGCGTTCGAGAAAAAACTGTTCTTCTGTCTAGTTGTTCTGGTGTACAGTGCTCTATAGCGTCGTTTTGAGGGTAGGAGTTGAAACAGTTTGTGTCCAGGATATGAGGGGTCTGTAAATATTTTCACAGCCCTCTTTTTAACTCGTGCAGTATACAGGTCCTCAATGGAAGGCAGGTTGGTAGCAATTGTTTTTTCTGCAGTTCTGATTATCCTCTGAAGCCTATGTCTGTCTTGTTGGATTGCAGAACCAAACAAACCTTTATTAGACACACTTAACTCCTACTTGTAATTTTAATGCAAACAGTACCATGCTAATTTTTGTTCCTGTTACCCACAGGTTAGTAACTGTTTCTATCTTACTTGACATATCGTATTTCTCGGAGTATACGACGCATTTTTCGGAGTATAAGATGCACCCCCCCCAAGAGGGTGGAAATGTTGGTGTGTCTTATACACTGAATACCGCTATTTTTGGCCTCCCAAAACCCCACCCGTGAAAAATGGGCCCGTTTTCCACAAAAATGGGGACGTTTTTGCCCTTCCCCAGCCCCCAGGAGCACTCTGCAGGTCTCCCAAACCCTCTGCGAGCCTCTTTTGTGAAAAACGGGGCCATGTTTGCAAAAAATGGGGTGCGCAGAGGGTTTGGGAGGCCTGCAGAGTGCTCCTGGGGGCCAGGAAAGGCAAAAACTTTTTTTTCTTACTTACCTCTTCGAAATCTTATACACCGATGTGTGTTATAGTCCGAAAAATACAGGTATGTATTTCTATCTCTCTCTTCTTTCTCTTATGTTTATATATGAAAACCATTTTTGCTCCTCCAGATTTGTCAAGGAATGCCAAAGGTACTTTTTCAGAAGAGAACTGGACATTCTATTTTCTTGAAGATGTTTCGCTTCTTAGCCAAGGAGCATGTTCAGTTTTGAAGAAGCATCTTCAGATGCTTCTTGGATGAGAAGCGAAATGTTTTCAAGAAAACACAAAGAAAATCCAGTTGCCTTTTGGAAAACTACCTCTGGGACAACCATGACCTGTCTGTACGAGAATCTCCATAGGCATTTGTCAAGGGGCTTTTCTCTCCCTTCCCCAGTCATAATTCTCTATTACTGGAGCTCCTTTGGGAAATTCTGCAACGTGGTCGGCTGCATGAAAGGCTCTTCCCTGGATTTTCACACTGGAAGGTCTCATTCTTATCTGGCGGTTCTCTCAGGTGTCTCTTAGCCACTCTTGGAGCTCCACAAATTGTATTTTTCCCTCATTGCCAAACTTCCCCTTCTGTACAACAAACCCTCCAGTGAAGAAGGGACAACAAGTGTTGTATACAGAACCACTGATATACATTTTCATTTACATTCAATGTAAGTATTTTCTTAGCCCTCATCTCATTGCAGAAAGGCAAAATATGGTCCTAATGCTTGGAGTGTCTTTTGCACATACATTTCAGGGGTTTCTGGTCATTCCGGCCCCTCTTTGTGAGAGGGAAATTCTTCATCCTGAAAAATCTTCATTCTTCACACTCAAATTAATAGCTATGTGATTATTCTCTCACAACATGAGATGCCAAAAGGTCCCTGCTTCTGCATTCATACTGGTTCATTAAGTCTCCATTTTTCACAGTGGATTGAAAGAGTTTACTGTGTATTTTTTCCACACACTCCAAAGGAAGTTCCCATTCTCATTTCTGCTATAGAGGAAGGAAGGTTTTAAAAAGTTTTGTCTGGAAGAGATGCAGCTCCTTCTGCTTCTTGGAGAAGCAACACCAATTAAATAGCTGCCTGATAACGTCCCTCCTACAGCATTTCCAACTCAATACTGAGATACATTCTCAGGTGAGCCTCTTGTCCAAACTGAATACACCGTGGTGGTGGCGATTATAAATCCAGTGGATTTTTTGCAACATGAAGCATAGATTAAACAATCTGTTAGTCACCAGATGCTTCCTTTTTGAATATTATATAGTAATTTAACACAATATCCCGAGATGTTTTGAGTTTCAACATCTTGCAATTCATTATGTAACTTAAAGTGTTCTTTTCATAAGATATCTTCGTTAACATCACTTGTACTTTGGTAATTCATATTTAGCTGTAACTTCTGCAAGTCTTTCCTGATTTATACCTTTCCCATAGTATGCCTGGACTTACATTTTAGTAGCTAAGCCTATGCTGCCTCTCAAAAATTAAACTTTTTAAGGGGATTTGGCTTTCTTTGTTATGATCCAATAGAAAGTGAAGAAAAAAGATGCTCTTACTTATATGAAATACCATTGCTGACTTTCAAATGAAAGTAGCAACAAAAATCCAATGTTCATAATTACAACATAACATACCTAGCGTTTGGTTTCCATTACTAAATTCATTTCTCTTTGTCTTCAAGTTGTGAAGATCAGACTCAAAAAAACCCCTTTCCTAATTCAATAAATGTAATTAGGAAATGCATATATTTCAACAACTAAAACCTAAGATTTTAACAGATTCTCATGCAAATTTATTTGTATACGGAAATACCGCCATTGGTCCTCTTGAAGCTTTTTCCAGATTTCACAGATTTATATGGCTTCTACATTGTGTGGGTTTTTTTATGGTTGTTAAGATAACTGTTCATAATAAAACCTTTTCCACACAGCATACATTTATAAGGTTTCTCCCCTGTATGGATCCTTTTATGGTGATTAAGGTATGTCTTTGTAGAAAAACTCTTTCCACATTCCATGCATTTATAAGGATTCTCCCCTGTGTGAATCCTTTCATGAGTCATAAGATACGTCTTTGTAGAAAAACTCTTTCCACATTCCATGCATTTATAAGGATTCTCCCCTGTGTGGATCCTTGAATGGGTGTTAAGATACGACTTTGTAGAAAAACTCTTTCCACATTCAATGCATTTATAAGGTTTCTCCCCTGAGTGGATTTTTTTATGGGAGATAAGGGTACTATTGACAGTAAAGCATTTTCCACACTCCATGCATTTATATGGCTTCTCCCCTGTATGGAGCCTACTATGGTAAATAAGTTGACTGTTCTTAGTAAAGTTCTTTCCACACTCCATACATTTATGTGGCTTCTCCCCCGTGTGGATCTTCTTATGGAAAGTAAGTTCAGTCCTCTTAAGGAAGCTCTTTCTACATTCCGTGCATTTATAGAGCTTCTCTCCTGTGTGGATCCTTTTATGAACAGTAAGAGAATTACTATGAGAGAAGCTCTTTCCACACTCTGTGCACTTATACGGCTTCTCCCCTGTATGTATCCAAGAATGGAAAGTAAGAGAATTACTCAAAGTGAAGCTCTTTCCACACTCCATGCATTTATAGGGCTTCTCTCCATTATGGATCCTTTTATGGTGATTAAGATACGTCTTTGTAGAAAAACTCTTTCCACATTCCATGCATTTATAAGGATTCTCCCCTGTGTGAATCCTTTCATGGGTCTTAAGATACATCTTCGTAGAAAAACTCTTTCCACATTCCATGCATTTATAAGGATTCTCCCCTCTATGGATCCTTTCATGGGTCTTAAAATACGTCTTCGTAGTAAAACTCTTTCCACATTCCATGCATTTATAAGGATTCTCTCCTGTATGGATCCTTTCATGAGTCTTAAGATATGTCTTTGTAGGAAAACTCTTTCCACATTCCATGCATTTATAGGGCTTCTCTCCAGTGTGGATCCTTTTATGAAGAGTAAGAGCAGAACTTTGACCGAATCTCTTTCCACACTCTGTGCACTTATATGGCTTCTCCCCTGTATGGATCCGGGAATGGGAAATAAGATAATTACTAAAAGTGAAGCTCTTTCCGCACTCCATGCATTTATAGGGTTTCTGCCCTGTATGGATTCGTTTATGATGAGCAAGAGAAGAACTGTGGGAGAAGCTCTTTTCACACTCCATGCATTTATAGGGCTTCGCCCCTGTGTGGATCCTTTTATGGTGATTAAGATAACGGGCCGTAGAAAAACTCTTTCCACATTCCATGCATTTATAAGGTTTCTCCACGGAGTGGATTTTTTTATGGGACATAAGGTTACTATTGATAGTAAAGCATTTTCCACACTCCATGCATTTATATGGCTTCTCCCCTGTATGGATCCTACTATGGTAAATAAGTTGACTGTTCTTAGTAAAGCTCTTTCCACACTCCATACATTTATGTGGCTTCTCCCCCGTGTGGATCTTCTTATGAAAAGTAAGTTCAGTCCTCTTAGGGAAGCTCTTTCCGCATTCCGTGCATATATAGGGCTTCTCTCCTGTTTTTTGAGATATACGGGACCCATTTTCATGAGGAAGAGACAGGTTCCATTTATAGTTTTTTCCATTATCTCTACATATATAATCTCCTTTGATTTGGATTTGATCGTGTTTATCTGCATCTAATTTGTTTATGAATACTTGCATACATTTTCCAATATATTTATTTTTTATTTTTCCTTGGTGGGCCACAGAGGCTTTCATTGATGTATGGTCAGAAGATGAACTTTCCTGATTGCAATTATTTGAGTGGTTTCTCTCATGGCTTTCTACTTCCATTAGAATTGTTGGGTTCTTCATACTGTATCTACGACTGATGATTTCAAATTGTTCTCTGGAATCTTCATCTTCCTCCCCATTATTACCTTCACAAAAAAAGAAAAATGATAATAATGTTAGGGAAAAACAGCAAAGCAACGGAAGATTGAATATAATGAAAAACAAACTGCTTCAAACTTCTTAGATGCAGAGAAGCCCTTCAAGAACTTGATCGGGACTTTCTTGATTAAAATTTTGGAAGATACATTTACGTTTGTATGGCAAGAGAAAAACCATGGATTAAATATCAAATTCTCCAAATTTCTAAGGAAGTGGAAAGATTTGGTTTCCCAATTTGAAATTGGACTTTATATTCTGCTGTGAAATTTGTATAAGAAGTGGGAGTTGCTCAGATATAAAGAGAATTTTAGAAGTAGAAAGGCATGACAGTAGTTCGGACGTCATGGGTATTTGTTGTACATTAAATTTAGGATCAATCTAGGTTTCAAAACCATTTGGATAACATATAGCAATGGATGACATATAGCAGTGATGTAGAACCTTTTTGGCACCGAGTTGCCCAACAGGAACGCATGTGCATGTGGAGCATCGGAAACTTGAAGACCAGCTGGCTGGCACGCACACGCCTGTTTTTTAGTCGGTTTTGGCTGTTTATCAGGCCGTTTTCAGGCCGTTTTTCGGAGCATCCAAAAAACCGCCTAGTTTTTGGCCGTTTTCTGGTGCCCGTGAAGATCAGCTGGCCAGCACGTATGTGTGCACTGGAAACCAAAAGAGCAGCTGGCGATGGCGCGCGTGCCCACAGAGAGGGCTCTGCGTGCCACAGGTTCGCCATCACGGACATATAGAGAGCAATTAGAACTTCAGCTGTGGAAATACCAAATGAAGTCAAGGACAGAAAAACAGGATAGTTCTCATATATTGTTCAACAACATAAAGCATAATTTGAATGTCAGTTCTGTAGAAAAGATGAATATGTAATTGTTAAAACATCTACACAGACTGAGCAATATGGAAATCAACAGAAAAATATTCAAAAGTGTATAAATCAGGGGTGGGTTCCTCCCGGTTTGGACCGGTTCATGCGCACCAGTAGCGACCCGCTGGTGACATCATCATGATGTCACCTAACCAGGACACTCGATGCCGGTCCGTGGGCGCCGGCATCTTTATTATTATTATTATTATTATTATTATTATTATTATTATTATTATTATTATTATTATTATTATTATTATTATTATTATTATTATTTTGAATTTTTCCAGGTTTTTCTTCTTCTGCGCATGCGCAGAAGCCGAGTTTCTGGCACTGCGCATGTGTCACCATCTTGTTTTCAGCTTTTCTTTTTTTAAAAAAAAATTTGGATTTTTCTCCACTGCAGATGCCCCACCCACCCGATGCTCGCTCACCCCACCCAGGCCCTACTTGCAGAATCTAGCCGCGTACTTCTGCTCACCGCTGCTGGCAAAGGTAAGGCAGAAGGGCACGGGACGGCGGGTGGGCGGGGGTGGGAGAGCTGGCAGAGGGGTGATACCAGCAGCGGGTGGACCGATGTGTGCGGGGAGCGAGGGGGGTGGGAGAGAGGGGAGCACGTGGGAGATTGACGCGAGTAAACTGCAGCTAAGATCTCCCGCGTGCTTCCCTGCCATGCCAGTGGGGGAATCCCATGGGAAGGGCTCCGGGGTTCCGGGAAGGAGAGCTTGTGGAGGGGTGATGCCAGCAGTGGGTGGACCAAAGGATGCGGGGTGGGATGGAAGGGGGGTGGAGGGAGGGGAGCGCGCGAGAGATCATCATGAGTAAACTGCAGCTAGGATCTCCAGCGCGCTTCCCTGCCTCCCCACATGCATCGGTCCACTGCTGTATCACCCCTCCGCCAGCTCTCCCTCCCTCTCTCTCCTGCCACTCTCGCTACCTGCTTTCTTCCTTCTCCCACCGCGAAACAAAAAGGAATGGCGGCAGGGCTGCTTTTGAAGGGCAGGTGGACATCTGCAGCCAGGTGGGAAGGGAGGGCAGAGAGAGTGGAGGCCCCTTCCAAGCGCAGGCCTGGCCCTCTCCCAGCGTGTGGGAGGCTGCCGTCACCCGGCCACCAGCGGCTTACGCGCTGCACTTGTATTTGCATGGCCAGCCGGATTAACAGGTGTGCTGGGGACGCTTTGCCAGCTGCCTCTGTGCACTGCGCTTGGCAGGGTCTGCCGCCGCCACTCTCACTGCCCTCCATCCCTGCCTGGCAGGAGGAAAAGGCAGGTGAGGTGGGAGGCAGAGAGGTGCGCGGGGCTCGGTTCGGCCGAAGAGCATGTGTGGCGCCTGCCCTGGCTCTCGGGCTGCTTCCCGCTGCTGCGCAAAGTTTGGCGTGCCAGGCCGGCGGAGAAAGAAGCAGGCCCTTCCTGCCCACCTGCCTCCCTTCTGGCTCGGCGGACTGAGGCACGAAGCCTCAACAGATAAACTGCGGTTCCAGGATGGCGGAGAGCTTCCTTGGCCTCTCCCAAGCAAGCTCTCCGCCATCCAACAGCTCGTTTGGTGCGGGAAAAAGAGGGCACTCGGAAGAGCTCGGAGGGCAGGCTCCGTTTCAGTGGGCGATCACTGTCGGGTCGCGTAGTTCAGCGCGTAGGCTCTCTCTCTCTCTCTCCCCCCGCACAAATGTGTCGCACACACTCACCCATTGCCCGTTTTTCTGCCTGGTAAGCCTCCCTTCAGGCTGCCACGTCTTACCCTAGCGCCGGATGCTCCTTTGGCGCAGACTCAGCTCCTGCGGCAGCGCTGCTTCTTTTCAGTGGCTGGCGAGGGGGGGTGAAAACAAGCTGCTCTGCTCTTTTTCCTTTCCAGACCAGCTCCAAGCAAGAGGTGCAGGCGGCACAAGAGCTGATGAAGTTTGTGCACCTCTTGCTTGGAGCTGGTCTGGAAAGGAAAAAAGGGGCAGAGCTGCTTGTTTTTGGTGGCAGGCAAGCGGAGGGGGCGGCCTCCCACGTGCAGTCGGGATTCTGGAGGAGAACCACTGCCATCACCCCTCGCCAGCCACTGAGAAGCAGCAGCGCTGCCACAGGAGTTGGTCTGCACCGAAGGAGCATCCGGCACCCAGGGTAAGAGATGCGCCGGCCTGAAGGGGGGCTTGTCAGGCAGAAAAATGGGCAATGGGGGGTTGCGACACACTTGTGCGGGCTGTGTGTGCGGGGTGTGTGCGTGGGGTGGAGAGAGAGACAAAGAAAGAAAGAGGAAGGGAGAAAGAAAGAGAGAGAAAAAGAGGAAGGAAGGAGGAAAGGAAGGGAGAGAGACAAGAAAGAAAAAGAGAGAAAGAAAAAGAGAAAAAGAAAAAGAGGAAGGAAGGGACAGAGAGAGACAAGAAAAAGGAAGGAAGGAAGGAAGGAGAGAGAGAGAGAGAGAGAGAGAGAGAGAGAGAGAGAAGAGGAAGGAAGCACCACAAAGAAAGAATCTAAAGGAAATAAATCAGGTTAGTCATGAATCTGGCTAGCATGAAGGAGATGATGGTCATGTTTAGAGTTCTACAGCATTATGCATGTAGCTTCAGAAGACACTTTGAAACAACACAGCAATTTAGGGCTGGAATACGTCTCGTAGGTCATCTAGTCCACCCCCCTGCTGCAGCAGGAAACCTTACATTGTCTGAATTATTTTGGTGCCTCTAACAGAGAGCAAAATTTCCAGAAAGGAGAAGGAGTTTACTAGGACAAGGCTGCCATGCAGATGAAGGCAGAGATAGTCCTTGACTTATGACCACAACTGAGCCGAAAATTTTGGTTGCTAAGCAAGAGCATTGTTAAGTGAGTTTCACCACATTTTACTCAATCCATGACATCTCCTGGCTCTAACAGTCATGTGCAAACTAGGGAAGTACATCTGAAGGCTATAACATTATAATGTTATAATGTACAGACGTTATGGTTAAATGTGTGGCAGAAAGTGGACTCTGGGTGTTTTTCCAAATGCAGTAAGTGAGGTTGAATGTGTATAGTTTTAGAAAGGTGTGTGTGTGTGTGTGTGTGTGTATACAGTATATATAGTAGATAATGTATCTTTTGTGTGTCTGTGTAATATGTATCTACACACATAGCATATATACATAGGATTAAATAGTATATTTTGGATGTTCAGTAGTAGTAAATAGATAGGGAAATCATATCTCGTTGAGGCCTTTGAGGCGAGGAGAGGCCAGGCACCTGAACCCTAACCTTTGACGTGAGTGGCATCAAGTTGGCCACGCCCACCGTCACATGGTCACCAAGCCACCCCACTGTCACATGACTGCCAAACCACTCCCACCCAGTCACATGACCATCAAGCCACTCCCACCCTGTCAAATGACCATCCAGCCATGCCCACATAATTAAGCCACGCCCACAGAGTGGTAGTAAAAAAATTTGGAACCCACACCTGGTACAAATGTACCTCAAACTATTATTGGAAATGTGGACAAGATAAAGGATGGTTTTGCAATGCTTTGGTGGCCTTCTAAAATAGCTAGAAAACTTTGGATTCAAAGACGTTCAGTGACACAGAGAATTTAAAATTAATATCCAACTGAAATCAGAACACTTTATGTTGGCACTAATCAACAGTCATAAAAGATTGTTTCTGATTATGATAACCGCAGTGAGAAAACTAGAAGAGCTCTACAATAACTAGAATGGTGGAATGGTTGTAGATGATTGAATTCTCAATGACGACTAAATTGACTCTGATCAGTATCTATATTTATTAGTGATTGGAAACCCCGATGGACTTTTGACTGGAAAAAAAATGAACTCGTCATCAAATTTGTATTTGAAGTTTAGCAAGGATAAATTATGTAAAGGAGGAAACAATGATGTAGCCTTAGAAAGAGGGGGGGAAATATAACTATTACCGTAGTTTGTCTTTTCTCCTTTTTTAATTTTATCATACTTGTTAGGACTCTGTCCATAATGATTGGGTAGACAATATATGTCTAGCTTTTAACAGAGCTATGTCTGTTTAGCTGAGGTGTTGCAGACTGCCACAAGAGGGAGCTAGAGTTCACAGCTTATTTCTCTGGGAGTCCCTCTCTGTTTGTCTTTGTCTCTGCTACTTACTGTTCTCTGCTACTCACTAGAGCAAGACACTGTGTATGTATGCTCTGCATTTCTCTCTGTGTTGTAGTTATGTATTATAGCTAAAATGTATTTGTACTTGATAATATTTGGATTGTTATTATGACTATTAAGTGTATGACTTTGGACTGTTGATAGGAAAATGCTATTTCTTAAAGTAAACTTTAACTCAAGTTAGTGTATCTGTGTGTGGCTGAGTACTTATTCACAACTGATCTCAATCTAAACGTTTCTGTATGCA
The DNA here is from genome assembly GCA_023053685.1 of Diadophis punctatus similis. Taxonomy (NCBI): domain Eukaryota; kingdom Metazoa; phylum Chordata; class Lepidosauria; order Squamata; family Dipsadidae; genus Diadophis; species Diadophis punctatus. The sequence continues at coordinate 254,455,468 of JALIGW010000002.1, forward strand.
CAACGTTGGTAACATAAGGAATACTCTGCTAATACATTAACAATACTTTTTTCTTATTCATTAATCACATTACACTATCTTCTTTATTTTATTTTCAAAATTTCTAGTTTTTATTCTGATAATTTTTTTTTGTATATTCTCACCGAAAGAGGCCACATTCCTATGATTTTCCAGCATGACTACCCGATACAGTGCTTTTTGGTCAGCATCCAGCAGAGACCACTCCTCTTTGGAGAAATACACAGCCACCTCCTTAAAGGACACAAGACCTTCCTAATGAGAAGGAAACAGAAGAAAAATCAGCAGTGAAAGAAAGGAATCCCTCTTTTTCTCTGGGTCTGTCTGCCTGCTTGCCTGTCTGTCTATGCCAGGGGTCAGCAACCTGCGGCTCTGGAGCCGCATGTGGCTCTTTCATCCCTCTGCTGTGGCTCCCTGACACTCGTTGGCACCACAATTTTGAGAGGAGCTTCCGGTTTGGGGGGAGGGGGAAGCAGGGCATTCCAGGAAGAAACTCTATGGCAAGGGGCTGGTTTTCCGGTCAGCTCCACAATTGATAGGGCTTTCGGTTAGGACAGGTGGAGGAAAAAGGATGCAGCGCTAGGAGACTCTATGGTGGGGGAACCGGACTTCTGGGCGGCTCCAGAATTGAACGGGGTGCTTCCTGTTAGGACCTTTGTGGCTCTTTGAGTGTTTAAGGTTGCTGACCCCTGGTCTATGCCCATGCATCAACAAGACTTTCAGCACCTGGAGAGAATCAACTGGTCTGAGCCACGGAATTCCCACCTATCACTCACTCCAATCCACCCAGTGTTTGCAGAAGAAAATGTGTGTGTGTATGTGTGAGGGTGTGTGAGGGTGTGTCACTGTGTATCTTTTACCATTAAAGTAAAAGGCTTGTGGTGTCTCAAGAGCTTCATTAAATTTGTTTGAGAGGCACTCAGGGATTTACATGGGTGTCATCAATGGACAAAGACACACAAGATCTGTTTCTGCTGCTCCTCAGATTAAAAGGAATGCACTCCTTGTACTCCAACCCAATGGCTGAAGAAGGTGTTTTAGAAACTGTAAATGTGCCGATTTGATTCTTTCGGTTATTATTGAGTAGCCTTGCACAATTCCATGTCAAAGAATTACTAATAGGATCACTATTCACGAAACGCTCACATTGTGTACATTTTATTTTTTATTATCCCTCTCTTACTTTTGGAGCTTCAACCAGAATTTCAGCACCACCATAAAAAGGAGTCAAGTTTGTTCTGTTCTTCCCTGTGTGGGAGACAGAAATTTTAAATGGATTATTAATAAAATTGCAGGAGGCATTCTACAGAAGAGAAGAGATACAGAAGGTAAGACAGCTGGCATCTCTATTGGGAATGGCAGAACTTTTGATTACCATCTGAGATGTCCTGACTTGCGGATTCATGATAGACCCTCATGGAACACAGCTCCCGAGGGGGATTTGATGGATTCCTCTTTCTCATCAGATCTCTGGTCTGCAGAGTGAAAGACTTGAAATAGGAGGCAGGAGAAAAGAAAAATACATCACACAACATGAACTGGATTCTTGTTCTCAAAAAACAACTTCAATGCCCCAATCTCTATTAATGAGCCTAGAATGTGCAAGAAAGGAACGGCTGTCTCCAGTCTATCCTCTAGAATGGATAATGGAACAATGTCCTGCAAGAACCAGTGGAACATCTCCAAATATTATGAAGACGAGACAAGTATGGAAGGGAGGGGTGAAGAATTCAAACACATTCTTTATTCCCTTCTGGACTTCCAAGATGAAGGTCTCTCACCTGCAATTCGAATTGCTCCTTCTGTTCCTCCGCCTGACTCAGGAGGAAGCCTTCAGCCAGGGCCACCGCTTGACAGCTGGTCTCTGCTCCACACTCCCGCACCCAGCTCTTCATCGGTAGGGGCAGAAGGGCCAGGAGCTTCTCCAGAACCACCAGGTCCAGCATCTGGGCTTTGGTGTGCTTTTCTGGTCTCAGCCATCGCCTACAAAAGTCGTGGAGTCGGCTGCAAAGTCCTCGGGGACCCTCAGCCTCCTGGTATTGGATGTTCCTTAAGTTGCAGGGCTGAACGTCTGAATGGATGATGGTTTCCTTCTCCAGGATCTTCTGCCCAGTTCTTGCCCAGATCTTCCCACAGCTGCCAGGCTGAACAGCTGAGGGGCCTTTTCCAGTTCCCTCACTTGCTAACACTTCTTTCTGCATCCTTTCTCTGTCCTGTAAGGACAATCCTAATAGATCTCAGGAATCTTGTTGATCTCCAAACAGCTTTCAATTCATAGGGCTATTCCTTTAGCTGCAGAACTGACCACAAAGACTATCCAGGCCCCTTCGCCCAAGAGTTGACTTTTTGTTGTTAGGAAGTTTGTCGAGATGACTCTAGTTTCTGCATTTGAGATGGAAAATAAAATAAAATCAAAGAATGAGAAGGTCATTGAAGGAAAAGAATAATGAGTTACTCTTTTATAAAAGTATTTAATGTACTAACAAGCTTTATATACATAAGCTATAATACTCTTTTCTTTTATGAACTAACCCAGGATGTATTCAGTAAATCAAAATAGGATGACTTAATTCCTCCTGGAAAACAGGAACACACCCACAGTCAGGCTACAATTCAGTTAGCTATAAACATCTGCCCAGGGTGAAGCTGCCAGTGGGCAAGATAAGGTATCTGTCACTATGGAGGAATTGTCATGCTGACCTTTAGAGCAAGGGTGGGCAAACTATGGCTCTTTGAGGACCTGTGGACTTCAACTCCCAGAATTCCCGAGGGCTGGCTCAGGAATTCTGGGAGTTGAAGTCCACAGGTCCTCAAAGAACCATAGTTTGCCCACCCCTGCTTTAGAGTATAGAATAACTTAGAACAGTGGTTCCCAACCTGTGGTACGTGTACCACTAGTGGTACGCGAGGGCCTTCCAGGTGGTACGCGAACACTTTCGGGGTCATGAACGATTTTTAGTTAGTTATTTTTTACTTCACAAAAATGTTTACTGCCTAACACAAGATAATTTGGCAACAATTTGCAACTGTTGCCACACGCCACCCACCTGGTCCCAGTGGCCCGAGAATCCAGTTGCTGGATGCGCGGGGCCAAAAAAGGAACGGTGACTGTTCTGAACTCTCAGCAGTCGCGCAGTAGAACCCTTGCAAGAAGGTGCGCGTCGTGGAAATAAAGCGATATCAGATCGAATTTAGTTTCTCTGGAACCAGGTGGTACGCGGCGACTGTACGGGACCTCCAAGTGGTACTCGATCACAAAAAGGTTGGGAACCACTGACTTAGCAGAATACAGGGGTGCGGGGAGGGCTTCTTAGGCGTGACGTGTATTGTGTAGAAGGTATAAAATGTATGGATTGTAAGATGTGCTTTGCTCTCCTTATACTCAATCCACTTGGGAAGAGACTTGGAGGCCGCCTTTGCAAACGCTTTTCTCTCTGAAATAAACCTTGATAGGAGAAGAATTAGAGTTATTTCTATTAGAAAATAAAAAACAACCAACATCTACACAAAACTTGTGGGACACTTTGAAAGCATATACGAGAGGTCTAATAATATCATATACAGCAAAAAAAATAAAGAAAGAAAGCAAGAATATAATAACATATTAAGAGAACTTAAACAACTAGAAGAGGAAGCACAGGAAAAGCCAGGAAATAAAAGGATAGAAGAATTACTAATGCAATCTAAACATAAATTAAATCTTATAGAACAAAGAGAATATTTAAGGAATCTTAAATTTGTAAAACAATCCTACTTTGAGAATGCAAATAAACCTGGCAGATGGCTTTCATATAAGATCAGAAAAGAGAGAGGGAATAGAATAATTCATCAATTAAAAGATAAAACAGGAAACTTACAAAACTCGGAAGAAAAAATGAGAGAGATAGCAGTAGATTTTTTTGAACAACTCTATAAAAAGGAGGAAACAGAGATAAATAAGATTGAAGAATATCTCAAGCAAACATCTATTTTAACTATAAGTGAAGAAGATAAACAAATATTAAATAATGAAATAACCCCAGAAGAATTAAAAATGGCAACTCAGAAACAAAAAAATAACAAAACTCCTGGACCAGACGGTCTTCCAGTAGAGTTCTATAAGATAGTTAATGAAACCACTCAACAATTACAACTAGAGTTATATAACGAAGTCTTGACTAAAGGGAAGATTCCAGAGTCATGGAAAGAGTCACACATCGCCACATTGTTGAAAGAGGGTACCGAACCAGATTTGATCCAAAATTATAGGCCAATCGCGTTGTTAAATGCTGACTACAAAATTTTCATGTGTATAATGGCGGAAAGAATGAAAAAAGTATTAAATAAAATTATTCATCTTGACCAAAATGGATTTTTACCCACGAGGCAAATTAGGACAAATTTGAGAATCGTATTAAACATTTTGGAATACTATGAAGCGCATCCAGAAAGGCAAACGGCCCTTGTCTTCCTGGATGCGCAGAAAGCGTTTGACAACGTTGATTGGCAGTACATGAAATTACTAATTAAAAAAATGGAATTCGGCGACAAATTTTTAAAAATGATAGAAACAATATACTCTTCCCAATCTGCCAAGGTAATAATGAATGGAAGTGTAACCAAAACTTTTCAGATAAATAAGGGAGTAAGACAGGGATGTCCATTGTCGCCTCTACTTTTTATACTGTCTTTGGAAATATTACTAAATAAAATTAGGGACAATTCGGACATTAAAGGAACGAAAATCAAAAGAGAAAATTACAAAATACAAGCATTTGCGGATGACTTAGTATTTTTTCTGGAAGATCCACATGAATCTGGAATAGCCTTATTTAACGAAATAGAAAAATATGGAGTAATACCCGGACTAAAAATAAACAAACAAAAAACTAAATTATTGACTAAAAATATGACAAGGAAACAAGAGGGACAATTAGGAAAAGAATTAGGCCTACAAGTAGTGAAAAAAATCAAATATTTAGGTATTAATTTAACAAACAAATGCTCATCTATAAAAGATAATAATTATAAAAAACTGGTACATCAAATAGAATTAGATCTTAAAAAATGGGAAAAACTACAAATTTCTTTTTTAGGCCGAATAGCTATCATTAAAATGAATATTTTGCCCAAACTATTATATTTATTTCAGACAGTTCCAATTAAATTAAATTCTAAATTTTTTGCAAATCTGAATAGGATAACCAACAAATTTATTTGGCAACACAAAAAATCAAGAATTAAAATTATCGACCTACAAGACAGTAAAAGTAGAGGCGGCTTTGGACTCCCGGACTGGAAATTATACTACACCGCAGCATCTTTGGTATGGATAAGAGACTGGATCAATTTAAATAATAACCGTATTCTAACTTTGGAAGGCCACGATTTGCTTATGGGGTGGCACTCATGCCTATGGAATAAAGGGAATATATCAAAATTTTTCCGGAGACATGCAATTAGAGATGCGCTCATTACAACCTGGCAAGAAATAAAAAGAAAACACTATATTAAAATTCCAAATTGGCTTTCGATAACAGAGGCAATTATATATCCAAATACAACTGATAAGAGTAAAAAGGTAAAATATAAAGACATATTGGATGGAACTGGTAAATTAAAAGACAGAGATGAACTACAAAGACTAAATATAAACATAGACTGGTGGCCGTACTCGCAGATAAAATCTAGATACAAGACAGATATAGAAGAATACGGAATTGAATTGGAATCCAAACCATTAGATAAAATATTGATTGGCCCAGAAAACAAAATTATTACAAAATTATATAACTATTTATTGCAGCAGGAAAGACTTGAAGATATTGTAAAAGGTCCTATGATAGCATGGGCCCAGAACATAGGACATAACATCCAATTGGCAGATTGGGAACAGATATGGAATAGAAATCTTAAAATATCTAGGTCAGTAGCATACAAAGAAAACTTTTACAAAATGAGTTATAGATGGCACTTAGCCCCAATTAGACTTGCAAAAATTAATCCAAATTTGAATCCTATATGCTGGAAATGCAAAAAAACACAGGGTACCTTCTTTCACATGTGGTGGCTGTGCTCAGAAACAAAAAAATTTTGGAACACAATTCATAAATGGCTATCAGAAATATTAAATGAGATATTAGAATTCACTCCAGAACTATTTCTCCTCGGCATATTTAAAAAAGATTACCATAAAGATATTAAGTATTTAGTCCTCCACATCACAACAGCAGCTAGGATAACCTTCGCACAATTTTGGAAGAATACAGAAATACCTCCAGAAAATATAATAGTTAAAAAAATCTATGAGTGTGCAGAAATGGAAAGATTAACAATGTACTTAAGGGGCCAAAGTGATTCGGATGATTACAATATCTGGGAAAAATGGTACAAATGGATTAAATTAAGAAGGGAAGAAAAGAAACAGTGAAATTATAGATTGTAATATGTAAATATGTAAATTAAACTATATGTGTAATTAAGATAAGCGATATAGAATCTAACTGTAATAAGGAATATGTGAAAATGAAAATACTGTGTATGATTGTAGAAATGCTTTAGGAAATATGGAAATTGTTATTTTTAAAGAAAAATGTTGAAAATCAATAAAATTTAATTAAAAAAAAAAAAGAAAGAAAGAACACCCCTTAAAATGATGTTCACCCACCCTCTTAATTGTGGAGGATTTGACCTTAGTTTACTCTTTGTCTTCAGAAAAAGCATGAACGGTTTGCAGTTTACATATCCAAAATGGAAAACCAAAGAAAGTACCAGGAATAAAGGGTGACTAAGTTAACTAGCGAGAATCCATCTCCAAAGAAAAAATAACCATTAGAAAATCTTATAAAACCACTAATGCCAGGGAAGAAAGTGGAGAATCTTATTAGCTAATTTGACTTTTGTGCAGCTGGGGCGTTTTCTGACAAATTCTTCTTGATCAACTTCTATCAAAGAGTCAAAATACTGGACAAAAACATTTCAAATACGTTTCGGATTTCTATTTCCTAATTATTTATTCTAATGTTTTCAAGAGTGTGTGTGTGTTAAGAACAATCATTTAAGCAATAAATGTCTCAGGTCAAAAACAGCAAATGTGAGAAGATCTATAAAAATCGATTTCAGGAAAATAAATCAACATTTGAACTTACTGTACAGTAAAATTTGAGCCAGCAGAATCCCATTAATCATCCAGCCCAAAATCCCTTTGGGAACTGAATGAACAAGCCACCATCCAATCCAATCCATATAGGATTAACACCCGAATGAATAAACCATTTTACAGACTAACATGATTTCCTGATTGATGCAACTCCTACAAGCACGTTTCCCCCTTATCTTAATCCACACTTTTACAAACACGGACAAATTAAAACGTGTGGATTTTAACTCCCAGACTTTAAAGACATTTGAGAAACACCGGCCTCATCGGGCACACGGTGCGAATGGTGCACAGCAGCCCCAATTTTGCACCTCCGTCCCTGCAAGGTCTCCCTTCTTTGTCAGCGGGGAGAGCCCCTTTTGCGGTGGTGGGGAAAGGCTGGGAAGCAAGTAGCACCCCAGTCCCAGTCCTCGCACATCCGTCCTTGCACCCAGAGCCAGCAGGAGGACTTCGAGGCTGCCTCCACTCCCCCAATAAATGGGGAGAAACGGCCCCTCCCTTTCTGGGTACCCCCATTTCTCTTCTTTCCTCCTCTCCTAGCTCCTGCATGGGAAATGGCGGCAGGGGAACATGGGACTCCGGAAGAAGACTTGGCCCGTCACCACTCACCCCTCCAGCGCGGGACCTCTTTGCACCGGCAGAGCCGCCACTCCTGCAACACGGGAGTCTCTCGTCGGGATCGGCGTGTCCCCAAAGGCTTCCCGGCAGCCTCTGCGCCTCCCGCAAAGGCCCCGCCTACCACTCACAAAGGGGGTGGGGGAGGGAGACGCGACTGAATCCTCTCCCAGCGAACTCCAAGGGAAACACGTGCCTTGTGCTAGCCGAAAAGCCCGGAGCATGCTGTTCTCTCCTGAATCTGAGAGCGCCCCCTGGTGGACTCTGCGCAAGGTGCAGGGATAACCCTGAAAGGGCGGGAAAGAGGAAGGAGCATATTTGGAGGAATAGAAACGAAGAGGAGTAGGAATGGGAGTGGGAGAAGAGAAGTGAAGAGAAGAGAAATAGGAATGGAATGAGATAGGATAGAATAGGAATGGGAATAAAATAAATTGAGATGGAAGAGACCTTGGAGGTCTTCTAGTCCAGCCCCCTGCTCTAGGAGAACCTATACCACTGATGGCGAACCTTTTTTGGTTTGCTTGCCAAAAGGGTCTGTGTGCTTGCGCTAGCCCACACACACATGCCCACACATGCCCACACCCATTCCCTCCCCTCACCCATACTCACCCCGCTGCCCCCTGCGCACGGGCCTCACTGAAGCCTGGGACAGTGAAAAAACGGGCAAACCGGAAGTCTGGCAAAGGTAAAGTGACCAGATTTTTTTTAAAGTGGGAGGGGGGGGGCGGTCCTGCCTGGGCGCCATTTGTTTTTCCCTCTGCGCATGCGCAGAACGCTGTGCATGCGCAGAGGGCAAAACACAGCAAATGTCGGCGTCCAGGTGTGGGGGAGGCGGGAGGCCTTTCCTCGCCTCCCGCCTCCCCTTCGGGAGCCAGCACCCCTTCGGGAGCCCGCCTCCCCTTCGGGAGGCCTTTCCTTGCCTCCCGCCTCCCCTTCGGGAGCTGCCCTGGGGCCGGGCTGGCAAGCAATGAACGGGAGGCGGGAGGCGGGGAAAGGAGGCAGCTGGCAGCTTACCTGTCGCGAGCTCCAGGCATCCAAGCGCCACGGTCTCCCGGTCGCCCGCCCGGCCCCAGGGCAACGGCGGCAGCGAGGCGATGGGGGGGAAGGAAGGGGAGGGGGGCGAGGAAGCCGCTCGTGAGCTGAAACCGGCGACGGCTCCTCGTCCCTCACCCCTCCGCCCGCATCCCAACAGCAGCGGCGCCTCCGAGGGTGGGGCTAGGGGTGGGGCGGGGGAAGGAGAGGAGGAGCAGCCCCCCTTCCCCCTCTCCCCAGCAGGCAGCCGCCTCGCTGAAATTCCGCCCGACTTGCTTCCGGTACCTCTCTTTTGCTTCCCCTTTTAAGGTGACCAGACGTCCCGCTGTTTCGGCATTCTTTTCAAAAAAAGCAGGACTTTTTGAAAAGAATGCGGGACGCGGGACACACGCTTGAAAAGCGTGTCTGTCCCGCCAAAAGCGGGACGTCTGGTCACCTTAGGCAAAGGGGACTTCCAGTTTGCCCATTGGGCCGTTGGGCTTCAGGAACCTTCCCTAAAGCCTCTGGAGTGCGAAAAACAGCACAACCAACGGGCAAACCGGAAGTTTGTTTTTCCGAATGTCCGATTTGCCTGTTGAACCTTTTTTTTTTACTTCAGGAAGCTTCCCTGAATCCCCCGGAGTGTAAAAAACAACACAACTGACAAACCGGAAGTCCGTTTTCCCAAACTTCCGGTCTGTCCGTTGGGCTGTTTTTCGGTGAAACAGCCTTCCACAAGGCCGAAAATCAATGGCTAGCACGTGCATGCGTGCTGGAGCTGACATAGGGCAATGCTTCACGTGCCCTCCGATATCGCTCCGTGTGCCACCTGTGGCACACATGCCATAGGTTCGCAATCACTGACCTATACCATTTCATATAAGTAATTGTCCCAACTCTTCTTAAAAACCTCCAGTGATGGAGCACCCATGATTTCTGGAGACAAGCTGGTTAATTGTCCTGTTAGGAAGTTACTCCTTATTTCCAGATTGCTTCTCTATTTGATTAGTTTCCAACCATTTGTTCCTTGTCCTGCCCTCTGGTGCTTTGGAGAATAATTTGACCCCCTCTTCTTTGTGGCAACCCGTCAAATACTGGAATATTGCTATCATGTCACCCCTAATTCTTCTTTTCTTTAGACTAGCTAGCCAAACGCAAATCCTGCAGCCGTTCTTTGTTTTAGTCTCCAGCCCTTTGATCATCTTAGTTGCTTTTCTCTGAACTTTTTCCAAAGTCTCAACATCTTTTTTGTAACATGGTGACCAAAATGGGTTGTCGTATTCCAGGTGTGGACTTAACTAGGGTTTTATAAAGCTCTACTAATACTTTACACGATCTTCATTCTATGCCTGTTTATACAACACAGGATTATCTGGTGGTGATGTTGTCTATTCCACATTTTTCTAGCTTTCCAATAGGAGGGGAAGGGATGATGGGCATGGGAATAGGAGGAAAGATTCGTGCCCAAGAAAGGCATCGGCATCTCCGGAGGCGGCAGTCTCTCCATCTTCCTCTCTTTCTTGTCCAGGAACCATCTGTGGAGATGGAGAAAAATCTCTCTGGAGGATATGAACTCGCTTCCCTCAAGAACAGTTGCTCTGAAGTGTTCGCAGAGATTGGAGAGGGCCTCAAAAGGATCCAAATCCTGTCAGAAACGGCCAGGCAGTCAGAAGAGGACACTCTCTGGGAAACACAATTTGTTGCAAACTCCAGCCTGAAGGGGAGGAAGATGGGGCTGATGGGACACAGGCAGGGAAGACACAATCAAGAAAATTGAGATTTCTAGCATGTGTTTGCTCTCTAGTTCTGAATATACACCTACTACACTTGTCAAATTCATGACTCTCGGTGCCTAAGAATAATGGGAAAGACTCAGTGAGTGGCTGCTTATGACAAAGGAAATAATTCTGATGAAAAAGAAAACCAATTCCAAAATAGGAAAAAAGCTTAAACTTGTGGATGTTCCAGAAATTTTACCTCACAATGAGGCTACTTGGAGGACAAATGAAGTGGAGGGGGGGGGGATGACATCTCATCTGTGACTGGAAAAAAGAGGGAACTGCAAAATGGTGGAAAGAGATTACGGACAAGAATATAAAATTAGAATACCATGAGGGGGGGGAAAGAGGAAAAATGTTTTATTTAGGGGTTGTATACCAAACACCCACAGGAAATATGAATAGGAAACTTAAGACCTTTCTAGAATTTAAGGCAAGGATAGGATATCTCTTCATCATAAATCAAAAGAAAAGTACAATTGGTGTCTAATTTTGTATGACTGCTATCCTGATTTCCATTTCTCTAAAGAAAAATTGGACAATAACTGGCATAAAACTGGAATTGGTGCCTTTTCTCCATCTTGACAGAGAAGCATCCATGGGTACTATTTGAATAAACAGCTTCAACCCAGCAGGAGCCTCTGAAACTCAAAAGTTTCTCCCTCACCCAAATCCTTCCTATTATTATTAATTTTTTGCCAATAAACAATTGTTAGGGCTTTTCTGATTGTGGTAAACAGATACATTTGTTTTTCCCATAAAAACCTTTATTAGACACACTTAAACTCCTACTTGTAATTTTAATGCGAACAGCACCTTGCTAATTTTAATATTCCTATTACCCACAGGTTAGTAACTATTTCTATCTTACTTGACATACAGTATTTTTCGGAGTATAAGACACATTTTTCGGAGTATAAGACGCACCCCCCCCCCTTAAAAGAGGGTGGAAATGTTGGTGTGTCTTATACACCGAATACAGCCATTTTTGGCCTCCCAAAGCCCCACCCCACGCGTCCCATTTTTGTGAAAAATAGGCCCATTTTTTGCAAAAATGGGACACACAAAGGTTTTGATAGGGCTGCATAGTGGTCCTGGGGGCGGACAACAGCGCTGTTGGTCCTAGTGCTTGGAGAGTCTTTTGCACATACATTTCAGGGGCTTCTGGTCATTCTGGCTCCTTTTTGTGAGGGGAATTCTTCATCCTGAAACATTCTTCACACTCGAATAAATAGCTATGTGATTATTCTCTCACAACATGAGAGGCCAAAAGGTCCCTGCTTCTGCATTCATACTGGTTCATTAGGTCTCAATATTTCACAGTGGATTGAAAGAGCTTACGGTGTATTTGAGCCGAGGTGGCACAGTGGTTAAAGTACAGCATTGCAGTTCAGCAGTTCAAATCTCACCAGGCTCAAGGTTGACTCAGCCTTCCATCCTTCCAAGGTGGGTAAAATGAGGACCCAGATTGTTGGGGGCAATATGCTAAACTTTGTAAACCGCTTAGAGAGGGCTGTAAAGCACTATGAAGTGGTATATAAGTCTAAGTGCTATTGCTATTTTTCGTATCCTCACACTCCAAAGGAAGTTCCCATTCTCATTTCTGCTATAGAGGAAGAAAGGTTTTAAAAAGTTTTGTCTGGAAGAGATGCAGCTCCTTCTGCTTCTTGGGGAAGCAACACCTATTTAATATCTGCTTGATCACATACCTCCTAGAGCAATCATTTTCCAGCTCAATACTGGGATATATTCTCAGGTGAGCCTCTTGTCCAAACTGAATACACCGTGGTGGTGGTTATAAATTCAGCGGTTTTTTTGTAGCATTAAGTATAGGTTAGACGATCTGATGTAACATTGTCACCAGATGCTTCCTTTTTGAATATTGTAATTTAGCACAATATAGCAATAGCAGACTTATATACCGCTTCATAGTGCTTTACAGCGCTCTCTAAGCGGTTTACAGAGTTCAGCATATTGCCCCCAACAATCTGGGTCCTCATTTTACCGACCTCAGAAGAATGGAAGGCTGAGTCAACCTTGAGCCGGTGAGATTTGAACAGCTGAACAGCTGAACTGCAGTGCTGCACTTTAACCACTGCGCCACCTCGGCTCATATCCCTAGATGTTTCGAGTTTCAACATCTTGCAATTCATTATGAAACTGTTCTATTCATAAGATATCTTCGTTAACATCACTTGTACTTTGGTAATTCATATTTAGCTGTAACTTCTGCAAGTCTTTCCTGATTTATACCTTTCCCATAGTAAGCCTGGAATTACATTTTAGTAGCTAAGCCTATGCTTCCCCTCAAAAATTAAACTTTTGGGGGTCATTTGGCTTTCTTTATTATAATCCAATAGAAAGTGAAGAAAAAAGATGCTCTTACTTATTTGAAAGAGGATTGCTGACTTTCAAATGAAAGTAGCTACAAAAATCCACTGTTCATAATTACAACACAACATGCCTAGCATTTGGTTTCCATTTGTAAATTCATTTATCTTGGTCTTCAAATTGTGAAGATCAGACTCCAAAAACCCCTAAATGTAATTAGGAAATGCATGTACTTCAACAACTAAAACCTAATATTTTAACAGATTCTCACCCAACTTTATTCTTGTATAGAAATACCGCCATTGGTCCTTTTGAAGCTTTTTCCAGCTTTCACACATTTATGTGGCTTCTACATTGTGTGGGTCCTTTTATGGTAGTTAAGATAACTGTTCATAATAAAACCTTTTCCACACAGCATACATTTATAAGGCTTCTCCCGTGTGGATCCTTTTATGATGATTAAGATAACGGTCCGTAGAAAAACTCTTTCCACATTCCCTGCATTTATAAGATTTCTCCCCTGTATGACTATTTTTATGGGATTTAAGATTACTAGACTCAGTAAAACATTTTCCACACTCCATGCATTTATATGGCTTCTCCCCTGTATGGATCCTACTATGGTAAATAAGTTGACAGTTCTTAATAAAGCTCTTTCCACACTCCATGCATTTATATGGCTTCTCCCCTGTATGGATCCTACAATGGTAAATAAGTTCACTGTTCTTAATAAAGCTCTTTCCACACTCCATGCATTTATATGGCTTTTCCCCTGTATGGATCCTACTATGATAAATAAGTTCACAGTTCTTAATAAAGCTCTTTCCACACTCCATACATTTATGTGGCTTCTCTCCTGTGTGGATCATTTTATGGAAAACAAGGTCACTGCTGCTAGGGAAGCTCTTTCCACATTCCATACATTTATAGGGCTTCTCTCCTGTGTGGATTCGTTTATGAAGAGTAAGAGAAGAACTTTGAGAGAAGCTCTTTCCACACTCTGTGCACTTATATGGCTTCTCCCCTGTATGGATCAAGTAATGGGAAGTAAGAGAATTATTCTGAGAGAAGCTCTTTCCACACTCCATGCATTTATACGGCTTCTCTCCTGTGTGGATCCGCTTATGACGTGTAAGTTTACTGTTTTCAGTAAAACCTTTACCACACTCAATGCATTTATATATTTTCTCTGCTTTGTGGACCCTTTTATGGGAAGCAAGACTGTTCCTCCAAGTAAAGTTCTTTCCACACTCCATGCATTTATATGGCTTCTCTGTTGTATGGATCCGGGAATGCGAAGTAAGAGAAGTACTATAAGTGAAGCTCTTTCCACACTGCATGCATTTATAGGGCTTCTCTCCTGTATGGATCCTTTTATGACATTTAAGGTAACTGTTCCTACTAAAGCTCTTTCTACACTGCATGCATTTATGTGGCTTTTCTCCTGTGTGGGTTCTTTTTTGAGATGTACAGGACCTATTTATATGAGGTCCAGACAGGGTCCATTTGTAATTTTTTCCATTATCTCTAACTATATAATCTTCTCCACTGGTTTGCATTTGATAGTATTGATTTACATCTAATTTGTTTATCAATAGTTTTGTACATTTTCCAATATATTTCTTTTCTATTTTTCCTTGGTGGGCCACAGAGGCTTTCATTGATGCATGGACGGAAGATGAACTTTCTTGATTGCAATTATTTGACTGGTTTCTCTCATGGCTTTCCACTTCCGTTAGAATTGTAGGGTTCTTCATACTGTATCCACGACTGATCATTTGGAATAGTTCTCTGGAATCTTCATCTTCCTCCCCATTATTACCTTCACAAGAAAAGTGAAATGAAAATAACTTTAAAAGAGCTAAGCATAGGAAGATTGAATATAATGAAAAACAAACAGCTTCAAACTTCTTAGATGCAGAGAAGCCCTTCAAGAATTTGATCGGGGCTTTCTTGATCAAATTCTCTAAATTAATTTATTATTTATTATTTATTATTTATTATTTATTTATTTATTTATTATTTATTTATTTATTTATTTACTTACTTATTTACTTATTTAGTGTTCTTATATGCCGCCCTGCTCCCTGAGGACTCAGGGCGGCATACAACATTTAGAACAACTAAACAATATAAAATTTAAAAACAGTATTAAAAAGAATTTTAAAAAAACATATAAAATCATACATACATGGGGGAATGGAAATTCCCCCATGTATGTATGGTTTCTAAGGAAATGGAAAGATTTCGTTTCCCAATTTGAAATTGGACTTTGTATTCTGCTGTGTGATGTGTGTAAGTGGGAATTGCTCAGAAATAGAAGAATTTTAGAAGTAGGAAGGCATGACAGTGCTTTGGATTTCATGGATATTTGTGGTACGATAAATTTAGGATCAATCTAGGTTGTAAAACCATAATGTTACAAATGCCACATTTAGAATATGAAACAGAAATAAACTCAGGCTGTGCCCCAAAACATCCTAATGGCTTTCAGAAGAAAAAAAAGCTGCAATGAAAGATAATGGATAACATATAGAGAGCAATTAGAACCTGAGCTGTGGAAATACCAAATGAAGTCAAGAACAGAAAAAGCGTATAGTTCTCATATATTGTTGAACAACATAAAGCAGAATTTGAATCTCAGTTGTGTAGAAAAGATGAATATGTAATTGCTAAAACCTCTAAATATACAGAGGAATATGAAATTCAACAGAAAATTATTCAAAAGTGTATAAATGTACCTCAAACTATTATTGGAAATGTGGACAAAATACAGGATCTTTTTGTCATGCTTTGGTGGCCTTGTAAAAAAGCTAGAAAACTTTGGATTCAAAGACATTCAGTGATACAGAGAACTTTAAAGATTAATATCCAACTGCAATCAGAACAGTTTATGTTGGCACTAATCAACAGTCATAGAAAATTGTTTCTGAGTATGATAACCGTAGTGAGAGTATTAGAAGGGCTCTACATTAATTAGAATGGTGGAATGGTTTGAAGATGATGATAGAATTCTCCATGATGACTAAATTGACTCTGATCAGGGAAAGGATATTATCTAAATGTATTAGTGATTGGAAACCCCGATGGACTTTTGACTGAAAAAAAAAAGAAAAAATGAACTTGTGATCAAATTTATGTTTGAAGATCAGAAAGGATAAATTAGGTAAAGGAGGAAACAATGATGTAACCTTAGAAAGAGGCGGAAAATATAACTGTCTTTTCTCTTTTTTTAATTTTATCATCTTTCTTATTCAGTAATCACATTGCCGTATCTTCTTTATTTTCTTTTCAAAATTTGTAGTTTTTATTCTTATAAATTTTTTTGTATATTCTCACCGAAAGAGGCCACATTCCTATGATTTTCCAGCATGACTTCCCGATACAGTGCTTTTTGGTCAGCATCCAGCTGAGACCACTCCTCTTCGGAGAAATACACAGACACCTCCTTAAAGGACACAAGACCTTCCTGAATGAGAAGGAAACAGAAGAAAAATCAGCAGTGAAAGAAAGCAATCCCTCTTTTTCTCTGGGTCTCTCTGTCTGTCTGTCTGTCCGCCTGTCTGTCTATGCCCATGCATCAACAAGACTTTCAGCACATGGAGAGAATCAACTGGTATGGGCCATGGAATTCCCACCTATCACTCACTCCAATCCACCCAGTGTTTGCAGAAGAAAATGTGTGTCTGTGTTCTTGTTACCATTTAAGTAAAAGGCTTGTTGCGTCCCCAGAACAAATAATCCATGTTCAAAACCTTCATTAAACTTGTTTGAGAGGCACCCAGGGATTTACATGGGTGTCATCAATGGACAAAGACACACAAGATCTGCTTCTGCTGCTCCTCAGATTACAAGGAATCCACTCCTTGTACTCCAACCCAATGGCTGAAGAAGAGAAATCCACTTGGGAAGAGCATTTCTCGTCCTTTCCAAAGCTGGATTGTTTTGGCCAAAATTCCAGGCCCAAATCGGAGTATTAGAAATTCCTTTAAAGGCTGAAGGGCCTTGATCTGGCCACCCTCTTGGGATTTTAAGAATCTGCTTTATCTTTTAACCTGGTGCCATTATTTTTCTTATCACTGGTTATAAACAAGGCGTTTTAGAAACTGTAAGGGGATAATGTGATCATTCCAGTTATTATTAAGTAGCCTTGCACAATTCCATGTCAAAGAATTACTAATAGGATCACTATTCTGAATGAAACACTCACACTGTGTACATTTTAATTTTTATTATCCCTCTCTTACTTTTGGAGCTTCAACCAGAATTTCAGCACCACCATAAAAAGGAGTCAAATTCGTTCTGTTCTTCCCTGTGAGGGAGACAGAAATTTTAAATGGATTATTAATAAAATTGCAGGAGGCATTCTACAGAAGAGAAGAGATACAGAAGGTAAGACAGCTGGAATCTCTCTTGGGAATGGGTGGACTTTTGATTACCATCTGAGATGTCCTGACTTGTGGATTCATGATAGACCCTCATGGAACACAGCTCCCGAGGGGGATTTGATGGATTCCTCTTTCTCATCAGATCTCTTGTCTGCAGAGTGAAAGACTTGAAATAGGAGGCAGGAGAAAAGAAAAATACATCACACAACATGAACAGGATTCTTGTTCTCTAAAAACAAATTCAATGCTCCAGTCTCTATCAATGAGCCTAGAATGTAAGAAAGGAACAGCTGCTTGCAGTCTCTGCTCTAGAATGGATAATGGAACAATGTGCTGAAAGAACTAGTGGAACATCTCCAAATATTATGAAAACCAGAGAGGTAGGGACACGTTCAAACACATTCTTAGGCCCAGTACTTTTCAATATCTTCATTAACGACTTAGATGAGGGAATAGAAAGGGAATTTACCAAATTCGCAGATGATACTAAGCTGGCAGGAATAGCTAACACCCTAAAAGATAGGCTCAAGATCCAGATGGATCTTGACAGACTTGAACACTGGGCCATATCTGTTAAAATGAAACTCAATTTAGAGAAAAGTAAAGTCGTACACTTAGGTAAGATAAACCAAAAGTACACATATAAACTGGGTGAAAACAGGCTTAATAGCAGTGACTGTGAGAGGGATCTTGGAGTCTTAGTGGAAAACGAACTAAATATGAGCCAGCAGTGTGCAGCGGCAGCTAAAAAAGTCAATACAATCCTAAATTGAATTAACAGAGGGATACAATCAAAATAAAGTGGGGTACTAATGCCACTCTATAAAGCCTTAGTAAGACCACACCTAGAGTACTGCATCCAGTTTTGGTCATTACACTATAAAAAAGATGTTGAAACTCTAGAAAAAGTGCAGAGGAGAGCAACCAGGATGATCAGGGGACTAGTGACTAAAACATATGAAGAACGGTTACAGGAACTGGGCATGGCCAGTCTAGTGAAGAGAAGGACCAGAGGAGACATGATAGCAGTGTTCCAGTATTTGAGGGGCTGCCACAGAGAGGAGTCAAGCTATTCTCCAAAGCACCCGAGGGCCAGACAAGGAATAATGGATGGAAACTGATCAAGGAGAGATTCAACCTGGAAACTTTCTGACAGTGAGAACAATCAACCAATGCAACAGCTTGCCTTTGGAAGCTGTGAGAGCTTCATCACTTGAGATTTTCAAGAAAAGATTGGACTGCCATTTGTCAGAAATGGTGTAGGGCAGTGATGGCGAACTTTTTGGGTTTGCGTGACAAAAGGGGGGGTGCGCGCGCTAGCGCGCGCCCACATTCCCACACCCATTTCCTCCCCCCCACGCATGCGCACAACCCCCCCCATGCTTTCCCCTGCGCATGTGCACACACACACACACCCGCGCAAAGGCCTTACCGAAGCCTGGGACGGTAAAAAATGGCAAAACGGAAGTTTGGAAAAATGCACTTCCGGTTTGTCCGTTGGGGTGTTTTTTGCACTCCGGGGCTTCAGGAAGCTTCCCTGAACCCTCCGGAGTGCTAAAAACAGCCCAATGGCAAGCTGGAAGTGCGTTTTCTGAACTTCCGGTTTGCCCGTTTCGTCATTTTTTGCATTCCGGGGCTTCAGGAAGCTTCCCTGAACCCTCCGGAGTGCGAAAAACAGCACAACGGCAAACTGGAAGTGTGTTTTCCGAACTTCCGGTTTGCCCGTTTAGTCATTTTTTGCATTCCGGGGCTTCAGGAAGCTTCCCATAACCCTCCGGAGTGAGAAAAACAGCACAACGGCAAACCGGAAGTGCGTTTTTCCGAACTTCCGGTTTGCCCGTGGAGCTGACAGGGCAACGCCTCGCGTGCCCTCCGATATGGCTCCTGTGGCACACGTGCCATAAGTTCGCCATCACTGGTGTAGGGTCTCTTGCTTAGGCAGGGGGTTGGACTAGATCACCTCCTAGAAGGTCCCTTCCAACTCTGTTAATCTGATTTGATTTCTTTATTCCCTTCTGGACTTCCAAGATGAAGGTCTCTTACTTGCAATTCGACTTGCTCCTTCTGCTCCTCTGCCTGACTCAGGAGGAAACCTTCCACCAGGGCCACCGCTTGGGAGCTGGTCTCTGCTCCACATTCCCGCACCCAGCTCTTCATCTGCGGGGGCAGAAGGGCCAGCAGCTGCTCCAGAACAACCAGGTCCAATATTTGAGTTTTAGAGTGCTTTTCTAACCGCAGCCATTGATTATAAAAGTTGTGGAGTTGGCTGCAAAGTCCACGGGGACCATCAGCCTCCTGGTATTGGATGTTTCTGAAGTTGCAGGGCTCAATCTCTGAACGGATTATGGTTTCCTTCTCCAAGATCTTTTGCCCAGTTCTTCCCCAGTTCTTCCCACAGCTGCCAGGCTGAACAGCTAAGGGTCCAGTTCCAGTTCCTTCACTTGCTAATGGTTGTTTCTGCATTCTTTCTCTGTCCCGTAAGGAAATTCCAGATAGTTCTGAGGAGTGGCTCTCCAAAAACCTTTCAATTCATAGGACTATTCCTGGATCTGCTAGATTGATCACAAAAGCTATCCAGGATCTTCGCCCAAGAGTTTGTTGTTAGGAAGTTTGTCGAGATGACTCTAGTTTCTGCATCTGAGATGGAAAAGGAAATAAATTCAAAGAATAGCAATAGCACTTAGACTTATATCCGCTTCATAGTGCTTTACAGCCCTCTCTAAGCGGTTTACAGAGTTCAGCATATTGCCCCCAACAATCTGGGTCCTCATTTTACCCACCTCGGAAGGATGGAAGGCTGAGTCAACCTTGAGCCTGGTGAGATTTGAACAGCTGAACTGCTGAACTAGCAATCAGCTGAAGGTTGCAGTGCTGCTTTTAACCACTGCGCCACCTCGGCTCATAGGTGAGAATGAGAAGGTTATGGATGTAAGCAGTGAACAACATTCATCCTTATTAATGAGAAGCTGATAATGTATTGTAGTGGTATTGAGCAGATGGATCCTGTGGGTATTTTTGTGTCTGTGTGGCCATCAAGTGTGGTGCAAAATATGGTCGCAGTTTTGATCAAGACATGGAATACGTTATATTAGAATATGAAACAAATACACAATATTTAAAACATAACACGCTAAATACATAAATACATAATTATGCATATACTCAACATATATGACACAGAGAAACAACTAGTTCGGATATGGGGCACGGTGGGGTCGCGGGTACATGCGCAGGGTGAGGGGGAGTGCGGGTGGTCGCATGCACAGGGGGCGGGGGAGCACGGGGGGATCGGACGCGCATGGGTGGGGCGGGCTAGTCGCGCAGGGGGGCATTGCATTATGAGTGTGGGCATGCGCATGCTATCAGGCGCACACTTTTAGCACCCAAGGAAAAAAAGGTTAGTCATCACTGACCTAAGATATGATACTGGCGTAAGATGCCCACTTTCTATTTTTCAGGGTTTGGTGTTTGGGAACAAAGTCACACTATAATATGAAAGCTGCTTCACACAATTTGCCCTGACCTCAAAAACTGGTTAACTCACCCCCACCACATTACTCTTCTCATATTTCCTATTACTTATCTTATGTACTTATGATTATAACTTTGTTGCTTGTATCTTACTATTTACACTGTTATATCCTTCTATGATTTATGTCAGTGATGGAGAACCTTTTTTTCCTTGGGTGCCGAAAGTGAGCACACGCATGTGCATGCCGACACCCATAATGCAATGCCCCCCACAGGCCCTGCCCCCTACGCACAGCAGCACAACCCCTCGTCCCCCAATTTTTGTGCTAACACGCCTCCCTGAAGCCAAAAAATGAGCCACTGGGGGGGGGGTGCCCCATGCCCCTTTTTTGGTTCCAGGCGGCTTCAATGGAGGCCTGCTAGCACCAAAACCGAGGGGGGGCTGCACCACCACACAGCCTGTTTTGGTGCTAGAAAGCCTCCCTGAGGCCTCCTGAAAAATAAAACAGGGCATGAGGGGGCACCGCATCCCCACAACCCACCTCCCTGCGCATGCGCGCACGACCACACAATCCCGCACATGCACACGCATCTCCCAGCAGTGACCCAAAAATCAGCTGGCTAGGGGGAGGTGTGCACGCATGCATGGTGGAGCTGATCTGGGCGACAGCTTGCGTGCCAACAAAGATGGATACTTGTGCCACCTGTGGCACGCGTGCCATAGGTACGCCATCACGGATTTATGTGGATTGCTTATTTAGTATCCTATGACTATCACTAACGGTTGTATCTTATGATTTATGATGAATATATTTCTACAATATGACTATGATTTATCATTTATTGCTTGTATCTACACTGAGAGCTTATGCACCTGAGACAAATTCCTTGTGTGTCCAATCACACTTGGCCAATCAAGAATTGTATTCCAAAAAAATAAAAAAGATGCTCACCCACCCTCTTAAATGTGGAGGAGCTGATCCTAGCTTATTCTTTGTCTCCAGAAGAAGCACAAATGATTCGTAGTTTACATCTCCAAAGTGGAAAACCAAAGAAAGTACCAAGGAAAACAGGTGAGTAATTTAACTAGCGAGAATCCATCCCCAAAGAAAAAATAACAAAAAGAAAACCTTATTTTTTTTAAAAAAACCCACTAATGTCAGGGAAGAAAGTGGGGAATCCCAATAGGTACTTTGACTTCTCTGGAGCTGGGGCATCTTCTGACCAATCCTTCTTCATCAACTTCTATCAAATGACTGGATACATACATTCAAAATATGCTTTTTTGATTTCCATTTCCTACGACTTTATTCTAATGATCTCAGAGAGGGAGAGTTAAGAACAATCATTAAGTTTGAGAAACATAGATCTCATCGGGCACACGGTGCGAATGCTGCACAGCAGCCCCACTTTTGCACCTCCTTGCCTGCAAGGTCTCCCTTCTTTGTCTGCGGGAAGAGCCCCCTTTGCGGTCGTGGGGAAAGGCTGGAAGCAGCGCCCCAGTCCCAGTCCTCGCACATCCGTCCTTGCACCCAGAGCCAGCAGGAGGACTTCGAGGCTCCCCCAATAAATGGGGATAAACGGCCCCTCCCTTTCTGGGGACCCCCATTTCTCTTCTTTACCCCTCGCGTAGCTCCTGCATGGGAAAGGGCGGCAGGGGAACATGGGACTCCGGAGGAAGACTTAGCTCCTCTCCACGCATCCCTCCAGCGCGGGACCCCTTTGCACCGGCAGAGCCGCCACTCACGCAACACGGGAATCTCTCGTCGGGATCGGCGCCTCCCCAAAGGCTTCCCGGCAGCCTCTGCGCCTCCCGCAAAGGCCCCGCCTCCCACTCACGGGGCGGGGGGGTGGGAGAAAACCCTCTCCGGTCTAACTCCCAGGGAAACACGTGACTTGTGCTAGCTGAACAGCCCGGCGCGTGCTCAGTTCTCTCCTGAATCTGAGAGTGCCCCCTGGTGGACTCTGCACAATGTGTCAGGATTCCATGAAAAGGCGGGAAAAAGGAGGGTAATGTTTCTCAGGAGAAAGTGGGGAGGGGGGAAGGAAGGGAAGGGATGATGGGCATGGGAGGAGGGGAAGGGATGATGGGCATTGGAGTAGGAGGAAAGCTTCCCTGTCGGAGAAAACTGCCTGCGTCTCCAGAGGCGGCACTTTCTCCATCTCCCTCTCCTTCCTGTCCAGGAACCGTCTCTGAAGATGGAGAAAAATATCTCTGGAGGATTTGAACTCGCTTTTCTCAAGAACAACCGCCCTGACGGCTCGGCTCGGCAGTGATTGGAGGAGGCTGCAAGAGGGAGTTGTGGGATTCACTGTCTAGTTTGGAAATAAACAATCACCAGCCAAAACTTCCAAGAGAAAACAATGGTAATTTTATTTACTGCTTTGCATAGGGAAGACCACATAGCATAGGCAGGTACAGTGGACACATCCTAAATCATCAATACATTTGCCTTATATTCTCTAGTTACAAATTTACCTCCTTCCTTTTCTTCATTGGTTTAGTAATTATAATGTCAGCCTGACCTAGCTGGAAATGTTAATTAAGTTATTACTTCCCCTAAATTTTATTTTACTTATTTTATTTATTTATTTTGTCAACACGTGTACAAGATAACAGGTATGATATAAACATAAACAAAAGCAAAGTATGTATAGGTGAATTTAGACAACAGGACAGAAGGACAGGGACGGTAGGCACAATGGTGCGCTAATGCACGCCCTTTACAAATGTTACACTTATCTTGACTTACAGATGTCTTACGTAATATTCCAGTAAAGTGTCTTAGGTTACTTGGGGGTTAAATATGGCGTTGCCATTGCTCTGTCTTTTACAGGAATAATGCTTACTTCTCACAGACAGTAATATCTGATAGAAGAGATAAGAAAATGGTTATAGTAAAGAACTGTGGAAAGAAAGAAGGAAAAAAATGCATCTTGAGCCTGTGTCAAACACCCACCATGGCCACACCCACTTCCAGCCACACCCACCCCTGGCTCTCTGAGGTCTTCCTACGTACAATTCGCAAGCTTCAGCCTAGCTCATGAGATTAGAAATGTAAAGTGTAGTTTCTTCACAGGTCAACATGTCTTCATGATGTGAAGCGTATTTCTAATTGGATAAAAAAATTACATCACAGATAAATGGAAATCCAAATGCTCAAAATCATATTCCAATACAACAACCTCTGCCTCAGTCACAAGCTCAACAACCCCTACCTCATCCTCATGCACAACCACAAACATCTACCAACCACCCAAGCAATATATCCTTACTCATCAAAGACACCCTTGAGCGTGAACAGAAACGTAATAACGCAATTTTATTTGGGCTAGATGTCACCAATGAATCTGATATCAATAAGGTTCGCGAAATTATTGCACCAACAATCTCCCCCGATGAAATCATCAAAGTTTTCAGAGATGGTCCCGAGTTCAAGTATAGAGACGGTTCGGTGACCCCACGATTCTGTAGAGTCATTTGCAATTATGAATCCAGCAAACGAAAATTCATTTATACTATAAACTCTATTACCAGAAATGACTCCAATCCTAAAAAACTTCGATCACGGCCTGACTTATCAATACTACAAAGAATCCGCTCCCGCAAACTCCTAGCAGAACTTAAAAGTCGTCATGACCAAGGATATACTGACCTATACATTGACTCCACGCTGACTGCATCAAAACTAAGTCCCGCAATCCACCATCCAACATTCAAAACTAGGTATGCACGCCCCTTACTTCCTCATTATCAGCCACTGCTGATCTTAAATGCAAACTAATAAAGGGGGTTGGACTAGATGACCTGCAAGGTCCCTTCTAACTCTGTTAATCTGTCTGTAAAATGCAAGAAGCATAGTAAACAAAATACCCGAACTCCTCTTCTTACTAAAAACTGCTAAATTCGACATTATATTTGTCTGCGAAACATGGCTGAATGCATCCCTCCCTGACTCCATTATCACAGTAAGAGACTATCATGTTTACCGGTCCGATCGTGAAGCCCGTAGAGGAGGTGGAGTTGCCATCTTCTATAAAAAAAATCACTAAACCTAAAAAATATCCAAGTTAGACATGATCTTGATCTTCCACAAACCATCATCTGCAAACTGACCTTAAATACCACACTTCGCTTCCTACTATGTTATAGAGCCCGATTACGACATCACACATCCGAACAAGTTAACCTCACTACTAACGTGGGCAGCCTCCTACCCACACCCTCTTATTTTTCTTGGTGACTTCAACCTACCTCATATTAACTGGACCCTAAATGAATGTACAACTGAACCAGTGGTGGGTTACTACCAGTGCGGTCCACTCTATAGCACCGGTAGCGGCCCGCTGGTGACGTCACAGTACTGGTGCGGTCGGTTGCCGGTGCCTGGGCCCCGCCATTTAAAAAAATTTTTTAATTTTTTTTATTTTCTTCTGCGCATGCCCAGAAACCTGGCAATTAAGTCTTTCCCTGCCCCTTCGCTTGAAAATAATAATAAGCTTGCATTTGACACTTTTCCTTCGCTTTTGCCTAAAGCTTCCCAAAGTGGGTGTTTTCCGAAAGCTTAACCTTGTATACTGTTAATTTTATACAGTTTTATACTGTTATTCTTTAGATGAAAACATTGAGGACTGTTAAAAGATACTGTTCTTTTAACAGTCCTCAATATTTTTGTCTAAGGAATCCATGACTGAAACCAAAAATGCTGTATGAGACTTGCTTGTCTTTTAACTATAGCATTTTCTGCATATAAAGGTTGCTGTGTTGCCATGGTGTAACACGCACTTTGTATGCAAAGCTTTTTATGTAAGGTATAAAATAGCAAAAATAGTAGTAACATCTCTCTGAAATAACTAATATATGACCGGCAAGCCACGCCCACCCGGTCACATGGTCAGCAAGCCACGCCCACCCGGTCATATGGTCAGCAAGCCACACCCACAAAATAGGCCACGCCCACAGAGTGGTAGTAAAAAAATTAGGAACCCGCCCCTGAACTGAACCCATACACTCAACCCTTTACAATGCTATTACCAATCTAGGACTAGAACAACTAGTAACAAACAGTACTAGACTCAGCAATTGTCTTGATCTCATCTTCTGCAACAGTTCACCCTCAATTTATGGACTACAAATAAGAGCCCTTTTCCAACAGTGACCACAGCATGATTGACTTTTGTCTCAATATACGTCCTTACAAAAATCACCATAATAATAGGATAACCAATTACAACTTTAAAAAAGCCAATTATGATATCATAGATGCCGACCTCTCCTCTCTTGATTGGCAAACATTATTCTCTGGCTGTAATACTGCTGAAGACTACTACAATATCTTTTTGCTTGAAATCCACAGAGTCATTAAACTATATGTACCACTAATAATCACCAAAACCAAGAAAAACAAATTACCCATAAAAATAAGGAAGCTCGAATCCAAAAAAAGATATCTTTGGTGGAAAAACAAAACTGGCTACGTTACTAACTTTAAAAGCCGCTACAAAAATCTATGCCACCAAATTAAGACCGAATGCATCAATTATCACATCAATCAAGAAGAAAACCTTCTGCACACGAAATCCACACGTGCCTTCTATAACTTTGTAAACAACCAACTCGAAGACTCGAGATCCATTCCACCCCTCAAAGGACCAAATGGTAAAGAATATAATGATGAAGCTGTTAAAGCCAACCTCTTTAACACATTCTTCAGCTCAGTCTTTGTAAACAGCAATGGCTCATGCCCAATATTTCCTAGTCGTACCGCAAATAGCTACGACAATCTAACACAAATCAATTTTACAGAAGATAATGTTGGAAAGGCTTGACACAACCTAAAACCATCTCTATCTAGTGGACCTGATGGACTATGTGCATACTTCTTAAAAAAGCTCTCCACAACTATAGCCGAACCTCTAAGCATAATTTTTGAAAAATCCTTCAGGACTAGCTTCTTACCCATCTTATGGTCACTATCTACAGTCATCCCTATCTTCAAAAAAGGAGATCAAAGTAACGTTGAAAATTTCAGACCAATCTCTTTATGTTGCGTCACCTGCAAAGTCATGGAATCAATCATAAACCAATCCATTACCCTCCACCTAGAAACTAACAACCTACTCTCTATCAAACAATTTGGTTTCAGAAAAAAATTATCCTGTAACCTGCAACTCCTACACTGCAAAAACATATGGACTATACAACTCGATCAGGGTAAAACAATAGACGCAATTTACATAGACTTCTGTAAAGCCTTCGACTCAGTGGTACACAACAAACTACTTCTCAAACTAAAATCTTATGGCATCTCTGGTCCCCTTCACGATTGGATAACTGCGTTCCTGTCAAACAGACAACAAGTGGTTAAAATAGGGAGTGCCCTATCAAATCCTGCACCTCTCAACAGTGGTGTCCCTCAAGGCAGCATTTTAGGACCAACACTATTCATACTTTACAATAAACGACCTTTGTGATCATATTTTAAGCAACTGCATTCTCTTTGCTGACGATGTTAAACTATTTAACACCACAGACAATACTGCCACCCTTCAAAAAGACCTTGACCATGTATCAGAATGGTCAGACAACTGGCAACTTCAAATCTCAACCAAAAAATGCTCTGTCTTACACATTGGCAAAAAGAATCAGAACATAAAATACAAGCTTGGAGGACACGACCTTGTAGACGACCCTCACTCTGTCAAGGACCTTGGAGTACTCATATCTAATGACCTAAGTGCCAGAGCCCACTGTAACAACATTGCCAAAAAGGCACTAAGAGTTATTAATCTAATCTTGCGTAGCTCTTGGCAATATTATACTGCTAACTAGAGCATACAAAACATTTGCTAGACCAATTCTCGAATACAGCTCACCTGTCTGGAACCCGCACTGCATATCTGACATCAATACAATCGAGAGAGTCTAGAAATATTTCACATGAAGAGTCCTCCACTCCTCTACTAGCAACAGAATACCTTATTCCACCAGACTTGAAATTTTGGGCTTAGATATCTTAGAACTTTGTCGCTTTCGATCTGATCTAAATGTAGTTCATAAAATCATCTATCACAATGTCCAACCTGTCAATGAATACTTCAGCTTCAATCGCAACAATACAAGAGCACACAATAGATTCAAACTCAATGTAAACCGCTCGAAACTCGACTGCAGAAAATACGACTTCAGCAACAGAGTGATCAATGCCTGGAATGCACTACCTGATTCTGTGGTTTCTTCCACAAACCCCAAAAACTTTAACCTTAGACTGTCTACAGTCGACCTCTACCCGTTTCTAAGAAGTCTGTAAGGGGCGTGAATAAGCGCACCGTTGTGCCTACCGTCCCTGTTCTACTGTCCTAATTTACCTGTACCTATTTTGCTAATGTTTATGTTTATACCAACACCTGCTATCTTGTACATGTTTGACAAACAAATAAATAAAAATAAATAAATAAAAAAAAATAAAAAATCTGTAAAAGCAATAGGATCTGTTCCCCACAGGCCAAACCCTGTCACAAATGGCCAGCCGGGCTGAAAATGAGAACCAGAAAGCTCTCTGAGAAATACATTTTGTCTTGTGGTTGCTGCAAACTCCAGTATGAAAGGGAGGAAGATGGCTCAGGGAAGCCACAATCAGCAAAATGGGAGATTTTTAACCTTGTTTTTGTTCTCTAGTTCTGTATGTATACTTGCACTTGTCAAATTCTTGGCTCTGGGTGAAGCCAAGAATTATCCAAAAGACCGAGTGGCTATTTGTGAGAAAGGAAAAAATGCTGAGGAAAAAGAAAACCAGTCCCAAAATGGGAGGAAAGTTGAAACTGGTGGATGTTCCAGAAATTTTACCTCAGGAGCCTTCTTGGAGGACAAATGAAGAGGGGGGAAATGGTGTCTCATCTATGACTGGAAAAAAAGGGGGAACTACAAAATGATGGAAACAGGTTATGGAAAAGATAATATAAAATTAAAATACCATGAGGGGCAAAAGAATTTCTTCAGTGTGAGATTTAAAGTTCTCAGTTAAAACAGCAGGAGACACCATGAACAATATAAAGAGCTTTATTGATCTTTTGCAAAAGCGGGGGGGCCCTGTGCTCATTTAGAGCCACAGAAGAGAGGAAAAAATACATATCAATATCAGAGTTAAATACAGTTCCAAAGAAGAAAAACACCTTATAATGCCGCTTATCATTGGTCAGCTTACGTTATATAAGTTTTGGCAACAGAACAGCTGTTTTCCCAGACAGTTGCAACATCTGAACCAGGGGTGGGTTCTGCTTTCTCCTGCTGCCGGTTCGCTCAGTGATGCACTACAGTACTTTAAAAAAGCTTCTGTGCATGCGCAAAAAACAAGATGGCGGCACCTATGGTGCCAAGAGAACCATCTCTGGGGTGTCGCAGACCTGGGTTGCTGCCGGTTCCAGCGACCCAGGCCGCCAGGTTTCTACTGGTTCCATAGAAAGTCAAGTTGCCTTTTGGAAAAGTACCTTTGAGACAACCATTCATTCATTCATTCATTCATTCATTCATTCATTCATTCATTCATTTATTTATTTATTTATTTATTTATTTATTTATTTATTTATTTATTTATTTATTTATTTATTATGGTGTTCTTATATGCCGCCCAACTCCCGAAGGACTCAGGGCGGCATACAACAGAGAAAATACAAGACACCAATTCATAAATATCATATTAAAAAACAGATATAAAAATTAAAAACACAATATTTAAAATCATCCAATACTCATTCGACAACCATACATACTTGGGGGTGAGCTCGAGTGGATTAAGCTCTGCCCCCAGCCTGCAGGAAAAGCCATGTCTTGACAGCTTTTCGGAAGGCCAGCAGAGTGGGGATAGTTGAACCATGACCTGGATGTATGAGAATCTCCATAGGTATTTGTCAGGCAGCTTTCCTCTCCCTTCCCTAATCATAACTATTACTAGACCTACTTTGGGGGATTCTGCACCCTGGCCAGTGGCATGAATGGCTCATGTCTGGATTTTGAGAATAGGGAGGTCTCATTCTTATCTGGCGGTTCTCTCAGCTGTCTCTTAGCCACTCTTGGAGGCCACACATTGCCAGCTATCCCCTTCTGTACAACAAACTCTGTAGTGATGGGGCTACAGCTGTTGGTAAGAGCCGAGATGGTGCAGTGGTTAAAATGCAGCACTACAGGCTACTGCTACTTCAGCAGTTCAGCTGTTCAAATCTCACCGGCTCAAGGTTGACTCAGCCTTCCATCCTTCTGAGGTCGGTAAAATGAGGACCCAGATTGTTGGGGGCAATATGCTGAACTCTGTAAACCGCTTAGAGAGGGCTGTAAAGCACTATGAAGCGGTATATAAGTCTAAGTGCTATTGCTATTGTATTTACAGCCATCAATATAACTTTTTTTTTACATTACATGTAGACTTTTTCTTAGCCCTCATCTTACCATACAAAGGCAAATTATTTATTTATTTATTTATTTATTTATTTATTTATTTATTTATTTATTTATTTATTTATTTTGTCAAACACGTATAAGATAAAAGATATAGGTATAATCATGATTATGAATACAGGATAAGGATACGAATAAATGGGGACAATAGGACAGGGACGGTAGGCAAGTTGTAAAGTCTTTTCAGGGGCTTCTCGTCATTCTGCCTCCTTTTTGTGAGAGGGGAATTCTTCATCCTGAAAGTTTCTTCACACTCGAATTAATAGCTATGTGATTATTCTCTCACAACATGAGAGGCCAAAAGGTTGATTGGGTCTCTGTTTTTCCACAGTGGATTGAAGAGTTCACTCTGTATTTTTTCGTATCCTCACACTCCACAGGAAGTTCCCATTCTCACTTCTGATATAGAGGACGAAAGATTTTAAAAAGTTTTGTCTTGAAGAGATGCAGCTCCTTCTGCTTCCTGGGGAAGCAACACCTATTAAATGTCTGCCTGATCACATCCCTCCTAAAGCAATTGTTTTCCAGCTCAATACCGGGATATATTCTCAGGTGAGCATCTTGTCCAAACTGAATACACCGAGGTGGAGATTATAAATCCAGTGGGTTTTTTGTAGCATTAAGCATAGGTTAGACAATCTAATGTTACACTGCCACCAGATGTTTCCTTTTTGAATATTCTTGTAATTTAGCAAAATATCCCATGATGTTTCCAGTTTCAACATCTTGCAATTCATTATGTAACTTAAATTGTTCTATGCATAAGGTATCTTCTTTAACATCACTTGTACTTTGTTAATTCATATTTAGCTGAAACATCTACAAGTCTTTCCGGATTGATGCCTTTCCCATAGTATGCCTGGAATTACATTTTAGTAGCTAAGCCTCTCAAAAATTAAACTTTTCTTGGTGTGGCAAACAAAAAAAATAGCCCGTTGATCTAGTGGATTGAATATGTCCTAGGTGGAGACTGACAGGTCCTAAGTAAGAATTGTGAACCAAAGTCTCCAGCTAGGTTAATTCCGTAATGTAAAAGAACTATTTGTAATCTGCCAAGCAGTTGCAATTTGTGCAATATGATTTTACAAAGTAGATAGTTTCATGGCTATATTTGGAACTAGAAGGATGAAACCGTGAGAAAGAAGGAACTGAAAGTAACGGAGGGATGGAGGTTTCAGGAGTACACGGGTGTATGTACAAACTGATGGTCAGCAAGAAAGAACAAGGAAACATTTATGAAATGTTGCAGGAAAGTGTCCATCTGTGTATGGCTGTTACAAAAAGCGTATAAAAGACAGAGCTTAAGATCAGCTCATGGCCACAGGCCTATAGCTGGCCTTGCTGGAACTATGTCATTGGACCTCATTGCAATGGGTTATTGATTTAAGTGATGTTATGATTGTTTATGTTCTAATTTATTAGTGAAATAAACCTCTGAATCTTAAGGTAAGAATTATTGTTTTCTGTTGCTGTCTTTTGTTTCTTTTATTGGGTTTTTCCACATTGGGGATTTGGGGTTTTATTATGATCCAATCGAAAATTGGATAAACACGAAGAAAAAAGATGGGCATCAAAACCCCTTTCATAATTCAGTAAATGTAAATAGGAAATGCATATATTTCAAACTAAAACCTAACATTTTAAAAGGTTCTCACCCAAATGTATTTGTATATGGAAATACAGCCATTGGTCCTCTTGAAGCTTTTTCCAGATTTCACAGATTTATATGGCTTCTACATTGTGTGGGTCCTTTTATGGTAGTTAAGGTAGCTGTTCATAATGAAACCTTTTCCACACAGCATACATTTTTAAGGCTTCTCTCCTGTGTGGATCCTTTTATGAAGAGTAAGATAACGGTCCGTAGAAAAATTCTTTCCACATTCCATGCATTTATAAGGCTTCTCCCTTGTGTGGATCCTTTTATGAAGAGTAAGATAACGGTCCATAGAAAAACTCTTTCCACATTCCATGCATTTATAAGGCTTCTCCCCTGTGTGGATCTTTGCATGGGTGTAAAGATACGTCTTCGTAGAAAAACTCTTTCCACATTCAATGCATTTATGTTTCTCCCCTAAGTGGATTTTTTTATGGGAGATAAGGTTACAATTGATAGTAAAGCATTTTCCACACTCCATGCATTTATACGGCTTCTCCCCTGTATGGATCCTACTATGGTAAATAAGTTGACGGTTCTTAGTAAAGCTCTTTCCACACTCCATACATTTATGTAGCTTCTCCCCTGTGTGGATCTTTTTATGGAAAGTAAGTTCAGTGCTCTTAGGGAAGCTCTTTCCACATTCTGTGCACCTATATGACTTCTCCCCTGTATGGATTCGAGAATGGTAAGCAAGAGAATTACTAAAAGCGAAGCTCTTGCCACACTCCATGCATTTATAAGGCTTCTCCCGTGTGGATCCTTGCATGGTTGTTAAGATACGGCTTCGTACAAAAACTCTTTCCACATTCAATGCATTTATGTTTCTCCCCTGAGTGGATTTTTTTATGAGCGATAAGGTTACCATTGACAGTAAAGCATTTTCCACACTCCATGCATTTATACGGCTTCTCCCCTGTATGGATCCTACTATGGTAAATAAGTTGAGTATTCTTAATATAGCTCTTTCCACACTCCATGCATTTATAGGGCTTCTCCCCTGTGTGGATGCTTTTATGAAGAGTAAGAGAAGAACTTTGGGAGAAGCTCTTTCCACATTCTGTGCATTTATAGGGCTTCTCTCCTGTGTGGGTCCTTTTATGAACAGCAAGAGAAGAATTTTCACAGAAGCTCTTTCCACACTCTGTGCACTTATATGGCTTCTCCCTTGTATGGATCCTACTATGGTAAATAAGTTGACAGTTCTTAATAAAGCTCTTTCCACACTCCATGCATTTATAAGATTTCTCTCCTGTGTGGCTCTTTTTATGTCGATTAGCACTTAGATGTCGATTAAGATAACTGTTTGTAAAAAAACTCTTTCCACATTCCATGCATTTATAGGGCTTCTCCCCTGTATGGATTCGTTTATGAAGAGTAAGAGAAGAACTTTGACAGAAACTCTTTCCACACTCTCTGCACTTATAGGGCTTCTCTCCTGTATGGATCCAATAATGGGAAGTAAGAGAATTACTATGAGAGAAGCTCTTTCCACACTCCATGCATTTATAGGGCTTCTCCCCTGTATGGATTCGAGAATGGGAAGCAAGAGAATTACTATGAGAGAAGCTCTTTCCACACTCCATGCATTTATAGGGCTTCTCCCCTGTATGGATTCGAGAATGGGAAGCAAGAGAATTACTAAAAGTGAAGCTCTTTCCACACTCTGTGCACTTATAGGGCTTCTCTCCTGTATGGATCCTTTTATGAAGAGTAAGAGAAGAACTGTGGGAGAAGCTCTTTCCACACCCCGTGCATTTATAGGGCTTCTCTCCTGTGTGGACCCTCTTATGACATGTAAGTTGACTGTTTTTAGGAAAACCTTTACCACACTCCATGCATTTATATCTTTTCTTTGCTTCATGGATCCTTTTATGGTAAATAAGTTTACTGTTCTTAATAAAGCTCTTTCCACACTCCATGGATTCATATTTCTTCTCTCCTGCGTAGATCCTTTTTTGAGATATACGAGACCCATTTTTATGAGGAAGAGACAGGTTCCATTTATAGTTTTTTCCATTGTCTCTACATATATAATCTCCTTTGATTTGGATTTGATCGTGTTTATCTACATCTAATTTGTTTATGAATACTTTCATACATTTTCCAATATATTTCTTTTCTATTTTTCCTTGGTGGGCCACAGAAGCTTTCATTGATGCATGAACAAAAGATGAACTTTCTTGATTGCAATTATTTGACTGGTTTCTCTCATGGCTTTCCACTTCCGTTAGAATTGTAGGGTTCTTCATACTGTATCTACGACTGATCATTTCGAATAGTTCTCTGGAATCTTCATCTTCCTCCCCATTATTACCTTCACAAGAAAAGTAAAATGAAAATAACTTTAAAAGAGCTAAGCATAGGAAGATTGAATATAATGAAAAACAAACAGCTTCAAACTTCTTAGATGCAGAGAAGCCCTTCAAGAATTTGATCGGGACTTTCTTGATCAAATTCTCTAAATTTCTAAGGAAATGGAAAGATTTGGTTTCCCAATTTGAAATTGGACTTTGTATCCTGCTGTGCGGTGTGTGTAAGTGGGAATTGCTCAGAAATAGGAGAATTTTAGAAGTAGGAAGGCATGACAGTGCTTTGGATTTCATGGATATTTGTGGTACGATAAATTTAGGATCAATCTAAATTTTAAAACCATAAAGTTACAAGTGCCACATTGAGAATATGAAACAGATATAAACTCAGGCTGTGCCCTAAAACATCCTAATGGGTTTCAGAAGAAAAAAAGCTGCAAGGAAAGACAATGGATAACATATAGAGAGCAGTTAGAACTTGGGCTGTGGAAATACCAAATGAAGTCAAGAACGGAAAAATAGTATAGTTCTCATATATTGTTGAACAACATAAAGCAGAATTTGAATCTCAGTTGTGTAGAAAAGATGAATATGTAATTGCTAAAACCTCTACACAAACTGAGGAATATGAAAATCAACAGGACTTCCGGTTGGCTCCGCGTTCTGCGAAGACGCTCTTTTTTTTGAGCGCCAGTCCCCGGCACCGTAAAAGCCGCCAGAAAGCCGACAAACAGCTGACTGGCGGCCGAAAACCCCCTCCCCAAGCAAAGGGGAGGGTGAAGAGCAGGCAGGCACAGGCAGAGTCCCCCAAGTGTCCCAGGCGAAAATCCCGGGGCACGAAGGGCGAGGGCTCCCTGGAAACCTGCCAGCTGCTCCGGACCTGGGATATCTCCGCTGTTTTGCGGAGCAAGAAGATCGCAACCAGCCCTGCTTTAAATGACTAATTTCAATTTTGGAACAGAAGCAGCAGAAAAAGCCAGGAGACAAGCTGGGCAAGTAATCACTACTTAACTCTTGCTGACTTTTATTCCAGAAACTACAAAGTAACAAGCAGTTTTAAAATGGCGATTGAAGCTTGAAAGGGTGTGGAAAAGTGAAAGTGAGAAAAGAAAGTTTCGTTTTGCCGGTAGGCTTATACAGGGGAGGTTTTTTTTAACTTTAATTTGGACTTGGATTTTGATTTTGGAATTCTTCTTTTTGGTCTTAGATTAATTCAATTTGGAATACTATAAAGATCTATTTGAATTCAAATGGCTTTTAAACCTGTGAAGACGGTTCCTTCTAAAGGAGCTGGAAGCGCTGAAAGCTCACCCATTCATACTCTAAACTGCAACTTCTCTCAGCACAAACCCAGCCTCTAACTCTGGGAATGTTACAAGAAAGTCTCAAAGCCATGCAGGCTGAAATGACTATTACTTTCAATGTAAAAATTGATGAATCCAATGATAAAATTAATGATAAAATTGAAATCTGCAATAATGAAATTAGGGCTGATATTTTGGAGGCACTTAAATGTTTGGCAAACAATGTGGAATTTTTGGAACAGCAAGTGGAACAAATCAGACAGATTACAGCAGCTTTGAGGGGAAAAGTAGAAGAAGTGGAGAATAGAACGGATAAGGATGCAGATGAAATTACAAAGATTTACTACAGAAATATGGAGTTTGCGATCAGAGTTAGAGGTGTAAAAGAGGATAAACAGGAGAACCTGAGAGATTTGATGATGGAGGCACTTGCTCAAGCGGTGGGAATGATGAAGGAAGAGTTGGTATGGCAGATGGATAATATACCGAGTTAACTCTCGTGTGGCCAGACTGAGAAATCTCCCAAGAGTTATTGTAATATATTTTACTAACAGAACATTGCGTAATGATATCCTACAAGCAACTTATCAAAATAAGCTACAGGTTGGTGGACAATAAGTGATGACAATGAAAGAGATTCCTCCAAAAATTCTAAGAGCCAGAAAGGAATTTTCATTTCTGGTGGAAGAACTTAAAAGACAACAATTGCAATTTAGGTGGGAGGTCCCAGCTGGAATATCACTGATTTATGCTGGAGAAAGACATCGGCTTAATACGGTAGAGAAAGCAAGAGATTTTTACACATACATTTTAAAGGCTGGGACACCAAGATCACCAGAAATGAGGAGGAAGGAGGATGATAGAGGAAGAGAAAGAGAGGAAAATCAGCAAGAAGGAGCCTCGTCTGGCCAAAGGGATCTGGCCATAACTCAATTGGATCAACATTTGGATTTATTTGGAGAAGAACGGATAAAAGAACAAAGACAGACTAGAGCGACAACCAAGCGTATTCAAGAAATGACACATCAGCAACTCCAGCTGGTATCTAAAGAAGCTACCAAAACAGAAGCAGTGGGAGGAACGAGGCCAAAGGAATTAAAGATGCTAGATGTCCAGACAATGTTCCAGAAGCTTCAAAAGCCCTCAGATGGGAAGTAGATTCCTAACATGGAATGTTAATGGCTTAAACTCTCCACAGAAAAGAAGGAAAATATTTCATTACCTTAAACAATTTAATAACAATGTGGTCTGTCTACAAGAAACACATATTAGAACACAAGACCAAAAATATCTGATAAATTCAAGACTAGGAATACATTTTGTAACAGCAGCACCAGAGAAAAAAAATGGCATTGTTATATATGTCAAAAGACATTTGATTGCTAAGTTAATTGAAGCAGATGATCAAAGAAGATTTCTAGCTATTGAACTTTTAATTAAAGGAGAGAAAATACTTGTGATTGGCGTATATGCCCCGAACCAACAACAGGAAAAATTTTATGATCTTCTACATGCAAAGTTCATACAATGGGACTATAAAACCTGCATCCTAATCTAGGGGATTGGAATGGTGTACTAGACGTTAAAAAAGACAAGAAGGGTCCCAAGCAAAATATTTTTTCAAGAGCAAAACTGCCTAAATCTTTTTTTGAGATGATGGAGGATTGGGAGTTGAGGGATATTTGGTGCGAAAGAAATGCAGAAGAAAAGGATTTTACTTTTTTTTCCGACAGACACCAATCTTTTTCAAGGATTGATTTTATTTTGATTACTAATAACCTTCTTTCCAGGGTAAAGAAGATGAAGATATGTTCAAGAACACTGACGGACCACAGCCCGGTTTGGATGGAATTGGAGTATGGAAATGAACCTAGAAGGTCTTGGAGGTTAAATGATAATATATTCAGATATGAAGATAATGTGAAGGAGTGTAAAAAATTAATGAAAGAATTTTTTGTTAATAATATGCAGAAGGGCACTTCCATGGAAATGGTTTGGGATGCAAGTAAAGCTTATATGAGAGGTATTTTGATATATTTGAATAATAAATATAGAAGGAAAAAAGATGAGAAAAGGAAAGAATTAGAAGAGGAGATTAAAAGACAGGAGAGAGCTTTAATTTCTAATCCAACGGACAAGAAAATTAAGGAGACAATTAATTTATTAAAAGATCAATTTAATATGTTAATGGCAGATCAACTGGTAACTAACTTACAATATGCTAAATGTAATACTTTTAGCAATGCTAATAAACCAGGAAGATGGTTAGCATACACATTAAGAAAGAAGCAGAAATCAAGAATTATTGAAAAAATAAGCTACAAGGGTAAAGAAGTTTTTGAACAAGAACTCATTAAAAAATCCTTTTTAGAATTTTATTCAGGATTATATACTGGGGACAAAGTTAAAGAAGAGGACATAGATAGTTATTTGCAGAAACAGACTATTTATACAACCTCTAAGGCGCAGAGGGATACTTTAAATCAATTGATAACTTCACAGGAGATTTTATTGGCAATTAAACAGTTAAAAGTGGGTAAAGCTCCGAGGACAGATGGTTTAACTACTGTTTATTATAAAAAATTGCAGGAAGAAATGGTGGAACCACTTAAAGAATTGTTTAATAATATCCAACGGGGAGGTAATGGAAGACTGCTTTTATTTCTCTGATCCCAAAAGAAGGTCAAGATCATACAGACCCAAAAAATTATAGGCCGATTTCACTCTTAAATATAGATTATAAAAATTTTGCTAAAATCTTAGCAAACAGATTAATGATAGTTCTGCAACAGATGATTCATCACGATCAAATGGGGTTTTTAACTGGTAGACAAATGAAAACCAATGTCAGACAAATTGTTAACTTATTAGAGTACTTGGGAAGTAACAACCAGATACCCGCAGTATTAGTATTTTTGGATGCTGAGAAAGCTTTTGATAGACTGAATTGGGTTTTTTTTATTAAAATTAATAGAAAAGCTACAACTTGGAGACTATTTTACACAATCCATTAGGGCGATATATGAAAAACAAACAGCACAAATAATAATTAATGGTGGACTAACAGATAATTTTAATATAGAAAAGGGAACAAGACAAGGATGTCCTTTGTCTCCCTTGTTGTTTATTTTGAGTTTGGAAATATTACTTAATAATATAAGAGAGCTTGATATAATAAAAGGAATAAAAATTAGACAGGAAGAATACAAGCTACGAGCGTTTGCGGATGATCTGGTTGTTACTTTGATCCAACCATTACAATCTACTAGAATTTTGATGGACACAATTAACTCATATGGACAAGTATCAGGTTTTAAAATAAATATAGCTAAAACAAAAATAATAGCTAAGAACATGACAAGAAGCCAAAAAGAAGAAATAGAAAGGGTAACAGGTTTTGAGATAGTCCAAAAGATTAAATATTTAGGGGTTTATATTATGTCCACAAATATAAAATTATATCAATATAATTATGAACCACTTTGGTTAAAAATACAGAAAGATATGGAAAATTGGGAAAAACTACAATTGTCTTTGCTGGGTAGAATAGCTGCAGTTAAAATGAATGTTTTAGCAAGATTTTTATTCCTCTTTCAAATGATAGCAATACTTAAAAAAGATGAAAATTTGAAGGAGTGGCAAAAGGGTATAAATAAATTTATTTGGGCAGGAAAGAAGCCGAGGGTAAATCAGAAGATTATGCAGGATACACGTGAAAGAGGTGGTTTAAAAATGCCTAATTTAAGATTGTATTATGAAGCAGCAGTTCTCTCAGCAATTACTGATTGGATTAATTTAACGGAAGAGAGGGTATTAAATATTGAAGGATATGGTTTGTTTTATGGGTGGCATGCTTACTTAGTGTATGACAAAAAAGTAGATAAGGCTTTTAAGAGCCATATATTATGAAATGCTTTTCTGCGTGTCTGGGAAAAGTACCAATGTAAATTAAATGATAAATTACCTTTATGGACAGTACCCAGACACGCGATAGAAAATATAAATTTGGAACAAAAATGTGATAAGATCACATACAAAGAACTTCTTTATGAAGAAGGAATTTCATTCCAATTAAAACCATTTGAGAAATTAAGAGAGGAAGGAATTATCAGAACATGGTTTCAATATAGACAATTACAAGCGAGATGGAGTGATGATCAAAAAACTGGTATTTTGAAGAATGATGATAATTTGATTTTACAAATTAAAAATAAGGGCCCAATGCATATAAAAAGATTGTATAATATTTTACTGGAATTAGATTCAGAAACAGAATTAGTGAAGGATTGCATGATAAAATGGGCTCAAAATATTGGAGAACCTATAATGATGGAGACATGGGAAAAGATATGGGTTAGAAATGTTAAATTTACACAGGCTCAAAATTTAAGAGAAATTTTTTATAAAATGTTTTATAGATGGCATTTAGACCCCAAAAAACTAGCTTGTATGTACCCAACTTTACAACCTAAATGTTGGAGATGTGAATGTGAGGATGCTACATATTTCCATATATGGTGGACTTGCAAAAAAATTAAGGCTTTTTGAATAAAAATTTGGTGGATTATACAAAATATTTTAAAGAAAAAGATCAAGTTCACACCACAGTTTTTTTTTGTTGGGAATAATTACGGACTGTTCTGTTATAGAGACTAATTTGGTTTTGAACTTTATAACTGCTGCCAGGTTACTGGTGGCACAATATTGGAAGAAGGAAGATATGCCTACAATTGAAGAATGGATATTGAAAGTGACATATTTGGCTGAAATGGCCAAGATTTCATCATATCTTAAGGACCACTCAAATGAAAGATATATATTGGAATGTAGGTGAATATATTCAAAAAAAGTATCAGATTAAGAAAACCCAAATAGTTTATTAATGTTAAATGTCTAAAAAAATTTAGATTATACTTTCAAGTTTTTCAGTAATAAGGAGTAAAGAATGAGAAAAATATTTTTGAATTAATACTTTTTTTAGTATATTTTAGCTTTATGCTTTTCTTTTTGAAATTATACCTTGTGCTTTTTCTGGGAAGTCCGGGGTGGGGGGTGGGGAGGGTGAGTGGGGTGGGAGGGGTGGAGGAGGGAAGGGGGAGGGAGAAAAGAGAAAAATGTATGTACTTTGTACTTTTAAAACTTTTTAATAAAAAAAAGAAAGAAAATCAACAGAAAAATATTCAAAAGTGTATAAATGTACCTCAAACTACCATGTTTTCACGAAAAGATCCCGTCTTATATTTTTGTTGAACCCGAAATAAGTGCTTGGTCTTATTTTTGGGGAGATCTTATTATTTTGGGGTGTGTGGAGCAAGACAGGACTCCTCTTGCCATCTTACCTGATTTCCAGCTCTGTCTCCCTAACCTTAACCAGAAGAAACGGCGGAGACCAGCTGCACATGTGGTTTAATATTTTCGAGGAGGGCTTATTTTCAGGGGGGATGCGCTCAAAAGCCCGATTGGGCCTATTATCCAGGGAGGTCTTATTTTCAGGGAAACAGGATATTATTGGAAATGTGGACAAAATAAAGGATCGTACACTTCCAGTTTGGCTCCGCAGGCATCGAGGACGCTCCTCGTCGGGCGCCTGTTCCGGAGTCCTGTAAAAGCCACCAGATCAGCTGTCTGGCAGCTTGAAAATCTTCTCCACAGGATTAGGGGAGAGATGAGAGCTCGACAGGTGGGGTAGAGCCCCCCTAGTGCCCCAGGAAACAATCTGGGGCGCGAAGGGTGAGGGCTCCCCAGGTAGCCTGTCACTCGCTCCAGGACCTCGGACACCTCCGCTATATGCGGAGCAAGATGCTGCGACCACCGCTGCTTGCAAGATGGGACTTTCAATAGTTTGATGCATTGCAGACAGCAGACAGAGAAAGGCAGGAGACCAGAATGGCAAGTATGCTAATTTTTAACTCCATTGCTGACTTTCACTTCGGGAAGTTACAAAGTAGCTGAGTAAACAAGCAACAAAATGGCGATTGAAGAATTTTTAGGGCGTGGAAGTGAAAGTTATTAAGTTTTGTTTCGTTAGCAGCCGTCTTCATGGAAACTTCTGATTCTGAGAAAAAAAAATTCTTCTCTCTGACTTTGGATTAAAATAACACTTTAAACTTTAAAATCTAAATGGCTTCAGCACCTGGAAAGAATCTTTTTAATTATGGATTTTAATTTTGTATACTTTTGAAAACGCTGGACTTTGATGAACTCTTTTCTCTCTCTGATTTTGGACTAAAACTAAAAGTCTAATCTAAAATCTTAAACGGCTTTTAAACCTGGAAAAACTGTTCTTAATTAAAGACTTGAGCATCCCTCTGTTTATACCTCAAAAATGCAATTTACTTCTTATTCAACACCCCCACAGGCTTTAACACCTGAAAACTTATTCAATACTTTAAAAGTTATGAAGAATGAACTGGTTATGGAATTTAATTTAAAAATTAATGAAATTAATGAAAAAATGAAGGCTGTCCTAGAGGAGATGGACACCAGAAATAAGCAACTGAGGAAGGATATGATATTTGCAGTTGAAGGATTAGCAGGAAATATGGAAATCTTGGAGAAGGACGTGGAAGTAATTAAACAGTCTGTGATAACCTTGGGGGAAAATATAGAAAAAACCCAAAACAATATTGAAAATTTTTAAACAGAGGTGTTAATGACTCAATTTAGAAGCATGGAATTTGCTATAAGACTAAGAGGCTTAAAAGAAAAAAAAATATGAAGATTTGAAAGGGAGGGTGGTGGAGGCTCTGGTGCATGTGCTAGGAATGACCGAAGAAGAACTGGTCATGCAAATTGATAAGATATACCGTGTCCACTCCTGGATTGCTAAACAAAAACATCTGCCAAGGGACATTGTAATATATTTTACTACAAGGGTATTACGTAATAAAATTCTACAGGCGACTTTCAAGAATAAGCTTCAGGTAAATGGACAGGAAGTAATGACACTGAAAGAAATTCCTCCTAAAATGCTCAGAGCCAGAAAGGATTATACTTTTTTGGTGGAAGAACTTAAAAAACAGAACCTACAGTACAAATGGGTTGCCCCAACGGGGATAGTGGTGAGATATTTCGAAAAGAGATACCGGCTCAACACGATAATGTACTGATTTCTATGTTAAAGTTTTAAAGGCCGATATATCCAAAATTCCAGAAGGAAGAAGCATGAAAGCAACAGAAGAGATGAGAGGAGAGTCATCGATAAATGTGCAAATGGAAAGACCTTTGATGATTCAAGGTGATTTACAGAGCCAGAGAGAGGTTCATAATGTGGAAGAGGAGACAGACAGAGGTTCATAATGTGGAAGATCAGAGTCAGACAATAGCAGAGCTGACAAATCAAAAAACTGCTAAGATATAAAAGGCTGCAAGAACCAGATCTAAAATCCGACCGAGAAGGAATGATTAGAATTTGGGAAGTTATAGGACAGATGGAGAGATGAATGAAAATTGATATTTTGCAGTATGAAGACTCATTGACTATAGAGGAAATGATCTTGATGGTTGTGTTTCTTTTTCTTTCTTGTTTTTCCTCCTTCTTCTTTTTATTATTATATCTTAAAGCAAGTAAAGATTTAGAATTACTGTGAAATTAGTAATTTGATATATTGTAATGTTAGGTTATTAATAATGTGTTTGATTCCTAGATGATGTTTAAAATTTCTGAGTTATAAGGGGTTAATGAAATACAGAAATATCGGAATTAACAATTTGCCAGAATATCTTAAATTATTATGTATACTGAAGAGGTATTGCTGGAAGAAGGAAGTTTTTACTTAACACTGAGGAAATGATGTTGATGGTGGTAACTGAATCAAATGGATCTCTTCTTTTTTTCCCCTTTTTCTTTTATTATTATATTTTAAAGATTATATAAATTCTATATAAAGGAAAGATAATTAGTGGAGCAATTTATCAGCCTGAAATATTGTAATGATGTTTGATTAATAAGATGCTTGATTTTTAGATTATGCTTAAAAGGTTTTGTGCAACAAGGAGTTAAAGATCTAGAGTGATGTGGAAATTAAGAATTTGTTAGTTTAATTGAAATTTATTTTATTGAATATAATGCCCTGTTCTTTCTCTGGGAAGTCGGGGGGGGGGGTTCGAGGGGGGGAGGGGAGGGGGAGGGGGGGAAGAAAAAGAGAAAAATGTTTGTACTTTGTACTAATAAAACTTTTTGAATTAAAAAAAAAAGATAAAGGATCGTTTTGTCATGCTTTGGTGGCCTTGTAAAAAAGCTGGAAAACTTTTGATTCAAAGACATTCAGTGATACAGAGAACTTTAAAGATTAATATCCAACTGAAATCCGAACACTTTATTTTGGCACTAATCAACAGCCATAGAGGATTGATTCTGATTATGATAACCGTAGTGAGAGTATTACAAACAAAAAAACTAGAAGGGTTCTATAATAATTAGAATGGTGGAATGGTTGAAGAACATGAAAGAATTCTCAGTGATGACTAGGCTCTGATCAGGGAAAAGATAGTATCTATATTTATTAGTGATTGGAAACCCCGATGGACTTTTGACTGAAAAAAGGAAAAAATGTACTTTATGTTTATGTTTGAAGATCAGAAAGGATAAATTATGTAAAGGAGGAAACATTGATGTAAGTTTAGAAAGAGGGGGAAAATATAACTATAACTTTCTTTTTTCTCTTTTTTTATTTTATACTTTTTTCTTATTCATTAATCACATTACTGTATCTTCTTTCTTTTCTTTTCAAAATTTGTAGTTTTTATTCTGACAAAAATTCTTGCATATTCTCACCCAAAGAGGCCACGTTCCTATGATTTTCCAGCATGACTTCCCGATACAGTGCTTTTTGGTCAGCATCCAGCTGAGACCACTCCTCCTCGGAGAAAGACACAGCCACCTCCTTAAAGGACACAAGACCTTCCTGAATGAGAAGGAAACCAAACAAAAATCAGCAGTGAAAGAAAGCCATCACATTTTTTTCTGGGTCTGTCTGTCTGTCCGCCTGTCTATCTATCCCCATGCATCAACAAGACTTTCAACACCTGGAGAGAATCAACTGGTATGGGCCATGGAATTCCCACCTATCAATCACTCCAATCCACCCAGTGTTTGCAGAAGAAAATGTGTGTCTGTGTTCTTGTTACCATTTACGTAAAAGGCTTGTGACCCCAGAACAAATAATCCATATTCAAAACCTTCATTAAAGTTGTTTTGAGAGGCACCCAGGGATTTACATGGGTGTCATCAATGGACAACGACACACAAGATCTGCTTCTGCTGCTCCTCAGATTACAAGGAATCCACTCCTTGTACTCCAACCCAATGGCTGAAGAAGAGAAACCTGGTTGGAAAGAGCATTTCTCATCCTTTCCAAAGGTGGATTGTTTGGCCCCACATTACAGGCAAAAATTGGAGTATTAGAAATTCCTTTAAAGGCTGAAGGGC
Source organism: Diadophis punctatus similis (assembly GCA_023053685.1). Lineage (NCBI taxonomy): Eukaryota > Metazoa > Chordata > Lepidosauria > Squamata > Dipsadidae > Diadophis > Diadophis punctatus. The sequence continues at coordinate 254,500,369 of JALIGW010000002.1, forward strand.
CTTGATCTGGCCACCCTCCTGGGATTTTAACAGTGATTTATCTTTTAACCTGGTGCCATTATTTTTCTTTTGACTGGTTAGTCAAAAGAAAGGCATTTTAGAAACTGTAAGGTGCCAATGTGATTCTTTCACGTATTTCTGAGTAGCCTTGCACAATTCCATGTCAAAGAATTACTAATAGGATCACTATTCATGAAACGCTCACATTGTGTACATTTTATTTTTTATTATCCCTCTCTTACCTTTGGAGCGTCAACAAGAATTTCAGCACCGCCATAAAAAGGAGTCAAATTCGTTCTGTTCTTCCCTGTGACGGAGACAAACATTTTAAATGGATAATTAATAAAATTGCAGGAGGCATTCTACAGAAGAGAAGAGACAGAGAAGGTAAGACAGCTGGCATCTCTATTGGGAATGGGTGAACTTTTGATTACCATCTGAGATGTCCTGACTTGTGGATTCATCATAGACCCTCATGGAACACAGCTCCCGAGGGGGATTTGATGGATTCCTCTTTCTCATCGGATCTCTGATCTGCAGAGTGAAAGACTTGAAATAGGAGGCAGGAGAAAAGAAAAATACATCACACAACATGAACTGGATTCGTGTTCTCTAAAAACAACTTCAACGCCCCAATATCTATCAATAAGCCTAGAACAGTGATGGCGAACCTATGGCACGCGTGCCAGGGGTGGCACGCGGAACCATATCTGAGGGTACGTGAGGCGTTGCCCTATGTCTGTCACGGTGTGATTATTGTCAGTTGTATGTATATGCAGGGAACTGCATCCCTATCTAATATAATGGTATATTCCTACCACGTGAAATGATTTTCTTGTACACGTGTGCATTCCTGAATCTCCATTCTTCCCTTCTTGACTTGGCTCTTGACTGAGAAGGTCGCATTTTATAGTAGAGATGTAAACAATCAGAATTTATTGTTTTTGTACCGAAATAAATATTTTCAATTAGACTTTTAAACTTCGGTTTTATTTCTAAATGTCTGAATTCCGGGAGAAAGATCTATATCGCCTCTGTGAGATTAATTCTCACCTCGTCAATGTCAACTCCAGCGCGCTGATTTTCGGCCTTCTTTTCGGCCGTTTTCGCTCTACCCACTGCGAAAACGGCCCAACAGGCCAACCAGAAGTTCACTTGTGTGCTCACCCTCAGCTTCCTTTTCGCTGTCAGAGGTCTTCAGGAACTTCTTCGGCTTTGGACAGTTGTAGCCAGGCCTCTCACATCTCTGCCCATTTCTTTTGCAGCCAGGAAGGCTTTCCTGAAGGCCTGTGTAGCCGATAGCAGAGCTCCGGATCGATCCGGAGCTCTGTAATCAGCTGCAGAGGCCTTCAGGAAAGCCTTGCTGGCTGCAGAAGAAATGGGCCATGTGTGTGAGGCCTGGTTGCAACTATCTGAAGGTAAGTAGTAGGGCAGCTCCACTTCCTTTCATTTCCGAACTTCCAATAGGTCCGTTGGGCCATTTTTCGCCATCCCCAAGCTTCAGGACGCTTTCCTGAACTCTGGGGAGAGCGAAAAACAGCCCAACGGGCCTACTGGAAGTCAGGAGGCTTCAGTGAGGCCTGTGCACATGCGTGCAGGGGGGGCAGCGAGGGGAGTTGTGCACATGCGCAGGGCATTGCATTATGGGTGTGGCACACGTGGGCACGCTATTGCGCGCGCATCCTCTCTTTTGGCATCCGAGCTGAAAACGGTTCGCCATCACTGGCCTAGAATGTGCAAGAAAGGAACGGCTGTCTCCAGTCTATGCTCTAGAATGGATAATGGAACAATGTCCTGCAAGAACTAGTGGAACATTTCCACATATTATGAAGACCAGAGAAGTAAGGAAGTGAGGGGTGAAGAATTTAAACACATTCTTTATTCCCTTCTGGACTTCCAAGATGAAGGTCTCTCACCTGCAATTCGACTTGCTCCTTCTGTTCCTCTGCCTGACTCAGGAGGAAGCCTTCTGCCAGGGCCACCGCTTGGGAGCTGGTCTCTGCTCCACACTCCCGCACCCAGCTCTTCATCGGTAGGGGCAGAAGGGCCTGGAGCTTCTCCAGAACAACCAGGTCCAACATTTGGGTTTTAGTGTGGTTTTGTAGTCCCAGCCATTGGCTACAAAAGTCATGGAGTCGGCTGCAAAGTCCTCGGGGACCTTCAGCCTCCTGGTATTGGATGTTTCTGAAGTTGCAGGGCTGAATATCTGAATGGATGACGCTTTTCTTCTCCAGGATCTTCTGCCCAGCTCTTCCCCAGCTCTTCCCACAGCTGCCAGTCTGAACACCCGAGGCACCTTTTCCAGTTCCCTCATTTGCTAATGGTTGTTTCTGCATTCTTTCTCTGTCCTGTAAGGAAATTCCAGATAGTTCTGAGGAATGTTGTGGATTTCCAAATATCTTTTAATTCATGGGTGTGAGAAAAAAACACTCAAACATCTAAACAGGAGACCACTTGAACAATAAACATGAGCTTTTTATTCTTTTGCAAAAGGGCAGTGGAAGGAGAGTTCTCCAACCACAGCAACATTCTCAATGAATACACTGTATAAATACATTTTCAGGTTTACAGGCAAACAACAATTTTACTCCTCCCATTTCATTGTTCACTCGGCAAAATACTTCTCCTTTCACCATTCAATATCCTTTCAACAAAGGAACTCACAAATAACTCTTTCTAACTCCCAAACATCTCTCACCTCTTCCTCTCCCACATTCTTCATGGGATGTCTCTCCTATCTCCCTTATTCTGTCAAATGCTTCACAACAACCACCACAAACCCTTGTAACTTACTGCTTCATTGTACAAAAAGGAGATTTCTCTCACTCTTCCTCCGGAGCACACAGGCATTTTCAAGTCTCAGGACCACTTCTGTGTCAGGACATTCTCACACACACACAACCAAATTTGTACTGCAAACAAACTTTTTGTGTGAACTAACATGCAAAAATTCTTCCTCCCTGCCAACTGATCAGTATAATTATTTCAGGGAGTTAATGTGCTTGGCATCTGGTAGCTCATTCCTCAAGCAGTGGGAAACGACCATGGTTTTAATCAAAAATATGATTTCGGGCCATAACCACAGCCCGTTTCACAAATTGCATCTTCATTAAAGAATCATATGCTGGTGTGTGGTAAAAATTCACCAAGTAATTTCACAGGAGTCCAAATGAACAATAACAAAAAGCTTTATTGATTACTTTGATCAAAGGACCCTCATGAACAGAGACTGCGATCTCTGAATCACAAAGGCAGCGTCATTATGCGAGTACAGAGTTTAAATATGAAAAGCATGTTTACACCTCACTCCTCCCTTTCTAGTAACTAAACCCCCTCCTTTTGGCTTCCTTTCTCTCTCTGAAAATTCCCTCAAACATTGACATCACCGCACACTTCCTTTCTCTCAGTCAGTATGTTCCTTCTCTACCAAAAACATTTCCTCTGGACATCCCCTCTCAGCAAAATTCCAACACAAACACATCCTGTTGATTAGAAAATGAGAAATAGCTGACAGGCAGAAATACGTTTTTGCAGAAATACAGGTTTACAGAAGTTTACAGAAGTTCATCTTGATTTTACAATATAAAAGGTCATATAGAAATGGCTACGCTAATGCTCACATTTACATGCATTTAACTCCCTTTTCTCACATGGTGTTTCAGGAGTAAGACCAGAATATTTATTTTAACAATCTTTTATTCTGTGTAAAAATACAGATGGTGTTTCAATCAATAGAGCCGAGGTGGCGCAGCGGTTAGAGGCAGTACTGCAGCCACTTTAGCTGACACTGATCCGCAGGTCAGCGGTTCAAATCTCACCGGCTCAGGGTTGATTCAGCCTTCCATCCTTCCGAGGTAGGTAAAATGAGGACCCGGATTGTTGGGGGCAATATAAATATACATTGCTTACTGGTGTAAACTGCTTAGAGAGTGCTTGCACTGTGAGGCGGTATATAAATCTCACAAATAAAATCTTTCAGCTGTCCTACCTCAACAGCTTTCTTTAAGTTCGTCCATCAAGAACTACCTATCTGGGATCAACCAAAGGAAACTATTTAAACATAAACATTCACATTCAGAGCATTCTCAAATGCTGATTTTTGCTGTAAAATCAGTCTCTGCAGCCAATTTCCTGCTCATCCCTCAGCTTATTTTCCCCTGCAGCTCACTTTTGGGCATACGGAGGGGGGTGAGGACAGGAAACATAAGCGAGGGTTTTGTTAACTGTTTCAAGCACTTTTTTTAAAGCATTTATCCCATCTAGATGGCTAGGTTAACCCATTTCTCTTCTTTCCTCCTCTCCTGGCTCCTGCATGGGAAATGGGGGCAGGGGAACATGGGACTCCGAAGGAAGACTTGGCCGGTCTCCACTCACCCCTCCAGCGCGGGACCCCTTTGCACGGGCAGAGCCGCCACTCACGCAACTCCGCTGTCTTGTCGGGATCTGTGTCTCCCCAAAGGCTTCCTGGCAACTTCTGCACCTCGCGCAAAGGCCCCGCCTCCCACTCACAGCTCTGCTGTTAGATCCTATTTATGCTACTGTATTTTTCTGCCTGTAAAACAATTTCCTATTAAACAGTGGGGTATTAATTTAGAAATAAAATGTTTAGCGGAGTATTAAGAATAAGTATTAAGAAAAATATAAGAATAACAACAACACCAGATGGATTCAAAACTGGCTAACCAACTGCACTCAACGAGTAGTGCTCAATGGAACTGCATCTACATGGAGGGAAGTATGCAGTGGAGTACCCCAAGGCTCTGTTTTAGGCCCAGTACTCTTCAACATCTTCATCAATGACTTGGACGAGAGGATAGATGGGGAACTCAACAAATTTGCAGATGACACCAAACTGGCAGGAATAGCCAACACTCCAGAAGATAGGCTCAAGATACAGAAGGATCTTGACAGACTTGAACATTGGGCGCTATCAAACAAAATGAAATTCAATGGTGAAAAAAGTAAGGTTCTGCATTTAGGCAAGAAAAACAAAATGCACAGGTACAGTATATGTGGTACCTTGCTCAACAGTAGTAACTGTGAGAGGGATCTTGGAGTCCTAGTGGACAACCATTTAAATATGAGCCAGCAGTGTGTGTGCGCGTCATCGCACGTGTGTGTGTGCCCACACCAATAATTCAATGCCCCCCGCGCCCCTCTCCTCATGCATATGCGCACAACCCCCCGCGCTCCCCCGTCTCCACACACATGGGCACACAACCCCCATGCTCCCGCGCCCAACCCCCCCATGCCCCATTTTGGGGCTAGCAGGCCTCCCCAAAGCCTGGGGAGGACAAAAACAACCTCCCCCACCCCTCGGAGATCATCCGGAGGCTGGAATTGGCCCATTTCCCGACTTCTGGTGGACCCAGTAGGCCCGTTTTTTACCCACCCCAGGCTCCAGAGACTTTCTTGGAGCCTGGGGAGAGCGAAAATGGCCTCCCCTGCCCCTCCTGGAGGCCCTCCGAAGGCCAAAAATGCCCTCCCAGAGCCTCTGCGCAAGCCCTGTACGTACCTGGCATCCAAAATGGGCTGCGTGGAGACTCCTGGGAGGGGACGGGCGGCTGGGCGGGGCCAGCCAAAAATCAGATGGCCGGTACGCGCATGCGCACTGGAGCTGAGCTAGGGCAACGGCGTGCCTGCAGATATGGCTCTGCATGCCACCTGTGGCACGCATGCCATAGGTTCGCCATCATGGATCTAGGCTATCCTAGAAATCTCCTACTACTTCTACTTCTTCCATTAATCATTCATCCTAAATATTGTATCCCTCTACATATTGCAATTCCCAACTCATCTCTGCTCGTCTACAAACAATACCATAGTGTCCTTGTCTTCTAAGCATTCAAAGTATAAAGACATAAAAGAGGGTGGTAAAAAAGAACACCCTCAGAAATAAGAAAAAACCATCTAAATGAGGTATTTCAGGTCTCTGCCCCAAAATATATTTGGCTCAAACGTTAATGCCAATTCTTATTTAAACACCTCAAAAATCTGTTAAAAAAATAAAATCAAAATCGCAACTCAGAGCACGACAGAAAGTATATCTGCATAGCTGCCATATGCAGCAAAAAGCAATGCTACAGGAGCAAGTCACCCATTTGCCCCGCCACTCTCTCTCTCTCAGACAGACTGAGACTGATAAAGAAAAAAAATGTGTAAAAGGGAAAGCAAACCACAGCGCCCCCCCTTTCCTACTTCTCTCCCTTGGCAAAATACCGTATTTTTCGGAGTATAAGACGCACCTTTTTGCCTCCAAAAAGAGGGTGGAAATGTCGGTGCGTCTTATACACCGAATACAGCAATTTTTAGCCGCCTGAAGCCCCGCCCCGCATCCAATTTTTGCAAAAATGGGCTGTTTTTTTGCAAAAATGGGGGGGTTGCCTTCCCACACCCACTAGGAGTTCACTGCAGGCTTCCCAGATCCTCTGCATGCCCTGAGCGAAAAATGGGCCGTTTTTTGCAAAAATTGGGGCATTTTGCCTTCTAATTACCCCATCTAGCATGACTGGAGGAGAATTCTGGGAGTTGAAGTCCACTAGCCTTAAAGCTGTCAAGTTTGAAGTTTGTAAAAAGTATACATGGTTGTAAAAAGTGTACATGGTTGTAAAAAGTATACATGATTGTAAAAAGTATTCTGCTACACTGGTATTTTATTAAATAATATATTACTGCACTATTTGGTTCAGAATACTTTTTTCCTTGTTTTCCTCTTCTAAAATCTAGGTGCGTCTTATACTCCGAAAAATACGGTACTTCTGAACTACTTCTCCTTTCTCCATTCAACATCCTTTCAACAAAGGAACTCACAAATAACTTTTTCTAACTCCCAGACATCTCTCACTTCTTCCTCTTCCCCATTTTCCATGGGTTCTCTCTCATCTCCCTTTTTCTGTCAAACACTTCACAACAACAACAACAAACTCTTGCAGCTTACTTATACAAAAGGAGATTTCTCTCTCTCTCTCTCTCTGCGGAGCACATAGGCATTCACAGGTCTCAGGACCACTTCTGTGTGAGGGCTTCCTCACATACTCACATTTGTACTGCAAGCAGACTTTTTGTGTAAACTAACATACAAAAATGCTTTCTCCCTGCCAATTGATCAGTATAATTATTTCAGGGAGCCAATGAGCTCCATTGTCTAAACAACTTTTTTTACATTATTATTAGGGTCTGGAAATGTTGAAACACAAACGCTTTCACACACACATTTATTTATTTATTTATTTATTTATTTATTTATTTATTTATTTAGTTAGTTAGTTAGTTAGTTAGTTAGTTAGTTAGTTAGTTAGTTAGTGAGATTTATATACCGCCTCACAGTGCAAGCACTCTCTAAGCGGTTTACAGCAGTAAGCAATGTATATTTATATTGCCCCCAACAATCTGGGTCCTCATTTTACCCACCTCGGAAGGATGGAAGGCTGAGTCAACCTTGAGCCGGTGAGATTTGAACCGCTGACCTGCGGATCACAGTCAGCTAAAGTGGGCTGCAGTACTGCACTCTTAACCGCTACGCCACCTAAACAACATTTATAGACCTAGACTAAAACCTGTGATAATTCCTGGCTTTCTCCATTTGATGTCCTCGTCATCTTGTAGCTCATTCTTCAAGCAGTGGGAAACCTTAGAACAGTGATGGCGAACCTTTTTTGGTTCACGTGCCAAAAGGGTGTGTGCGCGGGTGCTAGCACACATGCACGTGCCCACATCTATTCCCTCCCCCCATGCATGCGCACCCCCCCCACTGCCCCCTGCGTATGCGCACAACACCCCCGTGCATGCGCACAGGCCTCACTGAAGCCTGGGACTGTGAAAAAACGGGCAAACCGGAAGTTTGGAAAAACGGACTTCCGGTTTGCCTGTTGTGCTGTTTTTCGCACTCCAGAGGCTTCAGTGAAGCTTCCTGAAGCCCCAGAGTGCGGAAAACAGCACAACGGGAAAACTGAAAGTCCGTTTTTCCAAACTTCCGGTTGGCCCGTTGGGACGTTTTTCACACTCCGGGGCTTCAGGGACGCTTCCCTTAAGCCTCCGGAGGGCGAAATGGCCTTCCCCAAGGCCGAAAATCAGGTGGCCAGCGCACACGTGCGCGCTGGAGCTGACATAGGGCCACACCCTGCATCCCCTCCGATATGGCTCCGCGTGCAAGCTGTGGCATGCGTGCCATAGGTTCGCCATCACTGCCTTAGAATGTGGTTTTAATAAAAAATATGATTTCGGGCCCTAACCACAGCCCGTTTCCACAGCTCCAAGCTCAAGTCAAGAAGTTTATTTAATTTGCCAGCAGACCACACATATCACTATCACTGCAAGTATAAATATGCATCTAATAATAGTTAACATAAATTACATTACATTAATCAAAGACAAATTATCCCCATTTAGACAGGCTTTACTTTTTTATTACCTGCTAAACCTCAGGTGGGAAGAACAAACCTTTTCTTCTTTACCCTCAATTCTTTCAGAATTTTCTGACTTTTGAGAATGATAACATCTCAAGATCTGTATACCACTGCAGTATTTCTTTTCTTCTACTCCAGCCTAAAGTAACCAAATCTCCTTTGGTCAGCCCCAACATCTGACTCATCCCACTGGATAGAGGGGCTTCCCAACCTCTAATTATTTTTCCTAATTGTTTTAGTGAACTTCTCACTTTTACTCAAAGTTCCCCCTGTTGTTCTATCCCTTTAAGCGCTGGACTACCTGTCTCTGCCTTGGGGATATTCTATCTCTTCAAACAACTGAGTTCTTTCCTTTTACTGAAACAACCTCTTTCATGCATTTATCTAATAGTGATTATGCCATCCGTAGTTTGGCTCCACTAAAACAAACACTACATTACACCCCGTGCAGTGCATGTACGCAACCACACTTCCCTCCATCAACGTAGTAAGGGGGATAGGAGGAACATAGAAGGATGGTCATCGATTGGTGGCCATATCTTCAACTACAGAATAGATACAAAAAAGATATGGAAGAATTTGGTATAAATAAGAACAAAGTATAATGGATAAAATTTTATTGGGATCTGAAAATAAATTTATAACTAAAATGTATAACTATTTACTGCAATTTGATAAATTTGAAGAAATAGTAAAAGATAATATGATTGCATGGATGAAAAATGTCGGCTATACTATTCAATTAAGACGATTGGGGGAAACTATGGAAGGAAAATTACAAATTGACCTTATCAACACCATATAAAGAAAACTTATATAAAATGTATTAGCGTTGGCATCTAGCTCCGGCTAGACTTGCCAAAATATATTCCAACATAAACCCAAGATGCTGGAAATGTAAACAGGTACATGGCACATACTATCATATGTGGTGGTTTTGCCCAGTGGCAAGAGGATACTGGAGCATGATTAGGACATGGTTACAAGAAATGACAGGTTCCAAAATTGAATTTAAACCAGAGATATATTTATTGGGAAATAAATGGACCAAAGAAAACCAATAAATTTGATAATACATATTTTAACTGCTGCTAGAATAATCTTTGCCCAAACATGAAAAGATGAAAATCCCCCAACGGAGAACATAATAATAAAAAAAATGATGGACTGCGCAGAAATGACAAAATCGTGAAGAGAAAGAATTTTACGCAGTGTGGGAAAAATTCTACAATTGGTTAGAAATCAGAAAGAATTTAAAAAAAATTTCTAAATGATTGTAAATGTAAATATTATATAAAATGACAATATGATGGAAGTATATATATGTATAGTGACTTTGAACCGATGTCACAGGAATGAAAAACGTGAATATGTATATATGTTTTGTTTTAATGTTTTAAAAATTTAATAAAAATTATTTTTTTTAAAAGAAGAAGGAATTACCTTATGTTTCCTTCTGTATATTTCTCAGGATCCTCAACAAATATGCCATGTTGAGGCCCCATTCTCCACCACCCAAGACTTTTATATACTCCCTCCTTGAACTGAAAAATTAAAAAACTATTCAGCACATCCAGCCTCTGGCTTTTCCTAGTGCTTCTCACACACAGCATAGTCATTTATTCAAGGAGTTACAGACCACGCGGTGAGACTTCACTAAGTACCCCCTCTGGACTTTTACTCACCTGGACCCGGTGCACCGTTGTTTGGTCTCTTTCTGCTTGGGCTGGCACAGCTCCTTGTTCAGGTCTCTGTGGTTTCACTGTTCCATGGAGAGCAATCTCCCCCCCCACCCAGGACAAGGTCTCACAGCCTGGACTCTAAAAATCAGGGTGTGGTGCCTCCCAGAGTGCAGACCCAGCGCCACCTAGAGGAAACAACAATGTCTCAAAGCCCTACCTTGGGTGCCAATTGTGAGATGCAATTCCCAATAGAACAAGAGACCAATGAACAATGAATAGAGCTCTTTTTATTTATCTTTTGCAAAAGGTCTTAAGATGGCCTCAGGTACAGAGAACCAAGATAAGCAAAGTATTCATCTGAATATAAGGTTTAAATAAATTTCTAATAGTGGAGAAAAACAACTTTATGCCCCTCCTTCTCATTGGACAGTCCATGTTATATAAAGTTTTTGGCTTCCTGGACTGGCGGTCCCCTGATATTTTCCTCATTTTCCTCATAACAATAGCTCTTTCTTTGCCAATGTCGGCCTGACCTAGCTGGAATGTTAATTAAGTTATTACTTCCCCTAAATACTACACAACTTATCTTGACTTACAGATACCTTACCTAATATTCCAGTAGTGTCTTAGGTTACTCGGGGGCTAAATATGGCGTTGCCATTGCTCTTATACAGGAATAATGTTTACTTCTCACAGACAGTAAATCTGACAGAAGAAATAGAAAAATTGTTGTAGTAGAATAAAATAGAATAGAATTTTATTAGCCAAGTGTGATTGGACACACAAGGAATTGTCTTGGTGCATATGCTCTCAGTGTACATAAAAGAAAAGTTCGTCAAGAATCATAGGGTACAACACTTAATGATAGTCCGGGTACAAATAAGCAATCCAATCATATTAAGAACCAGTCAATATAAATTGTAAGGATACAAGCAACAAAGTTACAGTCATACAGTCATTTGTGGGAGGAGTTGGGTGATGGGAACGATGAGATGATTAATAGTAGTGCAGACTTAGTAAATAGTTTGACAGTGTTGAGGGAATTATTTGTTTAGCAGAGTGATGGCGTTCGGGGAAAAACTGTTCTTGTGTCTAGTTGTTCTGGTGTGCAGTGCTCTATAGCGACGTTTTAAGGGTAGGAGGGGGGGAGGGCCTTCTCTGGGGGAGGGCCTTCTCTGTGGCTGGCCCCATGCTCTGGAACCAGCTCCCCCCAGAGACTCGAATTATCCCCCCTCTGCTGGCCTTCCGAAAGGCGGTTAAGACATGGCTCTTCCTGCAGGTGGGGGGGACAGCTTAACCCACTTGAGCTTACCCCCCAAGTATGTATGTTGCTGAATATGGATGTTGTTGCTTTTATACTGTTTTTTAAATTTTGTACTGTTTTTAATTTTATGAAATTTTGTTTATTCTTGTATTTCTCTTTGTTGTACACCGCCCTGAGTCCTTCGGGAGTTGGGCGGCATATAAGAATAACAAAATAAATAAATAAATAAATAGGAGTTGAAGCAATTTATGTCCAGGATGCGAGGGCTCAGTAAAGTCTGTGTCTGTCTTGTTGGGTTGCAGAACCAAACCAGACAGTTATAGAGGTGCAGATGTCTTTATCCACAGATAAAGAACTGTGGAAAGAAAGAAGGGGAAAAATGGATCTTGAGCCTGTGTCAAACACCCACCATGGCCACACCCACCTCTAGCCACACCCACCCCTGGCTCTCCAAGGTCCAACATACAATTTGCAAGCTTCAGCCTAACTCATGAGATTAGAAATGTATAGAGTGTAGTTTCTTCACAGGTCAACATGTCTTCTTACAATTCTGTAAAAACAATAGGGTCTGTTCCCCACAGGACAAACCCTGTCAGAAATGGCCATCGGGGCAGAAAACGAGGACCAGGATATATGTTATATCCTTGTATGATTTATGTGGATTGCTTATTTAGTATCCTATGACTATCACTAACAGTTGAATCTTATAATTTATGATGTATTTTTACAATGACTATGATAATGATTTATGTTTTATTCCTTGTAGCTAAACTGAGACCTTATGCACCTGAGACAAATTCCTTGTGTATCCAATCACACTTGGCCAATAAAGTATTCAAAAAAAAAAGGCTTGAAAGAACACACTTTAAAATGATGTTCACCCACCCTCTTAAATGTGGAGGAGCTGATCCTAGCTTATTCTTTGTCTCCAGAAGAAGCACAAATGATTCGTAGTTTACATCTCCAAAGTGGAAAACCAAAGAAAGTACCAAGGAAAACGGGCGACTATCGAGAATCCATCCCCGAAGAAAAAATAACAAAAAGAAAACCTTATTTTAAAAAAAACCCCACTAATGTCAGGGAAGAAAGTGGGGAATCCCAATAGGTACTTTGACTTCTCTGGAGCTGGGGCATCTTCTGACCAATCCTTCTTCATCAACTTCTATCAAATGACTGGATACATACATTCAAAATATGCTTTTTTATTTCCATTTCCTACTTCTTTATTCTAATGATCTTAGAGAGGGAGGGTTAAGAACAATCATTACGTTTGAGAAACATAGATCTCATCGGGCACACGGTGCGAATGCTGCGCCTCAGCCCCACTTTTGCACCTCCTTGCCTGCAAGGTCTCCCTTCTTTGTCTGCGGGAAGAGCCCCTTTTGCGGTCGTGGGGAAAGGCTGGGAAGCAGCACCCCAGTCCCAGTCCTCGCACATTCGTCCTTGCACCCAGAGCCAGCAGGAGGACTTCGAAGGCTCCTCCAATAAATGAGGAGAAACGGCCCCTCCCTTTCTGGGAACCCCCATTTCTCTTCTTTACCCCTCGCGTAGCTCCTGCATGGGAAATGGCGGCAGGGGAACATGGGACTCCGGAGGAAGACTTGCAGGGCTCCATTCACCCCTCCAGCGCGGGACCCCTTTGCACGGGCAGAGCCGCCACTCACGCAACTCGCCTGTCTTGTCGGGATCCGCGTCTCCCCAAAGACTTCCCGGTAGCCTCTGCCCCCCCCCCCGCAAAGGCCCCGCCTCCCACTCACAGCAGGGGTGGGCGGGCCCAGAAAACACATACCCGCCTAAAGCCTCTCCCGACGAACTCCCCGAAAAACACGTGCCTTCTGCTAACAGAACAGCCCCGGGCATGCTCAGTTCCTTCCTGAATAGGAGCGCGCCCCCTGGTGGACTCTGCGGAAAGTGTGCTTGGATTTCCTGGAATGAGGGTAAAAAGGAGTTTATCTGGTTGGAGGGGAGGGGATGAAGGAGGGGAAAGGGAAGGGATGATGGGCATAGGAGTAGAAGGAAAGAATCCCTATCACAGAAAAGCTTCGGCGTCTCCAGCGGTGGCAGCTTCTCCATCCTCCTCTCCTGGAACGGTCTGTGGAGATGGGAGAAAAATCTCTCTGGAGGATTTGAACTCGCTTCCCTCAAGAACAGCCACTCTGAAGGCTCAGCAGTGATTGGAGGAGGCCGCAAAAGGGATTTGTTCAGGGGCGGGTTGCTCAATTACCTCGCTGCTGGAGCCATGCACGTGCATTTCCACTCTTCGGGGGGGAGCGTGCTCTCACTACGCGCACGCCCCCTCGCACGATTTTGCTTCTGTGCATGCGTGGAAGCAAAATCGCGCCAAAATCTCACAAGGGGACGCACACGAGAGATTTTGGGGCAATTTTGCTTCCGCGCATGCGCGGAGGCAAAATCTTGCCAAAATCTCACGCGCGCGTGCGTCCCCTCACGAGATTTCGGCGTGATTTTGCTTCCGCGCATGCACAGAAGCAAAATTGCCCCCAAACCACCGAAAATCATGGGAAAAAATGGCGACGCGCCGGTGGACCGGCAGAGAGGGTTCCGGAGCGGTTGCGAAATTCGCTGCTCCCTACCGTAGTTGTGTACCAGGCAGCTCCGGCAGGAACCCACCTCTGGATTTGTTGTCTAGTTTGGAAATAAACAATCACCAGCCAAAACTTCCAAGAGAAAACAATGGTAATTTTATTCACTGGTTTGCAAAGAGGGTGGACCGCATCCCACAGGCAGGTACAGGAGACACATCCTAAATCCATGATGGCGAACCTATGGCATGCGTGCCAGAGGTGGCACGCAGAGCCCTCTCTGTGGGCATGCGTGCTGTCGCCCCAGGGTCTCTGCTGGGCAGGCACGCATGTTCACACATATGCATGCGTACCCCTTGCAGTTTGGGCATGCGCGCACATGCGTTTTGGGCATGTAGTTTCTTCACTGGCCAGCATGTCTTATTACAATTCTGTAAAAACAATAGGGTCTGTTCCCCACAGGCCAAAACCTGTCAGAAATGGCCAGCCGGGCAGAAGATGAGGACCAAGAGGCTCTCTGAGAAATGCATTTTGTATCTTGTGATTGCGGCAATCTCCAGCCTGAAGGGGAGGAAGGTGGGGCAGGGAAGCCACAATCAGGAAAATGGGAGATTTTTACTGTGTTTTTTGTTCTCTAGTTCTCTATATACACCTGCACTTGTCAAATTCTTGGCTCTGGGTGAAGTCAAGAATTATCGGAAAGACCGAGTGGCTGCTTCTCAGAAAGGAAATAATGCTGAGGAAAAAGAAAACCAGTCCCAAAAGACTATATTGAAAATGGTGGAGGTTCCAGAAATTTTACCTCAGGAGCCTCCTTGGAAGACAAATGAAGAGCGGGGAAATGGCGTCTCATCTATGACTGGGGAAAAAAGGGGAACTACAAAATGATGGAAACAGATTATGGAAAAGAGAATATAAAATTAAAATACCATGAGCAGTAAAAATTGGTCGGGGCAAAAATTGGTCAGCTTTCGTTATATACGTTTTGGCAACGTAACAGCTGTTTTCCCGGACAGTTGCAACATCTGAAACCAGGGGTGGGTTCCAACTTACCTCACTGCCAGTTCGGTCCCTCCCATGCCGGGTGCGTGCACTTTGCACATGCACGCATGCACACTAACAAAAAATCCAGGGGGGGAGCCAAAAAAAAGATGACAACTGCATGCACAGTGCCGGAACTCGGTTTCTGCGCATGCTCAGAATGAAAAAAAAAATTCAAAAAAATTTTCAAAAAAAAAGATGACGGCGCCTACAGACCGGCACCGACCGATCCGGTTCAGTGATGTCATCGTGATATCACCAGCGGGTCACTACCAGTTTGGGTGAACCGGGAGGAACCCACCCGTCTGAAACATTCTGAAGATGCGTCATCAGAAAATATGCTTCTTGGATGAGAAGTGAAATGTTTCAAGAAAACACAAGGAAAATCCAGTTGCCTTTTGGAAAAGTACCTTTGAGACAACCATGACCTGAATGTATGAGAATCTCCATAGGCATTTGTCAGGGGGCTTTCCTCTCCCTTCCCCAATCATAACTATTACTAGAGCTACTTTGGGGGATTCTGCACCCTGGCCAGTGGCATGAAGTGCTCTTCCCTGGATTTTCAGATAGGGAGGTCTCAATCTTATCTGGCGGTTCTCTCAGCTGTCTTTTAGCCACTCTTGGAGTTTACACATTTGCCAGCTTTCCCCTTCTGTACAACAAACTCTAGTGAAAAGGCTGCAGCTGTTGTATATAGAAACATCGATATACCTTTCTTTTTACATTAAATGTTGACTTTTTCTTAGCCCTCATCTCACTATAGAAAGGTAAAATATGGTCCTAAGACTTGGAAAGTTTTTTGCACATACATTTCAGGGGCTTCTGGTCATTCTGCCTCCTTCTTGTGAGAGAGGAATTCTTCATCCTGAAACTTTATTCACACTCAAATTAATATTAAAGGAGCCGAGGTGGCGCAGCGGTTAGAGGCAGTACTGCAGGTCACTTTAGCTGACTGTGATCCGCAGGTCAGGGGTTCAAATCTTACCGGCTCAAGGTTGACTCAGCCTTCCATCCTTCCGAGGTAAGTAAAATGAGGACCCAGATTGTTGGGGGCAATATAAAAATACATTGCTTACTGGTGTAAACCGCTTAAAGAGTGCTTGCACTGTGAGGCGGTATATAAATCTCACAAAATAAATAAATAAATAAATAAATATCTATGTGATTATTCTCTCAGAACTTGAGAGGGGGAAAAGTCCCTATTTCTGCACTCATACGGGTTCATTGGGTCTGTTTTTCACAGTGGATTGAAGAGTTCACTTTATTTTTTCATATGCTCACATTCCAGAGGAACTTCCAATTCTCGTTTCTGCTATAGAGGGAGAAAGATTTTAAAATGTTTTGCCTGGAAGAGATGCAGATCCTTCTGCTTCTTGAAGAAGCAACACCTATTAAATGTCTGCCTGATCACATCCATCCTAGAGCAATCATTTCCCAGCTCAATGCTGGGATACATTCTCAGATGAGCCTCTTGTCCAAACTGAATACACTGTGGTGGTGATTATAAATCCAGTGGGCTTTTTTTTATAGCATTAAGCATAGTTTAGGCCCGTGATGGTGAACCAATGGCACACAGAGCCATGTCGCCTAGCACGCGTGGCTTCGCCATTCCTCTTCCGGGTTTCTGGCATGCACGCACGAGCTAGACTTTGTCCGTGTAGCAGTGCCAGAAACTCGAAGAGTTGGTCTTCCGTTTCCCGGCCCGAGAATATGCGCCGTCCATCTGATCGTTGTATGTGCATGCGCGCCAGTAATCGGAGGACTAGCTGGCTGGCGCGCATCCGCTCGCCGTAAACCGGAAGTTTATTTTCCAGGACATGGATGCCCCCTTTGCAGTTCCTCTTCCAGGTCGTGGCCCAGAGGCGCGAGCCTGCATGCGCTCCCTTTTTGGCAGTCAGTGCCGAAAAGTTTCACCATCACTGGGTTGGGACAATCTGTTAGTCACCAGACGTTTCCTTTTTCAATATTCTTGTAATTTAGCACAATATCCCAAGATGTTTCCAGTTTCAACATCTTCCAATTCAATATGTAACTTAAACCGTTCTATTGATAAAGTTATCTCCTTTAACATCACTTGTACTTTTGTAATTCATATTTAGCTGTAACTTCTGCAAGTCATTCCTGATTTACACCTTTCCCATAGTATGCCTGGAATTACATTTTAGTAGCTCTCAAAAATTAAACTTTTTGGGGGATTTGGGCTTTCTTTATCTATAATCCAATAGAAAGTGGGATAAACATGAAAAAAAAAGATGTTCTTATTTGAAATGCCATTGCTGACTTTCAAATGAAAGTAGCTACAAAAATCCACTGTTCATAATTATAACACAACATGCCTGTTTGGTTTCCATTAAAAAATTTGTTTCTCTTGGGCTTCAATTTGTGAAGATAAGACTCAAAAAACTGCTTTCCTAATTCAGTGAATTAATTTACTAAATTATAGTAATTAGGAAATGCATATATTTCAACAACTAAAACCTAAAATTTAAACAGATTCTCACTCAAATTTATTTGTATATTGAAATACCACCATTGGTCCTCTTGAAGCTTTTTCCAGATTTCACAGGTTTATATGGCTTCTACATTGTATGGGTCCTTTTATGGTAGTTAAGATTACTGTTCATAATAAAATCTTTTCCACACAGCATACATTCATAAGGCTTCTCTCCTGTGTGGATCCTTTTGTATTCATTAAGATAACTGTTTGTAGAAAAATTCTTTCCACATTCCATGCATTTATAAGGTTTCTCCCGTGTGGCTCTTTTTATGTCGATTAAGATAACTGTTTGTAAAAAAACTCTTTCCACATTCCATGCATTTATAGGACTTCTCACCTGTGTGGATTCGTTTATGAAGAATAAGAGAAGAACTTCGAGAGAAGCTCTTTCCACACTCTGTGCATTTATAAGGTTTCTCCCCTGTGTGGCTCTTTTTATGTTGATTAAGATAACTGTTTGTAAAAAAACTATTTCCACATTCCGTGCATTTATAGGGCTTCTCCCCTGTGTGGATTCGTTTATGAAGAGTAAGAGAAGAATTTCGAGAGAAGCTCTTTCCACACTCTGTGCACTTATAGGGCTTCTCTCCTGTATGGATCCAGTAATGGGAAGTAAGAGAATTACTATCAGAGAAGCTCTTTCCACACTCCATGCATTTATAGGGCTTCTCTCCTGTATGGACCATTTTATGAAAATTAAGAGAAGAACTTCGAGAGAAGCTCTTTCCACACTCTGTGCATTTATAGGGCTTCTCTCCTGTATGGATCCTTTTATGAACAGTAAGAGAAGAATTTTCACAGAAGCTCTTTCCACACTCTGTGCATTTATAGGGCTTCTCTCCTGTATGGATCCTTTTATGAAAAGTAAGAGAAGTATTTTCACGGAAGCTCTTTCCACACTCCATGCACTTATACGGCTTCTCCCCTGTATGGATTGAGTAATGGGAAGTAAGAGAGAAACTGTAGGTGAAAGTCTTTCCACACTCCATGCATTTATAGGGCTTCTCTCCTGTATGGATCTTTTTATGACGAGTAAGAGAAGAACTTCGAGAGAAGCTCTTTCCACACTCCATGCATTTATAGGGCTTCTCTCCTGTATGGATCCTTTTATGAAAAGTAAGAGAAGTAGTTTCACAGAAGCCCTTTCCACACTCCATGCACTTATACGGCTTCTCCCCTGTATGGATTGAGTAATGGGAAGTAAGAGAATAACTGTAGGTGAAAGTCTTTTCACACTCCTTGCATTTATAGGGCTTCACCCCTGTGTGAATTCGTTTATGAAGAGTAAGAGAAGATCTTTGAACGAATCTCTTTCCACACTCTGTGCACTTATACGGCTTCTCCCCTGAATGGATTGAGTAATGGGAAGTAAGAGAATTACTGTAAGTGAAGCTCTTTCCACACTCCTTGCATTTATAGGGCTTTACCCCTGTGTGGATTCGTTTATGAAGAGTAAGAGAAGAACTTCGAGAGAAGCTCTTTTCACACTCCATGCATTTATAGGGCTTCTCTCCCGTATGGATTCGTTTATGAAGATTAAGAGAAGAAGTTTCACAGAAGCTCTTTCCACACACTGTGCAGTTATAGGGCTTCTCTCCTGTATGGATCTGGAAATGGGAAGTAAGAGAATTACTATAGGTGAACGTCTTTCCACACTCCATGCATTTATAGGGCTTCTCTGCTGTGTGGATCCTTTTATGAAGATTAAGAGAAGAACTGTGGCAGAAGCTCTTTCCACACTCCATGCATTTATAGGGCTTCTCCCCTGTGTGGATGCTTTTATGAACAGTAAGAGAAGAACTTTGGGAGAAGCTCTTTCCACACTCCATGCATTTATAGGGCTTCTCCCCAGTGTGGATTCTTTTATGAACAGTAAGAGAAGAATTTTCACAGAAGCTCTTTCCACACTCCGTGCATTTGTAGGGCTTCTCTCCCGTATGAATCCTTTTATGAGCAGTAAGAGAATTACTATGAGAGAAGCTCTTTCCACACTCTGTGCACCTATATGGCTTCTCCCCTGTATGGATTCGAGAATGGGAAGCAAGAGAATGACTAAAAGTGAAGCTCTTTCCACACTCTGTGCATTTATAGGGCTTCTCTCCTGTATGGATCCTTTTATGAAGAGTAAGAGAAGAACTGTGGGAGAAGCTCTTTCCACACCCTGTGCACTTATATGGCTTCTGTCCTGTGTGGATCCTCTTATGACGTGTAATTTGACTGTTTTCAGGAAAACCTTTACCACACTCCATGGATTTATATCTTTTCTTTGCTTCATGGATCCTTTTATGGTAAATAAGGTGACTGTTCTTAATAAAGCCCTTTCCACACTCCATGCATTTAAAAGGCTTCTCTCCTGTGTGGATCCTTTTTTGAGATATACGGGACACATTTTCATGAGGAAGAGACAGGTTCCATTTATAGTTTTTTCCATTGTCTCTACATATATAATCTCCTTTGATTTGGATTTGATTGTGTTTATCTACATCTAATTTGTTTATGAATACTTTCATACATTTTCCAATATATTTCTTTTCTGTTTTTCCTTTTTGGGCCACAGAGTCTTTCATTGATGCATGGACAGAAGATGAACTTTCCTGATTGCAATTATTTGAATGGTTTCTCTCATGGCTTTCCACTTCCATTAGAATTGTTGGGTTCTTCATACTGTATCCACAACTGATCATTTGGAATACTTCTCTGGAATCTTCATCTTCCTCCCCATTATTACCTTCATAAAAAAGAAAAATGATAATAACGTTAGGGAAAAAGAACAAAGCATAAGAAGATTGAATATAATGAAAAACAAACTGTTTCAATCTTCTTAGTTGCAGAGAAGCCCTTCAAGAATTTGACTGTGACTTTCTTGATTAAAATTTTGAAAGATACATCTGTATGACAAGGGAAAAACCATCGATTAAATATCAAATTCTCCCAGTTTTGAAGGAAACAGTAAGATTTGGTTTCCCAATTTGAAATTGAACTTTGTATTCTGCTGTGCTGTTTGGATAAGAAGTGGGAGTTGCTCAGATATAAAGATATAAAATAGGAAGGCATAACAGCGGTTTGCATCTAATGGATTTTTGTAGATCAGTCTAGATTTTAAAACAATGTTAGAAATGCCACATTGAGAATATGAAACAGATATAATCTCAGGCTTATAGCTCTCATATATTCTCATATATTGTTCAACAACATAAAGCCAAATTTGAATCTCAGTTGTGTAGAAAAGATGAATCTCTAAACAGACTGAGGAATATGAAAATCAACAGAAAAATATTAAAAAGTGTACCTCAAACTATTATTGGAAATGTGGACAAGATAAAGGATGATTTTGTAATGCTTTGATGGCCTTGTAAAAAAGCCAAAATACTTTGGATTCAAAGACATTCAGTGATACAGAGAATTTTAAATTAATATCCAACTGAAATCAGAACAATTTATTTCGGCACTAATCAACAATCATAGAAGATTGTTTCTGTGTATGATAACCGTAGTGAGAGTATTATACACAAAAAACAGAAGGGCTCTACATTAATTAGAATGGTGGAATGGTTGAAGATGATAGAATTCTCAATGATGACTAAATTGACTGATCAGGGAAAGGATGGTATCTATATCTATAAAATTTCCTGTATGTTCTCACCCAAAGAGGCCACGTTCCTATGATTTTCCAGCATGACTTCCCGATACAGTGCTTTTTGGTCAGCATCCAGCAGAGACCACTCCTCCTCGGAGAAAGACACAGCCACCTCCTTAAAGGACGCAAGACCTTCCTGAACGAGAAGGAAACAAAAGAAAAATCAGCAGTGAAAGAAAGGAATCGCCACTCGTTGTCTGGGTCTGTCTGTCTGTCTATCCCCAAGTATCAACAAGACTTTCAGCATATGGAGAGAATCAACTCGTATGGGCCTTGGAAATCCCACCTATGACTCACTCCAACCCACCCAGTGTTTGCAAAAGAAAATGTGTTTCTGTGTTCTTGTTACCATTTACGTAAAAGGCTTGTTGTGACCCCAGAACAAATAATCCATGCTCAAAACCTTCATTAAAGTTGTTTGAGAGGCACCCAGGGATTTACATGGGTGTGATCAATGGACAAAGACACACAATATCTGTATCTGCTGCTCCTCAGATTACAAGGAATCCACCCCTTGTACTCCAACCCAATGGCTGAAGAAAAGAAATCTGCTTCGGAAGAGCATTTCTCGTCCTTTCCAAAGGTGGATTGTTTTGGCCAAAATTCCAGGCCCAAATCGGAGTATTAGAAATTCCTTTAAAGGCTGAAGGGCCTTGATCTGGCCACCCTCTTGGGATTTTAAGAATCTGCTTTATCTTTTAACCTGGTGCCATTATTTTTCTTTTGACTGGTTATACACAAGGCGTTTTAGAAACTGTAAGGTGCCAATGTGATTCTTTTAGTTATTATTGAGTAGATGTCAAAGGATTACTAATAGGATCACTATTCATGAAACGCTCACATTTTGTACATTTTATTTTTTATTATCCCTCTCTTACTTTTGGAGCTTCAACCAGAATTTCAGCACCGCCATAAAAAGGAGTCAAATTCGTTCTGTTCTTCCCTGTGACGGAGACAAACATTTTAAACGGATAATTAATAAAATTGCAGGAGGCATTCTACAGAAGAGAAGAGACACAGAAGGTAAGACAGCTGGAATCTCTCTTGGGAATGGGTGGACTTTTGATTACCATCTGAGATGTCCTGACTTGTGGATTCATCATAGACCCTAGTGGAACACAGCTCCCCAGGGGGATTTGATGGATTCCTCTTTCTCATAGGATCTCTGGTCTGCAGAGCGAAAGACTTGAAATAGGAGGCAGGAGAAAAGAAAAATACATCACACAACATGAACTGGATTCTTGTTCTCAAAAAACAACTTCAATGCCCCAATATCTATCAATGAGCCTAGAATGTTCAATGAAGAATTCTAGAATGGATAATGGAACAATGCGCTGAAAGAACTACCGTGTTTCCCCAAAAATAAGACAGGGCCTTATATTTTTTTTGAACCCCGAAATATGGCCTTGGCCTTATTATCGGGGTGGGGCTTATTTTGGGGGTGCAGTAGGCGGCCAGCATGGGACTGGATGTCCCATCGCCGCCGCCTCCCCTCCCTGTTCTTGGCGCTGGCCGAACAGCTGGCCCGCCGACACCGCCTCGTGGAGCAGGACTCTGGAAGGCTTGTTGTGCCGTTGTATGCATGAACTGCAGGATTGCCGCGAGCTTCATCATACAGTACAGCTGGGGTCCTGCTGCCGTTCGTTCATGCAACTGCACAAGCCTTGCAGAGTCTTGCTCCACAAGGCAGCAGCAGTGGCATGACAAGTCTCACAGAGACTCATTTCTGGCAGATGGGAGGTGTTGGGCCGCAAGACACGCGTTCTACCTGACACTTGTCATCCCGTCGTGTTCTTTGGTATTGTGTCCTCTGATCCTCCCCAGCCTTCAGCTCTCGAGCGAAGCAGGAAGGGGAAGAAACTCTCGCGGGCTGCCTGAGGAAGCCGAGCTGACAGCCAAACTTCTAGCCGGGCTCAGCAGCAGAAGCAGCTGGGCACGCGCTTCCTCGTCTCTTCCAAACACGCCCCTCTCTCTCTTGGCGGCGGGGGGGGGGGGAAGAGTGCACGTAAGACACAGCACCAGAAGAAGGAACCTTTTTGCTGCACGCTGAATGCAAGGAATCTTTCTCCCCTTTCGCTCCAAGAGGCTGCGCAAGCGCGATGAGTCTGATGAAGACTCATTTCTGGTGGAGTTTGGAAGAAAGATTTCTTGCGTGCAGCGTGCAGCGAAAAGTTTTCTGCCAAGAGAGAGAGGGCGGGGGGTGAGGAAGGAAGGAGGAAAGGCAGGTGCTTTGCCTCAGGCAGCCCGAGAGAGTTTCTTCTCCCTCCCGCTTCGCTTGAGAGCTGGAGGCGGGGGAGGGTCAGTGGACACAACACCGAGGAATGTGTGACTGTTCCTGCAGGGGATTCCCACACACTTCCCTCATCTGCATCCCCCATCTCAAGGACGCGGGGAGGGCAGGTGGAGGATGAGCGGCCCGAGCCGGCGAGTGAATGAGGGACATGGCGGCGGGAGGCAGAGCCGAAGGAGCGGCAACAGGGACGGGCTGGATGCGCCTTCTGCTGCTCAAGCCCTGCACTTGTGGGTTCGCTGTACCCTACCAGCCTCGCCGCCTCCTTGCAGGAAGGAGCGCGTCTCAAAACACTGCCGGAGGCAGAGCCCAGAGGAGCCGAGCCAGTCCTGCAGGGTGTGTGCGCACCTGCCTCTCGCTTGCTCTCGCTCTCGCTCTCGCTCTAGTCGGGAGCCGCTCTTTCTTCGGCGGGCACTCTTTTGGCCGGGAGAGAGAGAGAGCAAGTGAGAGGCGGGTACGCGCACACCCCCTCAGAAGTGGCTCGACTCCTCTGGGCTGCTCCGGCAGTGTTTTAAAACATGCTCCTGCCTGCGAGGAGGCGGCGAGGCAGGGATCGATGCTCGCTTCCTCTTCCTCGCAGGCAGAAGCACGTTTCAAATTGCCATAGGCAGAGCCCAGTGGAGCCGAGCTAGTCCTGCGGGGTGTGCGCGCACCTGCCTCTCGCTTGCTCTTGCTCTCCCGGACAAGAGAGTGCCCGCCGCAAAAAGAGTGGCTCCTGGCATGTCCCACCCTTTCCCCGGAATGTAGTTGGGAGGCCTTATTTTCAGGGGGGGGGGGCTTATTTCAGCTCATGCGCTGAAAAGGCTAATTGGCCTTATTATGGGGACATGTCTTATTTTCGGGGAAACACGGTAGTGGAACATCTGCAAATATTATGAAAACCAAAGAAGTATGGAAGGGAGGGGTGAAGAATTCAAAAACATTCTTTATTCCCTTCTGGACTTCCAAGATGAAGGTCTCTCACCTGCAATTCGACTTGCTCCTTCTGTTCCTCTGCCTGGCTCAGTAGGAAGCCTTCTGCCAGGGCCACCGCTTGACAGCTGGTCTCAGCTCCACACTCCCGCACCCAGCTCTTCATCGGCAGGGGCAGAAGGGCCTGGAGCTTCTCCAGAACAACCAGGTCCAACATTTGGGTTTTAGTGTGGTTTTGTAGTCCCAGCCTTTGGCTATAAAAGTTGTGGAGTTGGCTGCAAAGTCCACGGGGACCATCAGCCTCCTGGTATTGGATGTTTCTGAAGTTGCAGGGCTGAATGTCTGAATGGATGATGGTTTCCTTCTCCAGGATATTCTGCCCAGTTCTTGCCCATATCTTCCCACAGCTGCCAGGCTGAACAGCTGAGGAGCCTTTTCCAGTTCCCTCATTTGCTAATGATTGTTTCTGCATTGTTTTTCTGTCCAGTAAGGAAATTCCAGATAGTTCTGAGGAATGTTGTGGATCTCCAAACACTTTTCAATTCATAGGACTATTCCTGGAGCTTCAGTATTGATCACAAAAGCTATCCAGGATCTTCGCCCAAGAGTTAACTTTTGTTGTTAGGAAGGTTGTTGCTACGACTCTAGTTTCTTTATCTGAGAAGGAAAACAAAATAGATTCAAAGAATGAGAAGGTAGTCAACTTAAGCACGGAACAATATTCATCCTCATGAATGAGAAACTGGTAAAGGATTTGCAGTGGTATTGAGAGGATGGTGTCAGAGGGAAAATCTAATTATAGATTAATATAGTATTCCTCCAAACACATCTCGGTATTATAACTCCGAATACCAAATACATTTAGATGTTATTCCAGATGATATATCTGTATCGTACCCTCAGTCTATAGTGGTATTATTAGGATATTTTAACACTAGGTTGGGTTCTTCTTTGTATAAGTTCGCCTAGAACAGGGGTCTGCAACCTGCGGCTCCAGAACTGCATGTGGCTCTTTGGGCTCTCTCCTGTGGCTCCCTGTCAGGTGATCCCATCACTGATGGCCCCGCCCCTCGCCCTTCCCTCCCAGTCACTCCTTGCCTAGCCTGAGAAGGTAAGGGCAATGGCAGGGGATGGAGAAGCGACTGGGGCTGATTCTCTGGTGCCTCATTCTTGCTGGAGGTTCTTCCAGCTCTTGTTGGTGCTGGGCGTGGTTCGGTCATTTGGGGAGACGCGCAACCTGCTCTCCGCCCCGAGACACTGGTCTGACCCAGCCGCGACTGATGCCGGCCTCGCTATTGCAAGGGCTGGTGGGGTGGGAATGGGATCCGGGAGGAGGGGACGAGAGAAAGTCTCTCTCAGAAACCTGGCGAGCTCTCCTTGGGCTCTTCGCTACTTCTTTTTTTTTCTTCTTGGCAACTTTTTGGAAATACAAGCTGGCTGAGGAACGAGCGCAAGCCACGGTAGAGGCTTCCCTTTGGGCAACTCTCCTCCTCCTCCCCCTCCTCCCCCTCTTGCAATCGCCTGGCCGGCTGTGGTGGGGCCAGGAGGGTGCGCACAAGCAGGGGGACCCTCCTCAAGCGAGTGGCCGGCCACCCTGTGTGTCTTTTCTGCGCCCGCTTGAGGAGGGTTTTCCCACTCGTACGCACCCTCCCGGCTGTGCCACAGCTGGCAAGGGGGTCGCAAGAGGAGAAGGAGGGGGAGGGGGGTCACCGGAGCCTTAGTGCACGAGCGAAGCGGCCCTATATTTGCCTTTGGGCCACATTTGGCTCAAGGCAGCCCTCACCTCCCGCCGCTTTGGGCTCGGAGCTGTAAGCCGCATCCAGTTGCTAGGGACGAGTGGGACAGGGTCGCATTGTGGCTCCATGTCATAATGGGCTCCAGGAGGAGGAGGGGACCCCATCTCCCCTATTGTGAAGCGTGCTAAAGTTCACTGTGCTGCGCAAGGCACTGCGACAGTGCCTCATGGCCTGATCGACACCTCATATCAGAATCAGAGAGGGGGGAGAGAGAGGGGGAGAGAGACATACAGAGAGAGAGAGAGAGAGAGAGACAGAGAGAGATGCAGAGAAAGGGCGGAGAGACATAGAGAGACACACAGAGTGAGAGATACAGAGAGAGGGAGGGAGGGAGAGACACACACACATAGAGAGATACAGAGAGAGGGGGAGAGGGATGGGGAGAGAGAGATGAAGAGAAAGTGGGGAGAGACATAGAGAGACACACAGAGAGGGAGAGATACAGAGAGAGGGAGGAAGAGAGACACACACATAGAGAGATACAGAGAGAGGGGGAGAGGGAGGGGGAGAGACAGAAAGAGATGCAGAGAAAGTGGGGAGAGACATAGACACAGAGAATGAGAGATACAGAGAGAGGGAGGGAGAGAGAGACACACACAGTGAGATACAGAGAGAGAGAGAGAGAGAGAGACATAGAGAGACACAGAAAGATACAGGGAGAGAGAGACAGAGATACAGAGGGGAGGGGAGGAGGAGAGAGAGAGAGATACAGAGATACAGAGAGGGAGGGAAGAGAGAGGGAGGGAGGGATGTCAAAAGGGTTTTGTGGCTCCCGGTGTTTTTTAACAACCAGTTGTCTGCCCTAATGACTGGCTGGGTAGGCGTGGCTAGGGGGTCATGTGACTGGGTGGGAGTGAGTGATGTCGAGTTGGCGACGGCCACCCAGGTTTGTGGCTCCCGATGCTTTCTTTTCTGTGGGAAATGGGCTCTTTGAGTGTTTAAGGTTGCAGACCCCTGGCCTAGAAGAAGGGAGTCCCAGGGGAATTTTTTAATAACCATCCTCAGTGGCTCTCGAGAGACTGCAAAAGTAATGCTGCTGGCCTGCCCCTAGTCTCTTAATTTTTAAGGGTAATCTCCAAATTCTGTGAGATAAGGATAAGAATTATACGTATCCTTACACATACCACTCGGCCCATTCAAGCAGTGTACTGGATCTCTTTCGTGTGTCTAGAAATAAGGTTGACCGCTTCTTGGAGGTTACAGTACACTTTAGTGACAATAGTGATCATCAGCCTGTAGCGTGACATTGTAAGGCTGCTCAGATCTAAGACCATATAACATGATTGACAGATGGCTCACCAAGGTTGACTCAGCCTTCCATCCTTCCGAGGTAGGTAAAATGAGGACCCAGATTGTTGGGGGCAATATAAATATACATTGCTTACTGGTGTAAACTGCTTAGAGAGTGCTTGCACTGTGAGGCAGTATATAAATCTCACAAATAAAAAACATAAATAAATAAATAAAAAGGATCCTAGTAACTATAGACCCATCAGCCTGATTAATATCGTAGCAAAAATAGATGCAAGGTTCCTTCTGAACAAAATGGAGATCTGGGCAGAGGAAAATCATTCTCGTAGAAGAACAAGCAGGCTTTAGACCAGGGGTCCCCAAACTTGACAACTTTAAGACTTGTGGACTTCAACTCCCAGAATTCTCCAGCAGAGCTGGAGAATCCAAATTAAAGGCCTATATACAAATACTTGTTTGAAAGTGCGGTATGGGGTTAATGGAGCCCTGACTAACAGGATCCACACAAGCAAAGGGGTAAGGCAAGGGTGCCTTTTAGCCCCATTACTATTTAATTTATACATCAATGACTTGCCAGGATTAATGAAAGACCCTATGATGCACATGCCAACGATCCACAATAGAAATTGTAACACCTTGCTCTATGCCAGTGATGGCGAACCTTTTTTCCCTCGGGTGCCAAAATAGTGCGTGCACGTGCTATCGCGCGTGCATGCGTGCCCACACCCATAATTTAAAGCCCCCCACTCACCCCACCCCCCTGCACATGCATGAGCGACCCCCCCACTCCCCCATTTCCCGACTTCCAGTGGGTCCGGTAGGACCTTTTTTTGCCCTCCCCAGGCTCCAGAGGCTTTCTTGGAGCTTGGAGAGGGCAAAAACACTCCCCCTCGCCATCCCAGAGGCCCTCCGGAGGCCAAAATTGCCCTCCCAAAGCCTCCGTGTGAGTCAAAAATCAGCTGGTGGGCACACACATGCGTGCTGGAGCTGAGCTAGGGCAACGGCTTGCGTGCCGGCAGATATGGCTCCGCGTGCCACCTGTGGCACCCGTGCCATAGGTTCGCCATCACTGCTCTATGCTGATGATATGATCCTATTATCGTACTCACAAGTAGGATTGCATAGGCTACTAAGGAGATTTAGCTACTACTGTCAGGATAGTGTTAGAGCCAGTGGAAACAAGGTCAGCCAATGAATAGGCATAGCAACTGAATCAGCCAATAGGTGCTAACCACTTCTGAGTCTGTGCAGAGAATCGAAACTGAATACTTAAGCTTAAGGCTGGGTGTGGCTCCAGTTGCCTCTCTGTACTCTCTGTGCTTGTCTTGAACTCTGCTGAAATGAAGCTAACGCCAGCTTATGTTTACTTGAAGAAATAATCTGCTAATGGTATTGTATATATATATATATTATTATGTTTATAAAGAAGTTATTGAATCCAGCTGAATCAGTCATCTGTGTGTGCTTCTTGTTTTGATTTTGCAACAAACTTTAATAGATAGCTCTCTAATTATTAGCAAATCCAAGTAAAAAATTATGGTGTTTGGTAAACATAACCAGAGACATAGATGGCAACTAGACAGAGAACCAACTGAACAGATTAGCACATTCATATACTTAGGCATAACTTTTTCCAAGACTAGATCTTGGACTTGTAACTACCAATGGCGCACACTTAGAGCAAAAACTCGCTTGAATCTATTACTTAAATTAAAGAATCACAGTTATTCAAGCTCCCTAGCACCACTAATCAAAGTATATAAAGCTAAGGTAATCCCTATGCTTCTATACGGAGCTGAGGTTTGGGGTTTACACCCCATTACAGTTTTAGAGCAAGCACAGTCTAAGTACCTAAGATGCATTTTGGGTGTGGATCCTAAGACATCTGCTGCAACAGTCAGAGTGGAACTGGGAATCTACACAATTCACGCATTGTCTAAAACCAGAGTTTACAACTAGTGGCTCAAAATTAATGAAATGGGAGGTAGATAAACTCCCTAAACCAGTGATGGCGAACCTATGGCACGGGTGCCACAGGTGGCACGCGGAGCCATATCTGCCGGCACACGAGCCATTGCCTAGCTCAGCTCCAGCGCGCATGTGTGCGCCGGACAGCTGATTTTTGGCTCGCACGGAGGCTCTGGGAGGGCGTTTTCAGCCTCCGGGGGGCCTCCGGGGGGACTGGGAAGGGTGTTTTTGCCCTCCCCAGGCTCCAGGGAAGCCTCTGGAACCTGGGGAGGATGAAAAATGGCCCTACCAGGCCCACCAGAAGTTGGGAAATGGGCCATTTCCGGCCTCCAGAGGGCCTCCGGGGGAGTGGGGGAGGCCGTTTTCGCCCTCCCCAGGCATTGAATTATGGGTGTGGGCACTCGCGCATGCGCGATAGCACGCACGCATGCACTTTCGGCACCCGAGGGAAAAAAGGTTCGCCATCACTGCCCTAAACTATGTCTGCTGGAGCAGATAAAATTGCAATCACAAACCCTCTGGATTAATAAATTGATAAATTATATAAAGAGCTATGTAACATGAGAACAAAAAAAAAAAGTTGCCCAAAGAATCATGGATATAGAAGCTCAAAACAACATAGCCACACTTAATAAGGCTGGTAGCCTGAAATGGCTGAAAAAATATAAATGCACCTTCCAAATGGACAACTATTTAAAATCACAATTGTCAAAACATCTGAGAGAGACATTTACCGGAGCAAGATTTGAACAACTTGATACAATAATTAGATTTGGGAGATTCCATTCTATCCCATTCAATGAACCTACATTTATCTGTGGAGCTGAAGAGTTAGAAGATCTGACTCGTATATTATTCGATTGCTGTTTGTATAAGGGGGCGAGAGATAAGTACCGTGATCTACCTATTAAAACGTATAGCCCAGTGGGAGGCCCATGTTAAAACAACATACCTCATGTGTGGCCAGAATCTGAAAACAACATTTAATACAGCACAATTTCTGACTAAAATGGTCCGACTGAGATCAACATATGTGGGCCTCATTGGGGTAAATCACAGGGGTGATACAGAAATATAATTTTACGTCATTTTATTCTATTTTACATATTTATGTATTAAATTATTGTATTTTATCCTATAACTATTGTATTTTACTTTACTCTCATTTTAAATTGTTTGTTTGGAATTTTATTGGTAATATGTGTTTGAACTAGTACGTCGATATGGCCTATAGGCTAAACAATCAATAAATATATATAATTATGAGCATAGCTGCATCTACTAGAAATTGGACAGACAGCACACCATAAAGCATCTCACTTAGGATCCAGAGGTTTATTTATTTATTATTTATTTTATTTAAACAGATTTGTATGCCACCCAACTTCCGGGGGACTCTGGGCGGCTCACAACATTTCAAATCCATTTATCCATATAAAAAAGAGACATAACAATTAAAAACTACAAAAATTAAAAAGAGCATCTAGCATTCAAACTAGGGGGGAGACCCATATCTGGTCTGGCTGGTCTCGCTTTCACCCCGCCTGCCGGAAGAGCCAGGTTTTTATTGCTTTACGGAAGGCCAGCAGGGTGGGGATAGTCCTGATCTGTGGGGGAAGCTGGTTCCAAAGGGAGGGAGCTCCCACAGAGAAGGCGCTCCCCCTCGGCCCCACCAACCGACATTGCTTGGTCGATGGGACCTGGAGGAGACCAACTCTGTGGGCCCTAACCAGTCGTAGGGAGGTATGCGGCAGGATGCGGTCCCGAAGGTAACCTGGCCCTGAGCCATGTAGGGTTTTAAAGGTTAAAACCAACACCTTAAATTGGATCCGGAGACTAATGGGCAGCCAATGCAGCTGGCGGAGGATCGGTGTTACGTGGGTGTATCTAGGTACACCCACCACAGCTCGCGCAGCTGCATTTTGCACCAATTGCAGTCTCCGGACACTCTTCAAGGGTAGCCCCATGTAGAGTGCATTGCAGTAATCCAGCCGGGAGGTGATAAGGGCATGAGTGACTGTGAGAAGTGCCTCCTTCTCCAAGTAGGGTCGCAATTGGTGCACCAGGCGTACCTGTGCAAAGGTCCTCCTAAATTTAAATTTAAAGCATAGCAAACATAAGGCACTTACATCAAAAGCCTTACAGCACAACATACATAAGGCACTTACATCATATTGGAATGAGGGTCCATCGGACAAGCAGTCAAAAGGGAATGCTTGAGGCCAATTAGCCCTGATCCAACATTCAACATTTCGTTATATACTTTAAAACGACAAACAAAGCACATGACTTTCAGGATTCTGTCAACAGGGGCAGTTTTCCATTCTTTTAACCTCAATGTTACAACATAATTATTTTTACATGTACTTTTAAGCGCACACTTCCTCTTTGCCCACAACGTGTTGCAAGCTAAGCAACTGCCAGTGTTGCAAAGCACAATTTTGACATACTTAAAGGTTTCTTGTGCTTCATATTGAGACTTTTAGGCATTAGACATTCATTAAGGATGTTCCTCATTCTTTTCTTAAAGTTTGTATGTTTGTAAGTAACTGGAGCCATGAAGAAGAGATAAAGAGGAAATTCCAAGTTCCAAAAATGGCTTATCCCAAGAAAGAAAAATTTAGCTTTTGTCAGGGGTCTCAGTGAAGAAAAGGAAAAAGACCTCTAAAATGGAATAATACTAAGTGAAATGATCCTGGGTAAGAACAACATTTTAACGATGGCATGAAGATTGAGTTCACATCAAATGAAATGCCAAGGAAATGACAATGGCTTAGGATGCTCACTTTCTGTTTTTCAGGGTTTGCTTTTTGGGAGCAAAGTCATACTATAACATGAAGGCTGCTTCACACAATTGATACAATAATTAGATTTGGGACCAACCCAATGGGCAAAGTTGACATGAAATAATTCAACAGATAATTAGAACTGCAGAAAAAACAATTGCTATCAACTTGCCTTCCACTGAGGACCTGTATACTGCACGAGCCAGAAAGAGGGCTGTGAAAATATCTACAGACCCCTCACACCTTGGACATAAACTGGTTCAACTTCTACCCTCAAAACGACGCTATATAGGGCATTGCATGCCAGAACTAGACAGGAGGACAGTTTTTCCTCCATGCCATCACTTTGATAAACAACTAATTCCCACAACACTGTCAAACTATCTAGTAAGGCTGTATTACTATTACTCCTCTCATATTTCCTATTACCTATCTTCTTATGTACTTATGATTACAACTTTGTTGCTTGTATCTTACGATTTATACTGTTATATCCTTGCATGATTTATGTGGATTGCTTATTTAGTATCCTATGACTATCACTAACGGTTGTATCTTATGATTTATGATGAATGTATTTTTACGATGGCTATGATCATGATTTATCACTTATTGCTTATATCTACACTGAGAGCTTATGCACCTGAGACAAATTCCTTGCATGTCCAATCACACTTGGCCAATAAAAATATCATATACCCCCCCAAAAAAAAGACAGGGCTTGAAAGTACACCCCTTAAAATGATGTTCACCCACCCTCTCAAGCGTGGAGGAGCTGATCCTACCTTATTCTTTGTCTCAAGAAGAAGCAGAAACGATTTGCAGCTTACATATCCCAAATAGAAAACCAAAGAAAGTACCATGAAAAAAGGGTGACTAAGTTAACTAACAAGAATCCATACCCAAACAAAACGAAAATCTTACAAAACCACTAATGTCAGGGAAGAAAGTAGGAAATCCTATAATGTACTTTAACAGCTGGGGCATATTGTGACAAATCCTTGTTGATCAACTTCTATCAGACTCAAAAGATCGGATAAATTTAAAATATGTTTTGGATTTCTATTTCCTATTTATTTATTCTAATGATTTCAAAAGAGTTAAGAACAATCCTTTAAACAATAAATGTCTCAGGTCACAAAACAGCAATTGGGATAAGAGCTATATAAATCGATTTCACAAGAAAATAAATGAACATTTCAACTCACAGTAAAACTTTAGCCAAGCGGAATCCCGTTAATCATTCCGCCCAAATCCCTTTTAGGAATTTCAGAAGCCTAAATCAAACAAGCCACCATCCAATACATATAGAATCAACACCCGAATGAATAAACCATTTTACAGACTAACTTGATCTTCTGAACGGTGCAACTCCTGCAAATACCTTTCCCCGCTTCTTAGCCTAATCCACACGTTTTCAAACATGGCCAAATTCAGACGTGTGGACTTGAAAGCCCAGACTTTAAAGAAGATTGAGAAATACCGGCCTCATCGGTGCGAATGCTGCGTCTCAGTCCCCCCTTTGCACCTCCGTCCCTGCAACGTCTTTTCTGCGGGCAAAGCCCCTTTGCGGTCGTGGGGAAAGGCTGGGAAGCACCACCCCAGTTCCAGTCCTCGCAGACGGGGCCCCGTCCTTGCACCCAGAGCCAGCAGGACGACTTCGGTCCAGTCTGCCGCTCCTCCCACGCAGAGGGTGCTCCAGGAAATGAGAGGGAAACGACCCATCCCTTCTAACAACCCCATTTCTCTCCTTTGCTTGCTCCCGCACCCCCCCCCCGGCCCCTGCATGAAGGGCGGCAGGGGAACATGGAACATGGAACTCCAACCCCGAAGGAAGAGTTGGCCCGTCTCCATGCACCCCTCCAGCGCGGGACCCCTTTGCACGTCGGGCAGAGCCGCTACTCACGCAACTCGGCAGTCACGTCGGGATGCATGTCCCAGTCAGACCTCCCGGCAGCCTCTGGGCCTCCCGCAAAGGCCACGCACCCCACTCACAGCGGAGGGAGAAGCAGGAAGGGCAGACGCGCCTCCAGCCTTCTCCGACGAACATCCCGAGCAACACGTGCATTGCACTAGCGGGAGTCCGGCGCATGCTCAGTTCTCTGCTGAACCTGCGAGCGCCCCCTGGTGTGGGCTCTGCGGAAAGTGCCAGGATACTCTGAAAGGGCGGGAAAGAGGAGCGTATGTGGGGTTCGGGGAGGCGGGGAAGGGATGATGGGCATGGGAGTAGGAGGAAAGGCTCCCTGTCGGAGAAAAGCGTCTCCAGCGGTGGCAGCTTTTCCATCTTCCTCTCCTTCCTGTCCAGGAACAGGTTGTGGAGATGTGAGAAAAATATCTCTGGAGGATTTGAACTCGCTTTCCTCAAGAACAGTCGCCCTGAAGGCTCTGCAGATTGGAGGGCCCAGATCCTGTCAGAAATGGCCAGATGGTCAGAAGATGAGGACCACAAGGCTCTCTAGGAAACACAATTTGTATCTTGTGGTTATTGGGAACGTCAGTCTGAAAGGGAGGAAGATGGGGCAGGGAAGCCACAATCAGGAAAATTGAGATTTTTTAACCTTGTTTTTGTTCTCTAGTTCTGTTTATACACCTGCACTAGTCAAATATTTGGCTCTGGGTGAAGCCAAGAATTATTGGAAAGACTAAGAGGCTGCTTGTGAGAAAGTAAATAATGCTGAAGAAAAAGAAAACCAATCCCAAAATGGGGGGAAAGTTGAAACTGGTGGATGTTCCGGAAATTTTACCTCACAAAAGCCTCCTTGGAGGACAAATGAAGAGGGGAGGGGGATTTTCTCTTCTGCGGCAGGAGAAAAACGGGAACTGCAAAATGATGAAAACAAGATTATGGAAACGAGAATATAGAATTAAAATACCATGAGGGACAAAAAAGAGGAAACGTGTTGTAATACCAAACACCCTCAGGAAATGCGAGTAGGAAACTTAAGACCTTTCTAGAATTTAAGACAACTAGGATATCTCTAGATCATGAATAAAAAGAAAAGTACAATTGTTGTCTAATTTTGTATGACTGCTACTCTGATTTCCATTTCTCTAATACAAAATTGGGCAGTAACTGGCAGAAAAGTGGAATTGGTACCTTTTCTCTATTTTGAGAGATTCATCCAGGGTTACTATTTGAATAAACAGCTTCAACCCAGCAGGGATCTCTGAAACTCAGAAGTTTGTCCCTCACCCAAATTTTTTTGCCAATAAGCAATTGTTATTTTCTCATTTTGGTAAACAGATACAAAAAAGACCGCATTTGTTTTTCCCACAAAAATTTTATTACACAGACTTAAAACTCCCACTTCTTACTTGTAAAATTAATGCTAACCTTATTTTACTCTATATCACTATAGGTTAGCAACTATTTCCATCTTACTGGCTATATCTATTTCTATCTTCTTTATGTTTATATACGAAAACCCTTTTCGCTCTTCTGTGGATTTGTCAAGGGCTCCCACAGGTACTTTTTCAAAAGACAATTGGAATTTCTATTTTCTTGAAGATGTTTTGCTTCTTTTCCAAGGAAATGCTTCTTCAGAACAAAAGATGCTTCTTGGATGAGAAGCGAAAGGTTTTCAAGAAAATACAAAGGAAGTCGAGTTGCCTTTTGGAAAACTACCTTTGGGACAACCAAGACCTGGATGTATGAGAATCCCGACAACAGGGGGAGGAGGGGGCGTGGCCATGCGTACAAAGTGGAAAAATAAAAGCGCCCAGCGCTGAGTCGGTCAAAGTCTCCTAATAAAAGTTTTTGTACGTTTGTCTTCCGTGCCTTTGGCCACGGCCATTTCCCCTCCCTCGGGCACACTCTCGGGTAGGTGCACGCAACTAAGGGGCGGACGGATTTAATTCCTCTCCCGGAAAAGGAGGAGGATTAAAAAAAAGGGCTGTGCGAGATCTTGCGCACTAGACCCGGATGCAAAGCTGAGACAAGGTTTAGCTCTTCTCTCCACTTTCTCATACAACAAGTGTTGGGGAAGGTTGGGGGGAGGGAGAGAGAGAGGGGGGGCAGCTGTCCTCTGATGGTCTGGAGGTCTACTACAGTGTTCGGTTCCTAATACCATGGGAAATTTCTCTTTTCCGATGGTGTTAGGCGACCCCTGGGAAACGGTCGTTTGAACCCCAAATGGGTCGCGACCCCCACGTTGAGAACCGCTGGGCTAGAGCATTTTCCAAGTTTCTGATCGTTAGGGTACGTTAAGTTGTATTGCTGTATAGTTTTGGGTATTTAATAAAAAAAATATTTATTTTTTTTAAAAAAGGTCCGTTTTATCTCAGAGTACTTTGCTAACAGTGTTGCTCTCTGCTGAGGGATTGTTTTTAATAACTGTTAATTCTATAATGCTGAAGAACATTCAATTTGTTATTTGTAATTTAAAGCTGGGATGTAATCTGGTTGCCACCTAGACAAAGAACAACATTTCCAATCTCGGTTTTGTTTTGTTTTTCATAATAAGCCCATTTGCATCTGGGAACATTAAAAATCTTTGTGGAATAGCTAAAAAAAGGCAGTGGCTTTACAAAATGAAAAGCGTGACTATTTGTTTGAGCAAGAAATGCAAATTCTGGATGAGAAAAAATATTTCAGCAAGAAAATGGATGGAGCAATTTTAAATAACTGGAAATTGAAAACTTTCAATTTGACATTTTATTGAAAACATCTTCAAATCCTATAGATTACTTTTAGTAGTTGATTCAGCCTTTCATCCTTCTAAGGTCGCTAAAATGAGGATCCAGATTGCTGGGGACAATATGCTGACTTTGTAAACTGTTCAGAGATAAAGTGGCAAAGCATTGTGGAGTAGTATATACAGTACATCTAAGTGGAATTGCTATTGCTATATATTTTCTCCCTTCTGTGGATCCTTTTATGGGAAGTAAGATAACTTCTTTGAGCAAAGGTCTTTCCACACTCCATGCATTTATATGGCTTCTCCCCTGTGTGGATCATTTTATGGGAAGTAAGATAACTTCTTTGAGCAAAGGTCTTTCCACACTCCATGCATTTATATGGCTTCTCCCCTGTGTGGATCATTTTATGGGAAGTAAGCATACTGTTACGAGCAAAGGTCTTTCCACACTCCATGCATTTAAATGGTTTCTCTCCTGTGTGGAGATTTTTGTGGTATCTAAGTACACTGCTGCGAATAAACATCTTTCCACATTCCATGCATTTATATGGCTTCTCCCCTGTGTGGATCCTTTCATGGGAAGTAAGTATACTGTTACGAGTAAAGGTCTTTCCACACTCCATGCATTTAAACGGCTTCTCCCCTGTATGGATCCTTCTATGGGAAATAAGATGACTTCTTTGAGCAAAGGTATTTCCACACTCCATGCATTTATACGGCTTCTCTCCTGTGTGGATCCTTCTATGGGAAATAAGATGACTTCCTTGAGCAAAGGTATTTCCACACTCCATGCATTTATACGGCTTCTCCCCTGTGTGGATCCTTTTATGGCAAATAAGATTACTTCCGTAAGCAAAGGTCTTTCCACACTCCATGCATTTATACGGCTTCTCCCCTATGTGGATCTGTATAGCATCTTCTCCTTTGTTTTCGGTTAAATAGTGTTCATTTACTTGTACTTTAGCTTTGATTAGCTTCACACTTTTTCCAATATATTTTTTCCTTATTTTCTCTTGTTCGGCAAGAAATTCTTGCATCGGAGCATCAGTGGAAGATGAGCATTCCTGATTCCAATTCTTTGACTGGTTTCTCTCATGGCTTTCGAATTCCATTCGAATTCCATACTTCTCCGTTCCATCTTTAGCATTGATCACTTGAAACAATTCAGAGGAATCTTGATTCTCCTGCCCGTTATTACCTTCAAAGCAAAAGGGAAATGAAAATCATTACAAGGTTAGAGAAAAAGATGAAAGAGTAGAAAGTCAAGTGGATTTCTTTCTGAATTTCTCCGAAATTCCATTAGGTTGTATGTTTCCATGCCTACAGTAGACATGATGATTTTTATATTCATGAGTCACGAAAGCTTTGAAAATATCTAGAAAACATCTCTTTCTTTACAATTATCTATATATATGCAAGTCTAACTCAGAGTCAGTTTTGAGTTAAGTAATAGAATAGAAAAATGGAAGGGACCTTGGAGGTCTTCTAGTCCAACCCCCTGCTTAGGCAGGAAACCCTACCACCACTTCAGACAAATGGTTATCCAACATCATCTTAAAAACTTCCAGTTGGAGCATTCACAACTTGGAGCCAAGTTGTTCCACTGATTAATTGTTGTAACTGTCAGGAAATTTCTCCTTAGTTCTAAGTTGCTTCTCTCCCTGATTAGTTTCCACCCATTGCTTCTTGTCCTGCCCTCAGGTGCTTTGGAGAATAGTTTGACTCCCTCTTCTTTGTGGCAGCCCCTGAGATATTGGAACACTGCTATCATGCCACCCCTAGTTCTTCTTTTCATTGAACTAGACATACCTAGTTCCTGCAACCGTTCTTCCTATGCTTTGGTCTCTAGTCCCCTAATCATCTTTGTTGCTCTTCTCTGCACTCTTTCTAGTGTCTCAACATCCTTTTTGCATCGTGGCGACCAAAACTGGATGCAGTATTCAAAGTGTGGCCTTACCAAGGCATTATAAAGTGGTATTAACACTTCACGTGATCTTGAGTCTATCCCTCTGTTTATGCAGCATAGAACTGTGTTGGCATTTTTGGCAGGTGCTGCACACTGCTGGCTCATGTTTAAATGGTTGTCCACTAGGACTCCAAGATTCCTCTCACAGTTACTATTATTGAGCAAGGTACCACATATACCGTACCTGTGCATTTTGTTTTTCTTGCCTAAATGCAGAACCTTACTTTTTTCACCATTGAATTTCATAATAATCAGGGGAAACATCCAAGGAGAAATTAGGAGAAAACTTAAGATTTATTGAGGTGGGTTAATTTCAGCAGAGACTTGTGAGAACTGAAACAATTTTGAAACAAGCTCCTTTTTCCCCGGTGTACATTGGAGCAGCTGCTCCACGGTGTCCTTATAGGGGGCAGGAACCCCGCTCGGCCCGGTCCTTGATCCCAGCGGTGAGACTTTGGAGCGAAATCCCTTGCTGAAGCCTCCCATTGGCTTGTAAACACTCTTCGTGCTGAGACTGGAAAGGTTGGGAGGCTTCAAGAATGTTTTTTTCTCTGCCCCAAAGTCTCATCAGCTTGCAAAGTCCCATTGGCCGGATCTCGTACAGGCGTCAGTTCTCAGAGAACGGAGGCCTAAAGTACTTTAGTGCAAGATCACACAAGACCAGTACTGCAAGATCTCAGGCTACTAATCTTGTGTGATCTCACACCGCAGTACTTTAGGCCTGCGTTCTTTTAAGAACTGAGGACTGCACGAGATCCAAGGCAAAAGGCTCTGAAAACAAGAGGCCTTCCCTCTCTTGGCAAAGCATTTTTGTCCTGGATCTCATGGAGGCCTTGGTTAGCAGAGAACACACCTAGGTTTAGAGAAGCAAAAGAAGAAAAAAATAGTTTTTGGCCTCCGCGTTTCCCACCCCATCCCCATAATCGCTCTATAAGACGCACAAATATTTCCACTCACTTTTTTTGGGGGGGAGGGGGGAGAAGTGCGTCTAATAGTCTGAAAAATACGGTAAGTCCTGGCGGGACGGGGGTGGGGGAATATGTAGGGCGAATGTGTCTGCAGTCATTCGTAAGTATGAACGATAGCCGTGGTGCTGCAACACTCTTATTTCGGGACAGGGTCTCAAGTACTTGGGGGAAGGCTGGTCGTAACTTGGAACAGTTGCTAAGTTAATTGTCATAACTCGAGGATTACCTGTACCCTAGGATGCTCTGAGTGACATTGCACAAAGCCTTTGTTCTTGAAATGGATTGGGAGAATGCTCTTCCATGGGCTGAGTGTGAAAGTTCTGTTCTCACACAATTTTGGAGTTTCCGAGGACAAATAACAACACATTCCTCTCACATGACCTCCAGAGGATACATAAAAGCACACCTTGTTCTTTTCAGCCCCCACAGATAAGTTCAAATAGAAATGGAAAAATGGAGATAAGAAATGGCAGAGAAAGCATCTAAGCAGAGACATTCTTTCATTCCTTGGAGCACGAGAAGGCCAGATCCCTTCCTTCTCCCTCCCAGGAGACGAGATCTCATAATAGTAGTTTTTTTTAATAAAACACTAACTATAATCTGTCTTCTTGAACTTTGATTGGGGACTAGAAAACTCTTACCCAGAGAGACCACGTTCCTATGGTTTTCAAGCATGACTTCCGAATGCAGCGCTTTCTGGTCAGGATCCAGCTGAGACCATTCCTCCTCAGAGAAAGACACAGCCACCTCCTCGAAGGACACAAGACTCTCCTGAACAGGGAAAAAAGAACAGAAGAGGAGGATTCGCAAGATCTGTTCATCTTCATCAATGATTTAGACAAGAGGATAGAAGGGGAACTCCTCAAATTTGGAGACAGGACCAAATTGACAGGAATAATAGCACTTAGCACTTAGACTTATATACCGCTTCATAGTGCTTTACAGCCCTCTCAAAGCGGTTTTACAGAGTTCAGCATATTGCCTCCAACAATCTGGGTCCTCATTTTACCGACCTCAGGAGGATGGAAGGCTGAGTCAACCTTGAGCCGGTAAGATTTGAACAGCTGAACTGCAGCTAGCAGTCAGCTGAAGTAGCCTGCAGTGCTGCACTCTAACCACTGCGCCACCTCGGCTCATAACAACACTCCAGAAGATAAGCTTGAGATATAGAAGGATCGACAGATTGGGCCCCATCTAACAAAACGAAATCAACAGTGAGAAATGTAAGGGTCTACATTTAGGAAAGAAAAACCAAACGCACTGGCATAGAATAGGTGATAGCTGGCTCAACAGTAGTAAGTGCAACAAGGATCTTGGAGTCCTAGTGGACAACCACTTAAACATGAGTCAGCAGTATGCTACAGTTGCCAAAAAAAAACAACCCAACAGAATCATAGGCTGCATTAAGAGGGATAGAATCAACATGACAGGAACTGTTAGTACCCCTTTGTAATGCCTTGATAAGACTACACTGGAACATTGCATCCAGTATTGGTTGCCGGATGTAAGAAAGATTTTGAGACTCTAGAAAGCGTGCAGACAAGAGCAACAAAAATTATTAGTGGACTGGAGGCTAAAACATTGCTGTTTTACCGTTGCTGGAATTGGGTATGTCTACTTTCATGAAAAGAAAGACTAGGGCCGTGGTGGCGAACCTATGGCACGCGTGCCACAGGTGGCACGCGGAGCCATAGCTGAGGGGACGCGAGCGTTGCCCACCGGCAAACCGGAAGTGCGGAAAAACGCACTTCCGTTTTGCCGATGAGCTGTTTTTTGCACTCCGGAGGGTTCAGGGAAGTTCCCTGAAGCCCCGGAATGCAAAAAACAACGAAATGGACAAACCGGAATTGCATTTTTCCGAACTTCCGGTTTGCCCGTTTCGTCGTTTTTTACCGTGCCAGGCTCCGGTAAGGCCTTTGCGCGGGGGTGGGGGAGTGTGCGCATGCGCAGGGGGCAGCATGGGGGGGTGTTGTGCGCAGGCGTGGGGGGAGGGAATGGGTGTGGGCGCGCACCCCCCCTTTTTGGCACGAGAATCACTGGACTAGGGGGTGACATGATAGCAGTGTTCCAAGAAGCAATGGATGGAAACTATTCAAGGAGAGAAGCAACCTACAAGTAAATAGAAATTTTCTGACAGTGAGAACAATTAATCAGTGGAATGACTTGCCACCAGAAATTGTGGTTGCTCCAACACTGGAGGTTTTTATGAAGAAATTGGAAGGCCATTTATCTGAAATGTTATAGGGCTTCCTGTCTGAGCCAGGGGTTGGACTAGAAGACCTCCAAGATCCCTACCAACTCTGTTATTCTGTTCCATTGTTCCCAAATTACCAAAGCAAAGATATGCACCAAGTTAAATGGCTGTGCGTCACACAAGTCCTAATTTTAGGTGAGAAAATGGGCAAAAAATTGCTTTTACTGAAGAAATATTTGGGGAAGTTTTATCAAGTTCATTGATTCTGCAAAACCTTCACTGCCTTTCAGTAAAGTAATCCCACTTCTGGATCAACTGATTTATCGCTCTGTCTATCATTGATTGATCTAGTAGTCTGAGCCATTGGCTGAAAGGAAGAAAACGAAGATGAGAAAATTCCCTGGGAAAATCATTTCTCAGCCTTTGCAAGGCGGGAATGTTTGATCTCCTAATCGAGCGCAAAATAGAGGACTGGAATTTATTTTCTAGCCCAAAGTACCGTGATTACATGCTCAATACGGCCACTTCCTTTGGATTTTAATAATCTGCTTTATTTTTTAACTAGCTGATGCCCATGCTTCGCTACGAAACTACGTGATGGGGCTTGATAAATTGACACTTAAAGCTTGAAAATTAATGAGTACTTAAAAAGGGGACTGTATTATTTCATTAGAGATGGTAAGCTAAGTTTCTGTTATAGATGAGGACATTATTTGCACAGCATAGATTTTCAATACGTCCCTCAGATGAATCGCTCAGGACCTCCCTGTAAACAACATTCCTGGTTTTGCTGTCTGGCTGAAGGATGACCAAGCTGTCAGGTGAACTGACTCTGGAGCATGGCACATAGAACTGGCCATGGGAGAAACAGGCAGCTTCCCTTACTTGTGTTTTCATAATCGCATCTGTAAATATTTTCCTGCGTTTTTCCCCTTTCCCTTTAACTGGTGTTAACAGTAGAAGGAACAGATTCATCTGAACTGAGGAGGAAAATAAGGGGGAAAAATCTGTCTCTGCCTACCAGCATCCATTGGTATTCATCTGGCTAGGGTCCTGTTAGTGTGTGAGAGAGTTGAGAGGTGTTTGGAAACTGAAACAGTATTTGCTGTGTGAGCAAGGAGACAGGAAGGAGTCTGTGTGAGGCTTAGCTCAACTGTTCTGTAGTAAAGCTACTTGCTGCTGTGAAAGCAAAAGCGAAACTGAAACTCCTCTGGTTGTGTTTTGCATTTGGATCAGATTTCTTTTCAGGTGGGGAGGGGGGAGTAGGACTCCTTAGCATTAGAGCTTCTTAATAATAATATAGGAAATACTCATGCTCTTATGGTCATTTAGAAAAATCCTTTCTTAGTGAGCATCTAGAAGCCAAGAGGAACATAGGTGAGAAATTTCAAGTTTGTAGGCTTTACGGTTCTGGAGATTTCGTGATTAATATGTGAGTTGTTTTCGCTTTTATTAATGATTAATGTGAGTGGTTTTCGCTTTTGTATATATAGATATAATTTGCTTATTTTTGAACTACAGGTTATAAATGAGGCTTTTTAAAAATGGTAATGTGGCAACATGAGTATTTTAGTTACTTTTCATTAGCCTTGCACAATTCCGAGTCAAAGAATTTTTTTTAAAAAAGGATCTCTAGTAGTTCCTGCCACTGTGATATGTTTATTCCTATTTCTTGAAGGACTTTTTAAAAATGCTTCTTGTAAACACAAACTTGGAGGAGTACCTAGCAGAACAAGATAACCAGAGGAAGCCATGCTGGCTGACAGCAACTTGAACCTGCTATTCTGCTCTCCATGATGAGGAAGAACACAAAAATAATCCAGGCCAAACAAGGGGGAGAAATACAAGGAGAGAGCACTCTGCACACCCACTTCACTTCCTGAAGGGAGAATATAAATCTAATAACTTTTCCCTTTCTTACTTGATTTGGAGGTTCAACCGCAGTTTGATGTCTGTCAGAAAAACCAGAAAGCTTCATTCTTTGTTTCTCTGTGAGGAATAAATAATTTCAAAATGCATAATTAACAAATAGGAGGAGATATTCTACAGAAGAGAAGAGAGAGAGCAAAGGTAAGACAGATGGGAAATTGGAGGATCTTCCATCACCTCCGGAGGTGTCCTGACTTTGATCTTCCGAAGGGATCCTCCTGAAAAATAGCTGCTGAGGGGGATTTGATGGATTCCTCTTTCCCTCAGGATCTCTGATCTCCACAGTGCAGCACTTCAAATAGGAGAAAGGAAAAAAGAAGCAGAATTAATATACATCACACGACACAAAATGGATTCCCAGATTCGGAACACAACCTCAAAGCCCCCAATATCCATCCGTGAGGTTGA
Source organism: Diadophis punctatus similis (assembly GCA_023053685.1). Lineage (NCBI taxonomy): Eukaryota > Metazoa > Chordata > Lepidosauria > Squamata > Dipsadidae > Diadophis > Diadophis punctatus. The sequence continues at coordinate 254,544,543 of JALIGW010000002.1, forward strand.
GTGAGAAAACAATGGAACAATGTCCTACAAGAATTGGTGAATTGCCACATATTATCAACGCCAGAGAAGTTTGGGAAGGAGGGGTGAAGTATTCAAACAAACTCTCTATTCTCTTCTGAGCTCCCTAGAAAGTGTCTCACCTGCAACTGGACCTGCTCCTTCTGCTCCTCTGCCTGGCTCAGGAGGAAGCCTTCAGCCAGGGCCACCGCCTGGGAGCTGGTCTCTGCTCCACACTCCCGCACCCAGCCCTCCATCTCTGGGGGCAGAATGAACAGGAGCTGCTCCAGAACCACCAGGTCCAGCATCTGGGCTTTGGTGTGCTTTTTTGGTCTCAGCCATCGCCTGCTAAAGTCATGGAGTCGGCTGCAAAGTCCTCGGGGACCCTCAGCGTCCCAGTATTGCATGAACTTCCAGGGCTGAACTTCTGAAGGGAGGATGGTTTCCTCCTCCAGGATCTTCTGCCCAGTTCCTGTCCAGAGCTTTCCACCCTTCCCAGGCTGAACAGCTGAAGGGCCTTTTCCGGTTCCCTCCTTTGCAAAAGGTTGTGTCTCCATCCTTTCTCTCTCCTGCAGAGCAACTCCAAATGGGTCCAAGGACTCTTGTGGGTCTCCAGATGCCTTTTCCTTCATGGGACCATTTCTGGGGCTGCAGGACTGATCCCTGCAAGTTATTCCGCTCTTTTTTTTCCCCCAGGAGAAAATTTTCCCTTGCAAAGACCACAAATGGCTTCCAGTTTCTATATCTGAGATGGAAAGAAAAACAAACGCCAAGAATTAGAAAGTGGAATTCAGCCACTGAGCGACCTTCACCCAACCTGCCCGGAGCCCCAAGCGGCTCATCCCAGCGCAGGGCCCAGGTCCCCCCCCCCGAGCAGGGCCGGGAAAGAGGCAGCTGGAGAGGCCGCCCCGCTTCTCTCCCCCTCCGGAGACAGGATCGGGCCCTCGGGGAGCCTGGTGCGAATCATGCCTCCTTCTCGCCCGGCTTCTCTTCTCTCCTGCTGGGCCTCCGCAAGGCCGACCCTCCTCTCCCCCGCTTCTTCCGCTTCTCCTGCAGGGAGAGAGCGGCTGGGGAGCATGGGACCCGGGAAGAATCCCCCCCCTCACCTGGGGCACGTTTGGATGTCCTTCCGTCAGACTCTCCCGCAGCCTCTCCACCTCAATCCAGCCTCAGGGTTTAAGGAGAACGAGTATGGCGTCCTAGAGCGGCAGGCTCAGTGATGTCACTTCCTTCGCCGCCGCCTCTGGAAAGGCACTCGTGACGTTCTCCCTCCGGTGGCCCAATGGGGAAGCGCCTGGATTCTCTTCCCTTGGCAGAGGGCGCCTCCTAGTGGCTTTAGGGAAAAGTGATCTTGGAAAGGAGGGAAAGAGGAGCGCATGGGAGGGGGAAGGGAGAGGACAAGGATGATGGGCTTGGGAGTAGGGGGAAGAAAGGCCCCTATATGGCTCCCTTCCCGACAAAGGCTTCGACGTCTGTGCTTCTTTCTCCCCTTTTATATTAACCCAAATTCATTGAAGGAGGTTTTGGTCTTTCTTCTGTTGCGTTTCTAGAGCGGTTTGGTTATTTCTTGCATTTAGTGCAACTCCACCTCTTTCCTTCCGTCTCCTTTATTTATTTATTTATAGGATATATTGGTAGGGAAGGGAAGAGGATAGGAGAGAAAAGAAATCTTTGTGGTAGCCCCTGAGATATTGGAAGATGCCATCATGTCCCCCCTGGTCCTTCTTTTCCTCAGACTAGAAAGCACCCAGTTCCATCAACCGTTTTTTAAAATATGTTTTGGCCTCCATCTTTGTTGCTCTTTCCTGCACTTTTTCTAGAGTCTCAAGATATTTATTTATTTATTTATTTATTTATTTATTTATTTATTTATTTATTTATTTATTTATTTATTTATTTATTTATTTATTTATTATACAATACACAAAGAAAAATAGAAAATGGAAATGGAGGGAAGGAGAAAGAGAGGGGAAAAGAAAATCTGAGGTACAGGAGAAAAAAGGAAAAAAAAGACCTTGACTTCTTTTTAGCACAGTGCAAGACTAAAAAAAAATAACAAAGCCATTCCAGCCTGACAATTCCATCTAATTAACAAGAGCAAAGTCATTTTAGGTCTGTTTCTTTGAACACTTTAAATTGGAAGATATTCAGTTTAATGGCTGGAGAAGGAAAGTGCACAATGGTCCACAGATTCTTATCCCTTTTTCCTCTTTCATGTGGGGAGGCAGGTGGGCACCTGCAACTTCTACACTGCAAAAACATATGGACTTCTCAACTGGATCAAGGTAAATCAATAGACGCAATTTACATAGACTTTTGCAAAGCCTTTGATTCAGTAGTACACGACAAACTACTCCTGAAACTAAAATCTTATGGCATCTCTGGTCCCCTTCATAATTGGATAACTGTGTTCTTGTCAAACAGGCAACAAATGGTTAAAATAGGGAATGCCCTATCAAATCCTGCACCTGTCAACAGAGGTGTCCCTCAAGGCAGCATTCTAGGACCAACTCTATTTATTCTTTACATCAACAACCTTTGTGATCATATTATAAGCAACTGCGTTCTCTTTGCTGATGATGTTAAGCTATTCAACACCACCAACAATACTTCCACCCTTCAAAAAGATCTTAACCATGTATCACAATGGTCTGATAACTGGCAGCTACAAATCTCAACAAACAAATGCTCTGTCTTACACATTGGCAAAAAGAATCCAAACACAAAATATAAACTTGGAGGACACGACCTTGTAGACGACCCTCACTCTGTTAAAGACCTTGGAGTACTCATATCTAATGATCTAAGTTCCAGAGCCCATTGTAACAACATTGCCAAAAAGGCACTAAGAGTTGTCAACCTAATCTTGAGTAGCTTCTTCTCTGGCAATATTACTCTGCTAACCAGAGCATACAAAACATTTGCCAGACCAATCCTTGAATACAGCTCACCTGTCTGGAACCCGCACTACATATCGGACATAAATACAATTGAGAGTGCAGAAATACTTCACAAGAAGAGTCCTCCACTCTGCTACTCACAACAGAATTCCTTACTCCACCAGACTTGAAATTTTAGGCTTAGACAATTTAGAGCTACGTCACCTTCGATCTGATCTAAATGTAGTTCATAATATCATCTGCCACAATGTCCTACCTGTCAATGAATACTTCAGCTTCAACCGCAACAATACAAGAGCACACAATAGATTCAAACTCAATGTAAACCGCTCGAAACTCGACTGCAGAAAATACGACTTCAGCAACAGAGTGATCAATGCCTGGAATGCCCTACCTGACTCTGTGGTTTCTTCCCCAAACCCCAAAAACTTTAACCTTAGACTGTCTACAGTTGACCTCGCCCCATTCCTAAGAGGTCTGTAAGGGACGTGCATAAGCACACCATTGTGCCTACCGTTCCTGTCTTACTGTCCTATTGTCTAATTTTTACCTATACATACTTTGCTTTTGTTTATGTTTACAGTATATCATACCTGTTATCTTGTACACGTGTTGACAAAATAAATAAATAAATAATTGCATCTTCATTAAAGAATCATATGCTGGTGTTTCAGGATTAAGACCAGAATTTTTATTTTAACAATCTTTTATTCTGTGTAAAAATACAGATGTCAGCTGTATTTTCAGCTGTCCTACCTCAACATCTTTCTTCCATCCGGGATCAACCAAAGGAAACTATTTAAACATACACATACACACTTATAGCATTCTCAAATGCTGATTTTGCTGTACAAACAGACTGCCATTTCCTGCTCATCGCTCAGCTTTTTCCCCCTCCCCGCAGTTCAATTCTGGGCATACGGAGGGGGGTGGGGACAGGAAACATAAGTGAGGGTTTTGTTAACTGTTTCTTCTCAAGCACTTTTTCGAAATCATTTATCCAATCTAGATGGCTAGGTTTCATTAAAACATACTTTGGCCACATTCAAGTACGGTATTCAATCATTAACACTTTATCATTCCACTTCTTAGTATACTGATCCTTAACAAACTTAACAAACTTTACAAACATTACAAACTTTACAAACAGGGCCCCCACTTCACTTTTTAATTCCCCTTGAACACCTCTATCCGTCAGTAAACCACTCACATTTCAGCTATCCCTTGTGTACAGGGATAGACTCAACACAACACATATGGTTTACTTGGACTTCAGTAAGGCATTTGATAAAGTAGACCATAACCTATTACTAGATAAAGTAGAAAAATAAATAAATAAATAAATAAATAAATAAATAAATAAATAAATAAATAAAATAAAACAGTGGGAGCCAAAGAGATGGGGGCACAGGTGGTTTTCTCTTCTGTTCTCCCAATAAAAGGAACCATCCAAGGAGGGAAGGGACCACCTTAGAAGTCAAGCCTGGCTTAGGGGATGGTTCTCTCAAGAGAAATTGGGATTCTTGATCCATGGTCCACAACACCCACATGGGGGGCTTCTGGCAGGGGATGAGCTGCCCCTCACAAGAACCCAGAAGGTCGGATTTGGGAACCAACCACCTCGCCTCATCCGAAGGGCTTGAAACAAACCAAAGTGGGAGGGAGACAAAATTTTAGAAGCTAATTCCCAACTTAAATCTCAGGGGACTCAACCAAATTGGAAGAGAAAAGGACACAAAACAGCAGATGTAGAAACCAAATATGGGGGTCAGTCAAAAGGGGACTCTGATGCACCAATGCGAGGAATAAACGGGGTGAACTCCAGAGAAAATCTGTGGAGGGAGCTGCAGGTTCGAGCTGCCAAATGTCAGCCGTGAAACCTTAATGACTTGGAGAGGACTCATCATTTCTTTGTCAGTGGGCAAACATAGAAAATCAGCAAGGGATAAAATACTCTCCCCCTCCCCCTCCCCACTGTATTTAAAGAGGTTACAACAAATGGACAACATGCTGATGTGAACAAATAAGCTTCTATTTTGTTAGATCAAATCATTCCTCGGTATGGGATACCCAAATAGATAGTGACCAAGGAAGTCATTTTACTTCCAAAAATATTACTGAGAATACAAACCCAACCTAGAAAAGATATTGGATTATCATCTTATGAATTGTTGTTTGGAGTAGCTGTTACTCCAGGAAATATATGTATTGATTCCCTGGAAACTCGAGATAAGATATTGAAACAATATGTGTATAAACTGTCCAGTTACTTCAATTTCCTTAGGAAACAAGGACTTTTGGCTCAAATACCACCTTTGGAGTTTCCAGTCCACAAATTCCAACACGGTGATTGGGTGCTGATCCGGAGCTGGAGGGAGGAAAAACTGACCCCAAAGTGGGAAGGACCATTCCAAGTACTACTCACCTCCGAAACAGCAGTCCGGACAGCCAAGAAGGGTTGGACTTACTAAAGGCCCTGTGTCTCCACCAGTCACCTGGACCAGCGTCCCACATGGTGACCCCTTAAAGTTGACCTTAAAGAAACAATAATTACTAATGAGATTTGCCCCACCAGGTTCCGAATCCGAGTGGAAGGAGCTGAAAGATGGAGGCGAATCCTAGTCCAGTGGAAGAGTGATGAAAAGAGAAAGCCAACCTGGGAAGGCATATTTGTGGTGTTAAAAGTTAAAAATAAAGTTTACAAAACTGTTAGAATAACACTCTCTCTCTCTCTCTCTCTCTCTCTCTCTCTCTCTCTCTCTCTCTCTCTCTCTCTCTCTCTCTCTCTCTCTCTCTCTCTCTCTCTCTCTCTCTCTCTCTGCATCGAGAGGAATATAGGGAGACGCACCCCAGCTGGTGTATTATTTTTGTATCTTTCCAGAGACAGAAAGAATGTGGCCGAATTCTCTGGTTGTGGGGGTTGGGGAGTTGTGGAGAGGAAGGGAGGGAGGGAGAGAAAAAGAATGAGAGACATAGAATGAGAGAGGAGAGGGAAAGAGAAAGAGGGGGGGAAATGAAAGAGAGACAGAATGAGAGAGACAGAGAATGAGAGAGGGGGAGGGAAAGAATGAGAGAGAGAGAGAGAGAGAGAGAGAGAGAGAGAGATCTTGCCTCCGAGCACTGAAGGAGGGGGCTCTCTTATGCAGCTGTTCCGGCTCGGTGGCTAGCGGGAGACCAAATCCTCTCTGCCCAGGTGTTTTTACTGTATAGTTCTCTCACTCTCTCTTTCCCCATGGGCGAAGGCGGGACCCACTTGATGCAGATTTTGGGGAAGGGAAGGAAAAGACAGCTGAAGGAAACCACACCTGCCCAGCTCCCACCGCCCTGAAATTAAAGCAGCAGATGTTTCCATCTGGTTAAGCAAAGTGTTTTCTAACTGGTAATAATTTATCTTATAAAGTGGTGTGGAAGCGAAGGATTAACAAAGTTAGACTCCTATGATTTTTAATGACTATGACTGGAGATGATAGTTACTACGTGTGGAATGAGTGACTTTGAGATGAAAGAAAGAGAGGGGGGAGAGAGGGGGAGAGAGAGAGAGAAGAAAGAAAGAGGAAGGAAGGAAGGAAGGAAGGAAGGAAGGAAGGAAGGAAGGAAGGAAGGAAGGAAGGAAGGAAGGGAGAAAGATATAAGAAAGAAAGGAAGGAAGGAAGGAAGGAAGGAAGGAAGGAAGGAAGGAAGGAAGGAAGGAAGGAAGGAAGGAAGGAAGGGGAGAAAGAAAGGAAGGGGGAGAGAGAGAGCGAAGAGGAAGGAAGTACTGTACCACAAACCCTGCCACTAGAGGTGGTTTCAGGAGATGCTTTAAAACAGCACAGCAATCTAGGGCTGGAAGGGATCTCAGAGGTCATTTAGTCCAAACCCCTGCTGCAGCAGGAAACCTTACATTGTCTGGATTATTTTGGTGCCTCTAACAGAGAGGAAAATTGCCAGAAAGGAGAAGGAGTTTGCTAGGACAAGGCTGCCATGCAGAGGAAGGCAGAGATAGTCCTTGATTTATGACCACCATTGAGCCCAAAATTTTGGTTGCTAAGCAAGAGTGTTGTTAAGTGAGTTTCACCACATTTTACTCAATCCACGACATCTCCTGGCTCTAACAGTCATGTGCAAGCTAGGGAAGAACATCTGAAGGCATGTGTATTGTTCTAATGTACAGAAGTTATAGTTAAATGTGTGGCAGAAAGTGGACTTTGGATGTGTTTTCAAAATGCAGTAAGTGAAGTTGAATGTGTATAGTTTTAGAAGAGCTCTGTGTGTGTGAGTGTGTGTGTACATACACCTACAGTATATATAGTAGATAATGTATCTTTTTGTGTGCCTGTGTCTAATATGTATGTACATGTATGGCATATATACATAGGATTAAATAGTATATTTTGGATGTTCAGTAGTAGTAAATAGACAGGGAAATTGTATCTTGTTGAGGCCTTTGAGGCGAGGAGAGGCCAGGCACCCTAACCCTAACCCTTGACGTGAGTGACGTCAAGTTGACCATGCCCACCCAGTCACATGCCCACCCAGTCACATGACCACCCAACAACCCCACCCAGTCACATGACCGCAAAGCCACTCCCAGCCAGTCACATGACTGCCAAACCACTCCTATCCAGTCACATGACCATCAAGCCACACCCACAAAATAAGCCATGCCCACAGAGTGGTAGCAAAAAAAATTGGAACCCACCCCTGGACGAAGATGCAAAAGTGGGGCTGAGGCGCAGCATTTGCACCGTGTGCCCGATGAGATCTATGTTTCTCAAACTTAATGATTGTTCTTAACCCTCCCTCTCTTAGATAATTAGAATAAAGAAGTAGGAATGGAAATCAAAAAAGCAGATTTTGAATGTATGTATCCAGTCATTTGATAGAAGTTGCTGAAGAAGGATTGGTCAGAAGATGCCCCAGCTGGAAGTCACCCGAGTAAGGTGCCAAAAGTGTTACGTAAAATGAGTGAACAATGAAATGGGAGGAGTAAAATTGTTGTTTGCCTGTAAACCAGAAAATGTATTTTACAGTGTTTTCAGTTCAGAATGTTGCTGTGGTCGGAGAACTCCCCTTCCACTGCCCTTTTGCAAAAGAATAAAAAGCTCGTGTTTATTGTTCAAGTGGTCTCCTGTTGAGATGTTTGAGTGTTTTTTTTCCCTCACAATTGGTAAGCCAGCCACGAGTAGAAGACTATTTTTTTCTGGATAAGGGAAAAACCTGAAGATCTGGTGGTACCACGCTGCTATTTTCTGGCGTCCGGGAAAAGGATTTCACTTATCCAGAAATTGCCAGAAAGGAGAAGGAGTTTGCTAGGACAAGGCTGCCATGCAGAGGAAGGCAGAGATAGTCCTTGATTTATGACCACCATTGAGCCCAAAATTTTGGTTGCTAAGCAAGAGTGTTGTTAAGTGAGTTTCACCACATTTTACTCAATCCACGACATCTCCTGGCTCTAACAGTCATGTGCAAGCTAGGGAAGAACATCTGAAGGCATGTGTATTGTTCTAATGTACAGAAGTTATAGTTAAATGTGTGGCAGAAAGTGGACTTTGGATGTGTTTTCAAAATGCAGTAAGTGAAGTTGAATGTGTATAGTTTTAGAAGAGCTCTGTGTGTGTGAGTGTGTGTGTACATACACCTACAGTATATATAGTAGATAATGTATCTTTTTGTGTGCCTGTGTCTAATATGTATGTACATGTATGGCATATATACATAGGATTAAATAGTATATTTTGGATGTTCAGTAGTAGTAAATAGGCAGGGAAATTGTATCTTGTTGAGGCCTTTGAGGCGAGGAGAGGCCAGGCACCCTAACCCTAACCCTTGACGTGAGTGACGTCAAGTTGACCATGCCCACCCAGTCACATGCCCACCCAGTCACATGACCACCCAACAACCCCACCCAGTCACATGACCGCAAAGCCACTCCCAGCCAGTCACATGACTGCCAAACCACTCCTATCCAGTCACATGACCATCAAGCCACACCCACAAAATAAGCCATGCCCACAGAGTGGTAGCAAAAAAAATTGGAACCCACCCCTGGACGAAGATGCAAAAGTGGGGCTGAGGCGCAGCATTTGCACCGTGTGCCCGATGAGATCTATGTTTCTCAAACTTAATGATTGTTCTTAACCCTCCCTCTCTTAGATAATTAGAATAAAGAAGTAGGAATGGAAATCAAAAAAGCAGATTTTGAATGTATGTATCCAGTCATTTGATAGAAGTTGCTGAAGAAGGATTGGTCAGAAGATGCCCCAGCTCCAGAGAAGTCAAAGTACCTATTGGGATTCCCCACTTTCTTCCCTGACATTAGTGGGTTTTTTTAAAAATAAGGTTTTCTTTTTGTTATTTTTTCTTTGGGGATGGATTCTCGCCAGTTAAATTAGTTACCCGTTTTCCTTGGTATTTTCTTTGGTTTTCCACTTTGGAAATGTAAACTACGAATCATTTGTGCTTCTTCTGGAGACAATGAATAAGCTAGGATCAGCTCCTCCACGTTTAAGAGGGTGGTTGAACATCATTTTAAGGTGTGTTCTTTCAAGTCCTTTTTATTTTTTAAATATAATTCTTTCTAAGCCAAGTGTGATTGGACACATAAGGAATTTATCTCAGGTGCAGTGTAGATAGAACCGAGGTGGCGCAGTGGTTAGATTGCAGCACTGCAGGCCACTTCAGCTGACTGCTAGCTGCAGTTCGGCTGTTCAAATCTCACTGGCTCAAGGTTGACTCAGCCTTCCATCCTTCTGAGGTCGGTAAAATGAGGACCCAGATTGTTGGGAGCAATATGCTGAACTCTGTAAACCACTTAGAGAGGCTGTAAAGCACTATGAAGCGGTATATAAGTCTAAGTCAGTGTTTCCCAACCTTGGCAACTTGAAGATGTCTGGACTTCAACTCCCAGAATTCCCCAGCCAGCGAATGCTGGCTGGGGAATTCTGGGAGTTGAAGTCCAGACATCTTCAAGTTGCCAAGGTTGGGAAACACTGGTCTAAGTGCTATTGCTATTGCTATACAAGCAATAAGTGATAAATCATGATCATAGTTATCGTAAAAATACATCATAAATCATAAGATACGTTGGTGATAATCATAGGATACTAAATAAGCAATCCACATAAATCATACAAGGATATAATGGTATAAATCTTAAGATACAAGCAACACAGTTATAATCATAAGTACATAAGAATATAGGTAATCGGAAATATGAGAAGAGTAATATGGTGCAGTGAGTTAACCAGTTTTTGGGGTCAGGGCAAATTGTGTGAAGCAGCCTTCGTGTTATACAGTATATGATTTTTTCCCCAGACACTAAACCCTGAAAAACAAAAAGTGAGCATAGTAAGCCAGGATCATATCATATTGCGAACCATTTTTGCCCTGGATGCCGAAAGCACGGCACGCTAGCTATTGTGCGCACGTGCTCACACCCATAACTTGATCCCCCCATGCCCCTGCACATGCATACGCGATCCCCCCACGTGCAACCCCGCCCCCACACATATGAACACAACCCCCGCACACCCCCACGCATGTACACACAACCCATTTCCCGACTTCCTATGGGCCCGTTAGGCCCATTTTTCTCCCTCCCCTGCCTGCCCAGAGGCCCTCCGGAGGCTGGAAACACCCTCCCAGAGTCTCCGTGCGAGCTGTGTACTTACCTGGCATCCAAAACGGGCCGCATGGAGATTCCGGGAGGGGAGGGGGACGGTGAAAATCAGCTAGCCAGCGCATGCATTCATTCTGGAGCTGATCTAGGGCCATGGCTCACGTGCCCGCAGATATGGCTCCTTGTGCCACCTGTGGCAGGCATGCCGTAGGTTCGCCATCACGGTCTTGGCATTTCATTTCATGTGAATTCCAGCTTCATGGCATATTTAGAATATTGTTCCTTCCCAGGATCATTTCACTGAGAATTATTCAATCTTACACGTCTCCTTCCTTTTCCTGACTGAGACCCCTGACATATTTTGCACCACACTTGATGGACACACAGATACACAAATACCCACAGGATCCATCTACTCAATACCACTGCAATACATTATCAGCTTCTCATGAATGAGGATGAATGTTGTTCAGTGCTTATATCCATTACCTTCTCATTCTTTGAATTTGTTTTCTTTACCATCTCTGATGCAGAAACTAGAGTCATCACAACAACCTTCCTAACAACAAAAAGTACTCTTGGGCAAAGATTCTCAATAGCTTTTGTGATCAACCCTGCAGCTCCAGCAATAGTGAGAAATAGAAACTTATTCTTGTAAAATTTAAAAGCAAGAGTTCAGCCATATTGTATGATGTACAGTGAACCCTCGCTATATCGCGGTTCACCTTTCACGGTCTCGCTGCTTCACGGATTTGCATCGTGCATTGTGTTCTGCATTCTGATTGGCTAAACAGTCTCTCCACTTCTTCTCTACCTGTGTGTCAATAACATTGCAGTTTATACACGTACGTAAAACAGCTTGCCAAATTTAAGTTTGCAAATTCTCTTGCAATTTCAAGTTTCTCTAAAACCCATAATGTCGACAAAACGTTCTGCACCGACAAAGGCACTTGCGGTCGGGCCCAAAAGGCAGAGGAAGATGCTAACTATCGCAGAAAAAGTTAAACTTCTGGACATGCTAAAGGAAGGTAGAAGCTATGCGGCTGTAGGTCGCCATTACGGAATTAATGAATCTTCCGTTCGTTCCATAAAGAAGGAGGAAAATAACATAAGGACGACAGCAGTTTTAATAAAAGTTTATACAGTACTTTTATTTGTTAAACAAATGCTTGGGCCTGTAAAAAGGTTTTGTTCTTTGGTTTCAATGTATTATGGAGCATTTCATTGTATAATAATTGTAAAAAAAATAAAGGTTACTACTTCACGGATTTCGCCTATCACGGGTTCTTTTTGGAACGTAACCCCCGCGAAAAACGAGGGTTCACTGTATACTCAAGTTATGATTTTCGCTTGTCAAATCTCTTTCTACTTCTCTGTTCCCAGAGAAAATGGAAATAACAGATTGTAATGCTGACAGGAAGAGAGAGAGTATGAGATAGGGACATGTTGACATTAGAAAAAGGAAGTATGCGGATGTCAGAAAGGATTTGAAGTTCTAGGGAATTTCCGTGCTGGAAGTCACCCGAGTAAGGTGCCAAAAGTGTTACGTAAAATGAGTGAACAATGAAATGGGAGGAGTAAAATTGTTGTTTGCCTGTAAACCAGAAAATGTATTTTTACAGTGTTTTCAGTTCAGAATGTTGCTGTGGTCGGAGAACTCCCCTTCCACTGCCCTTTTGCAAAAGAATAAAAAGCTCGTGTTTATTGTTCAAGTGGTCTCCTGTTGAGATGTTTGAGTGTTTTTTTTCCCTCACAATTGGTAAGCCAGCCACGAGTAGAAGACTATTTTTTTCTGGATAAGGGAAAAACCTGAAGATCTGGTGGTACCACGCTGCTATTTTCTGGCGTCCGGGAAAAGGATTTCACTTATCCAGGAGAGGATTGCTCTTCACAACAAACCACAGGAGACCTGAACAATAGAGAGCAGAGCAGAGCAAGAAGGCACGTGTGCATATTGACTTAGGTGAGTAGAAATACTGGGTATTTTTGTTAGTCTCACTGAGTGTTTTGATTCCTTGAACAGTTGACGGTGATGGCTGGAGAGGCTTTAGGCACGTCTGTGTTTTCTGGGGAAGGTAATGTGTTTATTGTTGTAAGTGGCATGTGGGGGAGAGATTGAGACCTCTTTATATGTGCTGTGTTGAGTCTATTCCTGTCCACAAGGGATAGCTGAAGTGTGAGTGGGTTACTGACGGATAGAGGTGTTCAAGGGGAATTAAGTCTCAGGTGAATTGGGGGCCCTGTTTGTAAAGTTTGTTAAGTTTGTTAAGGATCAGTATACTAAGAAGTGGAATGATAAAGTGTTAATGGTTGAATACCGTACTAGAATTTAATTTAATTTAATAGATTTGTATGCCGCCCAACTCCCGAGGGACTCTGGCCAAAGTATGTTTTAATGAAACCTAGCCATCTAGATTGGATAAATGATTTGGGAAAAGTGCTTGAGAAGAAACAGTTAACAAAACCCTCGCTTATGTTTCCTGTCCCCACCCCTCTCCGTATGCCCAGAAGTGAACTGCGGGGAGAGCTGTGGGGAGGAGGAATAAGCTGAGCGATGAGCAGGAAATGGCAGTCTGTTTGTAACAGCAAAATCAGCATTTGTGAATGCTGTAAGTGTGTATGTGTATGTTTAAATAGTTTCCTTTGGTTGATCCCGGATGGAAGAAAGATGTTGAGGTAGGACAGCTGAAAATACAGCTGACATCTGTATTTTTACACGGAATAAAAGATTGTTAAAATAAAAATTCTGGTGTTACGCCTGAAACACCAGCATATGATTCTTTAATGAAGATGCAATTTTTTTTACTTATTTTGTCAACACGTGTACAAGATAACAGGTATGATATACTGTAAATATAAACAAAAGCGAAGTATGTATAGGTAAAAATTAGACAATAGGACAGAAGGACAGGGACGGTAGGCACAATGGTGCGCTTATGCACGGCCCTCTTAGGAATGGGGTGAGGTCAAACTGTAGACAGTCTAAGGTTAAAGTTTTTGGGGTTTGGGGAAGAAACCACAGAGTCAGGTAGTGCATTCCAGGCACCGATTACTCTGTTGCTGAAGTCGTATTTTCTGCAGTCGAGTTTCGAGCATTTTACATTGAGTTTGAATCTATTGTGTGCTCTTGTATTGTTGCGGTTGAAGCTGAAGTATTCATTGACAGGTAGGACATTGTGGCAGATGATTTTATGAACTACATTTAGATCAGATCGAAGGCGACGTAGCTCTAAGTTGTCTAAGCCTAAAATTTCAAGTCTGGTGGAGTAAGGAATTCTGTTGCGAGTAGAAGAGTGGAGGACTCTTCTTGTGAAGTATTTCTGGACTCTCTCAATTGTATTTATGTCCGATATGTAGTGCGGGTTCCAGACAGGTGAGCTGTATTCAAGGATTGGTCTGGCAAATGTTTTGTATGCTCTGGTTAGCAGCGTAATATTGCCAGAGAAGAAGCTACGCAAGATTAGGTTGACAACTCTTAGTGCCTTTTTGGCAATGTTGTTACAATGGGCTCTGGCACTTAGGTCATTAGATATAAGTACTCCAAGGTCTTTAGCAGAGTGAGGGTCGTCTATAAGGTCGTGTCCTCTAAGTTTATATTTTGTGTTTGGATTCTTTTTGCCAATGTGTAAAACAGAGCATTTGTTGGTTGAGATTTATAGTTGCCAGTTATCAGACCATTGTGATACATGGTCAAGATCTTTTTGAAGGGTGGAAGTATTGTCGGTGGTGTTGAATAGCTTAACATCATCAACAAAGAGAACGCAGTTGCTTATAATATGATCACAAAGGTCGTTGATGTAAAGAATAAATAGAGTTGGTCCTAGAATGCTGCCTTGAGGGACACCACTGTTGACAGGTGCAGGATTTGATAGGGCATTCCCTATTTTAACCATTTGTTGCCTGTTTGACAAGAACACAGTTATCCAATTATGAAGGAGACCAGAGATGCCATAAGATTTTAGTTTCAGGAGTAGTTTGTCATGTACTACTAAATCAAAGGCTTTGCAAATGTCTATGTAAATTGCATCTATTGATTTACCTTGATCCAGTTGAGAAGTCCATATGTTTTTGCAGTGTAGAAGGATAATTTTTTTCTGAAACCAAATTGTTTGTTAGAGAGTAGGTTGTTAGTTTCTAGGTGAAGGGTGATGGATTGATTTATGATTGATTTGTGACAAATGCCTGGCCTGACATACAAAAGAAAATATAGAAAATGGAAGGCTTTTAAGTTGTATACCTAATAATCATAAATAGTTTAGTGTGATAAATCTTAAGGCTGCTTGTTGGACCTGTCCGTTGGCAGAGGAATCAAGAGATATCTTTGCTTTTGAATGGGCTGATCCAGATACACAAAGGAATCAGCAAAATAATGGTGTGTTTTGCCACAAGGGTTTTCAGAGAGTCTTGATTTGCTGGGAAACTTCAGCTCACCTGAAGGTTTGGGGTTGTTGCAGTATGTGAATGATTTGTTGTTGCTAGGAGAGGTAGAGAGAAGAACCAATGAGCTTGTCACGTAGTGAATATTGTCAGCTGTATGTCTATGCAGGGTGATGCACCCCTATCCTAATATTATGGTACATTCCAATACAAGCAGGACACGTGATGTGATCTCCTGCGCATGTGTGCATTCCTGATTCTCCATTATTTGTCTTCTGCCTTTGATTCTGACCAGGAGCGGTCACGATTTATTAGCAAGAATGTAACTATTCAGGATTTATTGTTTTTATACCGAAATAAATATTTTCTATTAGACTTTTAATCTCAGCTTTATTTCTGAATGTCTGAATTCCAAGAAAAGATCCACATCGCCTCTATGAGATTTATTCTCACCTTAACAGAGCTGTTGAACTTTTTGGGAAGTCAAGGCTTGAGAGTGTAAAGAAAGAAGCTGCAGTATGTGGAAATAGAGATGAAATACGTAGGACATTTAATTCGTCAGGTCAGTGAAAAGATAAAGCCAGGAAGGATAGAAGAAATAGTGACACAAGAAAAAGAGCTATTTTTGGTTTATAAAACTGCTTGGCTTTGTTGGAACATGAAAACAAGGTTCCGTAGCCCTCCCTTATCTGGGAAGCCATAAATCAGAGGAGAATAGACCGAGCCTCCTCATGACTGCTAACTCAAAGAAAAGAATCCGAAACTTACAATTCTAATAAACGTTTTAATTATAAAAGAAACACAAAATATAACTGACTACATGCTCACCAGGAAAACATACGGAATGAAAGCAAAGAGAAAAAGGGCAGAAAAAAAGAATACAAACCTGCAGATGCGTATAAATCAGTCACAAGACACTTGACAGGCAGTTGACAGACTTGACCTTGGAGCTGTGAGAAACGGGCTGTGGTTAGGGCCCAAAATCATATTTTTGATTAAAACCGTGGTCGTTTCCCACTGCTTGAGGAATGAGCTACCAGATGCCAAGGACATTAGCTCCCTGAAATAATTATACTGATCAGTTGGCAGGGAGGAAGAATTTTTGCATGTTAGTTCACACAAAAAGTTTGCTTGCAGTCCAAATGTGTGTGTGTATGTGTGTGTGTGTGTGTGTGTGTGTGTGTGTGTGTGTGTGTGTGTGTGTGTGAGAGAGAGAGAGAGAGAGAGAGAGAGAGAGAGAGAGAGAGAGAGAGAGAGAGAGAGAGAGAGAGAGAATGTCCTCACACAGAAGTGGTCCTGAGACTTGTAAATGCCTGTGTGCTCCGGAGGAAGAGAGAGAGAAATCTCCTTTTTGTACAACGAAGCAATAAGTTGCAAGGGTTTGTGGTGGTTGTTGTGAAGCATTTGACAGAATAAGGGAGATATGAGAGACATCCCATGAAGAATGTGGGAGAGGAAGAGGTGAGAGACGTTTGGGAGTTAGAAAGAGTTATTTGTGAGTTCCTTTGTTGAAAGGATGTTGAATGGTGAAAGGAGAAGTATTTTGCCGAGTGAACAATGAAATGGGAGGAGTAAAATTGTTTGCCTGTAAACCTGAAAATGTATTTATACAGTGTATTCATTGAGAATGTTGCTGTGGTCGGAGAACTCCCCTTCCATTGCCCTTTTGCAAAAGAATAAAAAGCTCATGTTTATTGTTCAAGTGGTCTCCTGTTGAGATGTTTGAGTGTTTTTTTCTCACACCTATGAATTGAAAGGTGTTTGGAGAGCCACAACATTCCTCAGAACTATCTGGAATTTCCTTACAGGACAGAGAAAGAATGCAGAAACAACCATTAGCAAATGAGGGAACTGGAAAAGGTGCCTCCTTTGTTCAGCCAGGCAGCTGTAGGAAGATCTGGGCAAGAACTGGGCAGAAGATCCTGGAGGAGAAAAGCATCATCCATTCAGAGATTCAGCCCTGCAACTTTAGGAACATCCAATACCAGGAGGCTGAAGGTCCCCGAGGACTTTGCAGCCGACTCCACAACTTTTATAGCCAATGGCTGGGACTACAAAACCACACTAAAACCCAAATGTGGGACGTGGTTGTTCTGGAGAAGCTCCTGGCCCTTCTGCCTCTGCCGATGAAGAGCTGGGTGCGGGAGTGTGGAGCAGAGACCAGCTGTCAAGCGGTGGCCCTGGCGGAAGGCTTCCTCCTGAGTCAGGCAGAGGAACAGAAGGAGCAAGTTGAATTGCAGGTGAGAGACCTTCATCTTGGAAGTCCAGAAGGGAATAAAGAATGTGTTTGAATTCTTCACCCCTCACTTCCATACTTGTCTCGTCTTCATAATATGTGGAGATGTTCCACTAGTTCTTGCAGGACATTGTTCCATTATCCATTCTAGAGCATAGACTGGAGACAGCTGTTCCTTTCTTGCACATTCTAGGCTCATTGATAGAGATTGGGGCATTGAAGTTGTTTTTAGAGAACAAGAATCCAGTTCATGTTGTGTGATGTATTTTTCTTTTCTCCTGCCTCCTATTTCAAGTCTTTCACTCTGCAGACCAGAGATCCGATGAGAAAGAGGAATCCATCAAATCCCCCTCGGGAGCTGTGTTCCACGAGGGTCTATCATGAATCCACGAGTCAGGACATCTCAGATGGTAATCAAAAGTCCACCCATTCCCAAGAGAGATTCCAGTTGTCTTACCTTCTCTGTCTCTTCTCTTCTGTAGAATGCCTACTGCAATTTTATTAATAATCCATTTAAAATGTTTGTCTCTGTCACAGGGAAGAACAGAACGAATTTGACTCCTTTTTATGGTGGTGCTGAAATTCTGGTTGAAGCTCCAAAAGTAAGAGAGGGATAATAAAAAAATATAATGTACACAGTGTGAGCGTTTCATGAATAGTGATCCTATTAGTAATTCTTTGACATGGAATTGTGCAAGGCTATTCAGAAATATGTGAAAGAATCACATTGGCACTTTACAGTTTCTAAAACGCCTTGTGTATAACCAGTCAAAAGAAAAATAATGGCACCAGGTTAGAAGATAAATCAGACTGTTAAAATCCAAAGAAGGTGGCCAGATCAAGGCCCTTCAGCCTTTGAAGGAATTTCTAATACTCCAATTTTTGCCTGTAATGTGGGGCCAAACAATCCACCTTTGGAAAGGATGAGAAATGCTCTTTCCAACCAGGTTTCTCTTCTTCAGCCATTGGGTTGGAGTACAAGGAGTGGATTCCTTGTAATCTGAGGAGCAGCAGAAGCAGATCTTGTGTGTCTTTGTCCATTGATGACACCCATGTAAATCCCTGGGTGCCTCTCAAACAACTTTAATGAAGGTTTTGAGCATGGATTATTTGTTCTGGGGACGTAACAAGCCTTTTACGTAAATGGTAACAAGAACACAGACACACATTTTCTTCTGCAAACACTGGGTGGATTGGAGTGAGTGATAGGTGGGAATTCCATGGCCCATACCAGTTGATTCTCTCCAGGTGCTGAAAGCCTTGATGCATGGGGATAGACAGGCGAACAGACAGACAGACAGACAGACCCAGAAAAAAATGTGATGGCTTTCTTTCACTGCTGATTTTTGTTTGGTTTCCTTCTCATTCAGGAAGGTCTTGTGTCCTTTAAGGAGGTGGCTGTGTCTTTCTCCGAGGAGGAGTGGTCTCAGCTGGATGCTGACCAAAAAGCACTGTATCGGGAAGTCATGCTGGAAAATCATAGGAACGTGGCCTCTTTGGGTGAGAATATGCAAGAATTTTTGTCAGAATAAAAACTACAAATTTTGAAAAGAAAATAAAGAAGATACAGTAATGTGATTAATGAATAAGAAAAAAGTATAAAATAAAAAAGAGAAAAAAGAAAATTATAGTTATATTTACCCCCTCTTTCTAAACTTACATCAATGTTTCCTCCTTTACATAATTTTTCCTTTCTAATCTTCAAACATAAATTTGATCACAAGTTCATTTTTACCTTTTTTCAGTCAAAAGTCCATCGGGGTTTCCAATCACTAATAAATATAGATATTATCTTTTCCCTGATCAGATCCTAGTCATCATTGAAAATTCTTTCATCTTCTTCAACCATTCCACCATTCTAATTATTATAGAACCCTCCTAGTTTTTTTGTTTGTAATACTCTCACTACGGTTATCATAATCAGAATCAATCCTCTATGACTGTTGATTAGTGCCAAAATAAAGTGTTCGGATTTCAGTTGGATATTAATCTTTAAAGTTCTCTGTATCACTGAATCAAAAGTTTTCTAGCTTTTTTACAAGGCCACCAAAGTATGTGGACAAGATCCTTTATCTTGTCCACATTTCCAATAATATCCTGTTTCCCTGAAAATAAGACCTTCATGGATAATAGGCACAATCGGGCTTTTGAGCGCATGCGCTAAAATAATCCCCCCCTGAAAATAAGCCCTTCTCGAAAATATTAAACCCCATGTGCAGCCTGTCTACACCGTTTCTTCTGGTTAAGGTTAGGGAGACAGAGCTGGAAATCAGGTAAGATGGCAAGAGGAGCCGTGTGCTCCATGCACCCCAAAATAATAAGATCCCCCCGAAAATAAAACCAAGCACTTATTTCAGGTTCAAAAAAAATATAAGACAGGATCTTATTTTTGTGAAAACAGGGTAGTTTGAGGTACATTTATACACTTTTGAATATTTTTCTGTTTTTTATATTCCTCAGTTTGTGTAGAGGTTTTAGCAATTACATATTCATCTTTTCTACACAACTGAGATTCAAATTCTGCTTTATGTTGTTCAACAATATATGAGAACTATACTATTTTTCCGTTCTTGTCTTCCTTTGGTATTTCCACAGCTCAAGTTCTAACTGCTCTCTATATGTTATCCATTGTCTTTCCTTTCAGCTTTTTTTCTTCTGAAAACCATTAGGATGTTTTAGGGCACAGCCTGAGTTTATATCTGTTTCATATTCTCAATGTGGCATTTGTAATATTATGGTTTTACAACCTAGATTGATCCTAAATTTATCATACTACAAATATCCATGAAATCCAAAGCACTGTCATGTCTTCCTACATCTAAAATTCTCTTTATATCTGAGCAACTCCCATTTCTTATACAAACCTCACAGCAGAATACAAAGTCCAATTTCAAATTGGGAAAACAAATCTTTCCATTTCTTTAGAAATTTGGAGAATTTGATATTTAATCCATGGTTTTTCTCTTTCCATAGAAACATAAATGTATCTTCCAAAATTTTAATCAAGAAAGTCCCGATCAAATTCTTGAAGGGCTTCTCTGCATCTAAGAAGTTTGAAGCAGTTTGTTTTTCATTATATTCAATCTTCCTATGCTTAGCTCTTTTAAAGTTATTTTCATTTTACCTTTCTTGTGAAGGTAATAATGGGGAGGAAGATGAAGATTCCGGAGAACTATTCCAAATGATCAGTCGTGGATACAGTATGAAGAACCCAACAATTCTAATGGAAGTGGAAAGCCATGAGAGAAACCAGTCAAATAATTGCAATCAGGAAAGTTCATCTTCTGTGCATACATCAATGAAAGCCTCTGTGGCCCAAAAAGGAAAAATAGAAAAGAAATATATTGGAAAATGTATGAAAGTATTCATAAACAAATTAGATGTAGATAAACACGATCAAATCCAAATCAAAGGAGATTATATATGTAGAGACAATGGAAAAAACTATAAATGCAACCTGTCTCTTCCTCATGAAAATGGGTCCCGTATATCTCAAAAAAGGACCCATGCAGGAGAGAAGACATATGAATGCATAGAGTGTGGAAAGAGCTTTAGTACGAATACTTACCTTACATGTCATAAGAGGATTCACACAGGAGAGAAACCCTATAAATGCATGGAGTGTGGTAAAGGTTTTCCTGAACAGAGTCAACTTAGACGTCATAAAAGGATCCACACAGGAGAGAAGCCCTATAAATGCATGGAGTGTGGAAAGAGCTTCTCTCATGGTAATTCTCTTACTTCCCATTACTGGATCCATACAGGGGAGAAGCCATATAAGTGCACAGAGTGTGGAAAGAGCTTCTGTGAAAATTCTTCTCTTACTGTTCATAAAAGGATCCATACAGGAGAGAAGCCCTATAAATGCATGGAGTGTGGTAAAGGTTTTCCTAAACAGAGTCGACTTACATGTCATAAAAGGATCCACACAGGAGAGAAGCCATATAAATGCTTGGAGTGTGGAAAGAGCTTCTCTCATAGTAATTCTCTTAGTCTTCATAAAAGTATCCACACAGGAGAGAAGCCATATAAATGCTTGGAGTGTGGAAAGAGCTTCTCTCGTAGTAATTCTCTTACTTCCCATTCTCGAATCCATACAAGGGAGAAGCCATATAGGTGCACAGAGTGTGGAAAGATCTTCTCTCATAGTAATTCTCTTACTTTTCATAAAAGGATCCACACAGGAAAGAAGCCCTATAAATGCATGGAGTGTGGAAAGAGCTTCTCCCACCATTCTTCTCTTAATCTACATAAAAGGATCCACACAGGAGAGAAGCCCTATAAATGCAGAGAGTGTGGAAAAAGCTTTTGTGAAACTTCTTCTCTTACTGTTCATGAAAGGATCCACACAGGAGAGAAGCCCTATAAATGTATGGAGTGTGGAAAGAGCTTCTCTCAAAGTTCTTCTCTTAATCATCATAAACGAATCCACACAGGGGTGAAGCCTTATAAATGCATGGAGTGTGGAAAGACTTTCGCATACAGTATTTCTCTTACTTACCATTCTCGAACCCATACAGGGGAGAAGCCATATAAGTGCACAGTGTGTGGAAAGAGCTTCTCTCAAAGTTCTTCTCTTACTCGTCATAAAAGGATCCATTCAGGAGAGAAGCCCTATAAATGCATGGAGTGTGGAAAGAGCTTCTCTCATGGTAATTCTCTTACTTCCCATTCTCGAATCCATACAGGAGAGAAGCCATATAAGTGCACAGAGTGTGGAAAGAGCTTCTGTGAAAATTCTTCTCTTACTGTTCATAAAAGGATCCATACAGGAGAGAAGCCCTATAAATGCATGGAGTGTGGTAAAGGTTTTCCTAAACAGAGTCGACTTACATGTCATAAAAGGATCCACACAGGAGAGAAGCCATATAAATGCTTGGAGTGTGGAAAGAGCTTCTCTCATAGTAATTCTCTTAGTCTTCATAAAAGTATCCACACAGGAGAGAAGCCATATAAATGCTTGGAGTGTGGAAAGAGCTTCTCTCGTAGTAATTCTCTTACTTCCCATTCTCGAATCCATACAAGGGAGAAGCCATATAGGTGCACAGAGTGTGGAAAGATCTTCTCTCATAGTAATTCTCTTACTTTTCATAAAAGGATCCACACAGGAGAGAAGCCCTATAAATGCATGGAGTGTGGAAAGAGCTTCTCCCACCATTCTTCTCTTAATCTACATAAAAGGATCCACACAGGAGAGAAGCCCTATAAATGCAGAGAGTGTGGAAAAAGCTTTTGTGAAACTTCTTCTCTTACTGTTCATGAAAGGATCCACACAGGAGAGAAGCCCTATAAATGTATGGAGTGTGGAAAGAGCTTCTCTCAAAGTTCTTCTCTTAATCATCATAAACGAATCCACACAGGGGTGAAGCCTTATAAATGCATGGAGTGTGGAAAGACTTTCGCATACAGTATTTCTCTTACTTACCATTCTCGAACCCATACAGGGGAGAAGCCATATAAGTGCACAGTGTGTGGAAAGAGCTTCTCTCAAAGTTCTTCTCTTACTCGTCATAAAAGGATCCATACAGGAGAGAAGCCCTATAAATGCATGGAGTGTGGAAAGACTTTCACCTACAGTAATTCTCTTACTTCCCATTACTCAAGCCATACAGGGGAGAAGCCATATTTATTTATTACTTTTTTAAGTGTTCTTATATGCTGCCCTACTCCTTAGGGACTCAGGGCGGCGTACAACATTTAAGTGCACAGAGTGTGGAAAGCGTTTCTGTGAAATTTCTTCTCTTGCTGTTCAGGAAAGGATCCACACAGGAGAGAAGCCCTATAAATGCAAGGAGTGTTGAAAGAGCTTCTCTCATAGTAATTCTCTTGCTTCCCATTACACGACCCATACATGAGAGAAGCTCTATAAATGCACAGTGTGTGGAAAGAGGTTCTCTCGAAGTTCTTTTACTCTTCATAAACGAATCCACATAGGGGAGAAACCTTATAAATGCATGGAATGTGGAAAGAGTTTTTCTACAAACAGTTATCTTAATCAACATAGAAGGATCCACACAGGAGAGAAGCCTTATAAATGTATGCTGTGTGGAAAAGGTTTTATTATGAACAGTAATCTTAACTACCATAAAAGGACCCATACAATGTAGAAGCCATATAAACCTGTGAAATCAGAAAAAAGCTTCAAGAGGACCAATTGTGGTATTTCAATATATAAATAAATTTGAGTGAGAATCTGTTTAAATTTTAGGTTTTAATTGTTGTAATATATGCATTTTCTAATTACATTTACTGAATTAGGAAAGCAGTTTTTTGAGTCTTATCTTCATGTCTTGAAGCCCAAGAGAAACACATTTCCTAATGGAAACCAAACGCTAGGCATGTTGTGTTGCAATTATGAACAGTGGATTTTTCTAGCTACTTTCATTTGAAAGTCAGCAATGGCATTTCAAATAAGAACATCTTTTTTTTTCATGTTTATCCCACTTTCTATTGGATCATAGGTAAAGAAAGCCCAAATCCCCAAAAAAGTTTAATTTTTGAGAGGAAACATAGGCTTAGCTACTAAAATGTAATTCCAGGCATACTATGGGAAAGGTATAAATCAGGAAAGACTTGCAGAAGTTACAGCTAAATATGAATTACAAAAGTACAAGTGATGTTAAAGAAGATAACTTATCAATAGAATGGTTTAAGTTACATATTGAATTGGAAGATGTTGAAACTGGAAAGATCTTGGGGTATTGTGCTAAATTACAAGAATATTCAAAAAGGAGACAGCTGGTGACAGTGTAACATTGTCTAACCCAGTGATGGTGAATCTTTTTGGCACAGAGTGCTGAAAAAGGGGCACACGCAGGCGCGCACCTCTGGGACGCAACCTGGAATAGGAGCTACAAAGGGGGCATTTATGTGCTTGAAAATGAACTTCCGGTTTCCGGCGAGCAGATGCATGCCCTCCAGCTAGTCTTCCGGTTACTGGCGCGCATGCACATAAACGATCAGATGGACGGTGCGCATTCTCGGGCCAGAAAACAGAAGACCAGCTCTTCCAATTTCCGGCACTGCCGCACGCACAAAGGCCAGCTCATCATTGTGCGTGCGTGCGTGCTAGAAACCCGGAAGAGGAATGGCGACGCCACGCGTGCCAGGCAACATGGCTCTGTGTGCCACTTTGGGCATGTGTGTCATAGGTTCACCATCACGGGCCTAAACTATGCTTAATGCTACAAAAAACCCACTAGATTTATAATCACCACCACAGTGTATTCAGCTTGGACAACTGGCTCAGCTGAGAATGTATTCCAGTATTCAGTAGTTTCTTCCCCAAACCCCCAAAACTTCAACCTCAGATTATCTACCATCGACCTCACCCCATTCCTAAGAGGTCGTTAAGGGGCGTGCATAAGCGCACAATCGTGCCTACCTTTCCTGTCCTAATGTTCACATATATTCTTACCTCTTTTACTCTTATTCATGCTTGTACTATTACATATATATTCAATCATGTTTACTGTTTATACTTTGTTTATAATCATATATGCTTGACAAATAAACAAATACAAATACAAATACAAAATGATTGCTCTAGGATGGATGTGATCAGGCAGACATTTAATAGGTGTTGCTTCTTCAAGAAGCAGAAGGATCTGCATCTCTTCCAGGGAAAACTTTTTAAAATCTTTCTGCCTCTATAGCAGAAACGAGAATTGGAAGTTCCTCTGGAATGTGAGCATATGAAAAAATAAAGTGTGAAAATCCACTGTGAAAAACAGACCCAATGAACCGGTATGAATGCAGAAATAGGGACCTTTTCCCCTCTCAAGTTCTGAGAGAATAATCACATAGATATTAATTTGAGTGTGAAGAAAGTTTCAGGATGAACAATTCCTCTCTCACAAAAAGGAGGCAGAATGCCGAGAAACCCCTGAGATGTATGTGCAAAAGACTTTCCAAGTCTTAGGACCATATTTTACATTTTTTAAAATATGTAATAATTTTTATTGAACAATTTTTTTACACTCAAGACAAACACAGAAATTTATACAATTTCCTTCTTTTCAACCATTTCGCATCGCGAAACATTTTAAAATTTTACATTTTTTCCTCCTCAATTTTTCATTTCAGTTTATACATATATCTCATACTTTTATATTATACATATCATATAGTAGTGTACTCTATTTCTACCTTATTTTCTATTTCCCTTACTACTTCTTTATAATTAATACCACCTATTAAACTCCCTTTTCCCCTTTCATACGTTGTTTTCTTATTCTTCAACCTTCTTTTCTAACCACTCATAACACTTTTCCCATACATTATAATACCGTATTTTTCGGAGTATAAGACGCACCGAAGTATAAGACGCCCCTTAGTTTTGGGGGAGGAAAACAAGGAAAAAAGGCCTCTGCCTCCAAGCAATTTGCCAAACAGCACAGATGATATACACTGTTTGCTGTGTATTTCTGTGCATGTGTGCCTGACCCATAGATATAGCAAAGAATTGGAGAAGTGTACATTATGCCAGAAAGTTTTCTTAAATGTAGTCACACTAACTTCCCAATTATTTAAATAGATCTACTCCAAGGTAACAACTCTAATACTAAACAGAACACTGTTACATTTCATACTATACTTGTACAGAGCTGTTAAAATTAATTAAAATTTATGGAAGTATACATTATTCTCTATTATTTAAAAGAAGATACAATAGCATTGGGCCTATTCAGAGCAAGCATTTATTTTAAAAAGCTTTATTTTGTTAAGTTGTCTAGATTTACAGGGATCTCCAACCTTGGCAACTTTAAGACTTGTGGACTTCAACTGCCAGAATTGCACAGCCAGCAAAGCTAACAAAGCTTTAAGGTAAAATTTAAAAAAATGTGTTTGTAGAATTGGCTGAGAGTATAGCTGCAACCCTAAATGTAACAAATGGTTTTGTATGTGGTGGAACTAAAGTAGGAGGCAGGTGGCCTTGAAAAGCAAATGAAGTAGATTTGAGTAACTCCAGCTGGAATTGGGATTTTAACTTTACCCAGACCAGAATAGGAGCTTGGATATTGGAGAATGAGATAATTGGAAGAACTTGTTTTAAAAGAAATGACTTAGAGGAACACATTGGAGAAATGGTGTGTGAAGGAGTCCTCTCATGTAATCAAAGCAAACAAGAATGGTGGGCTGGAGACAGGAGGAATTTAACAGGATGGTACATTAATCCTCCTAAGACCTGGAAGAAAATGCAGGGAATAAAAGACATCTGTAATAGAAATTTAGAATGGATAGCACCGGATGGGCTTTGTTGGATTTGTGGTAAAACTGCTTATGCACATCTACCAAGAAATTGGAGTGGCACTTGTGTGTTAGGTACCATTAGACCAAGTTTCTTTCTCATTCCTATACAAAAAGGAGAAGTTTTGGGTTTTCCTTTCTATGATGATGCTAGGTCAAAAGGATATGAATCCAGGAGTATAAGAAGTGCAAAAGATAAAATGCAAAGTCAGGCCCAAGAAAGATTAAAAAGATTTATGTCTGATAAAATATTGAGAGTAACAGGATGGGCTCCTGAAGATTGGCCACCAGAAAGGATTATAGCTTACTATGATCCTGCTACATGGGCAACTGATGGAATGTATGGGTATTGAACACCAATCTATATGGTAAGTCCAACCCTTCTTGGCCGTCCGGACTGCTGTTTCGGAGGTGAGTAGTACTTGGAATGGTCCTTCCCACTTTGGGGTCAGTTTTTCCTCCCTCCAGCTCCGGATCAGCACCCAATCACCATGTTGGAATTTGTGGACTGGAAACTCCAAAGGTGGTGTTTGAGCCGAAAGTCCTTGTTTCCTAAGGAAATTGAAGTAACTGGACAGTTTATGCACATATTGTTTCAATATCTTATCTTGAGTTTCCAGGGAATCAATACATATATTTCTTGGAGTAACAGCTACTCCAAACAACAATTCATAAGATGATAATCCAATATCTTTTCTAGGTTGGGTTTGTATTCTCAGTAATATTTTTGTAAGTAAAATGGCTTCCTTGATCACTATCTATTTGGGTATCCCATAACGAGGAATGATTTGATCTAGCAAAATAGAAGCGTATTTGTTCACATCAGCATGTTGTCCATTTGTTGTAACCTCTTTAAATACAGTGGGGAGGGGGAGAGTATTTTATCCCCTGCTGATTTTCTATGTTTGCCCACTGACAAAGAAATGATGAATCCTCTCCAAGTCATTAAGGTTTCACGGCTGACATTTGGCAGCTCGAACCTGCAGCTCCCTCCACAGATTTTCTCTGGAGTTCACCCCGTTTATTCCTCGCATTGGTGCATCAGAGTCCCCTTTTGACTGACCCCCATATTTGGTTTCTACATCTGCTGTTTTGTGTCCTTTTTTCATCCAATTTGGTTGATTCCCCTGAGATTTGAGTTGGGAATTAGCTTCTAAAAGTTTGTCTCCCTCCCACTTTGGTTTGTTTCAAGCCCTTCGGATGAGGCGAGGCGGTTGTTTCCCAAATCCGACCTTCTGGGTTCTTGTGAGGGGCAGCTCATCCCCTGCCAGAAGCCCCCCATGTGGGTGTTGTGGACCATGGTCCAAGAATCCCAATTTCTCTTGAGAGAACCATCCCCTAAGCTAAGCCAGGCTTGACTTCTAAGGTGGTCCCTTCCCTCCTTGGATGGTTCCTTTTATTGGGAGAACAGAAGAGAAAACCACCTGTGCCCCCATCTCTTTGGCTCCCACTGTGCCCACCTGCCTCCCCACATGAAAGAGGAAAAAGGGATAAGAATCTGTGGACCATTGTGCACTTTCCTTCTCCAGTCATTAAACTGAATATCTTCCAATTTAAAGTGTTCAAAGAAACAGACCTAAAATGACTTTGCTCTTCTTAATTAGATTGAATTGTCAGGCTGGAATGGCTTTTGTTATTTTTTTTAGTCTTGCACTGTGCTAAAAAGAAGTCAACGTCTTTTCCCCCCCTTTTTTCTCTTGTACCTCAGACTTTCTTTTCCCCTCTCTTTCTCCTTCCCTCCATTTCCATTTTCTATTTTTCTTTGTGTATTGTTAAATAAATAAATAAATAAATAAATAAATAAATAAGATCTTGAGACTCTAACAAAAGTGCAGGGAAGAGCAACAAAGATGGAGGCTAAAACATATAAAAAACGGTTGATGGAACTGGGTGTTTTCTAGTCTGAGGAAAAGAAGGACCAGGGGGGACGTGATGGCATCTTCCAATATCTCAGGGGCTGCCACAAAGATTTCTTTTCTCTCCTGTCCTCTTCCCTTCCCTTCCATACCATCCTCTCCTATAAATAAATAAATAAAGGAGACGGAAGGAAAGAGGTGGAGTTGCACTAAATGCAAGAAATAACCAAACCGCTCTAGAAACGCAACAGAAGAAAGACCAAAACCTCCTTCAATGAATTTGGGTTAATATAAAAGGGGAGAAAGAAGCACAGACGTCGAAGCCTTTGTCGGGAAGGGAGCCATATAGGGGCCTTTCTTCCCCCTACTCCCAAGCCCATCATCCTTGTCCTCTCCCTTCCCCCTCCCATGCGCTCCTCTTTCCCTCCTTTCCAAGATCACTTTGCCCTAAAGCCACTAGGGGGCGCCCTCTGCCAAGGGAAGGGAATCCAGGCGCTTCCCCATTGGGCCACCGGAGGGAGAACGTCACGAGTGGCTTTCCAGAGGCGGCGGCGAAGGAAGTGACATCACTGAGCCTTTCCGCTCTAGGACGGCATACTCGCTCTCCTTAAACCCTGAGGCTCGCATGAGGCGGAGAGGCTGCGGGAGAGTCTGAGGGAAGGACATCCAAACGTGCCCCAGGTGAGGGGGGGGACTCTTCTCTGGTCCCCTGGTTCCCAGCCGCCCTCTCCCTGCAGGGGAAGCGGGGGGAGGCCCAGCAAGGAGAGGAGAAGCAGGGCGAGGAGGAGGCAGGATTCGCACCAGGGCCCGATTCTGTCTCCGGAGGGGGAGAGAAGCGGGGCGGCCTCTCCAGCTGCCTCTTTCTCGGCCCTGCTAGGGGGGACCTGGGCCCTGCGCTGGAATGAGCCGCTTGGGGCTCCGGGCAGGTTGGGTGAATATTGTTCAGTGGCTGAATTCCACTTTCTAATTCTTGGCGTTTGTTTTTCTTTCCATCTCAGATACAGAAACTGGAAGCCATTTGTGGTCTTTGCAGGGCAAAATTTTCTCTTGGGCAAAAAAAAAAAAAAAAAGCGGAATAACTTGCAGAGATCAGTCCTGCGGCCCCAGAAATGGTCTTGTGAAGGAAAAGGCATCTGGAGACCCACAAGAGTCCTTGGACCCATTTGGAGTTGCTCTGCAGAACAGAGAAAGAATGGAAAGACAACCTTTTGTGAAGGAGGGAACCGGAAAAGGCCCTTCAGCTGCTCAGCCTGGGAAGGGTGGGAAGCTCTGGACAGGAACTGAGCAGAAGATCCTGGAGGAGGAAACCATCCTCCCTTCAGAAGTTCAGCCCTGGAAGTTCATGCAATACTGGGAGGCTGAGGGTCCCCGAGGACTTTGCAGCCGACTCCATGACTTTAGTAGGCGATGGCTGAGACCAAAAAAGCACACCAAAGCCCAGATGCTGGACCTGGTGGTTCTGGAGCAGCTCCTGTTCATTCTGCCCCCAGAGATGGAGAGCTGGGTGCGGGAGTGTGGAGCAGAGACCAGCTCCCAGGCGGTGGCCCTGGCTGAAGGCTTCCTCCTGAGCCAGGCGGAGGAGCAGAAGGAGCAGGTCCAGTTGCAGGTGAGACACTTTAGGGAGCTCAGAAGAGAATAGAGAGTTTGTTTGAATACTTCACCCCTCCTTCCCAAACTTCTCTGGCGTTGATAATATGGGGCAATTCACCAATTCTTGTAGGACATTGTTCCATTGTTTTCTCACTCAACCTCACGGATGGATATTGGGGGCTTTGAGGTTGCTTTCCAAATCTGAGAATCCACTTTGTGTGTTGTGTGATGTATATTAATTCTGCTTCTTTTTTCCTTTCTCCTATTTGAAGTGCTGCACTGTGGAGATCAGAGATCCTGAGGGAAAGAAGAATCCATCAAATCCCACTCATGAGCCATTTTTCAGGAGGATCCCTTGGGAAGATCAAAGTCAGGACACCTCCGGAGGTAATGGCAGATCCTCCAATTTCCCATCTGTCTTACCTTTGCTCTCTCTTCTCTTCTATAGAATATCTCCTCTTATTTGTTAATTATGCATTTTGAAATTATTTATTCCTTACAGAGAAACAAAGAATGAAGCTTTCTGGTTTTTCTGACAGACATCAAACTGCGGTTGAACCTCCAAATCAAGTAAGAAAGGGAAAAGTTATTCGATTTATATTCTCCTTTCAGGAAGTGAAGTGGGTGTGCAGAGTGCTCTCTCCTTGTATTTCCCCCCCTTTGTTTGGCCAGGATTATTTTTGTGTTCTTCCTCAACATGGAGAGCAGAATAGCAGGTTCAAGTTGCTGTCAGCCAGCATAGTTTCCTCTGGTTATCTTGTTCTGCTAGGTACTCCTCCAAGTTTGAGTTTACAAAAAGCATTTTTTAAAAAGTCCTAAGAAATAGGAATAAACATATCACATTGGCAGGAACTGCTAGAGCTCCTTTTTAAAAAAAATTATTTGACTCGGAATTGTGCAAGGCTAATGAAAAGTAACTAAATACTCATGTTGCCACATTACCATTTTTAAAAAGCCTCATTTATAACCTGTAGTTCAAAAATAAGCAAATTATATCTATATATACAAAAGCGAAAACCACTCACATTAATCATTAATAAAAGCGAAAACAACTCACATATTAATCACGAAATCTCCAGAACCGTAAAGCCTACAAACTTGAAATTTCTCACCTATGTTCCTCTTGGCTTCTAGATGCTCACTAAGAAAGGATTTTTCTAAATGACCATAAGAGCATGAGTATTTCCTATATTATTATTAAGAAGCTCTGATGCTAAGTAGTCCTACTCCCCCCTCCCCACCTGAAAAGAAATCTGATCCAAATGCAAAACACAACCAGAGGAGTTTCAGTTTCGCTTTTGCTTTCACAGCAGCAAGTAGCTTTACTACAGAACAGTTGAGCTAAGCCTCACACAGACTCCTTCCTGTCTCCTTGCTCACACAGCAAATACTGTTTCAGTTTCCAAACACCTCTCAACTCTCTCACACACTAACAGGACCCTAGCCAGCTGAATACCAATGGATGCTGGTAGGCAGAGACAGATTTTTCCCCCTTATTTTCCTCCTCAGTTCAGATGAATCTGTTCCTTCTACTGTTAACACCAGTTAAAGGGAAAGGGGAAAAAAGCAGGAAAATATTTACAGATGCGATTATGAAAACACAAGTAAGGGAAGCTGCCTGTTTCTCCCATGGCCAGTTCTATGTGCCATGCTCCAGAGTCAGTTCACCTGACAGCTTGGTCATCCTTCAGCCAGACAGCAAAACCAGGAATGTTGTTTACAGGGAGGTCCTGAGCGATTCATCTGAGGGACGTATTGAAAATCTATGCTGTGCAAATAATGTCCTCATCTATAACAGAAACTTAGCTTACCATCTCTAATGAAATAATACAGTCCCCTTTTTAAGTACTCATTAATTTTCAAGCTTTAAGTGTCAATTTATCAAGCCCCATCACGTAGTTTCGTAGCGAAGCATGGGCATCAGCTAGTTAAAAAATAAAGCAGATTATTAAAATCCAAAGGAAGTGGCCGTATTGAGCATGTAATCACGGTACTTTGGGCTAGAAAATAAATTCCAGTCCTCTATTTTGCGCTCGATTAGGAGATCAAACATTCCCGCCTTGCAAAGGCTGAGAAATGATTTTCCCAGGGAATTTTCTCATCTTCGTTTTCTTCCTTTCGGCCAATGGCTCAGACTACTAGATCAATCAATGATAGACAGAGCGATAGATCAGTTGATCCAGAAGTGGGATTACTTTACTGAAAGGCAGTGAAGGTTTTGCAGAATCAATGAACTTGATAAAACGTCCCCAAATATTTCTTCAGTGAAAGCAATTTTCAGATTTGCCCATTTTCTCACCTAAAATTAGGACTTGTGTGACGTACAGCCATTTAACGTGGTGCATATCTTTGCTTTGGTAATTTGGGAACAATGGAACAGAATAACAGAGTTGGTAGGGATCTTGGAGGTCTTCTAGTCCAACCCCCGGCTCAGACAGGAAGCCCTATAACATTTATTTTATTATTTATTTATTATTTATTAAACGCTCTTATAGGCCGCCCAATCCCGTGGGACTCAGGGCGGCGTACAGCATGAATAAGAACGTACATTTAAAAACAATCATAATTTAAATTAAAATATAATTAAAAAGAACATTATAAACACAACATTCAGGGGGAATCTGATTGTCCTATTCACCCCATCTGCCGGAAGAGCCATGTTTTTAAGGCTTTACGGAAGGCCAGCAGGGTGGGGATAGTCCGGATCTCTGGTGGAAGTTGGTTCCAGAGGGACGGGGCTCCCACAGAGAAGGCCCTCCCCCGTGGCCCCGCCAGTCGGCATTGTTTGGCCGACGGGACCCGGAGGAGGCCCTCTCTGTGGGACCTAACCGGTCTTAGGGAGGTATGTGGTAGGATGCGGTCCCGCAGGTAACCTGGCCCTGAGCCATGTAGGGCTTTAAAGGTAACGACCAACACCTTAAATTGCAACCGGAGACTAATTGGTAGCCAATGCAGCTGGCGAAGGAGAGGTGTTACGTGGGTGTATCTTGGTACACCCACTACAGCTCGCGCAGCTGCATTCTGTACCAGCTGGAGTCTCCGGATGCTCTTCGAGGGTAGCCCCATGTAGAGCGCGTTACAGTAGTCTAGCCGTGAGGTGACAAGGGCATGAGTGACTGTGAGCAAGGCCTCCCTCTCCAAGTAAGGTCGCAATTGGTGCACAAGACGGATTTGTGCAAAGGTCCCCCTAGCCACAGCTGAAAGATGTTGCTCCAATTTTAGCTGTGGGTCTAGGAGGACACCCAAATTGCGAACCTGTTCTAAGGGAGTCAATTTTTCTCCCCCGAGAACCAAGGAGGGACAGTCGACATAGTCCTTGGGAGGCAATATCCAGAGCCACTCAGTCTTGTCTGGGTTGAGCCTGAGTCTGTTCACTCCCATCCAGACCCTCACATCGTCCAGGCAGCGGCACATTACATCAACTGCTTCACTGAACTGACACGGGGTGGAGATGTACAACTGGGTATCGTCAGCATACTGCTGATACCTCACCCCATGTCGTCGGATGATCTCGCCCAGCGGTTTCATGTAAATGTTAAACAGGATGGGCGAGAGGACCGAGCCCTGTGGCACCCCGCAAACCAGGGGCCTAGGGGTCGACCTCTGTCCTCCTGTCAACACCGACTGCATCCTGTCAGAGAGGTAGGAGGAGAACCACCGTAAAACAGTGCCTCCCACTCCCATCTCCCCAAGACGACGCAGAAGGATACCATGGTCAATGGTATCGAAAGCCGCTGAGAAATCAAGTAGCACCAGGATGGAGGAATAACCCCCATCCCGGGCTCGCCAGAGATCATCCATCAGTGCGACCAAAGCAGTCTCCGTACTATAGCCGCGCCTGAAACCCGATTGAAAGGGATCCAGATAATCAGTATCCTCCAAAAGCCGCAGGAGTTGGAGCGACACCACCTTCTCAACAACTTTACCCAAAAAGGGTAAGTTGGAGACTGGACGGAAGTTCTTTAAATCCGCTGGGTCCAGGGAAGGCTTCTTCAGGAGGGGCCTCACCACCGCAGCTTTTAAAGGCTGTGGGATGGATCCCTCTCTCAAAGAAGCGATCACAACCGCCTGGAGCCAGCCGCGTGTCACCTCCCTGCTGGCAGAAACCAGCCAGGAGGGGCACGGGTCCAATAAACAAGTGGAGGCGCTCATCGCTCCTATGGCCTTGTCCACATCCTCAGGAGTGACAGGTTCAAACTCGTCCCATATAACAGGACTAAGACTCACCCCTGTCATCTCGGCTTGCCCTGTCCAAATGGAGTCCAGCTCTGTCCGAATCTGAACGACTTTGTCCGCCAGAAACTGAGAAAATTCCTCAGCTCTGCCCTGCAAGGGATCTTCAGCTCCCTCCTTAGCTAGGAGGGAGCGAGTCACCCTAAACAGGGCGGCTGGGCGGGAGTCGGCGGACGCAATAAGAGCGGAAAAATACGTGCATTTTGCCGCCCTTATCGCCACTAAGTAAGAATTAATGTAAGTTCTTAAAAGTGTCCGGTCAGACTCAGCTTTACTGGCTCTCCATCATCGCTCTAGGCGTCTCTTTAGGCGCTTCATCTCCCGGAGCTCCTCAGTAAACCAAGGAGCCCTCCGGGATCCGCTGCCACGGAGAGGCCGCAAAGGCGCAATCCGATCTAAGGTCAGATAAATGGCCTTCCAATTTCTTCATAAACACCTCCAGTGTTGGAGCAACCACAATTTCTGGTGGCAAGTCATTCCACTGATTAATTGTTCTCACTGTCAGGAAATTTCTATTTACTTGTAGGTTGTTTCTCCTTGAATAGTTTCCATCCATTGCTTCTTGGAACACTTCTATTATGTCACCCCCTAGTCTTTCTTTTCATGAAAGTAGACATACCCGATTCCAGCAATGGTAAAACAGCAATGTTTTAGCCTCCAGTCCACTAATAATTTTTGTTGCTCTTCTCTGCACTCTTTCTAGAGTCTCAAAATCTTTCTTACATCCGGCAACCAATACTGGATGCAATATTCCAAGTGTGGTCTTATCAAGGCATTATAAAGGGGTACTAACAGTTCATGTCATCTTGATTCTATCCCTCTTAATGCAGCCTATGATTCTGTTGGGGTGTTGTTGTTTTTTTTGGCAACTGTAGCATACTGCTGACTCATGTTTAAGTGGTTGTCCACTAGGACTCTACAAGATCCTTGTTGCACTTACTACTGTTGAGCCAGCTATCACCTATTCTATGCCAGTGCACTTGGTTTTTCTTTCCTAAATGTAGACCCTTACATTTCTCACTGTTCATTTCATTTTGTTAGATGGGGCCCAATCTGTCGCTCCTTCTATATCTCAAGCTTATCTTCTGGAGTGTTGTTATGAGCCGAGGTGGCGCAGTGGTTAGAGTGCAGCACTGCAGGCTACTTCAGCTGACTGCTAGCTGCAGTTCAGCTGTTCAAATCTCACCGGCTCAAGGTTGACTCAGCCTTCCATCCTTCTGAGGTCGGTAAAATGAGGACCCAGATTGTTGGGGGCAACAGGCTGAACTCTGTAAACCGCTTAGAGAGGGCTGTAAAGCACTATGAAGCGGTATATAAGTCTAAGTGCTAAGTGCTATTATTCCTGTCAATTTGGTGTTTTCTCCAAATTTGATGAGTTCCCCTTCTATCCTCTTGTATAAATCATTGATGAAGATGAACAGATCTTGCGAATCCTCCTGTTCTGTTCTTTTTTCCCTGTTCAGGAGAGTCTTGTATCCTTCGAGGAGGTGGCTGTGTCTTTCTCTGAGGAGGAATGGTCTCAGCTGGATCCTGACCAGAAAGAGCTGCATTCGGAAGTCATGCTTGAAAACCATAGGAACGTGGTCTCTCTGGGTAAGAGTTTTCTAGTCCCCAATCAGAAAGTTCAAGAAGGCAGATTATAGTTAGTTTTTTAAAAAAAAAAACACTATTATGAGATCTCGTCTCCTGGGAGGGAGAAGGAAGGGATCTGGCCTTCTCGTGCTCCAAGGAATGAAAGAATGTCTCTGCTTAGATGCTTTCTCTGCCATTTCTTATCTCCATTTTTCCATTTCTATTTGAACTTATCTGTGGGGGATGAAAAGAACGAGGTGTGCTTTTATGTATCCTCTGGAGGTCATGTGAGAGGAATGTGTTGTTATTTGTCCTCGGAAACTCCAAAATTGTGTGAGAACAGAACTTTCACACTCAGCCCATGGAAGAGCATTCTCCCAATCCATTTCAAGAACAAAGGCTTTGTGCAATGTCACTCAGAGCATCCTAGAGTACAGGTAATCCTCGAGTTACGACAGTTAACTTAGCAACCGTTCCAAGTTACGACCAGCCTTCCCCCAAGTACTTGAGACCCAGTCCCGAAATAGGAGTGTTGCAGCACCACGGCTATCGTTCATACTTACAAATGACTGCAGACACATTCGCCCTACATATTCCCCCACCCCCGTCCCGCCAGGACTTACCGTATTTTTCAGACTATTAGACGCACTTCTCCCCCCTCCCCCCCCCCCCAAAAAGTGAGTGGAAATATTTGTGTGTCTTATATTTATTTATTTATTTTGTTATTCTTATATGCCGCCCAACTCCCGAAGGACTCAGGGCGGCTTACAACAGGAAGAATACAAGAATAAACAAAATTATATGGAATTTAAAAAGAAATACAAAATTTAAAACAATTATTTAAAAACAACAACATCCATTCAGCACATACATACTTGGGGGGTAGGCTCAGGTGGAATTAAGCTGTCCCCCCCCCCGCCTGCAGGAAGAGCCATGTCTTGATGGCTTTTCGGAAGGCCAGCAGAGTGGGGATAGTCCGGGTCTCTGGGGGTAGTTGGTTCCCGAGCACGGGGCCAGCCACAGAGAAGGCTCTCCCCCTAGGGCCCGCCAGTCGGCATTGCTTGGCCGACGGGACCTGGAGGAGGCCAACTCTGTGGGCCCTAACCGGTCGGAGGGAAGTATGAGGCAGAATGCGGTCCCGAAGATATCCTGGTCCTAAGCCATGAAGGGCTTTAAAGATGGTGATCAACACCTTGAATTGGACCCGGAGACCGATGAGCAACCAATGCAGCTGGCGGAGTATCGGTGTCACGTGGGTGTACCTTGGCACACCCACCACAGCACGCGCAGCCGCATTTTGCACCAACTGAAGTCTCCGGATACTCTTCAAGGGTAGCCCCATGTAGAGCGCATTGCAGTAGTCCAAACGCGAGGTGACAAGGGCATGAGTGACCGTGAGTAGAGCCTCCTTCTCCAAGTATGGCCGCAACTGGTGCACCAGGCGAACCTGTGCAAAGGCCCCCCTAGCCACAGCAGAAAGATGGTGGTCCAATTTTAGCTGTGGGTCTAGGAGGACCCCCAAGTTGCGGACCTGGTCTGAGGGGGTCAATTTCGCACCCTCATAGACCAAGGAGGGGTAGTTGTCGTGAACCTTAGGTGGCAATATCCACAGCCACTCAGTCTTATCGGGATTTAGTCTGAGTCTGTTCCTCCCCATCCAGATCTTAACGTCGTCCAGGCATCGGCACATTACATCCACTGCCTCCCTGAAGTCAGACGGGGTGGTGATGTACAGCTGGGTGTCATCAGCGTACTGATGGAAACACACCCCATGTCTGCGGATGATCTCACCCAACGGTTTCATGTAGATGTTAAACAGGATGGGCGAGAGAACCGACCCCTGGGGCACCCCACATAATAGGGGCCTAGGGGACGATCTCTGCCCTCCTGCCAACACCGACTGCATCCGATCGGCGAGATAAGAGGAGAACCACCGTAAAACGGTGCCTCCCACTCCCAACTCGCCGAGCCGATGCAGAAGGATACCATGGTCGATGGTATCGAAAGCCGCTGAGAGGTCAAGTAGCACCAGGATGGAGGAGTACCCCCCATCCCGGGCCCGCCAGAGATCATCCATCAGGGCGACCAAGGCAGTTTCTGTATTGTAGCCGCGCCTGAAACCCGACTGATAAGGATCTAGATGATCTGTTTCATCCAGGAGCTGCAGAAGCTGAGTCACCACCACCTTCTCCACAACTTTCCCTAAAAAAGGTAAGTTGGAGACTGGACGATAGCTCTTCAAATCAGCTGGATCCAGGGAAGGCTTCTTCAGGAGGGGTCGCACCACCGCAGTTTTTAACGACTGCGGTACGGATCCCTCCCTCAAAGAAGCGATGATCACCGCCCGGATCCAGCCGCATGCCACCGCCCTGCTGGCCGAGACCAGCCAGGAGGGGCACGGGTCCAATAAACAGGTGGAGGTACCCATCGCTCCCATAGCTCTGTCCACATCCTCGGGAGAAACAGGCCCAAACTCATCCCACAAAGATGGACTAGGACTGGCCCCTGTCAACTCTATGGACTCTGCCCTGCCAGAGTCCAAGTCCGACCGGATCTGAGCGACTTTATCCGACAGAAACTCAGCAAATTCCTCAGCTCTGCCTTGCAAGTGTTCCTCGCTCCCCCCTTTTCCAAGGAGGGAGCGAGTCACCCTAAACAAGGCGGCTGGACGAGAATCTGCGGACGCAATAAGAGCGGAAAGATAGGATCGTCTTGCCGCCCTTATCGCCACTAAATAAGATCTGATGTAAATTCTTAATAGTGTTCGGTCAGACTCGGCTTTCTTGGTCCTCCAGCGGCGCTCCAGACGTCTCTTCTGGCGTTTCATCTCCCGGAGCTCCTCGGTAAACCAGGGAGCTTTCCGGGATCCACTGCCACGGAGAGGTCGCTTAGGCGCAATTCGGTCTAGAGCCCCTGATGCTGCGGTGTTCCAAGCAGCCACCAGGGAGTCAGCCGAGTTGTGTACCAGGGTTTCAGGTATTTCCCCAAGTTCCCTCTGGAATCCTTCCGGCTCCATTAGGCGCCTGGAGCGGAACCACCTAGTCGGTCCCGCCTCCCTGCGGGGGAGGAATGGGGTCGTGAAATCCAGCCTCAGTAGGAAATGATCTGACCATGACAGAGGGGTGATGACTATGTCCCTTATCTTCAGATCATCTCTCCACTGCGATTACGGGCCTGGGACGGGACAGGATGGGACACGCGGAGGCCAAAAACTATTTTTTTCTTCTTTTGCTTCTCTAAACCTAGGTGCGTTTTTGTCAGGCAGTGATTTTATATTGCCTGTTATAAGTATATGCAGAGAGATGCATCCCTATCAAATATAATGGTTTATTCCTGAGCACGTGATTAATATGTTCCTAGTACGCATGTGTACATTCCTTTCTTTGATCCGTCCTTCTTTTCCAGCTTCTGTAAGGAGCAAGACCTGTTTTTATAGCTAAGATGTGATTAATGAGAATTTATTGAGAATTTATTGTTTTTGTACCAAAATAAATATTTTCTAATTAGAACTTTAAACTGCGGTTTCTTTTTATAATGTCAGAGTTCCAGGGAAAGATCTATTTCCCCTCTGATGAGAGTTATTCTTATCTGTCAGTCTTATGGTCCGAAAAATATGGTACCTTGCGATGATGTGGAGCCATCGGTTCCTTTGCCTGCTTCGGTGCATTTGCAGAAAAAAGAGTCCTAAAGTAGTGACAGATACGTGAGATCAGTAGTGAGAAATCTAGCACTATTGATCTCACGTGATCTCACGCTACAGTGCTTTAGGCCTCTGTTCTTTGCTAACCAAGGCCTCCACGAGATCCAGGACAAAAATGCTTTGCCAAGAGAGGGAAGGCCTCTTGTTTTCAGAGCCTTTTGCCTTGGATCTCGTGCAGTCCTCAGTTCTTAAAAGAACGCAGGCCTAAAGTACTGCGGTGTGAGATCACACAAGATTAGTAGCCTGAGATCTTGCAGTAATGGTCTTGTGTGATCTTGCACTAAAGTACTTTAGGCCTCCGTTCTCTGAGAACTGACGCCTGTACGAGATCCGGCCAATGGGACTTTGCAAGCTGATGAGACTTTGGGGCAGAGAAAAAAACATTCTTGAAGCCTCCCAACCTTTCCAGTCTCAGCACGAACAGTGTTTACAAGCCAATGGGAGGTTTCAGCAAGGGATTTCGCTCCAAAGTCTCATCGCTGGGATCAAGGACCGGGCCGAGCGGGGTTCCTGCCCCCTATAAGGACACCGTGGAGCAGCTGCTCCAATGTACACCGGGGGAAAAGGAGCTTGTTTCAAAATTGTTTCAGTTCTCACAAGTCTCTGCTGAAATTAACACACCTCAATAAATCTTAAGTTTTCTCCAAATTCCTCCTTGGATGTTTCCCCTGATTATTGTGAAATTCAATGGTGAAAAAAGTAAGGTTCTACATTTAGGCAAGATAAACAAAATGCACAGGTATAGTATATGTGGTACCTTGCTCAATAATAGTAACTGTGAGAGGGGATCTTGATGATTAGGGGACTGGAGGCCAAAGCATAGGAAGAACGGTTGCAGGAACTGGGTATGTCTAGTTTAATGAAAAGAAGGACCAGGGGAGACATGATAGCAGTGTTCCAATATCTCAGGGGCTGCCACAAAGAAGAGGGAGTCAAGCTCTTCTCCAAAACACCTGAGCGTAGAACAAGAAGCAATGGGTAGAAACTAATCAGGGAGAGAAGCAACTTAGAATTAAGGAGAAATTTCCTGACAGTTACAACAATTAATCAGTGGAACAACTTGCCTCCAAGTTGTGAATGCTCCAACACGAGGTTTTTAAGAAGATGTTGGATAACCGTTTGTCTGAAGTGGTGGTAGGGTTTCCTGCCTAAGCAGGGGGTTGGACTAGAAGACCTCCAAGGTCCCTTCCATTTTTCTATTCTATTACTTAACTCAAAACTAACTCTGAGTGAGACTTGCATATATATAGATAATTGTAAAGAAAGAGATGTTTTCTAGATATTTTCAAAGCTTTCGTGACTCATGAATATAAAAATCATCATGTCTACTGTAGGCATGGAAACATACAACCTAATGGAATTTCGGAGAAATTCAGAAGAAAATCCACTTGACTTTCTACTCTTTCATCTTTTTCTCTAACCTTGTAATCATTTTCATTTCCCTTTTGCTTTGAAGGTAATAATGGGCAGGAGAATCAAGATTCCTCTGAATTGTTTCAAGTGATCAATGCTAAAGATGGAACGGAGAAGTATGGAATTCGAATGGAATTCGAAAGCCATGAGAGAAACCAGTCAAAGAATTGGAATCAGGAAAGCTCATCTTCCACTGATGCTCCGATGCAAGAATTTCTTGCCCAACAAGAGAAAATAAGGAAAAAATATATTGGAAAAAGTGTGAAGCTAATCAAAGCTAAAGTACAAGTAAATGAACACTATTTAACCCAAAACAAAGGAGAAGATGCTATACATATCGACATAGGGGAGAAGCCGTATAAATGCATGGAGTGTGGAAAGACCTTTGCTTACGGAAGTCATTTTATTTCCCATAAAAGGATCCACACAGGGGAGAATCCGTATAAATGCATGGAGTGTGGAAAGACCTTTGCTGAAAAACGTAATCTTATTTCCCATAAAAGGATCCACACAGGGGAGAAGCCGTATAAGTGCATGGAGTGTGGAAAGACCTTTGCTTACAGATTTCATCTTATTTACCATAAAAGGATCCACACAGGGGAGAAGCCGTATAAATGCATGGAGTGTGGAAAGACCTTTGCTCATGGAAGTCATCTTATTTCCCATGAAAGGATCCACACAGGGGAGAAGCCGTATAAATGCATGGAGTGTGGAAAGACCTTTGCTGAAAAACGTAATCTTATTTCCCATGAAAGGATCCACACAGGGGAGAAACCATATAAATGCATGGAGTGTGGAAAGACCTTTGCTGAAAAAGGTAATTTTACTTCCCATAAGATGATTCACACACGGGAGAAGCCGTATAAATGCATGGAGTGTGGAAAGACCTTTGCTCAAAGACGTCATCTTATTTCCCATAAAAAGATCCACACAGGAGAGAAGCCGTATAAATGCATGGAGTGTGGAAAGACCTTTGCTCATGGAAGTCATCTTATTTCCCATAAAAGGATCCACACAGGGGAGAAGCCGTATAAATGCATGGAGTGTGGAAAGACCTTTGCTCGGAGCAGTACACTTACTTCCCATAAAAGGATCCACACAGGGGAGAAGCCATATAAATGCATGGAATGTGGAATGACGTTTATTCGCAGCAGTGAACTTAGATATCACAAAAGTCTCCACACAGGAGAGAAACCATTTAAATGCATGGAGTGTGGAAATACCTTTGCTCGTAAAAGTATACTAACTTCCCATAAAAGGATCCACACAGGGGAAAAGCCATATAAATGCATGGAGTGTGGAAAGACCTTTGCTCAAAGAAGTTATCTTACTTCCCATAAATGGATCCACACAGAGGAGAAAATATATAGCAATAGCAATTCCACTTAGATGTACTGTATATACTACTCCACAATGCTTTACCACTTTATCTCTAAACAGTTTACAAAGTCAGCATATTGTCCCCAGCAATCTGGAGCCTCAATTTAGCGACCTCAGAAGGATGAAAGGCTGAATCAACTACTAAAAGTAATCTATAGGATTTGAAGATGTTTTCAATAAAATGTCAAATTGAAAGTTTTCAATTTCCAGTTTTTTAAAAATTCTCCATCCATTTTCTTGCTGAAATATTTTTTCTCATCCAGAATTTGCATTTCTTACTCAAACAAATAGTCACGCTTTTTATTTTGTAAAGCCACTGCCTTTTTTTAGCTATTCCACAAAGATTTTTAATGTTCCCAGATGCAAATGGGCTTATTATGAAAAACAAAACAAAACCCAGATTGAAAATGTTGTTCTTTGTCTAGGTGGCAACCAGATTAGATCCCAGCTTTAAATTACAAATAAAAAATTGAATGTTTATTTATTTATTTATTTGTGAGATTTATATACCGCCTCACAGTGCAAGCACTCTCTAAGCGGTTTACAGCAGTAAGCAATGTATATTTATATTGCCCCCAACAATCTGGGTCCTCATTTTACCTACCTCGGAAGGATGGAAGGCTGAGTCAACCTTGAGCCGGTGAGATTTGAACCGCTCACCTGCGGATCAGTGTCAGCTAAAGTGGCCTTTAACCTGCCTCTAACCGCTGCGCCACCTCGGCTCTGTTAATGTTCTTTAGCATTATAGAATTAACAGTTATTAAAAACAATCCAACAATGAGAAACACTGTTAGCAAAGAACTCTGAGATGGAACGGATCTTTTAAGGATCCTCTTGGGGGACTCACCCAGACACCTCCCCCCCATTAATCCATCTAAGAATTGTACCCGTTAGAGGATTTGGTGATGGAGGAGATCAAGAGGAATCTCGTCCTGGGATCTGCCTGATCATCTCAGCCTCCATCTGCCCCACCTTCCCTTTCCCCAAG
Source organism: Diadophis punctatus similis (assembly GCA_023053685.1). Taxonomy (NCBI): domain Eukaryota; kingdom Metazoa; phylum Chordata; class Lepidosauria; order Squamata; family Dipsadidae; genus Diadophis; species Diadophis punctatus. The sequence continues at coordinate 254,587,634 of JALIGW010000002.1, forward strand.
ATCCCCCCACGTCCCTTGCACACTCCCGCCCCCCATCCCGGGCAAGCTGCCATCTGGGACTCGGACCCCTCCCCACCTGGAAGGAGGCTGGCCAGCTGCAGGCAGAGACTGGTCTGGGGGGTGTCTCCCTCTACATTTCCCCAAATCCCCCCCCCTCAGCAAGGATCTTGGCATGGCCCTGGCAAAGCCTTGGTGCATCTTGCAATCAAAGGGTTGCCAGGGCTCTGGACACTGTCAGTCCCAGGTGGCATCTGAAGTAACCAACTTGGTCTTCCGTTCTGGGTCCTTCTGTGCCTCTCGTGTGCCTCCCTCTCCTGCATCGCGATGGGCTTTTACCCTGTGGAGATCGAGGTCCAGTGGCTGAATGGGCGGCCGGAGAAGGAGGGTGTGGCCTTTGGGTAGGAGCTCCAGAATGGAGACTGGATCTACCAGCTGCAGGTGATGCTGGAGACCCAGACCCAGCAGGGGGACCTCTATGCTTGCCAGGTGGGGCACGCCAGCCTGGAGGCCCCCATCACCATCCATCCCCTCTTCCTCTGGGGACCCCATCCTGCCCTGAGAAGGGAGAGACCCTCCTTTGGGGAGAGCCAGAATGGACCCTCCTGGGGGAAAGTGGGCCCGATCCTCCTGCTCAGGTGAGGCTCCTTCTCCTTCCCCAGAGCCCCGTTCCTCCAGCTCTGCCAGGAGCAAACTCTGGATGGGCATTATGGGACCGTGATAGGAATGGCCTTCCTGGCCTTCCTGTGGGGCTCTTCTACCCGAAGAGCAAGAAAGGTGAATCTAAGGGGCTGGAGGAGAGGTGGGGAAGGGACCATCTAGGGGAGGCCTCCCATCAAGCTTAGCAGGTGCCCAAGAGGGTCCTCTTGAGAAATATTTTTGGGAACTTCTGTTCTTGGAGTGTTTATTAAGGGAAGATTGTGCAACCTATTATGGGATATCGATGGGGAGGGGATCCCTCTGAGTCCTCCAGCCCATGGGGGTTTCATGGCAACCCTGGAGGGAAGTCTGGACTTCCTTTTGCCTCCCCCCGCCCCGATCCTGCCTGTAGGGGGCGCTGCTGCTGATGAATAAAGGGGAGGCGCAGTCCCACAGCCGCCGAGGATGTTGTGGGGGTCTGTGAGTGGGCTGAAATGGGGGGGGGTGTCCTTGGGCGCTTTCATGCGCGCACTCACACAATTAATTTGTGGGTGGAAGTGCCCCTTCCCCAATCATGTGGGCTCAGTCTCCCTCCCTGTCAAAGGGGCTGCCGGAGGGCCGCTTTCCCCCCCAGCGCTGTGGGGTTTTCTGACCCACCGCAAATGGCAGCTCGGGTTTTGGTTCAAGAACGGCTGTAGTTGATCTCAATGGGGGAGGGGGAAATCAGGGGGGGAGAGAACCCTGTTTGAGCAGGGGGTTGGACTAGAAGACCTCCAAGGTCCTTCCAGCTCTATTCTGATTCAAAAATCCCTCCCTCCTTCCTTCCTTCCACTTGATTGAACTCCCGTGGGAGGAAAAGCTCTGAATTGGAGGAGTATAAACTATGACCTAAGGAAAAAAGAAATAAATGAAAATCCCCCCCGTCACGTAGTGAATATTGCCAGTTGTATGTCTATGCAGGGTGATGCATCCCTATCCTATTATGGTACATTCCAATACAAACAGGACATGTGATGTGATCTTCTGCGCATGTATGCATTCCTGATTCTCCATTATTATTATTATTATTATTATTATTATTATTATTATTATTATTATTATTATTATTATTATTATTATTATTATTATTATTATTATTATTATTATTATTATTATTATTATTATTATTCCGCCTTTGATTCTGACCGGGAGCGGTCACGATTTATTAGCAAGATGTAACTATTAATGATTGATTGTTTTTGTACCGAAATAAATATTTTCTATTAGACTTTTCATCTCGGCTTTATTTCTAAATGTCTGAATTCCAAGAAAAGATCCACATTGCCTCTATGAGATTTATTCTCACCTTAACACCCTCCACACAGATGAACTGGACCAGCCCCCCCCCTCCGATTCCTGCGCAGCCTCCAAATGGCCCTGCTTCTTCTTTGGGGGGGGGGGAGAAAACTCTTTCCTCCGATTTTCCCTGGGAGATTTTTTTCCCAGCTGAGGGGAGGGCAAAAATGCTCCCCCACCCCTTTTTAGGAAAATGTCCCACTCTGAGACCGGCCCCAGGAAGGGCCGGGGAGACCAGGCAGCACTTTGGGGGAGAGGGGAGCTCCAATCTGGATCCAGGCCGAGAGTCGGATGTGTGTGTGTGGGGGGGGGGGAACTGGGACCCCAGATCTGCCAGAGACCATCCTGAGGATACTCAGACTATGGAAAAAGAGATTTTCCCCCGAGGAATATTGGAGAAAGAGCCACTTCTGGATTTGGCCACTTTCAGCCGCAGCCCTTTGGCCTCCCAGCCCCTCCCTGACTGTGGGGTTACACCGTCTCTGGGTGATGCCCGGGCAGGGGGGGGCTGAGTCTCCAATCCCACGACCCACGAGGTCCTCCCCCTGGAGTAGCCCCTCCCTCCGCTGCTCCTGGGGGATTCCTCTCTCCCTTCTCCTGCTCAGTCAGCCCACCACCACCACCCCAGTCCCCGTTTCAGGGATCCTTTTCCTCCCCCCAAGTTAGCTAGAAAGAGCCTGGAAGAGCCCCTTTCAGAAAAGGACCAGGCCCCCGGGGCAGTTTGGGAACCTCAGCGGACGTCTAGTCCACCCCTCCGTGCACACAGAGGAAAATGTAGCTGAAAATCGTGAAGAGAGCAAAGAAAAAGGAGGGTCCCTTCTGGGCCTGCCCTGAACCACCCCTTGAGCTGCAGCCCCCCTCCCACTTTCACTTTCGTTCTCTGCCCCGAACTCTCCCTCCGCCTTCGGGTGACGTCACAAAGGACTCTGCCTGGAGACCGATGACGCCGAACCAAGGAGAATTCCCATTGGTCCTGTCGCTCTTTCTGTCCGCCCCATCTCAAAAGGGCGCGAAAAACCCTTCATCCCCTCTACACCCACCCCCATTCCTCCTCTGGGACTGGAAGCATCTGACCGACACAAACAGAGACACACAAAGAGACACAAACGTTCATTAAATGGGAAGATTCTGCCGTAGGAAGAGCTGCTGCCCTCGATGATAAGGATGGGGGAGGGGCAGCCCCGCAGCCAGCAAGGACTTGGGGGTCACACACAGACAACAAAATAGTAGGTTTTATATAGCGAGGATGGATTATATTATTCATGTTATTTTCTGTTGCTTCTTTCTTCGTTGTTTGTTTTTCTTCTAATGATTGTTGTAAAACAAAAGAGATATATGTAGAGATATAAAAACATATATATAGAAAGATATTTAGAAATATAAATGATACGCTAAACTGCTTAATGTAAAATAATTACACCTTTTTATGTTTTGTTTTTTCTGTGGGGTTTGTTAGGTTTGTACAGTGCGTACTTTTTTAAAAAATTGCATCTATTCTTATATAGCAATAGCACTTAGACTTATATACCGCTTCATAGTGCTTTACAGCCCTCTCTAAACGATTTACAGAGTTCAGCATATTGCCCCCAACAATCTGGGTCCTCATTTTACCCACCTCAGAAGGATGGAAGGCTGAGTCAACCTTGAGCCGGTGAGATTTGAACAGCTGAACTGCTGAACTGCAGTGCTGCATTTTAACCACTGCGCCACCTCGGCTCATATATACAATTGTATATATGTAGTTATGTTTATACTTGTTTTGTTTGTTATGTTTTATGTATTTTTAAAACTATTTAATAAAAACTATTTTATAAATGGGAAGATTCTGCCGTAAAAAGAGCTGCTGCCCTCGATGATAAGGGTGGGGGAGGGGCAGCCCCGCAGCCAGCAAGGACTTGGGGGTCACACACAGACACCCCCCAAATGGGAGGGAAGCCACGGAAAACCCTCAGCCATATGGGGGAGAGGCACCGCTTCGCTTCAGGGGAGAAAAAGGTGATTCCCCTCTTTAAAACATGCGTCTCTCTTGGTCGGAACGTCTGGGCGAACCTGCCCCTTCTGGTTTCCCGCCCCTCAACCCCCCCTTTCTGTGGGTCAGGGGTTTCCCCTTTTCCCTGGAAAGAGGTAGGAGCGTATTTGGAGGAATAGAAACGAATAGGAGTAGGAATGGGAGAAGAGAAGAGAAGAGAAATAGGAATGGAATGGGATAGGATAGAATAGGAATTGGAATAAAATAAAATGAGCTGGAAGAGACCTTGGAGGTCTCCTAGTCCAGCCCACTGCTCAAGGAGAATTGCACAATGTAGTAGTGGTGGTGGTGGTGGTTGTGGTAATGGTGGTGGTGGTGATAACAACAGAGTTGGAAGGGACCTTGGAGGTCTTCTAATCCAAACCCCTGCTTAGGCAGGAAACCCTACTCTACTTCAGACAAATGGTTATCCAACATCTTCTTAAAAACTTCCAGTGTTGGAGCATTCACAACTTCTGGAGGCAAGCTGTTCCACGGATTAATTGTTCTGACAGGAAATTTCTCCTTAGTTCTAAGTTGCTTCTTTCCTTCTTTAGTTTCCACTCATTGCTTCTTGTTTTACCCTCAGGTGCTTTGGAGAATAGATTTAGACTCCCTCTTTGTGGCAACCCGACATATTGGAACACTGCTATCATGTCTCCCCTAGTCCTTCTTTTCATTAAACTAGACATGCTCAATTCCAGCATCCTTCTTTATATGTTTTAGCCTCCAGTCTCCTAATCATCTTTGTTGCTCTTCTCTGCACTCTTTCTAGAGTCTCAACATCCTTTTTACATCGTGGCAACCAAAACTGAATGCAGTATTTCAAATGTGGCCTTACCAAGGCATGATAAAGTGGTATTAACACTTCGCGTGATCTTGATTCTGTCCCTCTGTTAATGCAGCCTAGAACTGTATTGGCTTTTTTGGCAGCTGCTGCACACTGCTGGCTCATATTTAAATGGTTGTCCACTAGGACTCCCAAGATCCCTCTCACAGTTACAACTGTTGAGCAAGGTACCACATATATTGTACCTGTGCATTTTGTTTTTCTTGCCTAAATGTAGAACCTTACTTTTTTCACCATTGAATTTCATTTTGTTAGATAGCACCCAATGTTCAAATCTGTCAAGATTCTTCTGTATCTTGAGCCTATCTTCTGGAGAGTTCGCTATTCCTGCCAGTTTGGTGTCATCTGCAAATTTGATGAGTTCCCGATCTATCCCCTCGTCCAAGCCTAGCTGCTGCGGCCTAGAGGTAGAGCTCTTGCCTCACAATCAGGAGGTTGTGAGTTCAGTCCTAGGTAGAGGCAGATGTAGGGTCTCCTGCTTGGGCAGAGGGTTGGACTAGATGACCTGCAAGGTCCCTTCCAACTCTGTTAAACTGTAAGTCATTGATGAAGATGTTGAAGAGTACTGGGCCTAAAACAGAGCCTTGGGGTACTCCATTGCATACTTCCCTCCATGTATTTATATTTTATTTTATTTATTTGTCAAACAAGTATAGCAGGGGTCTCCAACCTTGGCAACTTTAAGACTTATGGACTTCAACTCCCAGAATTCCTCAGGCAGCTTTGTTGGCTGAGGAATTCTGGGAGTTGAAGTCCACAATTCTTAAAGTTGCCAAAGTTGGAGACCTCTGATGTATAGGATAGTAGTAAATTAGTAAATTGTATGCCAAACACCTAAACTATAAACTTCAGGATTGGCTAATTTCAGGGGGGATAATCAAAGACGAATAAGCCGGTTTTAGAAGATCTATGGTGGATCGTATCTTGGTACTTCACCACCTGGTTCAAAAATACACATATTTAAAAAATTCTCTCTTTTTGTGGCCTTCCTTGATTTTAAGCAGGCTTTTGATTCAATATCCAGGAACACCCTCTGGGAGAAATTAAAATGCCCTACTATCGATAAACACCTCCTTTTCCTCATGCAAAAATTGTATGCCAATTCCACCTTGAAAGTGAGGTGTAATCCTCAAGGGACTTTAACCGACGCAGTAAGGGTATATAAAGAGGTATGGCAGGGATGCATCCTGTCCCCCTCCCTTTTTAACTTCTATATTAACCCCCTGATCGATCTCTTACAGAACTCTGATCTACATCCTCCTAACCTAGCACAACGCAAAATTGCGATTCTCCTATATGCCGATGCTGCTGCTATTATTTCACAAACTCCCATAGGACTGAAGAGATCAATTAGGGCAACACTTGGCTATTGTAGACAGAACAAGTTGGTCCTTAACTTTGATAAATCAACAATTTTAGTTTTTGCTAAAAGACCTAGCCAATACTTTTGGAAAATAGAAGGGCATAGTTTGGAACAGGTTAGGACATTTAGATACCTTGGGGTGGTCTTCCACTCGCAAGGGACATGGAAGGCACACCTGGATCATACATTGCAAGCAGACAATAGGTCCTCAAATGCAATTAAACATTTCTTTTACACAGGTGGAGGTCAATTAGTACCTGCTGCCTTAAAACTTTTTGAGGCCAAAACATTGGCGCAAATTCTATATGGGGCACAAACAGGAATCCTTGCAGAGACAGACTTGCTAGAAACCATACTAACCAAATTCCTGCGAGTCATCTTAGGTGCACCTAAAGGTACTTCAAATGCCCAGTTAAGAATTGAGGCATGCCTCAATTTCAGGTAAGAGCCTGGAAGATGATGATCATTCATTGGCTAAAAATGCATATCTTTCCAGAGGGACTGTCCCCCGCTAATGTTGATTGACAACTTCCCCTCTCCCTGGAAACAGGTGATAGACCACAAGCTGGGCTCTTATGGGCTCTCACCTGTATTCTTAATGTCCCTAGGCTTGGACAAAGAAAGCAAGTAGTAATCAATAGAATGATTACAATGTCCACAAGAAAAAAAATTAGTTACAGAATTATAGCTGTCAACTTGGGCCAATTTTTTTGAGGTATCTCTAACAATTTTTGGAAAAATATATTTACTCACATACTTATTGGCGCTCCACTCACGTAAACTAGGGAGTGACCCTAACGATCTGAGAACATGTATTTTCTTAACAGGGCCATTATTATCCACTATTAATATTAGTACTACCGTATTTTTAATATATTGTAATCAATGAAGTCTATTGCTGGTCTATGACCGTAATAATGTTATATTCTATTCTATTCTATATGGCTTCTACGTTGTGTGGGTCCTTTTTTAAAAAAAAATTATAATTATGTTAAAAAAACCAAAGAAACATACAAACAAACAAAAACATGTGTAAATATATGTATATACAAATAAAGTATCAAATATGTGTGGGTCCTTTTATTGCAGTTAAGATTACTATTCGTAATAAAACCTTTTCCACACAGCATACATTTATAAGGTTTCTCCCCTGTGTGAAACCTTTTATGGTCATTAAGATAACGGTCTGTAGAAAAATTATTTCCACATTCCATGCATTTATAAGGCTTCTCCCGTGTGGATCCTTTCATGGGTCTTAAAATACGTCTTCGTAGAAAAACTCTTTCCACACTCCATGAATTTATGTGGCTTCTCCCCTGTGTGGATCTTTTTATGGAAAATAAGGTCACTGCTCTTAGGGAAGCTCTTTCCTCATTCCGTGCATTTATATGGCTTCTCTCCTGTGTGGATCCTTTTATGAACAGTAAGAAAAGAAGTTTCACAGAAGCGCTTTCCACACTGTTCACTTATACAGCTTCTCCCCTGAATGGATCCGAGAATGGAAAGTAAGAGAATTAATGTAAGTGAAGCTCTTTCAACACTCCATGCATTTATATAGCTTCTCCCTTGTATGGATCCTTTTATGACGAGTAAGAGAATAACTTCGAGAGAAACTCTTTCCACACACTGTGCATTTATAGGGCTTCTCTCCTGTATGGATCCTTTTATGAAGAGTAAGAAAAACATTTTGAGAGAAGCTCTTTCCACACTCCATGCATTTATAGGGCTTCTCTCCTGTGTGGATTCCTTTATGAACAGTAAGAGAAGAACTGTAGAAGAAGCTCTTTCCACACTCTGTGCACTTATATGGCTTCTCCCCTGTATGGATTAGAGAATGGGAAGTAAGAGACTTACTATAAGAGAAGCTCTTTCCACACTCTGTGCACTTATATGGCTTCTCCCCTGTATGGATTCGAGAATGGGAAGTAAGAGACTTACTATGACAGAAGCTCTTTCCACACTCCATGCATTTATAGGGCTTCTCTCCTGTATGGATCCAGAAATGCGAAGTAAGAGCATAACTAACAGTGAAGCTCTTTCCACACTCCATGCACTTATATGGCTTCTCTCCTGTATGGATCGAGTAATGGGAAGTAAGAGAATTACTATGAGAGAAGCTCTTTCCACACTCTGTGCACTTATATGGCTTCTCCCCTGTATGGATCCGGAAATGGGAAGTAAGAGAATTACTATAAGAGAAGCTCTTTCCACACTCCATGCATTTATAGGGCTTCTCCCCTGTGTGGATTCGATTATGAACAATAAGAGAAGATATTCCACAGAAGCTCTTTCCACACTCTGTGCACTTATATGGCTTCTCCCCTGTATGGATCCTTTTATGAAGAGTAAGGAAAGAACTTTCAGAGAAGCACTTTCCACACTCCATGCATATATAGGGCTTCTCTCCTGTATGGATCCTTTTATGAACAATAAGAGAAGAAGTTCCACAGAAGCTCTTTCCACACTCTGTGCACTTATATGGATTCTCTCCTGTATGGATTCGAGAATGGGAAGTAAGAGAATTACCATGAGAGAAGCTCTTTCCACACTCCATGCATTTATAGGGCTTCTCTCCTGAATGGATCCTTTTATGACGAGTAAGAGAAGAACTGTGGGAGAAGCTCTTTCCACACTCCATGCATTTATAGGGCTTCTCTCCTGTATGACTCCTTTTATGAACAATAAGAGAAAAAGTTCCACAGAAGCTCTTTCCACACTCTGTGCACTTATATGGATTCTCTCCTGTATGGATTCGAGAATGGGAAGTTAGAGAATTACGAAGAGAGAAGCTCTTTCCACACTCCATGCATTTATAGGGCTTCTCTCCTGTATGGATCCGGAAATGCGAAGTAAGAGAAGTACTAAAAGTGAAGCTCTTTCCACTCTCCATGCATTTATAGGGTTTCTCTCGTGTGTTAATGTTTCTGTGACGTGTAAGTTGACTCTGTTCAGGAAAACCTTTACCACACTCCATGCATTTATATCTTTTCTCTGCTTTGTGGATCCTTTTATGGTAAATATATTGACTGTTCTTAATAAAGCTCTTTCCACACTCCATGCATTCATATGTCTTCTCTCCTGCGTAGATCCTTTTTTGAGATATACGAGACCCATTTTCATGTGGAAGAGACAGGTTCCATTTATAGTTTTTTCCATTGTCTCTACATATATCTCCTTTGATTTGGATTTGATCGTGTTTATTTGCATCTAATTTGTTTATGAATACTTTCATACATTTTCCAGTATATTTCTTTTCTATTTTTCCTTTTTGGGCCACAGAGGCTTTCATTGATGCATGGACAGAAGATGAACTTTCCTGATTGCAATTATTTGACTGGTTTTTCTCATGGCTTTCCACTTCCATTAGAATTGTAGGGTTCTTCATACTGTATCCACAACTGATCATTTGGAATAGTTCTCTGGAATCTTCATCTTCCTCCCCATTATTACCTTCACAAGAAAAGTAAAATGAAAATAACTTTAAAAGAGCTAAGCATAGGAAGATAGAATATAATGAAAAACAAACTGCTTCAAACTTCTTAGTTGCAAAGAAGCCCTTCAAAATTTAATTGGGACTTTCTTGATTAAAATTTTGGAAGATACATTTATGTTTGTATGGCAAGAGAAAAACCATGGATTAAATATCAAATTTTCCAAATTTCTAAGGAAATGGAAAGATTTGTTTTCCCAATTTGAAATTGGACTTTGTATTCTGCTGTGAGCTTTGTATAAGAAGTGGGAGTTGCTCAGATATAAAGAGAATTTTAGATGTAGGAAGACATGACTGTGCTTTGGATTTCATGGATATTTGTGGTATGATAAATTTAGGATCAATCTAGGTTGTAAAACCATAATATTACAAATGCCACATTGAGAATATGAAACAGATATAAACTCAGGCTGTGCCCTAAAACATCCTAATGATTTTCAGAAGAAAAAAAGCTGAAAGGAAAGACAATGGATAACATATAAGAATGGAAAAAGCGTATAGTTCTCATATATTGTTGAACAACATAAAGCAGAATTTGAATCTCAGTTGTGTAGAAAAGATGAATATGTAATTGCTAAAACCTCTACACAAACTGAGGAATATGAAAATCAACAGAAAAATATTCAAAAGTGTATAAATGTACAGGAAAAGATCCTGTCTTGTGTTTTTTGAACCCGAAATAAGTGCTTGGGCTTATTTTCGGGGAGAACTTATTATGTGCATGGAGCACACGGCTCCTCTTGCCATCTTACCTGATTTCCAGCTCTGTCTCCCTAACCTTAACCAGAAGAAACGGTGTAGACAGGCTGCACATGGGGTTTAATATTTTCGAGAAGGGCTTATTTTCAGGGGGGGATTATTTTAGCGCATGCGCTCAAAAGCCCGATTGTGCCTATTATCCATGAAGGTCTTATTTTCAGGGAAACAGGATATTATTGGAAATGTGGACAAGATAAAGGATCTTGTCCACATACTTTGGTGGCCTTGTAAAAAAGCTAGAAAACTTTTGATTCAGTGATACAGAGAACTTTAAAGATTAATATCCAACTGAAATCAGAACACTTTATTTTGGCACTAATCAACAGTCATAGAGGATTGATTCTGATTATGATAACCGTAGTGAGAGTATTACAGACAAAAAAACTAGAAGGTTTCTATAATAATTAGAATGGTGGGATGGTTGAAGAAGATGAAAGAATTTTCAATGATGACTAGGCTCTGATCAGGGAAAAGATAGTATCTATATTTATTAGTGATTGGAAACCCCGATGGACTTTTGACTGAAAAAAGGAAAAAATGTACTTTATGTTTATGTTTGAAGATTAGAAAGGATAAATTATGTAAAGGAGGAAACATTGATGTAAGTTTAGAAAGGGGGTAAATATAACTATAACTTTCTTTTTTCTCTTTTTTTATTTTATACTTTTTTCTTATTCATTAATCACATTACACTATCTTCTTTATTTTCTTTTCAAAATTTGTAGTTTTTATTCTGACAAAAATTCTTGCATATTCTCACCCAAAGAGGCCACGTTCCTATGATTTTCCAGCATGACTTCCCGATACAGTGCTTTTTGCTCCACATCCAGCTGAGACCACTCCTCCTCGGAGAAAGACACAGCCACCTCCTTAAAGGACACAAGACCTTCCTGAATGAGAAGGAAACCAAACAAAAATCAGCAGTGAAAGAAAGCCATCACATTTTTTTTTCTGGGTCTGTCTGTCTGTCTGTCTGTCTGCCTGCCCGCCTGTCTGTCTATCCCCATGCATCAACAAGACTTTCGGCACCTGGAGAGAATCAACTGGTATGGGCCATGGAATTCCCACCTATCAATCACTCCAACCCACCCAGTGTTTGCAGAAGAAAATGTGTGTCTGTGTTCTTGTTACCATTTACGTAAAAGGCTTGTTGTGTCCCCAGAACAAATAATCCATATTCAAAACCTTCATTAAAGTTGTTGAGAGGCACCCAGGGATTTACATGGGTGTGATCAATGGACAAAGACACACAAGATCTGTATCTGCTGCTCCTCAGATTACAAGGAATCCACTCCCTGTACTCCAACCCAATAGCTGAAGAAGAGAAAACTGCTTGGAAAGAGCATTTCTCATCCTTTCCAAAGGTGGATTGTTTGGCCCCACATTACAGGCAAAAATCGTGTATTAGAAATTCCTTTAAAGGCTGAAGGGCTTTGATCTGGCCACCCTCTTTGGATTTTAACAGCATGCTTTATATTTTTACCTGGTGCCATTATTTTTCTTATGACTGGTTATAAACAAAGCGCTTTAGAAACTGTAAATGTGCCGATGTGATTCTTTCAGTTATTATTGAGTAGCCTTGCACAATTCCATGTCAAAGAATTACTAATAGGATCACTATTCATGAAACGCTCACATTGTGTACATTTTATTTTTTATGATCCCTCTCTTACTTTTGGAGCTTCAACCAGAATTTCAGCACCACCATAAAAAGGAGTCAAATTCGTTCTGTTATTCCCTGTGAGGGAGACAGAAATTTTAAACGGATAATTAATAAAATTGCAGGAGGCATTCTACAAAAGAGAAGAGACAGAGAAGGTAAGACAGCTGGAATCTCTCTTGGGAATGGGTGAACTTTTGATTACCATCTGAGATGTCCTGACTTGTGGATTCATCATAGACCCTCGTGGAACACAGCTCCCCAGGGGGATTTGATGGATTCCTCTTTCTCATCAGATCTCTGGTCTGCAGAGTGAAAGACTTGAAATAGGAGACAGGAGAAAAGAAAAATACCGTATTTTTCGGAGTATAAGACGCACCGAGGTATAAGACACATCTTAGTTTTGGGGGAGGAAATCAAGGAAAAAAGGCCTCTGCCTCCCAGCAATTTGCTAAACAGCAAACAGCACAGATGATATACACTCTTTGCTGTGTATTTCTGTGCATGTATGCTTGACCCATAGAAATAGCAAAGAATTGGAGAAATGTACATTATGGTAGTATATTAATCCCAGAAAGTTTTCTTAAATGTAATCACACTAACTCCTCCCAATTATTTAAATAGATCTACTCCAAAGATGACTAAGTCGGGGTTCAATCCAGCTGCCTTATTTTAATACTAATACTTAATACTAAAACAGGACATTTCAGATTATACTTTTACAGATCTTTAAAATTGATGTGGCTTTCTGGAAGGCTTTCTGCTATTTAAAAGAAGATACAATAGCACTGGGCATCTTCAGAGCAAGAATTTATTTCAAAAAGCTTCTTCATTTTGTTAAGTTGTCTAGGACAATAATAAAGCAGTCTTTAAAAAATAAATCTTATAATTTGAACAAACATTTAACAAAACAACATATTAACAGAATCTGCCTCTACCTAGGATAGAACTCACAACCTCCTGACTGTGAGGCAAGAGCTCTACCTCTAGGCTACAGTAGCTGTAGCTTACCTCCTTGCAATTTCAGCAGTGTAACATTGCCAGCAGTTTATCTCCCAGCATTTTGTCTCATTACAGCCACCGTAGTTAGTTTCATTTTACCACGTGGCTTGCAAGCCTGTCAGCTGTAGGTCGGGAGGCAAGTAATCTCTTAGTGTGCTAATAAGGCTTTGCCCTGTTTGCTGCAAAGAGGTAAATTATTGGCAGGCAGAGGCCAAAGGGTGGGGGTGGCTGGGTGGGGCTACATTCGGTGTATAAGACGCACCCAAATTTTCACCCTCTTTTTGAGGGTAAAAAGGTGCGTCTTATACTCCGAAAAATACAGTACATTACACAACATGAACTGGATTCTTGTTCTCAAAAAACAACTTCAGTGCCCCAATCTCTATCAATGAGCCTAGAATGTGCAAGAAAGGAACGGCTGTCTCCAGTCTATGCAAGAACTAGTGGAACATCTCCACATATTATGAAGACCAGAGAAGTATGGAAGGGAGGGGTGAAGAATTTAAACACATTCTTTATTCCCTTCTGGACTTCCAAGATGAAGGTCTCTCACCTGCAATTCGACTTGCTCCTTCTGTTCCTCTGCCTGGCTCAGAAGGAAGCCTTCCGCCAGGGCCACCGCTTGACAGCTGGTCTCTGCTCCACACTCCCGCAACCAGCTCTTCATTGGCAGGGGCAGAAGGGCCAGGAGCTGCTCCAGAACAACCACGTCCCACATTTGGGTTTTAGTGTGGTTTTGTAGTCCCAGCCATTGGCTATAAAAGTTGTGGAGTCGGCTGCAAAGTCCTCGGGGACCTTCAGCCTCCTGGTATTGGATGTTCCTAAAGTTGCAGGGCTGAATCTCTGAATGGATGATGCTTTTCTCCTCCAGGATCTTCTGCCCAGTTCTTGCCCAGATCATCCCACAGCTGCCAGTCTGAACATCCGAGGCACCTTTTCCAGTTCCCTCATTTGCTAATGGTTGTTTCTGCATTCTTTCTCTGTCCTGTAAGGAAATTCCAGATAGTTCTGAGGAATGTTGTGGCTCTCCAAACACCTTTCAATTCATAGGTGTGAGAAAAAACCACTCAAACATCTCAACAGGAGACCACTTGAACAATAAACATGAGTTTTTTATTCTTTTGCAAAAGGGCAGTGGAAGGGGAGTTCTCCGACCACAGCAACATTCTGAACTGAAAACACTGTAAAAATACATTTTCTGGTTTACTGGCAAACAACAATTTTACTTCTCCCATTTCATCGTTCACTCATTTTACGTAACACTTTTGGCACCTGCAAACAAACTTTTTGTGTGAACTAACATGCAAAAATTCTTCCTCCCTGCCAACTGATCAGTATAATTATTTCAGGGAGCTAATGTCCTTGGCATCTGGTAGCTCATTCCTCAAACAGTGGAAAACGACCATGGTCTTAATCAAAAATATGATTTCGGGCCCTAACCACAGCCCGTTTCTCATAGCTCCAAGTTTTATAAACCAATAAGACCTCTTTTTCTTGTATCACTATTTCTCCTATCCTTCCTGGATTTATCTTTTCATTGCCCTGACAAATCAAATGTCCTATGTATTTCATCTCTATTTCCACATACTGCAGCTTCTTTCTTTACACTCTCAAGCCTTGACTTCCCAAAAAGTTCAACAGCTCATTGGTTCTTCTCTCTACCTCTCTTAAAAACAACAAATCATTCACATACTGCAACAACTGCAAACCTTCAGGTGGGCTGAAGTTTCCCAGCAAATCAAGACTCTCTGAAAACCCTTGTGGCAAAACACACCATTATTTTTCTGATTCCTTTGTGTATTTTATTTTATTTATTTGTGAGATTTATATACTGCCTCACAGTGCAAGCACTCTCTAAGCAGTTTACACCAGTAAGCAATGTATATTTATATTGCCCCCAACAATCTGGGTCCTCATTTTACCTACCTCGGAAGGATGGAAGGCTGAGTCAACCTTGAGCCGATGAGATTTGAACCGCTGACCTGCGGATCAGTGTCAGCTAAAGTGGCCTGCAGTACCTGCCTCTAACCATTACGCCACCTCGGCTCTTACTATCTGGATCAGCCCATTCAAAAGCAAAGATATCTCTTGATTTCTCTGCCAACGGACAGGTCCAACAAGTAACCTTAAGATTTATCACACTAAACTATTTATGATTATTAGGTATACAACTTAAAAGCCTTCCATTTTCTATATTTTATTTTGTATGTCAGGCCAGGCATTTGTCACAAATTGCATCTTCATTAAAGAATCATATGTTGGTGTTTCAGGAGTAAGACCAGAATATTTATTTTAACAATCTTTTATTCTGTGTAAAAATACAGACGGTGTTTCATCTTTCAGCTGTCCTACCTCAATAGCTCTCTTTAAGTTCGTTCCTTGAGGTACTGCTGTCTTTATTCCCTCAAGAACTATCCATCCGGGATCAACCAAAGGAAACTATTTAAACATACACATACACATTTATAGCATTCTCAAATGCTGATTTTGCTGTGAAAACAGTCTCTGCAGCTATTTTCTGCTCAGCGCTCAGCTTATTTCCTCTCCCCAGTTCACTTCTGGGCAAAAGTAGGGGGCTGAGGAAAGGAAACATAAGCGAGGGTTTTGTTAACTGTTTCTTCTCAAGCACTTTTTTCAAAGCATTTATCCAATCTAGATGGCTAGGTTTCATTAAAACATACTTTGGCCACATTCTAGTACAGTATTCAATAATTAACACTTTATCATTCAACTTCTTAGTATATTGATCCTTAACAAACTTAACAAACTTTACAAACATTACAAACTTTACAAACAGGGGCCCCAATTCACCCGAGACTTCACTTTTTAATTCCCTTTGAACACCTCTATCCGTCAGTAAACCACTCACACTTCAGCTATCCCTTGTGGACAGGGATACTCAACACAGCACATACAAAGAGGTCTCAATCTCTCCCCCAAATGCCACTTACAACAATAAACACATTACCGTCCCCAGAAAGCACAGACGCACCTAAAGCCTCTCCCGACAAACTCCCCGAGAAACATCCCCGAGAAACACGCGCCTTCTGCTAACGGAACAGCCCGGCGCATGCTCAGTTCCTTCCTGAATGAGAGTGCCCCCTGGTGGAGAAACCCTCATAGCTTTAGATTCGGGTTTCTCACAAATGTGCAAACATGGCTCTGTTAATAAATTGAAACTTTGATGAATGCTTTCCCTCGGACCCTGATTTAATTTTGGATGCTATTTGGAACCCTGACACCAAGAAGAAATCAGCATGGCTGCACAAAGATCTCTCTGACAAATTGAAAGACAAACAGGATAAGTACAAAAAATGGAAAGAGGGACACATAACTAAGGCAGAATATCAGCAGATAGCCGGAATTTGCAACGATTACAGATTAACAGAGTTGGGATGGACCTTGTATGTCATTTAGTCCAACCCCCCACCCAAGCAGGCAAATGGCAGTCCAATCTCTTCTTGAAAGCCTCCAGTGATGAAGCTCCCACAACCTCCGAAGGCAAGCTGTTCCATTGGTTGATTGTTCTCACTGTCAGAAAATTTCTCCTTATTATTAGGTTGAATCTCTCCTTGATCAGTTTCCATCCATTATTCCTTGTTTGGTGCCTTGGAAAATAGCTTGACTCCTTCCTCTCTGCAGCCCTTCAAATATTGGAACACTGCTATCATGTCTCCCCTAATCCTTCTCTTCACTAGACTAGCCATGCCCAGTTCCTGTAACCATTCTCCATATGTTTTAGTCTCCAGTCCCCTAATCATCCTAGTTGCTCTTCTCTGCACTTTTTCTAGAGTCTCAACATCTTTTTTGATAGTGTGGTGACCAAAAATGGATGCAGTAGTCCATATTCCAGGTGTGGTCTTACTTTATAGAGTGGTATTAGTACCTCACTTGATCTTGAAGTTGAAGTCAGGAAAGCAAAGACTCAGAATGAACAAAGACTTGCAACAAAAGTCAAAGACAATTTTTAAAAGTTTTCTTTCAACATATAACAAGAAAAAGTCAAGGTCCACTTAAGAGAGAAGATGGTAAGGAAGTAACAGGCAACAGTGAGAAAGCAGAGCTGCTTATCTCATTCTTTGCATCAGTCATCACGCAAAAAAGAAACTATAGGCCAAGCTGCCAAAAACATAACTGTAAAAGTCAGACTAGAAATAAAAAATAAAATAAGTAAGAAAATGGTAAGAGAACACCAGTCAGATCTTGATGAAATTTAATGTGGAGAAAAGGAAGGTTTTAGACCTGGACAGGAAAACCAAAGGTACAAGTACAGATTAGGCAAGACCTCGCTCAAAAACAGTCACTGTAGTAGGGACCTTGGAGTCCTAGTGGACGATCACTTAACCATGAGCCAGAAGTGTGTAGCAGCTGCCAAAAAAGCTAATCCAATCCTTGATTGTATAGAGAGGCAAAGAATCAAAATCATGTGAAGTATTAGTACCGCTTTATAAAGCCTTAGTAAGGCCACACCTGGAATACTGCATCCAATTTTGGTCACCACATTACAAAAAAGATGTTGAGACTTTGGAAAAAAAGTAAAGAGCAACTAAGATGATTAAAGGCTTGGAGACTAAAACATATAACAGCAATAGCAATAGCACTTAGACTTATATACCGCTTCATAGTGCTTTACAGCCCTCTCTAAGCGGTTTACAGAGTTCAGCATATTGCCCCCAACAATCTGGGTCCTCATTTTACCGACCTCAGAAGGATGGAAGGCGGAGTCAACCTTGAGCCGGTGGGATTTGAACAGCTGAACTGCTGAACTTAGCAGTAGCCTGCAGTGCTGCATTTAACCACTGCACCATCTCAGCTCCTAAGAACAGTTGCAGGATTTGGGTATGGCCAGTCTAGAGAAAAGAAGGACTAGGGGTGACATGACAGCAGTATTCCAGTATTTGAGAGGCTGCCACAAGAAGGAGGGGGTCAATTTATTTTCCAAAGCACCAGAAGGCAAGACAAGAGACAATGGGTAGAAAATAATCAAGGCGAGAAGCAACCTGGAATTAAGGAGCAACTTCCTAACAGTGAGGACAATTAACCAGTGGAACAGCTGAGTGCTTCATCACTGGGGGGGGGGGAGTTTAAGAAGAGACTGGACAGCCACTTGTCTGAAATGGTATTGTCACCTGCTTGAGCAGGGGGCTGGGCTAGAAAACTTTCAAGGTCCCTTCCAGCTCTATTCTGATTCTTTTTGGGAACAAAGTCATACTATAACATGAATGCTGCTTCACACAATTTGCCCTGACCCCAAATTGGTTCACCAACCATACAGGCAAAGTTCAGATGAAACACAGGGCTTCAAAGAACACCTTAAAATGATGTTCACCCACCTTCTTAAATGTGGAAGATCTGATCCAGCTTATTCTCTCTTAAGAAGAAGCACAAACTTAAGAGCCGAGGTGGCACAGCGGTTAGAGGCAAGTACTGCAGGCCACTTTAGCTGACTGTGATCCGCAGGTCAGCGGTTCAAATCTCACCGGCTCAAGGTTGACTCAGCCTTCCATTCTTCCGAGGTAGCAATAGCAATAGCAATAGCAATAGCACTTAGACTTATATACCGGTTATATACCGCTTCATAGTGCTTTACAGCCCTTTCTAAGCAGTTTACAGAGTTCAGCATATTGCCCCAACAATCTGGGTCCTCATTTTACTGTCCTCGGAAGGATGGAAGGCTGATTCAACCTTGAGCCAGTGATTTGAACAGCTGAACAGCTGAACTGCAGTGCTGCACTTTAACCACTGCACCACCTCGGCTCTGTAGGTAAAATGAGGTAGGTAAAATGAGGACCCAGATTGTTGGGGGCAATATAAATATACATTGCTTACTGGTGTAAACCGCTTAGAGAATGCTTGCACTGTGAGGCGGTATATAAATCTCACAAATAAAATAAAATAAAATAAATAAATAAATAATAAACGATTTGCAGCTTACATATCCAAAATAGATAACCAAAGAAAGTACCAGGAAAACAGGGTGACTAATTTAACTACCAAGAATCCATCCCCGAAGAAAAAAATAACAAAAAGAAAATCTCACCAAACTACTAACCTCAGGGAATAAAGTAGGAAATCTTATTCGGTACTTTCAGTTCTCTGCAGCTGGGGCATATTCTGACCAATCCTCCTTGATCAACTTCTATCAAAGACTCAAAATACTGGAGAAATGCATTTAAAATATGTTTTAGATTTTTATTTCCTAGTTATTCTAATGATTTCAAAGCAGTGTTAAGAATCCTTTAAACAATAACCACCTCAAGGTCACAAAATAGCAGTTAAGATCTATATTAATCCCTTTCATTAGAATATACATCAACATTTGAACTCATAGTACAACTTTAGACAGCAGAACCCCTTCAATCATTCTGGCCAGACGCCCTTTGGAAACTTGAGAAGCCTGAATGAACAAGCCACCCTCCAATACACAGAGGACTAACAGCCGAATGAATAAAAACCATTTACAGCCTAACAGGATCTCCTGCTTGATGCAACTCCTACAAACTCCTTTCCCCGCTTCTTAGCTTAAGCCACACTTTTTCAAATACGGACAAATGAAGACGGGTGGACTTCAACTCCCAGACTTTCAAGAGCTTTAGGAAACACCGGACCAATCGGGCACGCGGTGCGAATGCTGCGTCGACTCAGCCCCACTTTGGGGGAAACGGCACCTCCTTTCTGGGGACCCCCATTTCTGCTTCGCACCCCCCCCCCTTGCCTGGACCCTGCATGGAAAAGGGCGGATGGGGAACGTGGGAGCCGAGACACCGATCCCGGAGGAAGACCTTGGACCGGCTCCACGCACCCCTTTGCACGGGCAGAGCCGCCACTCACGCAACTCGGGAGTCTCGTCGGGATCCGCGTCCCAGCAAAGGCTTCCCGGCAGCCTCTGCGCCTCCCGCAAAGGCCCCGTTCCAGGCTGACAGATGGAGGGGAAAAGGGCAGAAACGGCAGACGCGCTCCTAGCCTCTTCCGACCAACACGTGCCTTGGGATAGCTGGCGGAAGAGCTCGGCGCATGCCCAGTTTCCTCCTGCAGCTGAGAGCTCCCCCTAGTGGACTCCGCGCGAAGGGCCAGGATTCCCCGAAAAGGCGGGAAAGAGGAGCGTGTCTGAGGGGAGGCAGAGGGCAGGGATGATGGGCTTGGGAGTAGGAGGAATATGGCACCTCACACTGAAAAAAAGTGTAGGGACTTCTGCTTCAGCGGGGGGGGGGGCTTGGACTAGGTGGCCTACAAGGTCCCTTCCAATTCTATTAATAATCTGTAATCCTGTTCACTGGTTTTCTGTCCGAGAAGGGTTTTGGCCTCTCCGTAGGCGGCAGATTTGGGCATTCAGCTGCCTCTCTCTCGAGTTTCTGGGCTTGAGGTGCCTAAGAACCCCTTGAAACCACCGAGTGACAGCCGGTATTAAAGGAAACAATGCTGAAGAAAAAGAAAGATGTCTGGAAAACCCATTGCAGAATGCAGAAAAAGCTGAAACTGGTGGCTGTTCCAGAAATTTTACCTCACAAGGCGGCTCCCCGGCTCCCCTGCACTGGGATCAGCTTCGATCAGGTCAGTCAGTTGGTCAGTGGCGCCTTTGGCTGCAAACGGCAAGAGGGTGTGTGTGTGTGTGTGTGTGTGTGTGTCTTTTTCCTCCCTTCCTCCGACTTCTTTCTTTTTTAAACAAAGGGGGTGGGGGTGCGGGCTTGTCCCATGAAGCAAGACCACAAAGTTAAAAGAACAGCTTTTGAAACCCTTAAAAAGTTAGGATGCCGACCTTGGGCTAGCAATTTCTTTTTTTTTTCTCTTGGGGAAAAACAAGCAGCAGGTAATAACAATAACAACAACAACAATAATAATAATAATCACCATCAGTCAAATGCAGAAAGCCGCACTGCTCGGTTCCGCACATACACTCCGAAAATACATTACGAGGTCCTAGGC
This sequence comes from Diadophis punctatus similis, assembly GCA_023053685.1. Taxonomy (NCBI): domain Eukaryota; kingdom Metazoa; phylum Chordata; class Lepidosauria; order Squamata; family Dipsadidae; genus Diadophis; species Diadophis punctatus. The sequence goes on from JALIGW010000002.1 coordinate 254,608,660, forward strand.
CCCTGGGTGGGGCTCGACTAGTAATCAATGCCAAATCCGGCGAAACAACTGGCCGCTGTGATACAACTGAATAAATAATAATAATAATAATAATAATAATAATAATAATAATAATAATAATAATAATAATAATAATACAGAGTTGGAAGGGACCTTGGAGATCTTCTAGTCTAGCCCAGGTGAAGTAGGACGTAAAATAAAGCAAAGTCATTAAGTGAAACAATTGGCTATAAACGGGGTTGGACTAGATGACCTGTAAGGGGCTCTTTCTAGCACTGACAATTAAAGAAGTAAAAAGGTCCTTTGCTCTGGAAAAACACAAAGAGGAAGTTGCTAGGCTTTCCTAAGATTCGGCCGGCCACAGGCTGACCACAAACAGACACAGGAAACATGGAGAAATTTAAAGGTGTTAACATAAAACTTACGGAGAAACATGCATACGTGTCAAAAGGAAAGAGGTGTAACTCCTTATTACGGTAAAAGGCTGATCTATAATGTAAAGCCAACCCCTTATGTCTTTTGTAACTGTGGAAAAAGACTTTAAATATCTTGCTTTTTTGATAGAAAATCATTCAGAATTTCAAAATGTCTGAACCTTATCTTTACAGATAATAAAAGGCTTATCTTACTCCTCTCTGGCTGGTATCACTTCCTGTTCTGCAACACAACCCCCTGCTTAGGCAGGAAACCCTACACTCAGGTATTTGAGCAGGCATCCCTTAATAATAATAATCTCTTAATAAGGGTGACATTTAAAAGCTGGGGGGGAGGGGAAGTTGCCTTCTCCCCCAGAAAATGAAAGGGGGGGTAAAAAAGGAAAGAGATGGGAATAAAAAGGAGAGAAGAGGGAAGGAAGGAAGGAGATCGGAATAAAAAGGAGAGAAGGAGGAAGGGGGTGAGGAGGGGGAAGGAAGGAAGGAAGGAAGATTATAATGAGAGACAGTGAGGGTCTGAGATAAATCCTGCCTTAGCATTTGGCTACCAGCAGCCCTGCTGCCTTTTGACATGTGGCTTCTTGAGGATGCATTCTGGAGTGAGGCAGGGTACAAAATAAAGCAAGTCATTAAGTGAAACAAGACATAAGAAAGGGGGTTGGATTGGATGACCTGTAGGGTCCCTTCCAGTCACTTAGTATTAAAGAAGTCTTACAGTACAATAAAGTTTCTAAAGTGGAAAAATACAGAGGAAGTAGCAGAAGGCTTCAGAGCAGTCAAACCCCCTGATGCAAGGTTTCCAAACATAGGCTAACCACAGAGTACAAGCTCCGAGAATTAGCTTAACCACAAACAATGTAGACATAGATGCAAGTGTACGTGTCAAAGGCACATGTTATTTTAATTTCTTAATATGATGAGCCGAAGAGGTGTAGCGGTTAGAGTGGGGTACTGCAGGGCACTTTAGCTGTCACTAATAAATAAATAAATAATATGGCAACAAGGACTGATCCATATTGTAACCAATCCCTGATGTTTACGTGTCTTTGCTACTTTTGCATGAGTATATAATATCTTGCCTTTCCTTAAAAGTTTGTTCAGATAATCAGATGTTGTTTCTGCTTTATTATTCTGGACCTATTTGCGCAAATAAAATCAAGCTTATATTGGCTCCTGTGGTCTGAAATCCCTTCCTTCCTGCAACAGGAGAAGTGTCAAAATAAATGCTAAAAAGGCAATCATCTTGGGATTAAATTCCAAATGAAATTGGGACTTCAGGGTAAGGAGACATGAACTGCAAGTTTCTAAAAATCTTATTAAAATGAATGTCTATAGGCAGCTCACCTCCAGAGGGAGCAAAAGAGATAGGGTCCCAATGAGGATCTTAGCTATTTAGCTCAGGAATAACAGAATAACAGGCTTTGGAGGTCTTCTAGTCCAACCCCCTGCTCAGGCAGGAAAACTGAGGATGCCAAAGTCTGAGTAGAGGGCCTGGGAAAGATGTCAGAATAACATAATAATGCTCTCAGATTACAAGGAAGACACTGCCATTATTTGAACAGGAGAAAAGGAGGAGGAGAAAGAATATTTCTCATCCTTTCCAAAGCTAGATTGTTTGACTCCAAACTCCAGCCACAAATCAGAGTATTCGAAAATTGTTTGCAGACCCAAAGTGCCTTGATCTGGCCACCCTCTTTGGATTTTAATAGAAGGGGTTCATCTTTAAACATGGCGCTATTGTTTTTCTTATCACTGGTTATAAACAAGGCCTTTTAAAAACTAAGGTTTCAATGTGATTCTTTTAGTTGTTATTGAGTAGCCTTGAACAAGTCCATGTCAAAGAATTACTAATAGGGTGACTATTTAGTAAATGCTAATATTGTGATAGCTCCATCCTATCTAGGAGTCAACTTCATTCTATTCTTCCCTGTGAGGGAGACAGAATTTCAGCATATAATTAATAAAATAGCAAGAGAACAGAAGACATAGAGAAGGTAAGACAGCTATAGTCTCTTGGGAATGGGAGGACCTTTGATTATTATCTGAAGTGTCCTAAGTTGGATCTTCCTGAAAGATCCTCCTGAAAAGCAGCAATTGGGAGTGGCAAAAGGATATAATTGTATCAAGAAAAGAGAAAATTTGTAGCTTGCGGTTGAAATGAGGAGTCTTTGGTGCTCTCTGAGCTTGGTTTTTTTTTTTTTTTTTAGAAATATCATTATCCAAACTAAGTAACATCATCAGTGCTAGTAAGAAGTGAGAGCAAACCCCACTTCATACTTGGACTGATGATGTTACCTAGTTTGGATAAGGAAATGCCTGCAAGAAAACAAGCAAGCTCAGAGAGCACCAAGGGAATAATTATACCACGGGGAAAAACAGAGAATATTGATTGCAATTGTATATCTTTCTGAAGAAACATACTATGTACAAAATGTATTTCCTCAAGCCAAACGCTGGAGGCACTACACATCCGATTCTGCTACTGGTGTATAAGCTGCAAGCTTTTCCTATGGACTTCGCATTTCTAGAATACCCTTGAATCTGCAAATTATAATCTTCAATACATGCTTAAAATCAGTGTAGGAATTCACTTTGTTCCATCTACCTTCAGTTAAGGCACACAATAGTGTCTTTGGATGGTTGCAGATGCCCTTGTTTTCATCAGATAAATACATTTTTCAGCAGGATTCGCTATGGGACCACTGGTTTTGATGTGTTTTTCATGATCGTAGAATTCATTGACTAATAAATATATTTGTGCTGATATACCTTTGCATACCACCATTTTTTCCCCTGAAGAATGAAACTTGGAACGTTTCCTTCCGTTAAGTTCAAAGAAAATAATTCCTAGAACTACCAGGTTTGTTCTTTTATTATCTTTATTTTTTTGTTGTCCAGTTTGACCTGAAATCATTAAGGAGCAATATTTGAATAAACATCTTCAACCCAGGAGCCTCTGAAAGTCTGATATATGTCCCCCTAATCAAAGCTTTCAAACATATTAATGTGTTAATTTTTAAGACAACCAAGAGAAAGAAAAAGTTTTATTTGTCTACCCCACCATCAAATGTAAACTTTTTCTTAGCCCTTCTCACATCATAGAAAGGAAAGGGGCCCCCAATGCTTGATTAAAAACAATCTCATCAATTTCAGGGGCTCATCATTGTGGCTCCTTTTTTGAGAGAGGAATTTTCATCCTGAAACTCTTTTCACACTCAACATGGGCTTCTTTCGTGATTGTTGTCTGATGTCATTAGAGTCCTCTGACCAAAAAAGGTTCCCTGCAGAAGCATTCATACTGGTTGATCAGGTCTCGGTTCTTCACAGTAGGAGCAAGTTAGACTAGTTTTTTTCTATCTTCACATCCACGAGGCATTTCCGGTTCCCATTTCTGTGTGTTCGGTCAGGAGGGACTGAAGTAATTTTCTGAAGTAATTTTTTTTAAAAAAATTTCATACTGTTTTACTTTGGTCCGCACAGATTTCCAAAGATCTTCCTTCTTGCTTAATCTTTTGTAATGTCAGCACACTGGAGTTGTTTTCATTCTCATCCTCTTGAGTATCTCTAGCTTGGGACAAAAAGAGAGAAGAAAAGGAAAGAATTGTAAGATTGTGAAAAAGAACAAATGTTAAAACCATGGGACATGTCTGCGGATCGGTTGAATTTCTGCCTGCATGAAGAAAGACTAATGGTGGCGCAGTGGTTAAAAGCAGCACTGCAATCTGAACTGCTAGTTCAGCAGTTCAGCTGTTCAAATCTCACCAGGCTCAAGGTTGACTCAGCCTTCCATCCTTCTGAGGTGAGTAAAATGAGGACCCAGATTGTTGGGGGCAATATGCTGAACTCTGTAAACCGCTTAGAGAGGGCTGTAAAGCACTATGAAGCGGTATATAAGTGTAAGTGCTATTGCTATTGCTATTGCTATTGCTAATTGAGCTTTGTCTTTGAAGAGATGCATCCAAGAAATGCAGTTCCTTCTGCTGCTCTGAGAAAGCAGCACTTGTTAAAAGTGTGTCCCTCTAAGAACCATGATCAACTGGAAACTGGGATAAAAGTAAACTTAAGGGGAAAAAATCTTTTATTGATGTGCAATAGCAATAGCTACTTTCCAATGGCACTTTCAAAAATCTGCTGTACTTCATTATGAAATCAATTCTTTCTTACAAAGATCAGCATAAAAAGGGTTGGATATTCTCAGTTAAGCATAATAATTATTTAAAAGTTAACATAATTAAAACAGACCTATCCATGTTTTTTTTCCCATTGGTAAATTCATCTCCCTGTCAGCTGTGAGGGTCAGATTAAAAAAAATTCCCTTCATTAGTTCAGCATACACAAATAGGAAATGCACAGATTTAATCAATTAAATAAAAAATTTCCATAGATTCTCACCCAAATGGATCTGTGTATGGGAAATTAGGTCATTCCTTGTCCTGAAACTCTTTCCACACTCTTCACATTTATATGGCTTGTCCTCTGCATGGATCTTTTTATGTCTCATAAGTGTTGACTTTTGACAGAAACCCTTTCCACACTCCATGCATTTATACGGCTTCTCTTCTGTATGGATCCTTTTATGTCTCATAAGGGGTGCGTTTTCACAGAAGCTCTTTCCACACTCCATGCATTTATATGGTTTATCGCCTGTGTGGATTCTTTTATGGGAAGTGAGATTACTGCTTTGAGTAAAAGTCTTTCCACATTCCATGCATTTATATGGCTTCTCCCCTGCATGGATTCTTTTATGGGAATTAAGATTACTACTGGTAGTAAAACCCTTTCCGCACTCCAAGCAGTTGTATGGTTTTTCCCCCGTGTGGATCCTTATATGTTTCCTAAGAGATGCATTTTCGGAAAAGTTCTTTCCACACTCTAGGCATTTATAAGGCCTCTCCCCACTGTGCATCCTTTCATGGGAGGTAAGATTACCCTGTTGACTGAAGGCCTTTCCACACTTCGCACATTTATATGGCTTCTCCCCGGTGTGAATCCAGTTATGGGAAGTAAGTTGGCTGCTATTAGTGAAAGTCTTTCCACACTCCATGCATTTATATGGCTTTTCCCCTGCATGGATTCTTTTATGGGAATTAAGATTACTACTAGTACCAAAGCCTTTCCCACACTCCAAACAATTATATGGTTTTTCCCCTGTGTGGGTCCTTTTATGCTTCGTAAGTGATGCATTTTCAGAGAAGCTATTTCCACACTCTCGACACTTGTAAGGCCTCTCTCCACTGTGCATCCTTTCATGGGAAGTAAGATTACCCTGTTGACTGAAGGCCTTTCCACACTCCAAACATTTATATGGCTTTTCTCCTGTGTGAATCCTTTTATGGGAAACAAGTACACTCCTTTTAGTAAAATTCTTTCCACATTCCATGCATTTATATGGCTTCTCTCCTGTGTGGATCCTTTTATGGAAAGTAAGGGAACCACACCTACTGAAACTCATTCCACACTCTTTACATGTATATGGCCTCTCCCCTGTGTGAATCCTTTTATGGGAAGTAAGATGACTGCTCTGAATGAAGGTCTTTCCACACTCTCTACATTTATATGGCTTTTCCCCTGTGTGGATCCTTTCATGTTTCAGAAGGGATGCATTTTCACAGAAGCCCTTTCCACATACACTGCATTTATATGGCTTCTCCCCTGTGTGGATCCATTTATGGGAAGTAAACTGACTGCTTCTTCTGAAACTCTTCCCACACTCCAAACATTTATATGGCTTCTCTCCTGTGTGGATCCTTTTATGAATAGTAAGAGACCCATTTTCACAGAAGTTTTTTCCACAGTCCAGGCATTTATATGGCTTCTCTCCTGGTTGAATTTTTTTTTTAGATGTACCGGATTTATTTTCATGACAAAAAGACCAAGTCCAATTGATTTTTTTCCCGTTGTCTCTATATACATGATCTTCTCCTTTGGTTTGCATTGGATAGTGTTCATTTACATCTAGTTTATTTTTGAATTGTCGTACACGTCTCTCAAAATATTTCTTCTTTATTTTTCCTTGTTGGGTAAGAAAGTCTTTCATCAGAGCCTCAATGGAAGATAGGTTTTCCTGATTCCAATTATTTAACTGTTTTTTCTCATGGCTTTCTAGTTGCATTTGCATTGCAGGCTTCTGCATTCCGTCTCCGGAGCTCATCATTTGGAATGGTTCCCCGGAATCTTTATTCTCCTGCCCATTATTACCTTCAAAGGAAAAGAGAAAGGAAGCTTAGAGAAAAATATAAAGCTATAGGAAATCACATAGAACAGAGAATAATAGAGTTGGAAGGGACCTTGGAGGTCTTCTAATCGGACCTCCTGCCTGTGGCAGGAGATCTTATATCATTCCAGACAAATGGCTGTCCAATCTCTTATTGTCAGAGTGATGGAGCTCTCAAGGATCCAAGCTCCGGACCGACACCAGTAGGAAAAACACCACACGCTTGAAAGCAAACTTGACAGGAGCTCCCACAACTTGAAGAGTATTCGGAGACTTCAACTGGTGCAAAATGCAGCTGCGCGTGCTGTGGTGGGTGTTTCAAGGTACACCCACGTAACACCTATACTCCGCCAGCTGCATTGGCTGCCCATTGGTCTCCGGGTACAATTCAAGGTGCTGATCATCATCTTTAAAGCTCTACATGGCTTAGGACCAAGTTATCTCTGGGACCGCATTCTGCCTCATTCTTCCCTTTGACTGGTTGGTCCCACAGAGTGGGTCTCCTCCAGGTCCCGTCAGCCAAACAATGCCGACTGGCGGGGCCTAGGGGGAGGGCCTTCTCTGTAGGGGCCCCTGCTCTCTAGAACCAACTTCCCCCAGAGATCCAAATCATCCCCACCCTGCTGGCCTTCCGAAAGGCCATTAAGACATGGCTCTTCCTGCAGGCGGGGTGAGTTTTGAGACGATTTATATCTGATGTCTCCCCCATGTATGTATGGTGTGTATATATTTATATTTTAACTGTTTTAAATTGTCTTTTTTAAATTGTTTGGAGTTTTTTACAAAATGTTGTATGCCGCCCTGAGTCCTGAGGGAGTAGGGCGGCATAGAAAAACTGCCAAATAAATAAATAAATAAACTTCCAGAGACAAGCTGTTCTATTTGATTTTCCTTTTATTTTCTAATTATCTGTACGTATTCAAGTCTCACCTTGAGTTAACTTTGAGTGAAGCAAAACTCAGGGGAAACATCCAACTAAGTATTAGGAGAAAACCTAAAATTTATTGGAAGGGAGCCAATTCCAGCAGGGACTTATAAAAACAACTTTGCCTTTACTATTCATTTTTCTCTTAGCAAAATCAAATCCTTGAAGGAAAAAAGAGTTCTTCAATTAAATCTAAACAGCATATTTGCAATGGAAAACTAGCCCATTTTGCCCTTAATCCTAAGGCTCAGAGTAGATTGGAAAAGAAAGGTCATTAACTCAAAAGCCTACATATCACCTGTCTCCTGTTTACAACACAGTCCTTTCAGCAGTTCCAAAAAGAACATCCATTCAGATGACTAGAAAAACTTCCAAGAGTGCTAACCACCAGACGACTGCAAGGAATATAAATCCTTCCATTCCCCACCATTCAGTCAAAACTGAGGCGGCTTCTTGGATGAGAAGTGAAATGTCTTCAAGGAAAAACAAAGTCCAGTTGCCTCTTGAAAAAAGCACCGGTGGGACAACCATGGCCTGTAGGACTGAGAATCTCCCTAGACACCAAGAGCCTAAATAAATGATAAATCTTCATTATATAGATGTAATTTTTATTTTTAGATTTATTTGCTGCCCATTTGCCCTGTGATGGGAGTGGAGCGTCTCCTAAACCCAAGGGTTAGTTTTTTTACTGACATGTTGAAATAGAAATGAAAACAAATCACCAGATTAGAAGTGATACAGAATTCATTTAAGCAAGGAGCACAAGGCCAGATCTTTAATTTAAAAAAAATTGATGACATCAGAGTACAAAATGTATTCCCAAACTCTATGATAGGGGAATAGCAAGCCCTTACCCAGAGAGGCCACGTTCCTATGATTTTCCAGCATGACTTCCCAATGAAGCCCTTTTTGCTGAGCATCCAGCTGAGACCACTCCTCTTCAGAAAAACACACAGCCACCTCCTCAAAGAACACAAGACCCATCTCCTCAAAGAACACAAAAGAAAAAAAAAACAGAACAGAAGAAGTCAGGACAATTTACAAAGTCTTCTCTATTAAGTCATCCTAAGCAAAGATATACACTTTCGGTGCTATTTAGTAAAAAGAACCCAAGTTTCCATGTCTGTCTGTCTATTTATTTATCTATTTAATCTCCATGCATTAATTCATCATCAACACTTTCCATGTTGCTCAGGAAAACACAAATAATCTAGGCCAGTGATGGCGAACCTTTTTTTCCTCGGGTGCCAAAAGCGTGTGTGCGCGAGCTATCGCACATGCGCAAGTGCCCACACCCATAATTCAGTGCTTGGGGAGGGCAAAAACGGCCTGTTTCCCAACTTCTGGTGGGCCCGGTAGGCCCATTTTTCGCCCTCCCCAGGCTCCGGAGTCTTCCCTGGAGCCTGGGGAGGTCAAAAACGCTCTCCCCCATCCCCCCAGAAGCCCTCTGGAAGCCAAAAATGCCCCCCCCAGAGCCTCCGTGCAAGCCGAAAATCAGCTGGCTGGGGCGCACATGTGCGCTGGAGCTGAGCTAGGGCAACGGTTCGCGTGCCGGCAGATATGGCTCCGCGTGCCACCTGTGGCACGCGTGCCATAGGTTCGCCATCACTGATCTAGGCCAAACAAAAGTGATTTGTTCATCAGTTTCACTTCCTGAAGGAAAGGAAATATATAAATCTAATAAATTATTTTTCCCTTCTTACTTGAGCTGGAGGTTCAACCATTGTTTCATCTCCATCATAAAGAGCAGACAACTTCATTTGACTCTTCCCTGTAAGGGATACAGAATTTTAAAATACGTAATTATCGGAATAGGATGAGATCTTCTATATGATAGAAGACATAAAGATGAGACAGCTGAGATCTCTTTGGGTAATGGAGGCACCTTGGATTACCTCCTGAGATGTCCTGACTTGGATCTTCCTGAGAGATCCTCGTGAAAAGAAGCTCTTGAGAGGGATTTGATGGATTCTTCCTTCCCTCAGGACCTCTGATCTCCCGCGCCAAGGACTTGAAGTAGGAGGCAAGAGGGGGTGGAGAAAGCAGAATTAATGGACATCACACAACATGAAATGGATTATTGTTCTCTGAACACAATTTCAAAGTCCCCAGCAACAACAAGGAGGCAGTAAAGAAAGGAACTGCAGTCCCCAATTGATGATACCTAGTTTGTGTAATGAAACATCTGGAAGAAAACAAGCAAACTCAGAAAGCACCAATGACGCCTCATTTCAACCCTGGGCTACAAATATTCTTCTTTATTGGTGATTGATCTACTACAACGGATAATGGAACAATGTCCTATAAGAATTAGCATGATATATCCATATTTTATGAGTTTCCCTTTCTGGAAGGGAAAGAGAAATCAAACACATTCTTTATTCACTTTTGGACTCCTAAGATGAAGGTCTCTCACCTGCAACTCGAGCTTCTCCTTCTGCTCTTCCACCTGGCTCAAGAGGAAACCTTCCGCCAGGGCCACCGCCTGGGAGCTGGTCTCTGCTCCACACTCCCGCACCCAGCTCTCCATTTCTGGGGAAAGAAGGACCAGGAGCTGCTCCAGAACAACCAAGTCCATCATCTGTGCTTTAGTGTGTCTTTCTGGTCTCAGCCATTGCCTACAGAAATTGTGGAGTCGGCTGCAAAGTCCTCGGGGACCCTCAGCCTCCTGGTATTGGAGGCTTCTGAGGTTCCAGGGCTGAACATCTGAATGCATGATGGTTTCCTCCTCCAGGATCTTCTGCCCAGTTCTTGCCTCACAGCACCCAGGCTGTACAGCTGAAAAGCCTTTTCCAGTTGTCTCACTTGCTAAAGGTTGTGTCTCCATGTTTTCTCTGTCCTGTAACACAACTCCAAGTGGGTCCAAGGAATCTTGTAGATCTCCAAATACTTTTTCATTCATAGGACCGATCCTGTATCCACCGGAATAACCACAGAAGGCCATTCGGCGCTCTTTTCCCAAGAGATAATTTTGCATGTCAAGAAGTTGAAATGGTTTCCAGTTTCTGTATTTGAGACCGGGGGGGGGGGGGGATCCAAGAATGAGAAAGTGGATATTTTAACCATTGAACAAGAGTTATTCCCACAGAAGAAAGTATTTTTCTAAACTGGAATAAGATTGCAGTGGCATTGAGCAAATAAATCCTGTTTTTGTGCATGTATGTGTGTATTTGTGTGAGTGAGATACACTATTTTTTCTTATAAGGAAGGATTTCCAATCAATATTTACCTCCAAGGAGTATTCACATAAACTGCCAAACCCAAACAGGTGAACAAACCATGGAAGCTCATTACAGGTAGTCCTCGAGTTTCGACCACAATTGAGCCCAAAATTTATGTTGCTAAGTGAAAAAAAATTTAAGTGAATTTGCCCCATTTTATGATTTTTCTTGCCTGAGTTGTTAACTGAATCATTGCATTTGTTATGTTAGTAACACGGCTGTTAAGGGAATCTGGATTCCCCATTGATTTTTCTTGTCAGAAGGGTCACCAAAGCTGATCACATGATTCCGGGATATTCAGAGAGGCAGTTGATGTAATGTGCTGATGCCTGGACGATGTCAGGATCTGGATGGGGAGAAACAGACTCAAGCTCAACCCCGACAAGACTGAGTGGCTCTGGATATTGCCTCCTAAGGACCATGTCAAATGTCCCTCCTTGGTTCTTGAGGGAGAAAAATTAACTCCCTCGGAACGGGTTCGCAATTTGGGAGTTCTAGATCCACAGCTAAAATTAGACCAACATCTTACAGCTGTGGCTAGGGGAGCTTTTGCACAGGTTCGCCTGGTGTACCAATTGCGACCATACTTGGAGAAGGAGGCTCTACTCATGGTCACTCATGCCCTTGTCACATCCCGATTGGACTACTGCAACGCGCTCTACATGGGGCTACCCTTGAAGAATATTCGGAGACTTCAACTGGTGCAAAATGCAGCTGCGCGTGCTGTGGTGGGTGTGTCAAGGTTCACCCACGTAACACCTATACTCCGCCAGCTGCATTGGCTGCCCATTGGTCTCCGGGTACAATTCAAGGTGTTGGTCATCATCTTTAAAGCCCTACATGGCTTAGGACCAGGTTATCTCCGGGACCTCACCCTATCTCATACTTCCCTTCGACCGGTTAAGTCCCACAGAGTGAGTCTCCTCCAGGTCCCGTCAACCAATGTCGGCTGGCGGGGCCTAGGGGGAGGGCCTTCTCTGTTGGGGCCCCTGATCTCTGGAACCAACTCCCCCCAGAGATACAAATTGTCCCCACCTTGCTGGCCTTCTGAAAAGCCGTGAAGACATGGCTCTTCCGGCAGGCGGGGTTTTGAGACGATTTTCATTCTGGTCGTCGTCGTCCCCATGCATGTATGCCTTGTTGTTCCTTTTAAATGTATTTTAAATTGTTTTAAAGTATATTGTTTAGCTGTTCTTTAAAATGTTGTACGCTGCCCTGAGTCCCCAGGGAGTAGGGCGGCATATAAGAACACTAAATAAAATAAAAATAAATAAAATTGCAACTGTAAATATGAACCACTTGCCAAGCATCTGAATTTCGATCATGTGACCATGGAGAGGCTGCAATGGTTGTGTGAAAAACAGTCATAAGTCACAGTCATTTCTCAGTGCCGTTGTAACTTTGAACCTATACACATTGAATGAAATGCCAGGAAACGACCTTGGCTAAGGATGGCCCTTTTCCCTTCTTCGGGTGTCCTTTGGAGAGGAGAGTCTCCCTCGGACTCACAGGCACATTCGCACAATCTGCCCGGAGCATAAGCGGGTCATCCCAGCGCAGGGCCGAGGTCCCATGAGCAGGGCCGGGAAGGAGGCAGCTGGAGAGGCTGCCCCGCTTCTCTCCCCCTCCGGAGACAGGCTCGGGCCCTCGGGGAGCCTGGTGCGAATTCTACCTCCTCGCCCGGCTTCCCTCTTCTGCTGGGCCACCGCAAGGCCAACCCTTCTCTCCCCCCACTCGGGCTCTTCCCCTGACACGGGGCGGGAAGGGATCCCCGGATCCCCGCCGCCTTGCTGGCATCCCCGGTTCCCCCTGCATGGAGAGGGCGGCTGGGGAGCATGGGACCCTGGGTTGAAGCCGCGGGAGAGCCGGCCGCGGGTCTCTCCCTCCTCCGCCTCCCTTTGCACGGGAAAAGCACCCAACTCACCCGGGGCACGTCTGGATCTCCCCCCGCCAGACTCTCCCGCAGACTCTCCGCCTCCTGCGGAGCTCCAGGGGTTAAGGAGAGCGAGTAAGGCGCCCTAGAGTGGCAAAGTTCAATTATGTCATTTCCTTCCCGGCCTCCTCTACAAAGACAGCCGTGACCTTCGCCTTCCTTCTCTCGGCCGATCGCGCCCCCTGGTGGATTTGGCGCAAAGTACCAGGATTCTAGAAAGGGAGGAAGTGAGGAGCGCGTCTGAGGGGAAGGGAGAGGGCAGGGATGATGGGCATGTGAGTAGGAGGAAAGGCTCCTATCAATTGCTCCCTGCCCGACACGGCGACCCTGAATAAAAAGAAAAAAGAAAAACCAGTTCTAAAATGGAGGAAAAGCTGAAACCTCTGGATATTCCAGAAATTTTACCTCATAAAGAGGCTCCTTAATTGAGAAACGAAGAGGGGAAATGGGGTTTCATCTCTGACTGGAGAAAAGGTGGAATTACAAAACTAAGAAGGGAAGATCGTGGAAAAGGAATATAAATCTAAACTATGATGAGGAAAAAACCATTTTTACATAAGGATTGAGTAGGAAATCCAAGAGATGTGACTAGGAAGCTTTAGCCCTTTGGAGAATTTAAGGCAAGGGCAGGGATATATCATGAGACCATAAATAAAAAGAGAAAATGAAAATGAAAATATTCGACCACATTTGAAGTCGACAATTACACACAAAGGGGTTAGCTACAGTGAGCAAAACAAAGAATTTAAAATAATTTAAAAGTGGTTAAAATCCATTTTAAAAGAATGGAGGTAACCTTTGATTTTTCTTTATGTATCTATTTATTTCCCCCCCCCTCCAATTTCACATAGAATGCTTAATAAGCAATATTTGAAATAACGCTTCAACCCAGCAAGAGCCAAAATATGCCACCCCTAGGCCGTCCAAACACTTTAGTGTGTTAGTAATTTTTAATGCAATGAAGAAAAGAGAATTGCAGCACCGAGTAGCAGGACAGCGCTCAGCAGCCTGAGCATGGCAGCAGGCAAGGTGGCATGGTCACATTGGCAGCTGCTTGGGAAGGGGCCCTGGCAGGCCGGTGGCAGGGGAGCACTCCAGAGGTCATAGTTCTGGGCCAACTCGCTCTGTGTCGAGCAGGAGCAGCCCAGCAGGGCGGCTGAGAGCCGTGCTGTCAGGACAATGAAGAGCCCCCATGAGTCACTCATCTCAGTTGCTGTGAGTGTTGTGTTGAAAGCGAAAAGCAGGACTCACCCATCGTCCATATGTTTTGGAAGGGAGATAAAAATAAATCCTGCAGTATCTTGCTGCTGCTGTGCAAATCTCAGCACGAGAAAGTAGCCTTGAAACATAGTGGAATGGCTGGCAGTGCGGCCAGCGGCAGACCTGGGGCTGGCTGTGGGGCTGCTGCTGGCGTCCATTGATATTGAACCCACCCTTGCCCAGGGTAGAATGCCCAGCCAGGGGGAATCTGGTCTGCTGGCGATAGCCTAAGGGGTGGTTTGTGAGGCGGACTGACTAGTTTTGGCTGGCTGAAGATCCCTTGTTGCAGCCCTGGGCTAGACTGGCCCAGGGGGTCCAACGGCAGGCTGACAGCTGTCACAGCTAGAGCTGCCAACCCAGTAGATCGGATCCACCGAGGGAGGCTCTGGCACAATCCGCTCTGCACCGAGTGAAACAAAGGGGAAGCTCCGCTCTGGGTGGTCACCTTCCCTGGCTGAGGAAGGTGAATGTCGATTGGGGTAGAACCATGATGGCCTGGCCAGTTTGGTGTTGCTGGCTCAGGCTGCTGACGCTCAGCTGGCTGAATCTTTCTGGCAGCCCTTCAATGGTTTGGCTTGTCAAGGGTGGCTGGGTTCCCCATTCCTGGGATTTGCTGAGATCTATGGGCCTTGTAGCTCTCCACTCGAAGATGGTAGTGCGCTCTGCCCGCGCTGAGGCAATCTGGGGCTCCTGAAGCATTGGGTACCCGGCTAATTACTCCTCAGCCCAGTAAAGCTCCTGGGAGGATAGCCACTTGGCTGGTTCCTGGTGCGTTGGGACCACAATGGCATCACCAGAGCCATCCCCACATTGGTGGAGCTCCTAAGTTGACTGCCAGGGGACATGCTCCTTGGGCCGGGCACCCAGCTGGCGTTCAACCTCTGCCGCTGCTGCAGCTGCTCATTCAGCTGTCAAGGGATCCCAGAGCTGTCTCCGCAGAGCCCTCTGGTTCCTGCAGCTTTACTGAAGTCAGTTGATTTCTCCTCTGTCTTCCTCTCCATCTATCCTGAGTCTTCCCTCAGCCTGGTATACCGGGTAAGCGGCCAGAGCTCAGGACCCTGGACAGCGATCCCACGTGCAGGAGGAGCGACTCTGAAGGTCCCAAAGCTTTCCCCGCCCAATTCAAAATCCATAGTTCTTTCCCCCAGTTCACTCATCCATCACGTGGTCCAATCAGGTCACACTCCCGAGTCCAGTTGGTTTCTGTCCATGCCTCACCACAGGTAAGAACATTCTTGGTTCACAGGGGAAATAATTTTATTTTGGCTACACATCCCCAGCTATCTCTACTCCCCCTCCCATTCCCACAGTTCTAACCAGCCTCCCTGTGGCAGCCCTGAAGATGATCCAGAATGGCTTCAGGGTTGACGTTAGTTTTTTTGGCTGCTGCCGCACACAGGTAACTCAAGTTTAAATGATCTTCCATTCGGACTCCCAAGGTCCCTCTCACAGTTACTGTTTTTGAGCCAGGTTTCATGTAATCAGTTTTTCCTGCCCAGGTGTAAAACCTTACTTTTCTCCACATTACGTTTCATTTTATTGGATTCAACGTTATCTCATTTGGATCAGAAAGGCACAATAGGTCAGGCCTGGAAGCCATCTTTTGCATTAGGCCTTCAGGCCTGCCACATTTAGTGCTGTGGGAAACTGGGAGGGGGGATTGTATGGAGCAGGGATGACATATAGTCATAATAACATTCCTTTCCAAGAGAGTCAAGGACATCTTGCCCTGCACCTGGAGGGGTGTGACTGGGAGACACCTCCAGTTGGGACGGTGCTTGATTGGACCATGTTATTCTATTCTATTCCATTCCCTGGGGAGGCAGCACCTATTAAATGATTGCCTATTTGCATTCCTCTTAGAACCAGGATCAAGTGGGAAGAACAAACAACAGTAAACACTGCAGTGAGCCTTGGAAAGGAACAAGGAAATTCACTTGTAAAAACACAATAAAGGCAACATCTTTATAAAATTGCATGGCTCTCAATCTAAGATACAAAGTGGCCATTTCCTTGGAAGTGACCTCCAATGAGAACCTGCAATAAACATAAATTTAAGGGGAGGGATCAGTTATTGATGTCATGGGATTGATACACGAGACCCAAAGCAAAATAATCAAAGCTCACTGAAGTAATTACTGTTAATTACTGTTAAGAGCCGAGGTGGCGCAGCGGTTAGAGGCAGTACTGCAGGCCACTTTAGCTGACTGTGATCTGCAGGTCAGCGGTTCAAATCTCACCGGCTCAAGGTTGACTCAGCCTTCCATCCTTCCGAGGTAGGTAAAATGACCCAGATTGTTGGGGGCAATATAAATATACATTGCTTACTGGTGTAAATCGCTTAGAGAGTGCTTGCACTGTGAGGCGGTATATAAATCTCTAAATAAATAAATAAATAAATAAATAAATAAATAAATGAATGAATGAATGAATGAATGAATGAATGAATGAATGAATGAATAAATAAATAAATAAATAAAAAATAATAAATAAATAAATAAATAAATAAATAAATAAATAAATAAATAAATAAATAAATAAATAAATAATGCACAACGGAGAAATTCCTTCCGGAAACTAGTGGCACTCTTAAAGGCAAAAGGATGTACTCATATTTATAAATTTCAGAAGGGATGAGAAAATGATAGAGACATACATATGCATAAGTAATAGACGTAAGCATAAATATTCATAATTAACAAACCTCAAGTTAATTCTTCATTCTGTTGTTACTTTCTTCAATAAATATTATCTTAATGAAAGAAACATATCAGTTATGCTGCCATAGAAATGTTGATGAGATTTATTGAGAACCAGCTTTCTTTTTCATTTTGCTAACAAGACCAACTCTCATAAGAATTTGTTTTCCTCACAATGTGCAATAGCACTGACAACCTCAGGAGCCGAGGTGGCGCAGTGGTTAAAAGCAGCACTGCAACCTACTTCAGCTGGCTGCTAGTTCAGCAGGTCAGCGGTTCAAATCTCACCAGGCTCAAGGTTGACTCAGCCTTCCATCCTTTTGAGGTCGGTAAAATGAGGACCCAGATTGTTGGGGGCAATATGCTGAACTCTGTAAACCGCTTAGAGAGGGCTGTAAAGCACTATGAAGCGGTATATAAGTCTAAGTGCTAGTGCTATTGCTAACCTTCAGATGACAATGCCTTATGACCATTTTGCTGCAGCAGCCCCATGGTTATGTGATCAAAATTCAGATGCTTGGCAACCGACTCATATTTATGACAGCTGCAGTATTCTGGGGTCATATGATCCCCTATTGCAACCTTCTGACAAGCAAAGTCAATGCGAAGGCAGATTCACCTAACAACGGTGTTCCTAACTTAACAACTGCATCAATTCACTTAACAACTGTGGAAACAACAGTCATCAAATGGGGTAAAAATCACTAAACAAATGTCTCAATCAGCAACTAAGATCTTGGGTTAAATTGTGGTCATAAGTTGAAGATTACCTGTATTCATAAGTAAAACAGCATGTGCCCATTGTTTTATTTTCACTGGTAAATTCACCTTCCTGGGGCTGCCATTTGTGAGGATCAGAAAATACCTTCCTTTCCTAGTGTAGCATATGTCAATAGAAAATGCATAGATATTCCTCTATTTATGAACAGGTTATGTTCCAAGCTGTTCTTAAGTCTGCTTCGTTTATAAATCCAAACAAACATAAACATATGTACAGTCCAGTTTTTACCTTACATAAGCAGTAGGATTGTCCTCATAGACACTATAGCACTATATTGCATCATTGGATAACTACAGACCCCTTGGTGAAATGCTCAAAACAGTCCTGCATTTCAATGACCGTGCTTTCTTGATCAAGCTGAATTCCTCTGCCATCAGCTTGGTTTGGAATCTCCAGGGGTTTAATCATTTTCTCTTGCTTTCACTGATTTTACAACTCCATGATGCTGCTGTTGAAGAGTTCTTCCACATGTGTAGCTAACAATTCATTAAAGACCTTCCCCAGGTCAAGATGAAGCTCCTCGATGAAAGCAATCAAGTTGGCTGACAATGCTGTGTGACTTCCTGTCCACTTCAAACCTTTGAAAGTCATGAACAAACTGCCGGCACGGATATTTCCACATCCCATTCATATTCATAGAAGTTGTCAGGTTGCATCAATATTCTTGATAACCTTGTAGCTGTCATAGGACATCCAAAACTGACATGCAGTCATCTGAACTGCCTGCTGAACATGCAGAAAATATAATTTTTGAAAGTTACTATAACCCACAATCCATAGGGGTAGGAGGAAA
This sequence comes from Diadophis punctatus similis, assembly GCA_023053685.1. Taxonomy (NCBI): domain Eukaryota; kingdom Metazoa; phylum Chordata; class Lepidosauria; order Squamata; family Dipsadidae; genus Diadophis; species Diadophis punctatus. The sequence goes on from JALIGW010000002.1 coordinate 254,626,920, forward strand.
TTGGCGTTCGGAGGCAGAGACCCAACCTTCATGTTCAGATGGAAATTGTCCCAGTGAGATGCCATTATCCAAAATGGGACTCTTGAAGGCAATGTTTTTCTCATGGCAATTATCTCTTTATTTCTAGGATAAAATGATGAAAAAACAACTCTTCCAAGATGAGGATGACCGAAGGTTTCTTTTTAGCTTCCCACACAACAAAGTGAGATTTTGAGATTTTCTTGAGACTTCACAGGTTCTCAGAATGTTAGACTAGCAGCAATTTTAGATCACCAGAAGTGTTGCTTGCTTGGCAACATAGTCTGTCTTTTGTAGCTTTGCATCATCATCTCTTCTTTGCTGATATAAGTTTTGCCTGGCATTTTTTTTCTAATAAAAGCCCCATTTCATCCACATTGAATATTTGCTGAGGCAAATAACAATTTTCCTCAATTTCATTGAGGGTTTTTGGGAACTCCTTGGCTGAATTCTCAGCCACACTTGCCACCTTGCTTTCACATTATGCACAAGCCTTAAAATGTGTGTCTTGCAACAAACCTGTTTTCAGCAGAACTTTTCACCAACCTCCTATTGCAAGTCATGAAATAAGGTCTAAGACTTCTCCTGGATCAGCATTAAGCTCAGAGGCACACATCACTGATGCTATCTTCGCTCCACATGCTGAGTAGCTTTTCCGTCACTTTTCCACTCCTTTTGGTTACTGTGGATTGCATAGGCACATGAACCTTTTACATGTTCTACGATCTTCCCTGTGTTCTTAATGGTCATTACAGTAATTCATACAAGAACATGCCCACATTCCTTATCTTCCCCCACTCTATTTTCTTCAGCATCTCCATCTTTGTTGGATTGTCATGGATTGGAGCTGTTTGCATTACTCCCTTCCCCATTAATACTCAAGTTTAATTCCACACATTGTACCTACAGGTCACACCAGACAGTCACCAAACTACTAAACAATGAACAGTAAGCAATCAAAGAGGCAGGAAAGGATTACTTTAAAGCACACCACATACATATGCAATGCACCATAAACTAACCCTTTCCCACCTTCTCTAGCCATCTGTGACCTTCTAGGTTGGAGTTGCAGGTTTGTATGTATCACCAAAAGTTTATAAGTAGAGGAATGTCCGTAGCTTTAACACTAAATCTGAAATTTACATATATTCTCTTTCAAATGGATCTGTGTATGGCAAATTAGGTCATTGCTCCGCCTGAAGCTCTTTCCACATTCAAAACATTTATATGGTTTCTCCCCAGTGTGGATCCTTTTATGGAAAGTAAGGGAACCACTATGACGGAAGCTCTTTCCACACTCTCTGCATTTATATGGTTTCTCACCTGTGTGAATCCTTTTATGTCTCAGTAGAGATCCATTTTCACAGAAGCCCTTTCCACACTCCATACATTTAAATGGCTTCTCCCCTGTGTGGATTCTTTTATGTTTCATAAGGGATGCATTTTCACAGAAACCTTTTCCACACTCCCCACATTTATATGGCTTCTCCCCCAAATGGATCCTTTTATGGAATGTAAGAGAACCACTATGAATAAAGCTCTTTCCACACTCTCTGCATTTATATGGTTTCTCCCCTGTGTGGATCCTTTTATGGGAAGCAAGGTGACTGCTCTGAATAAAAATCTTGCCACATTCCAGACATTTATATGGCTTCTCCCCTGTGTGAATCCTTTTGTGGGAAATAAGTTTACTCTGTTGGCTGAAGCCCTTTTCACACTCCACACATTTATATGGTTTTTCCCCTGTGTGGATCCTTTTATGTCTCATAAGGGACCCGTTTTCACAGAAACCCTTTCCACACTCTATGCATTTATACGGCTTCTCTCCTGTGTGTATCCGTTTATGTCTCATAAGGGATCCATTTTCACAAAAACCCTTTCCACACACTATGCATTTATACGGCTTTTCCCCTGTATGGATCCTTTTATGTCTCATAAGGGACCCATTTTCACAGAAGCTCTTTCCACACTCCATGCATTTATACGGCTTCTCCCCTGTATGGATCCTTTTATGGGAAGTAAGATGACTGCTGTTAGTAAAGCCCTTTCCACACTCTCTGCACGTATATGGCTTCTCCCCTGTGTGGATCCTTTTATGAGAAGTAAAGGAACTCCTTCGACAGAAGCCTTTTCCACATTCAAGACATTTATATGGCTTCTCCCCTGTGTGGATCCAGTTATGGGAAGTTAGTTGACTGCTACTAGTAAAAGATTTTCCACACTTCACACATTTATATGGCTTCTCTCCTGTGTGGATCTTTTTATGAGAAGTATGTTGACTTCTATTAGTAAAGCTCTTTCCACACTCCAAACATTTATATGGCTTCTCCCCTGTGTGGATCCAGTTGTGGGAAATAAGTTGACTGCTGTTTGTAAAGTTCTTTCCGCACTCTGTGCATTCGTATGGCTTCTCTCCTGTGTGGATCCTTTTATGAGAAGTAAGATGACTGCTATTGGTAAAGCCCTTTCCGCACTCTCTGCATTTGTATGGCTTCTCCCCTGTGTGGATCCTTTTATGGGAAGAAAGATGACTGCTCTGAATAAAGCTCTTTCCACACTCCGCACATTTATATGGCTTCTCCCCTGTGTGGATCCTTTTATGTTTCACGAGGGATGCATTTTCACCAAACCCCTTTCCACACTGTCTGCATTTATATGGCTTCTCCCCTGTATGGATCCATTTATGAGATGTAAGGGAACGGCTCTCACTGAAACTTTTTCCACATTCCATGCACTTATATGGCTTTTCCCCAGTGTGGATCCAGTTATGGGAAGTAACTTGACTGCTTCTTCTGAAGCTCTTTCCACATTCCAAGCATTTATATCGCTTCTCTTCTGTATGGGTCTTTTTACAAGATATAAGAGACCCATTATCATGAGGAAGGGTGAAAGTCCAATTGTAATTGTTTCCATTGTCACCGGATACATAATCTTCTCTTTTGATTTCTGTTGGATCGTGTTCATTTACATCTAACTTGTCTTTCAATAGGTTTACATTTTCCCCAGTATATTTTTTCTTTATTTTTCCTTGTTGGACAAGAAAGTCTTGCATCTGACCATCAATGGAAGATGAGCTTTCCAGATTCCAATTATTTGTCTGGTTTCTTACATGACTTTTCATTTCCATTTGAATTTCAGATTTCTGCATTTCATCTCCAGCACTGAATACTTGAAATGGTTCCTCGGTATCTTTATTCTCTTGCCCATTATTACCTTCAAAGGAAAAGAGAAATGAAAACACTAACTAAGTTAGGGAAAAAGATCGAAGTGTATAAGTCCTATGAATTTCCTAATGATATTTTGGCAGATTCCAATATATTATAGTATGTTTGTTTATAATTATCCATATATATTTCACCCAGAGTCAGCTTTGAGTTAAGGAAGAATCATGTAAACATCTGAAGAGCTATTAGGAAAAATCTAATAATTATTGGAGGGGTCAATTCCAGCAAAGACTTGTAAGAACTAAATTTTGAAAGAAGTCTTTTTCTTCCCATCCAAACTATCTTCCTTTTACTATTTGTTGTTTCCCAAATTAAAGAAACTTGGTATTTTAGTGAGTGTTACCTTTAACAATGAAAAGAAAATGTTAACCCAAAAATATGAAACAGAAAATCAAATAGAATTGACGTTAAGGGTTAGGTTTAGGGTATGTTAAGACAAACTTAAAACTATAGATCAAGTTGCCAACATACGCTGGATCATGGAGAAAGCTAGAGAGTTCCAGAAAAACATATACTTCTGCTTCATTGACTATGCTAAAGCCTTTGATTGTGTGGATCACAACAAATTGTTGCAAGTTCTTAAAGAGATGGGAGTACCAGACCATCTTATTTGTCTCTTGAGAAACCTATATGCGTGTCAAGAAGCAACAGTGAGAACTGGACACGGAACCACTGATTGGTTCAAAATTGGGAAAGGAGTCCGGCAAGGCTATATACTGTTGTCCTGCCTATTTAACTTATATGCAGAGCACATCATGAGAAAGGCGTAGCTAAATGAATCAAACGTTGGAATTAAGATTACGGGGAGAAATATCAACAACCTCAGATATGCAGATGATACCACTCTAACGGCAAAAAGTGAAGAGGAACTAAAGAGCCTCTTTAGAGCCTGTGGGTGAAGAAGGAGAGTGCAAAAGTTGGCTTAAACTCAACATTAAGAAAATTAAGATCATGGCATCCAGCCCTCTCAATTCCTGGCAAATTGATGGGGAAGAAATGGAGGTTGTAACAGATTTTATTTTCCTGGGCTCCAAGATCACCGCAGATGGGGACTGCAGCCAAGAAATTAAAAGACACTTGCTCCTGGGGAGGAAAGCTATGACAAATCTAGACAGCATACTAAAAAGCAGAGACATCACCCTGCCAACAAAAGTGCATATAGTCAAGGCGATGGTTTTCCCAGTTGCAATGTATGGCTGTGAAAGTTGGACCATGAGAAAGGCTGAGCGCCAAAGAATTGAGGCCTTTGAACTATGGTGCTGGAGAAGACTCCTGCGAGTCCCTTGGACTGTAAGGCGATCAAACCAGCCAGTCCTAGAGGAGATCAACCCTGACTGCTCTTTAGAAGGCCAGATCCTGAAGATGAAACTCAAATACTTTGGCCACCTAATGAGAAGGAAGGACTCACTGGAGAAGAGCCTAATGCTGGGAAAGATTGAGGGCAAAAGAAGGGGTCGACAGAGAATGAGGTGGCTGGATGGAGTCATTGAAGCAGTACGCGTGAGTTTAAATGGACTCTAGAGGATGATAAAGGACAGGAAGGCCTGGAGGAACGTTGTCCATGGGGTCGCGATGGGTTGGGCACGACTTCGCAACTAATAATAACATGTTAAGACAGGAGAAATTATAGTTGTCCTTGTTGGAGAATGTGTGACCTAGAATAATGCTTTAATTTCAAGCACTACATATTTGGACAAGTGATGTAGCATTTAAGCAATGGTAGAATGATAAGTCTAGGTTTGTATGGAAAGGGAAAAGCTACAGATTGAATATCAAATACTCCAAGATGCAGAGGAAACAGGAGGATTTTGGTCTGCCCGATTTGAAACTGTACTCTGTGGCCTGCTGTGTGGTTTGGATGAAAGATTGGGAATTGCTGAGAAATAAGGCAATTTTTGAAGTAGAAGTGCAGGACCTACGGTTTGGATGGCATGGATATTTGTGTTACGATAAAGTTAGGATTAATCTAGATTTTAAAAACCATGATGTTAGAAAATTTGAGAATATGGAACAGATGCAAACCCAGACTTTGTCCAAAAACGCCTTGATGGCTCTCGGCACAAGAAACATTTTACAGAAGAGAAGCAATAGGCAAAGACAAATAGATAATATGGCGAGAGCTGTTAGAACTTGAACGAGGAGAATACCAAATGAAATCAAGAGCAATTGACAGTAGAAGGATATAATTGTCAGTTTACATATTGTCATCAGAAAAATTCAAGGTAGATAAAAGTACCTATGGTATTCAACAACATAGGAGAGAATTTGAATCATAATTGTGAAGAAAGGATGAACATGTAATCGCCAAAACCTATAAACAGATTACTAGAAATCTACTAGAATAGGACAACGGTCATGAAGGCGGTCTCTGCAAGCGATGTGGTACACTAAGAGCATGGCAAGACACGAAAGACGCCCTGGTCAACCACTGCACCCAACCCATCTCCAACTGTCTCGACTCTTGTCCTGCTACTGGAGCAAAATGGAATCTGGGAAGAGAGAGTGATGCTGACTATGCGCACCTCTCCCTCACATTAATCCAATTCACGCGCAAGTCTTGACATCCCCCTCCCCAATATAGATGTCAAGGTCCTCTTCAAATACAATGGACGAACATCAAACAGATTAAAATGTATGATAAAATGGGCAAAGAGGTTTTGTCATAACATATAAATGTAACACTGGGAAAATATGTGGTTGAAAGGAGTGAAATGTACATTATGTAATAATCTGGAAAGCTAGAAAATTTTGGATTGATGTCGAGAATTTTAAAGATCAATATTGAACTGAAATTAGAACACTTTGTTGGTACTAATAAACCGACAGCTAGAAAACAGAAGAGTGTTAACTATGATAACTGTAGCAATGCTATATTCATAAAGATGGAAGGACTCTGAAAAAACTACAATGGAGGAATGATTGAAGATGACAGAATTAACAGAGATGGCTAAATCGAGTTCTTTGATCTGAGAAAGGATAATATTTACATTTATTAGTGGCTGAAAACCCCTGATGAGCTTTTTGCTGGGGGGAAAAAACCCTCAGTTCGTGATTTATGGGTTTGAAGAGTACAAAGGATACATTTGGGAAAGGAAATGATGATGTAACCTTAAGCGATAAAGGCTATAATATAATTGTGTTTATAACTGCTATGAAGATTGGAAGCCACTTCTTTATTAATTACTTTTTCATATTTTTCCTTTTTTCCCTTTTCCCTTCTTTCTTGATTTTTTTTCTTATTCACATTACTTTTTCTTCTTTATTTCTGCTTCAGTATTTGCATTGTTCTTATTCTGATATTTTTAATAAAATCAGAAAAATAAAGAAGTAGCTGATGGCATCCAACTACAGAAAATCTTCCCAAACATTATATTGGGGAGAAGCAAACCCTTTACCCAGAGGCGGCACGTTCCTATGATTTTTTTTAAATTTTACCATTCTTTTCTCTTATTCATTAATCACATTACTCTATCTTCATTTCCTCTTCAAAATTTGTATGGTTTTTATTCTGATAAAATTTCTGGCATATTCTTACCCAAAGAGGCCACGTTCCTATGATTTTCCAGCATGACTTCCGAATGCAGCATTTTTTGGTCAGGATCCAACTGAGACCACTCCTCCTTAGAGAAAAACACAGCCACCTCTTCAAAGGACACAAGACCCTCCTGAACAGGGGAAAAAGAACAGAATAGGTCCAGGAGAATACGCAGCATCTGTCCTGTTGTTCACAAATTCCCAAGGCAAAGATATGCACTATGTGCTTGGTAGGATTCTAAAATAGGGTTGGGAAAGAGGACAGAGCCAAAAGGCAGTGACTGAAGAAATATTTTGGGCAGGTTTTATCAATTTAATTGATTCTGGTACACATTCAGGCCATTCAGTGAAAGTAACACCACTTTCCTTCTGGAGCTATCTATTATCTATCTATATCATCTATCGATCGATCAATCGCTGTAACTATCCACCCATCCATCCATATCTCATCAAAGATTTTGAGGGTCTGGAGAGACTTGCAGATGCACCTTGGAAGCCTATCTACCACTGACTCCAATCCTTCCTGTTTCCAGAAGGAAACTGGGGGGGTGAATTCTTTTTAGGATTTCAGCAAAAGGCTGATGGTGTCAACTGGAATCTTCTATGCCTGTGATGGCTAACCTTTTTGCCGTTGCATGCCAAAAGCGGGGGGGGGAGCGTGTGGGGGGGTGTCACGCGTGTGCCTACGCCCACAATACAATTCTCCCGCTCCCCCTGCCCATGCCTGCGACCTTCCCCCACACATGCGTGCGTGACCTCCCCCCCGCACATGCATGCGCAACACCCCCCCCGCAGCCCATTTTGGGCCTGGCAGGCCTCCCTGAAGCCTCCTGGGAAACAAAAACGGGCTGCTTCCCCCTGCGCCCCACACATGTGCATGATCCCCCGCCCCCCGCGCATGCACGTGCATCTCCCGCATGCACCCCGTCCCCAACCCCCCATCGCCAAAGACCCGAAAATCAGCTGGCCGGCAGGAGGTGCGTGCACATGCGCAGTGGAGCTGAGCTGGGAGACGGCTCGCGTGCCCACAGAGAGGGCTCCACAGGTGGCATGCGTGCCATAGGTTCGCCATCACGGTTCTATGTTCAAGAACAAGAAAATATCCAAGCCAAAACAAAAGGGAATAATGGAAGGAGACAGTGCTGTATACACCAGTATGACTTCCTAAAGGAAAAGGAGAATACAAATTTAATAAATTATTTTCCTGCTCTTACTTCAGTTGGCGGTTCAACTACTGTTTCAGCTCCACTGTAAAGATGAGAAAATTTCATTCTATGTTTCTCTGTGAGGAAGACAGAGATTAAAATGCACAATTAACAAAATAGGAGTAGGTATTCTACAGAAGAGAAGACAAAAAGAAGATAGCAGGGATCTCTCTGGGGAATGGGAGACCTTCATTACCTTTTGAGGTAACCTGACTTGGGTCTTCCTGAGGGTTCCTCCTGAAAAGCAGCTCCTGGTGGGGATTTGATGGATGACTCCTTCCCTCAGGATCTCTGATCTCCACAGAGAAGGACTTGAAATAAGTGGAAGGAGAAAAGAAGAATTAACTGACATCAAACAACATGAAGTGCATTCTTGTTCTATGAACACAATATATCAAAACTCCCAATAGCCACCAGTGAGGCTGAGGGAGAAATGATTGGAACAATGTCCTACAAGAATTAGTAAAATATCAATATTAATATTGTTGCAATAGATTAATCAGCATTCAACTAGGGAGGACAATATGTGTGTGTAAGTGCTAGTCTTTTTTAACGTACTTTTTTCTTTTTAATGGTGGTTCTTCTTTTTTCTTTTTTTTTTTAAATGGTGTTTTGTATTTTAACTCTTTTTGAATAAAATAATTTTTAAAAAAAGAATTAGTAAAATGTCTCCAAGTAGTCTCAATGCCAGGGATGTCTGGGAGGGAGGGGTGAAGAATTCAAACCCATTCTTTACTCCCTTCTGGAGTCCGAGACAAAGTTTGCTCACCTGCAACTCGACCTGCTCCTTCTGCTCCTCTGCCTGGCTCAGGAGGAAGCCTTCCGCCAGGGCCACCGCCTGGGAGCTGGTCTCTGCTCCACACTCCCGCACCCAGCCCTCAATCTCTGGGGGCAGAAGAGCCAGGAGCTGCTCCAGAACAATCAGGTCCAGCATCTGGGCTTTGGTGTGCTTTTCTGGTCTCAGCCATCGTCTACAAAAATTGTGGAGTCGGCTGCAAAGTCCTCGGGGACCCTCAGCCTCCTGGTATTGGAGGCTCCTGAGGTTCCAGGGCTGAATTTTTGAAGAGATGATGGTTTCCTCCTCCAGGATGATCTGCCCAGTTCTAGCCCACACCTCCCCACAGGTCCCAAACTGAACAGCATAAGAGCCTTTTCCACTTCTCTCACTTGCTAAAAGTTGTGTCTCCATTCTGTCTCTGTCCTCTAAGGTAACTCCAATTGCGTCCAAGGGATGTTGCGGATCTCCAAATGCCTTTTTGATTATAGGACCGATCCTACAGTCACCGGAATGGTCGCAGGCAGCCATTCAACTCTTTTTCCCCAAGAGATCATTTTACCGGTGACAAAGTCCAAAAAGCTTCCAGTTTCTGTACCTGAGATGCAAAAGAAAATCAATCCCAAGAATTAGAAAGTGGAGAATTTATCGACTAAGCAACAATCATCCCTGTGGAAGAAAGTATTTTTGTAAACTGGAATAGGACTGCAGTGGCATTAAGCGGATAAGTCCTGTTTTGTGCATATGTGGTTTTTTTTGCGTGTGAGTTCATTATTTTTCATTACAAGAAAGGACTTTCTTTTTAAAACCTATAAGATCTATATTTACCTCCAAGCAGGGTTCACACAACCTGACAAACCTCCCAAAAGGTGAACAAACCATGAAAGTTCAATTCACATCTAATAAAATGCCAGGAAATGACCCTGGCTGAGGATGCCCCCGTTCCCTTCTTCAGGGTTCACACAACCTGCCCGGAGCTCCAAGCGGGGCATCCAAGCGCAGGGCCGAGGTCCCCCCCGACCGGGAAGGAGGCAGGTGGAGAGGTCGCCCCGCTTCTCTCCCCCTCCGGAGACAGGCCGAGCAGCGGATGATCGGGCCCTCGGGGAGCCTGATGCGAATCCTGCCTCCTTCTCGCCCGGCTTCTCTCCTCTCCTGCTGGGCCTCCGCAACGCCGACCCTCCTCTCCCCCCACTCGGGCTCTTCCCCGGACACGGGGCGGGAAGGACCCCCAGATCCCCGCCTAGCCTTCCTGGCACCCCCGCTTCTCCCTGCATGGAGAGGGCGGCTGGGGAGCATGGGACCCGGGGTTGGAGCCGGAGGAGGGTCGGGCGCGGGTCTCTCCCTCCTCCGCCTCCCTTTGCACGGGAAGAGCCCCCCCGCTCACCCGGGGCACGTCTGGATCTCCCCCCGCCAGACTCTCCCGCAGCCTCTCCGCCTCCTGCGGAGCCACAAGGGTTAAGAAGAGCGAGTGCAAAAGCCTAGAGCGGCAAGCGTTTGTGACGTCACTCCCTTCACAGTCTCCTCTGGATAGCCAACCGTGACTTTCGCCCTCCAGTGGCCCAATGGGGAAGCCCTTGGTGTTCCTTTTGGCAGAGGTGTCCCCTGGTGGATTTTCTGGGCAATGCCAGGAGACCCTGCAAGGGCTGGAAAGAGGACTGAATGGAGGGGGGGGGGAGGGCAGGGATGATGGGCACGAGTAGAAGAAAGGCCACTCATAATGATTCCCTGTCTGAGAAAGGTGTCTCCAGTGTTGGCAGCTTCTCCATCTTCCTCTCCTTCATGTCCAGGAACATCTGTGAAGATGGAGAAAAATCTCTCTGGAGGATCTGAACTCGCTTCCCTCAAGAACAGCCACCCTGAAGGCTCTGCAGAGATCGGAGAAGGCCTCAAAAGGGGCCAAATCCTGTCAGAAATGGAAGACGAAGAGGACCTTTCGGAAACATAGCTTGTGTCTTGTGGTTGTTGCAAACTCTGGCCTGAAATGGAGGAAGATGAGGGTGGTCACACGCTTGACCTAGTGTTTCTTTCGGGGCAGTGGAGAGATGATCTGAAGATAAGGGATATAGTCATCACCCCACTGTCATGGTCAGATCATTTCCTACTGAGGCTGGATTTCACAACCCCACTCCTCCCCCGCAGGGAGGCGGGACCGACTAGGTGGTTCCGCCCCAGGCACCTAATGGAGCCGGAAGGATTCCAGAGGGAACTTGGGGAGATACCTGAAACCCTGGTACACAACTCGGCTGACTCCCTGGTGGCTGCTTGGAACACCGCAGCATCAGGGGCTCTAGACCGAATTGCGCCTAAGCGACCTCTCCGTGGCAGTGGATCCCGGAAAGCTCCCTGGTTCACCGAGGAGCTCCGGGAGATGAAACGCCAAAAGAGACGTCTGGAGCACCGCTGGAGGACCAAGAGGGCCGAATCTGACCGAACACTATTAAGAATTTACATCAGATCTTATTTAGTGGCGATAAGGGCGGCAAGACGATCCTATCTTTCCGCTCTTATTGCGTCCGCAGATTCTCGTCCAGCCGCCTTGTTTAGGGTGACTCGCTCCGTCCTTGGAAAAGGGGGGAGCGAGGAACACTTACAAGGCAGAGCTGAGGAATTTGCTGAGTTTCTGTCGGATAAAGTCGCTCAGATTCGGTCAAACTTGGACTCTGGCAGGGCAGAGTCCATAGAGGTGACAGGGGCAAGTCCTAGTCCATCATTGTGGGATGAGTTTGGGCCTGTTTCTCCCGATGATGTGGACAGGGCTATGGGAGCGATGGGTACCTCCACCTGTTTATTGGACCCATGCCCCTCCTGGCTGGTCTCGGCCAGCAGGTCGGTGGCACGCGGCTGGATCCAGGCGGTGATCACCGCTTCTTTGAGGGAGGGATCCGTACCGCAGTCGTTAAAAGCTGCGGTGGTGCGACCCCTCCTGAAGAAGCCTTCCCTGGATCCAGCTGATTTGAAGAACTATCGTCCAGTCTCCAACTTACCTTTTTTAGGGAAAGTTGTGGAGAAGGTGGTGGTGACTCAGCTTCTGCAGCTCCTGGATGAAACAGACCATCTAGATCCTTACCAGTCGGGCTTCAGGCGCGGCTACAGTACAGAAACTGCCTTGGTTGCCCTGATGGATGATCTCTGGCGAGCCCGGGATGGAGGAAATTCCTCCATCCTGGTGCTACTTGACCTCTCAGCGGCTTTCGATACCATCGACCATGGTATCCTTCTGCATCGGCTCGGCGAGTTGGGAGTGGATGGCACCGTTTTGCGGTGGTTCTCCTCTTATCTCGCCGATCGGATGCAGTCGGTGTTGGCAGGTGGGCAGAGATCGTCCCCTAGGCCCCTATCATGTGGGGTGCCTCAGGGGTCGGTTCTCTCGCCCATCCTGTTTAATATCTACATGAAACCGTTGGGTGAGATCATTCGCAGACATGGGGTGTGTTTCCATCAGTACGCTGACGACACCCAGCTGTACATCACCACCCCGTCTGACTTCAGGGAGGCAGTTGATGTAATGTGCCGCTGCCTGAACGACGTTAAGATCTGGATGGGGAGGAACAGACTCAGACTCAATCCCGACAAGACTGAGTGGCTGTGGATATTGCCTCCTAAGGACCATGACAACTATCCCTCCTTGGTCTTTGAGGGTGCGAAACTGACTCCCTCAGACCAGGTCCGCAACTTGGGGGTCCTCCTAGATCCACAGCTAAAATTGGATCACCATCTTTCTGCTGTGGCTAGGGGGGCCTTTGCACAGGTTCGCCTGGTGCACCAGTTGCGGCCATACTTGGAGAAGGAGGCTCTACTCACGGTCACTCATGCCCTTGTCACCTCGCGTTTGGACTACTGCAATGCGCTCTACATGGGGCTACCCTTGAAGAGTATCCGGAGACTTCAGCTGGTACAAAATGCGGCTGCGCGTGCTGTGGTGGGTGTGCCAAGGTACACCCACGTGACACCAATACTCCGCCAGCTGCATTGGTTGCCCATCGGTCTCCGGGTCCAATTCAAGGTGTTGATCACCATCTTTAAAGCCCTTCATGGCTTAGGACCAGGATATCTTCGGGACCGCATTCTGCCTCATACTTCCCTCCGACCGGTTAGGGCCCACAGAGTTGGCCTCCTCCAGGTCCCGTCGGCCAAACAATGCCGGCTGGCGGGCCCTAGGGGGAGAGCCTTCTCTGTGGCTGGCCCCGTGCTCTGGAACCAACTTCCCCCAGAGACCCGAACCATCCCCACTCTGCTGGCCTTCCGAAAAGCCGTTAAAACATGGCTTTTCCTGCAGGTGGGGGGAATAGCTTAATCCACCTGAGATCACCCCCCAAGTATGTATGATATCGAATGAATGTTGCTGTTTTAATATTGTTTTTAATAATTTGTATTTGTTTTTTTAATCACTTGCATTTTGATTATTCTTGTATTTTTTTTCCTGTTGTACGCCGCCCTGAGTCCTTCGGGAGTTGGGCGGCATATAAGAATAACAAAATAAATAAATAAATAAATAAGATGGGGCTGGTGGGACACAAGGCAGGGAAGCCACAATCAGAAAATGGAAATTTCTTGGAAACATAGCATGCCACCCCCACCCGTTCCCATCCTTTCCATCTGCTTCACAGCACACAGACTGATGCCAGCCCAAGGAGTCAAAAGTGGATCTGGGTCAGCGCCTGCTGCACAGGCTGCACAGATCAGGCAGGGGAGAAGTTGGGGCTGCTAAGGAAGGAGTTGTTGGTGACAGTAAGGAGTCAAGCTGGAGGCCAAAGATGGGGATGCTGCAGGAATGGTAGTAGTGGCAGTAGTGGTGGCATCAGTTCACTGTGGTTATCTAAAGTAGAATAGAATAGAATAGAATTTTTTATTGGTCAAGTGTGATTGGACACACAAGGACTTTGTCTTGGTGCATATGCTCTCAGTGTACATGTCCGGGTACAAATAAGCAATCAAATCATATTAGGAAGTAAGCATCTTTCTCTCCTCTTTCTAGTCATGTCTTCCCCTTTCCTCACATTGTTAAGGCTAGAGGTGGACTTCCAGTTCAGTCATTTAGCTTCGCCTTTTTATCACTTTCCTCTCAGAGGCACCCTACCAGATTCACAGTTTTTATACTAGAAAAATAATTGTATTTTCAGCTACTTGTGACTTCCCCATTGCCCGCCAGCGACACACACACACAGTAATTAGAAGGAATAATCTTGAGCAAGATGAAGAGCTGTAGCTACAATAGTGAGATAAAAGAAACCTGAGTCTGGGCCATAATGGTAACCTGAGAAATAATCTGAAACAAAAACCTCCTTGGTTCTCCTGAAAATAAAGGTGGGAGAGCACATCTAGTCTGGCAAGAATCTGTTACTATAACCTTGTAATAAAAGTATTAGTGTGCATGTCTTTGATTTCCTAGTTTGATGTACTTTGAAGGTCTCTCTCTCTCATATGCAAACACGATAGAATTGGTAAAAGACACCAATGTTTGATTCCTTCCTACCGACCTCCCTACCTTCCTTTCCTTCCTTCCTTCCTTTCCTTCCTTCCTTCCTTCTTCCCTCCCTCCCTCCCTCTTATCACATCAGGAATACTCAGTGGAATGAAAATGAAATTGACTCCATTGCAAAAGATCAAGCAAGAAATCAGTGGAGAGTAAAATAATATGAAACTAAGAAAAAGATGCTTCAGAAAACTACTTCAGTTCCTCCTGATCAAACAGAAATGAGAAGGCAAACTTCTGAGATGTAAAGGTGCCAAAAATAAGCAGGGCCTATCCATGGTGTGGAAATAAGACATACCGTATATACTCGAGTATAAGCCGAGTTTTTCAGCCCACTTTTTGGGCTGAAAAAAGCCGCCTCGGCTTATACTCGAGTCAGTTAAAAATTTCACTTGGAAATTTTGCTGCCGCTGCTGCTGCCTCTTCCTTTCCTCAGCGAAAAGCAGTGGGAGCCGAAGGGGAGGCTCCGTCGCCGCAACAGCCCCAGACCTCCGATCCTGAAGCTCTGCCGGCCGCCTCCTTTTCTCGCCTCCCGCCTCCCCTTCGGCTCTGCCGGCAGAGCTTCAGGGCTCCTGAACGGTGAGGAAAGGAGGAGGCAGTGGCGTACGGCAGAGCCGAAGGGGCGGTGGGAGGCGAGGAAAGGAAGCGGCGAGCAGAGCCGAAGGGGAGGCGGGAGGCGAGAAAAGGAGGCGGCCGGCAGAGCTTCAGGATCGGAGGTCTGGGGCTGTTGCAGCGACGGAGCCTCCCCTTCGGCTCCCACCGCTTTTCGGCTCTGCCGCCGCTGCTGCTCCCTCCTCCTTTCCTCGGCGAAATCTTTCTGCTGACGTTAGTAGATTATCTTATTGCTCTCAAAAGATCAGCGAGGTTTACTGAGCGCAGCTGTTACAGCTCCTTTCCACCTCCCCCCAAGACGCGTTTTGTCCGTCAAATTCAGGCGCCAGTAAACCTCAAGCCAGCCATCGATGCAGGGAGTTTTAGCAAAGCGCGGGACAAATCCCAACCATCCCAGCCGCTTTCTCCGGCGTCCTCAATGTGCGAGCGCTTTTCTCCGCGCGGCGTGGTTTGTCTCGGGCTTGCAAGCAGCACCAAGCTAAGCAGGGGGTGAAGGCTGGGAAACGCCGCGCGGAGCGATTGCTGCCGCGCAAGCAGCACCGAGCTAAGCAGGGGGTGAAGGCTGGGAAATGCAGCGCGGAGCGATTGCTGCCGCGTAAGCAGCACCGAGCTAAGCAGGGGGTGAAGGCTGGGAAATGGCAGAGAGCCTGCCGGCCTGCAGGTGAGTAGGCAGGGCTGCTGAAAAGTGGGAAGCCCGAGTAGATGCTGTATGCCCAGTTGCTGCTGCTTCTGCCACGAAATAATGCAGAGATGCCTGGCCTCGTGTTCAAACCCAGCACCTTTGAAATGTCCCCAAGATTGTCTTCCAGCATACTTTTAAGTGGAAAAATAATTCCTCGAGTCAGTCAGAAGGCAGAAAACCAGACGCCCCCCCCCCATTAAATTGTTATTCTGCAGGGCTTGAGGTGATAAAAAAGCATTCTGGCCTAAACCCGTTTTCCCTTCCTGGCTAATTGTAATTCTACCAGTAGAACTAGGCCACTGACTGACGCTGTCCTGACTGGTTTAATGTGGGACTTGGGCTTGTTTCAATCATCAATCACTTTCCTCAACATGGAGCCCTGCTATGTTGGGGGTGAACACTTGGAATTGGGTGTTCTGCCCCCTGTCACATTATATTTGCAGCAGGTTGTGTGAGGTGAAGTGAGAGCCCCCCAATATTCCTGTTTGGTGCAACTCTTCTTCTTTAGAGGTACCGGTAGTCCTTGACTTAATGATCTCTGTTGAGCCCCAAATTTACGTTGCTAAGTGAGAAATTTGTTAAGGGAGTTTCACCCCATTTTATGACTTTTCTTGTCCTAGTTGTTAAGTGAATCACTGCACTTGTTAAATTAGCAACATGGTTGTTAAGGGAATCTGGCTTCCCCATGGACTTTGCTTGTCAGAAGGTAGCAAAAGGGGATCACCTGACCCTGGGATATGGCAACTGTCATAAATATGAACCACTTGTCAAGTATATGAATGTAAATCATGTGACCATGGGGTTGCTGCAACAGTCATAAGTGTGAAAAACAGTCATAAGTCACTTTTTTCAGTGCCATTGTGACTGAAAGATCACTAAATGAATGGTTGTAAGTTGAGGACTACCTGTACTATGATTTGACAGTCAGGCTGTTTCTGAAGAGATTACTAGCTTTGTTTTTTTAACATTTGGCAATATGTAAGGAAGTGCATCAAGCTTATAGCTCCAAAAATATGATTTCAATGATGGTGACATCTGATTGATCAGTCAGATAAACAATAAAATTAATCAACTGAAAAAATGTCATGATTAATTGGTGGAACATTTATAGATGCTCTTTAATATTTAATTCATGCTTATAAAATGATAAACACAAGTTTAAACAAGGCATTCTCCTTTTTCTTAGCCAGAGGAATGGTTTTCCTCCAAAGACCAAAATATACAAATTTATCTCTTGTTGCTCTTGAGTGCAAGACACCTTTTCCTATTAGCCTGAATGTGTTTTAGCTTGGTTGCTCAATGAGCTAAGGTTTTTGTACTTTTAAAGTTATTGTTGATACCATATTGTTTTTATTGACCCTCTTTTCCACTTACAGAGCTAGTTTACTGTTTTTCTTTGAAATAAATATTCAAAAACATTATTGGTATCTATTTTTATTTTTGAAATTTACCGGTAGCTGCTGCATTTCCCACCCTAGGCTTATACTCGAGTCAATAACTTTTCCAGTTTTTTGTGGTAAAATTAGGTGCCTCGGCTTATATTCGGGTCGGCCTATACTCGAGTATATACGGTAAGTTAACCAATATCCTTACGATTTATATTAATATTGATTGTTTCCCGATTGTTTACTTGAACCCTATGACAACCATTCTTGACAAATGTATCTTTTTTATGTACACTGAGAGCATATGCACCAAAGACAAATTCCTTGTGTGTCCAATCACACTTGGCCAATAAAGAATTCTATTCTATTCTATTCTATTCTATTCTATTCTATTCTATTCTATTCTATTCTATTCTATTCTATTCAATATGAATGCAGAAGCTGGGAACCTATTTTCATCAAAATTCGAAAATATATTCTCTGCCCGAACCGTACATAAAATAGATTTTTTTTTGCCTCTCATATTTGAGCTTTAAATTCCATTTCTACTATTTGCCTTTCTTCATTTTGCAATTGCATCTTTTTTTCCAGTCACAGAGGAGACACCATTTTCTTCCTCTTCGTTTCTCTACCAGGGAGCCACTTTTTCTGGGACATCCATAAGTCTCCGTTTTTTCTTCATTTTGGAACCGATTTTCTTTTTATATTTCTTTTTTTTTAGCATTATTTTCCTTGTTTCAGGCAGCCATTTGGGTTTGCCAGTTATTCTTAGGCACCCAGAGCCGAGAATTTGAGAAGGACAACTGTATATATCGAACTAAAGAAATAATCCGAATCCGAAAATTTTTCCTCCCTCAGGAGACGCTGCCACCTTTCTCAGACAGGCTATCAATGAGAAATCCCTTTCCTCCTACTCCCATGCTCATCATCCCTGCCCTTTCCCTCCCCTCATGGTGCGCGCCTCTCTCCCGCCCTTCGGGGGAATCCTGGCAGTTCGCCCAGAATCCTCAAGGGGGCGCCCTCTGCCAAGAGAAGGGAACACCAGGAGCTTCCCCATTGGGCCTATGCAGAGCGAACGTCACAGCTGGCTTTCCAGAGGAGACTGCGAAGGAAGTGACATAACAAACGCTTGCCGCTCTAGGACTCTGAACTCCCTCTCCTTAACCCTTGTGGCTCCGCAGGAGGCGGAGAGGCTGCGGAAAGAGTCTGGCGGGGGGAGATCCAGACGTGATCCGGGTGAGTTGGGGGCTCTTCCCGTGCAAAGGGAGGCGGAGGAGGGAGAGATCCGTGCCCGGCCCTCCTCCGGCTTCAACCCTGGGTCCCATGCTCCCAAGCCGCCCTCTCCCTTCAGGGCGGGAAGCGGAGCTCCGCAGCAGCAGCAGCAGCAGCAGCAGAAGGATCCGTGGCGGCGGGGATCCGGCGATCCCTTCCCGCCCCGTGTCCGGGGAAGAGCCCGAGTGGGTGGAGAGGAGGTTCGGCCTAGCGGAGGCCCCAGCAGGAGGAGAGAAGCCGGGCGAGGAGGAGGCAGGATTCGCACCAGGCTCCCCGAGGGCCCGATCCTCCGCAGCCTGGCCTGTCTCCGGAGGGGGAGAGAAAGCGGGGCGGCCTCTCCAGCTGCCCCCTTCCCGGCCCTGCCAGGGGAGATCTCGGCCCTGCGCTAGGATGACCCGTTTGGACTCCGGGCAGGTTGTGTGAATCGGCCTGCGCGTCAGAGGGAGACTCGGCTCTCCAAAAGACACCCTGAAGAAAGGAAAGGAGGTACCTCGGGAGTTGGGCGGCATAGAAATTTTAATAAATAAAATAAATAAATAAATCCTCAGCCAGGTTCCATCTCCTGACATTTCATTGGATGTGAACTGATCTTTCATGGTTTGTTCACCTTTTTGGGGTTTGGCAGCAGGGATGAAATCCAGCAGGTTCTGACAGGTTCTGGAGAACCGGTAGCAAAAATTTTAAGTAGTTCGGAGAACTGGCAAATACCACCTCTGGCTGGCCCCAGAATGGGATGGGAATGGGGATTTTGCAGTATCCTTCCCCTACCATGCCCACCAAGCCACGCCACGCCCACCAAGCCATGCCCACAGAACCGGTAGTAAAAAAATTTGGATTTCACCACTGTTTGGCAGGTTATGTGAACCTGGCTTGGAGGTAAATATATATTTAGGTTTTAAAAAAGAAAAGAATTTATTGGGCAATCCAAGTCCTTGATGGAAATTTATTTATTTGTGAGATTTATATACCGCCTCACAGTGCAAGCACTCTCTAAGCGGTTTACACCAGTAAGCAATGTATATTTATATTGCCCCCAACAATCTGGGTCCTCATTTTACCTACCTCGGAAGGATGGAAGGCTGAGTCAACCCTGAGCCGATGAGATTTGAACCGCTGACCTGCGGATGACAGTCAGCTAAAGTGGCCTGCAGTACTGCCTCTAACCGCTGCGCCACCTCGGCTCTTATACCATATTTTGCAACACAGAGAGACATGCACACACAGGGAAAGAAATTCACACACACACACACACACACACACCTCAAAGTCACTTCAAACCTACACCAGATTAGAAAAAATATTTCAGTCCATGCGGATGAGTGATGTTCAATAGTTAAATCTACACCTTCTAATTCTTGGAATTAATTTTCTTTTCCATCTCAGATACCCAAAATGGAGTCATTTGAACTTCTTGGCATATAAAAATATCTCTTGGGGGAAAAGAGCTGAAAAGCTTTCTGCTGTCATTCTGGTGGATACAAGATCGGTCCTATGAATGAAAAAGCATTTGGAGATCCACAAGATTCTTTGGACCCATTTGGAGTTGCGTTTCAGGACAGAGAAAGAATGGAGACACAACTTTTAGCAAGTCAGGGAACTGGAAAAGGCCCTTTTGCAGTTCAGCCTGGGAGCTGTGGGGAGATCTGGACAAGAACTGGGCAGAAGATCCTGGAGGAGGAAACCACCCTCCCTTCAGAAGTTCAGCCCTGGAATTTCATCCAATACCAGGAGGCTGAGGGTCCCCGAGGTCTTTGCAGCCAACTCCACAACTTTTGTAGGCGATGGCTGAGACCAGAAAAGCACACCAAAGCCCAGATGCTGGACCTGGTTGTTCTGGAGCAGCTCCTGGCTCTCCTGCCCCCAGAGATGGAGGGATGGGTGCGGGAGTGTGGAGCAGAGACCAGCTCCCAGGCTGTGGCCCTGGCGGAAGGCTTCCTCCTGAGCCAGGTGGAGGAGCAGAAGGAGCAGGCAGAGTTGCAGGTGAGAGACCTTCATCTAGGCAGGCCCGAAGGGGTTTGAAAGAGACTAAAGTATGTGTTTGAATTTTTCAACCTTCCTTACCACACTCTTCTTGGCTTTCATAATACATGGATTTGTTTCATTAATTTTTGTAGATATTGTTTCATTATAGCAATAGCAATTGCACTTAGACTTATATACCGCTTTACAGCGCTTTACAGCCCTTGTCCATTTTGGAAGTTATATTTGGCATAACTGTTCCTTTCTTTCCAGCATCATTGATGTCATTGAGGGCTTTGAAGTTATGTTTGGAGAAAAAGAATCTACTTCATGTTGTTTGATGTCCATTAATTCTTTCTCTCTCTCTCTCTCTCTCTCTCTCCTGCCTCCTAAGTTCTTCAATATGGAGATCAGAGATCCTGAGGGAAGGAGGAATCCATCAAATCCCTTTCAGGAGCTGTTTTCCAGGAGGATCCTTCAGCACTATCCAAGTCAGGACACCTCAGAAGGTAAACCAAGGTCCTCCCATTCCCCAGAGAAATTCTCTTTCTCATCTTCTTTATGTTTTGTCCTATAGAATACTTCTTCCTAATCCTTCAATTATGCATTTTAAAATTCTGTCTTCCTCACAGTGAAACATAGAATGATGTGTGGCCTTTATGGTAGTGCTGAAACAGTGGATGAAACAGCTGAAATTCAAGTAAGAGCAGGACATTTATTTTATTAGATTTGTATTCTCCCTTTCCTTTGGGAATCTAGAGTACATAACAATCTCTCCTATTTTTTCCCACGTCTTTTGACTTGGAGATTTTCTTTTTTTCCCTAAGCAAAACAGATAGGGGAATAGAAGATTCAAGTATTGAATCTTCAAGATTCAATCTTCAAGATTCAGCCAGGTTAGCTTCTTCTAAAGTCTGCGTTTGAGATGCATTGTTTTGTTATTTCAACTCTTGAGATTCTTATTAGGAATGTTTAAGGCTGATTTTTAACTTTCTTTGCACTAGCAACCCCTTCCTACTTTATAACATTTAATTTTTTTAAAAAATGCCTCAATGGATCAGAGCAGCATTATCATACGTAACAACTGCTGAACAGAGACCTGTTCTTATGCTAATTCTTTAACTTTAAATTGAGCAATGTTTTTCAAAAGTAACTAAATACTCACACATTTTTAAAATGCCTTGTTCACAATGAGTGATAATAAATATAAGCCCATCTGATTAAATGATTATGCAGACTGTTAAAATCCAATGAAGGTGGCCAGATAAGACTTGCAAAGTAATTCGTAATCCACTGATGTGCGCCTGGATTTGGAGGCCAGATCTTCCAGCATTTTCATGAAGATGATGAACATGGACAGAACTGATTCTTTTGGGGACACCCTAAGCCAGCCCTTTCCTGGAATTCTGGAAAGAATTTCCCCTCCCCCAATTTCCTTCTGCAAAGACAGGAAGGGCTGGTGTTTCTGAGGGGCCCGTCTGTAAGTTGATTTTATCCAGATGCTGACAAGAGTATGATGATTGATTGATCGATGGGTGTGTGGGTGGATGGATGGATGGAGACACATAGATAAATAGATAATTAGGCAGGCAGATAGACAGATAGATCAATCCAGAAGGAAACAGGTTCCTTTCACTGAATGGCACTGAAAGTCCTGCAGAATCAATCAGTGAGGGGTCCTTGGTGGTCCCTGAGCTTGGTTGTTTTCTTGCAGATGTTTCATTACATTACAGGTTATCTTTGAGACTGCCTTCTACCTCATAGTTTCTCCAGGTCCCGTCAGCTAAGCAGTGTCGGCTGGCGGGCCCGTGGGGAAGGGCCTTCTCTGTGGCTGCCCCGGCTCTCTAGAACCAACTACCCCCTGAGATCCAGACTGCCCCACTCTATTGGCCTTCCGGAAAGCATTGAAGACCTGGCTTTTCCGGCAGGCTTGGGGCTGTTGATCTCGCAATTTCCGAGGTCCGGCCTTGAATGATAAGTATGTATGTGATTTTTAATTGTTTTTTAATCTTTTATGATGTTTTAAATGTATTTTCTATATCCTGTTGTAAGCCGCCCAGAGTCCTTTGGGAGTTGGGCGGCATAAATTAAATTAAATTAAATTAAATTACCAAACTAGGTAACATCTTCACCAGCACTGATGTTGTTACTTACAGTAGTTTTGGTAATGAAACGTCTACAAGAAAACAACCACGCTCAGAGAGCACCAAGAACCCCTCATTTCAACCTTGAGCTACAAATATTCTCCTTTATTAGGATCAATCAAGTTGATAAAACCTGCCTGAAATATTTCTTTAGTCAAAGACTTTAGGCTCTGTCCATTTTCTCACCTAAAGCTTGGAATTCAACCAAGCACAGACATTTAACTTGGCCCATAGCTTTCCTTCGGGCATTTCTAGACAATGGGACAGATCTTACAAATCCTCTTGGGACTGTTTTGCTCTTCTTTTTCTTTGTTCAGAAGGGTCCTCTGTCCTTCGAGGAGGTGGCTGTGCATTTCTCCGAGGAAGAGTGGTCTCAGCTGGATGCTCACCAAAAAACATTACATTGGGAAGTCATGCTGGAAAATTATAGGAACATGGCCTCTCTGGGTAAGGGTTTGGTACTCCATAATCAGAGAGTTTGGGAAACATTCTGTAATTAGATGGCATCAACTACCGTATTTTTCAGAGTATAAGATACATCTTTTTACCCCCAAAAAGAGGGGTGAAAACTTGGGTGCGTCTTATACACCGAATGTAGCCCCACCCACCCAGCCACACCCACCCTTTGGCCTCTGCTTTCCAGCAATTTACCTCCTTGCAGCAAGCAGGGAAGAGCCTGTTAAGCCAAGTAAGTCATTATCAGCTTCCCGACCCCCAGCTGATTTGCCACGTGCAAAACTGAAACTAGCTGCAAAGAGGCAAATAGCTTGGAGAGACAAAGCAGATTTTTATTTTCTGCTGAACTGGATGCAAGGGGGTAAGTGAATAACTATAAATGTCTGTAGAATGTTCAAATTAGACTTATTTTTTAAAGACTGCTTTATTATTGTTCTAGACAACAATATGAAGAAGCTTTTTAAAATAAATGCTTGATCTGAAGAGGCCCAGTGCTATTGTGTCTTCTTTTAAATAATAGAGAATAATGTATACTTCCAGAAATTTTAATTAATTTTAACAACTCTGTACAAATATAGTCTGAAATGTAACAGTGTCCTGTTTAGTATTAAGATAAAGCAGCTGAGTTAAATTCTGACTTAGTCATGTTTGGAGTAGATCTATTTAAATAATTGGGAGGAGTTAGTGTGATTACATTTAAGAAAACTTTCTGGCATAACTGCCATAATGTACATTTCTCCAATTCTTTGCTATTTCTATGGGTCAGGCACACATGCACAGAAATACATAGCAAACAGTGTATATCATCTGTGCTGTTTGCTGTTTGCCAAATTGCTGGGAGGCAGAGGCCTTTTTTCCTTGTTTTCTTCCCCCAAAACTAAGGTGCATCTTATACTCCAAAAAATACGGTATTTCTCATCATATATGTCCTCTGGCAGGGAGAAGGAAACAATCTGGCTGCCTTTTGCTCCGAGGAAGGAAAGAGGTCAATGGCTCTCTGCTTTGATGCTTCCTGTACCATTTCTCATCTGCTGAATTTTAAATTTATCATAGGTTTTAGCCTCCAACCCCCTAATAATCTTTGTTGCTTTTATCAGGGGGACCACAATTGGATGCATATTCAAAGCGTGGTCTTACTAAAGCAATATATAGCAGTACTATTACTTCATATGATCTTGATACTATTCTTCTGTTGATGCATCCCAGGATTGTGTTGGCTTTTTTGGCAGCTTCAACACACTGTTGCTCATACACTGCTGGTTCATATTTAAGTGGTGGTCCCCTAGGAATCCTAAATCCTTCTCACAGTTACTGTTGTCAATTCATGTGCCATTTATTCTATACTTATGCATTTGGTTTTTCTTGCCTAAGTGTAAAACCTTACTTTTCTTGCCACTTAATTGCATTTTATTGAAGACGGACTAGTGTTCAAGTTTGTCTAGATCCTTTTGACTTTTGAGCCTATTTTCTAAAGTTTTGGCTATCCTCCTAGTTTGGTGTTGTCTGCAAATTTGATAAGTTTACCTTCTAGGCCCTCATCTAAATCTTTTATGGTGTAATCATAATCATTAATTACTAGATAATCTGAATAATTTAATATTTAATCCAGTATTTTTGTTTTTATATACATGTTTTATATTTTCAACGTTTTAAAGAAATTACTAATTGGTTGTATCTCATCCTTATCCTGGTCAGTGATTGTAATAAAAGTTTGATCTGATTTCCTGAATGTTTCTCATAATTCTTCCTTAATTCAAGCTGACTATGGATTAGATTTGAATATGTATAAATAATTATCAAGAAAAAGGATTCTATAGATCTTTTCAGGGTGCTTTAGGTTTTTCCAGAATGTTTTAGATCTTTTCAATTTTTTTCTGAGTTGTAAATATAGAAATTATATCTATCCTGTGTCTGTGCAAGAAGTTCAAGATATTGGAATAGTGGAATTTGGCAGAGTTCCATAAGGAAATTCATAGCACTTCTCACAATTTGATCTTTTCTCTAACCTTGCTATCATTTTCATTTCTCTTTTCATTTGAAGGTAATAATGGGAAGGAAAATGAGGATTCTGGGGAACCATTCCTAATGAACATCTCTGGAGGCAGAACACAGAAGCCTGCAATGCAGACAGAA
This sequence comes from Diadophis punctatus similis, assembly GCA_023053685.1. Classification (NCBI taxonomy): domain Eukaryota; kingdom Metazoa; phylum Chordata; class Lepidosauria; order Squamata; family Dipsadidae; genus Diadophis; species Diadophis punctatus. The sequence continues at coordinate 254,651,792 of JALIGW010000002.1, forward strand.
CTAGAAAGCCATGAGAGAAGCCAGTCAAATAATTGGAACGAGGAAAGTTCATCTTCCATTGATGCTCCAATTAAAGACTTTCTTGCTGAATGTGGAAAAATAAAGAACAAAGATCTTGGGAAAAGTACAAGACCTTTCAGTGGTAAATTAGATGTAAATGAACATTATCCAACCAAAACAAAAGGAGATGATTACATATGTAGAGACAATGGAAAAAATTACAATTGGACTTTCACTCCTCATGGAACTGGATCCCTTACCTCTCCTAAAATGATCCACACAACAAAGAAGCCATATAAATGCATGGAGTGTGGAAACAGCTTCAGTCGAAGGAGTTACTTTACTTCCCATAAAAGAATCCACACAGGGGAGAAGCCGTATAAATGTGTGGAGTGTGGAAAGACCTTTATTCAGAGCAGTCATCTTACTTCCCATAAAAGGATCCACACAAGGGAGAAGCCATATAAATGCATGGAGTGTGGAAAGTGCTTTACAAATAGCAGCCACCTTACTTCCCATAAAAAGATCCACATGGGAGAGAAGCCGTACAAATGCTTAGAGTGCGGAAAGGCGTTCTGTGAAAATTCATCCCTTATGAGACATAAAAGGATCCACACAGGGGAAAAGCCGTATAAATGTGTGGAGTGTGGAAAAGTCTTCAGTCAAAATAGTTCTTTTACTTTCCATAAAATGATCCATGCAGGGAAAAGACCATATAAATGCATGGAATGTGGAAAGACCTTTATTCAGAGCAGTAATCTTACTTGTCATAAAAGGATTCACACGGGGGAGAAGCCATATAAATGCAGAGTGTGTGGAAGGGCATTTACTAACAGCAGTGATCTTATTTCCCATAACTGGATCCATTCAGAGGAGAAGCCATATGAATGCATGGAGTGTGGAAAGACCTTTATTCAAAGCAGTCATTTTAATTCCCACAAAAGGATCCATGCAGGAGAGAAGCCATATAAATGCATGGAATGTGGAAAGGGTTTCAGCTACCACAGTACTCTTACTTCCCATAAAAGGACCCACACAGGAGAGAAACCTTATAAATGTCTGGAATGTGGAAAGAGCTTTTGTGAGAGCGGATCTCTTACCGTTCATAAAAGGATCCACACAGGAGAGAAGCCATATAAATGTATGGAGTGTGGAAAGAGCTTCTGTGAAAGTGGATCTCTTACTGTTCATAAAAGAATCCACACAGGGGAGAAGCCATATGAATGTGTAGACTGTGGAAAGGGCTTCTGTCAAAAAGCTTCGCTTATGAGACATACAAGGATTCACACAGGAGAGAGGCCATATATATGCATGGAGTGTGGAAAGGGCTTTACTAATAGCAGTCATCTTAATTCCCATAAAAGAATTCACACAGGGGAGAAGCCATATAAATGCCCGGAGTGTGGAAAGGCCTTTACTAATAGCAGTCATCTTAATTCCCATAAAAGAACTCACACAGGGGAGAAGCCATATAAATGCCTGGAGTGTGGAAAAGGCTTTACTCAGAGGGGTAATCTTAATTCCCATAAAAGGATTCACACAGGAGAGAAGCCATACAAGTATGCGGAGCTTGGAAAGAGCTTCAGGATCAGCAATGACCTAATTTCTCATACACAGATCCATTTGGGTGAGGATCAATGTAAATTCCAGAATTGGTAAATTCTATCTATGTCCTTCTTTGTACACTGAAGCTCTAGAGGTTTTTGAGTCTGACCATCACAACCTGTAGCCCCAGGGAGATGAATTTACAAATAAAACAAAAGCAATGAGGATGTGCTGTTTTAAGGTAGCTACTTTTGCATATCCATACATTTTTTCCCCTTACGTTTGTACATTCTGGTTTCCAATTGGAAATAAAAATACAAGAAAATGGGCATTTTAATCTTTTCAGATCTACTCTATGCAATTTTATGAAGATGTTTTAATTGTTGTTTTTTTACAAATGAGTTTCCTGGTCCCCAGTTGTTTGTTCTTCCCATCGAGGAAGGCGCAGTGGTTAGAGTGCAGTACTGCAGGCTACTTCAGCTGACTGCTAGCTGCAGTTCAGCAGTTCTAATCTCACCGGCTCAAGGTTGACTCAGCCTTCCATCCTTCCGAAGTGGGTAAAATGAGGACCCAGATTGTTGGGGGCAATAAGCTGACTCTGTAAACCGCTTAGAGAGGGCTGTAAAAGCACTATGAAGCGGTATATAAGTCTAAGTGCTATTGCTATCTAATCATGGTCTTGAAAGGGATCCACTATCATTTCTCATAGTTTAAACTTTGCTTCTTTTCCTTAGTCATTTGTTTTTCCTTCTTTTTCTCATTCCTTAATATGTTTACAGTTTATCAGAGGGCCCTACATTTCTCTGTCCTCAGAAAATATTAGAAATGTTGCAGCAGAGATTCTGGGAACTGAAGCAATATTATAATTTATTTATTTAGTTTGTCGAACATGTACAAGATAACAGGTATAAGTATAAACATGGACATGAACACAGAAAATGAGTACAAATAAATGGGGACAGTAGGACAGGGATGGTAGGCATGCTGGTGCGCTTATGCATGCCCCCTTATGGACCTCTTAGGAATGGGGTGAGGTCCACGGTAGACAGTTTAAGGTTGAAGCTATAGGGGTTTGAGGATGTAACAGCGGAGTCAGGTAGAACATTCCAGGCATTGACCACTCTCTTGCTGAAGTCATATTTTCTGCAATCGAGTTTGGAGCAGTTTACTTTGAGTTTGTATCTATTGTTTGCCTGTGTATTATTTATTCAAGGGGAATTCAAATTTTATTGGTATACAGAGTGGGATGGAATGTGATATTGCATTTTCCCACTGAATAATTCGGATATTAAATTAAAAGTGACAACTAAGGATTTGTGTTTTAAATTTTGCATAATTTTCTCTCTGTTTTCTGTCTCATCCCAAGTTAGGGATACTCACTGGAATGAGAATGAAAGCGACCCCAGTGTGCTGACATTGCAAATGGTCAAGCAAGAAGGGGCACCTTTGGAAATCAGTGAGGACCAAAACAACATGAAATCAAGAAACATTATTACAAAAAACTATTTCAGTTCCTCCTGACCAAATAGACAGAAATGAGAATGGGAACTTCCTCTGGGATGTGAAGATACTTAAAAAATAATCCAATTTGCATCCACGGTGTAGAATTGAAACCTGAAGCAACCAATATGAATTCAGAAGCATGGAATCTTTTTCAGTCAAAAGTCTCTCATGATATGGGAATATTGTCACATATGTATAAATATAGAGTGTGAAGGGCTTCAGGATGAAGAATTCTTTTCACAAAGGTGTCAGAATGGCGAGAAGCCCCCGAAATACATATACAAAAAACGTTTTCAAACATTAGGGCCTTATTTCCTTTGTATGTGGACTAAGATGTCTACATTTAAGAGCCGAGGTGGCGCAGCGGTTAGAGGCAGTACTGCAGGCCACTTTAGCTGACTGTGATCCGCAGGTCAGCGGTTCAAATCTCACCAGCTCAAGGTTGACTCAGCCTTCCATCCTTCCGAGGTAGGTAAAATGAGGACCCAGATTGTTGGGGGCAATATAAATATACATTGCTTACTGGTGTAAACCGCTTAGAGAGTGCTTGCACTGTGAGGCGGTATATAAATCTCACAAATAAAAATAAATAAAATAAATTTGATTTCAATAAACTTAATTAAACATCAATGACATGGTTTCTTTCCAGGCATGTATTAAATTCTTTTTGGCTATTAATTAGCATCCAGTAAGTAAGAAGTAGAATTTTAACTTTGTACACTAAAACAGTTTAAATTTGTACAATAAAGCAGTTTTTGTGGGAAAAAGAAATGCTGTCTTTGTGCCATATGTTTGGATTGTGAAGGATTTGAGTGGGAGACAAATGTCAGGGTTTCAGAGGTTCCTGCTGGTTTGAAGCTCTTTATTCAAATGTTGTTCTTGGATGGTTTGGGGTCAAACTAATGAAAAAGTCACTAATTCCATTTTGGTGTCCCTTTTTTAATTCAAGAAGTGGAAATCAGATTGTCACAAAATTACACAGCAATTAGAACCTGAAGAGCTAAAAATGGATGGAAAAGTTAAATCCATTCTTTTTAACCACTTTTACCCTTCATTTTATTTTTATTATTTATTTATTTATTTGTCAAACATGTATAGGATAGTAGTAGTTTGTATAAACATAAGTAAAAAGTAACGATAAAAGAGGACAATAGGACAGTAGGACAGGGACGGTAGGCACAGTGGTGCGCTTATGCACGCCCCTTACAGACCTCTTAGAAACGAGGAGAGGTCGACTGTAGACAGTCTAAGGTTAAAGTTTTTGGGGTTTGGGGAAGAAACCACAGAGTCAGGTAGTGCATTCCAGGCATTGATCATTCTGTTGCTGAGGTCGTATTTTCTGCAGTCGAGTTTGGAGCGCTTTACATTTAGTTTGAATCTATTACGTGCTCGTGTATTGTTGCGGTTGAAGCTGAAGTAGTCATTAACAGGAAGGACATTTTGGTATATGATTTTATGAACTACATTTAGATCAGATCGGAGGCGACGTAGTTATAAATTGTCTAATCCCAGTATTTCAAGTCTGGTGGCATAAGGTATTTTGTTGTGAGCGGAGGAGTGAAGGACTCTTCTTGTGAAATATTTCTGGACTCTCTCGATTGTATTTATGTCTGATATGCAATGCGGGTTCCAGACAGGTGAGCTGTATTCCAGAATTGGTCTAACAAATGTTTTGTATGCTCTGGTTAGTAATGTAATGTTGCCAGAGAAGAAGCTATGCAAGATTAGATTAACAACTCTTAGTGCCTTTTTGGCAATGTTGTTACAGTGGGCTCTAGCACTTAGGTCGTTGGATATGAGTACTCCAAGGTCTTTGACAGAATTTTAAATTCTTTTTCTTCAGGATTAATTTATTTGTCACAAGCTGCTACTCCAATTATTCTTAGGCGCTCAAAGCCAATAATTTGAGCAGGGTACCTGTATATATTGCATTAAATAAATAAAAAACTCAATTTTTAAAAAATTGTGGCTTCCATGTCTGTGTCCCCCGCAGCTCCATCTTCCTCCATTTTCAGGCTGGAGTTGGAAAGAACTGCAAGACACAAGTTGTGTTTCCAATAGAGGCTCCTGGTCCTCGTCTTCTGACCACCTGGCCGTTTCTGACAGGATTTGGACCCTTTTGAGGCCTCCTCCAATCTCTGTGGAGCCTTCAGGGCGGCTGTTCTTGAGGGAAGCGAGAAAAAATCCTCCAGAGAGATTTTTCTCCATCTCCACAGACAGTTCCTGGACAGGAAGGAGAGGAAGATGGAGAAAGTGCCGCCTCTGCAGACATCGAAGCCTTTCTCGGGCAGGGAACCATTGAGAGGCGCCTTTCTCCTACTCCCACACCCATCATCCATGCCCTAGCATTCCCCTCAGACGCTCTCCTCTTTCTCGCCCTTTCTGGGAATCGTGGGCACTTTGCGCGTATTCCTCCAGGGGGCTCCCTCCGCCAAGAGAATGGAACACTAGGCGCTTACTTCACAAAGGCTTGCCGCTCTAGGACGCCGCACTCGCTGCCCTTAACCCTCTGAGCTCCGCAGGAGGCAGAGAGTCTGCGGGATTCAGACGTGCCCCGGGTGAGGGAGGTGGGGTGGCTCTTCCCGTGCAAAGGGAGGCGGAGGAGAAAGAGACCCGTGCCAGACCCTCCTCCGGGTTCCATCCCGGATCCCATGCTCCCCAGCCGGAGGGGGAGAGAAGCGGGGCGGCCCTGCTCGGGGGGACCTCGGCCCTGCGCTGGGATGGCCCGCTAGGGGCTCCGGCCAGGTTGTGTGAATCTGCCTGCGTGTCAGAGATTCGGGTCTCTAAAGGCCACTCTGAAGGGACATGGGGCATCCTCAACCAGAATCGTTTCCTGGCATTTGAGAATAGAAATGGAAAATATACTCATTGGGTCTTGAGAGTCCTTGATGGACCGTCCTATGTTTTTCACCACAAACACACCCACACATAATTCATTTGCTTGAAGCCACTTCAATCCTACATCAGAAAAGTATTTCTTTCCATGGGGATGAGTGCTGTTCAATGGTTAACTTCTCCGTTTTCTAATTCTTGCAATTTATTTTCTTTCTCATCTCAGAGGCACAAAGTGAAGGTGGAAGTCATCCAACATTATTTCTTGGGCAAAGAGGACTGAATAACCACCTGCGGTCAGTCCTGCAGCTGCAGGAAGGACCACTGAATGAAAAGACATTTGGAGATCCACAAGATTCTTTGGACCTATTTGGAGTTGCGTTACAAGACAGCCATGATGTTCGTCCATCGTATTCGAAGAGGACCTTAACATCTATCATAGACCTGAGTTGCCTGTGTGCATAGACATAGAATGGAGACACAAGTTGTCTCACAACCCTTAGCAAGTCAAGGGACTGGAAAAGGCCCTTCATCTGCCATTCAGCCTGGGAGCTGTGTGGAAATGTGGGCAAGAGCTGGGCAGAAGATCCTGGAGGAGGAAACCATCCTCCCTTCAGAAGTTCATCCGTGCAACTTCAGGAGCCTCCAATACCAGGAGGCTGAGGGTCCCCGAGGACTTTGTAGCCGGCTCCACAACTTTTGTAGGCGGTGGCTGAGACCAGAAAAGCACACCAAAGCCCAGATGCTGGACCTGGTGGTTCTGGAGCAGCTCCTGGCTCTCCTGCCCCTAGAGATGGAGAGCTGGGTGCGGGAGTGTGGAGCAGAGACCAGCTCCCAGGCGGTGGCCCTGGCGGAAGGCTTCCTCCTGAGCCAGGCAGGGGAGCACAAGGAACAGGTCGAGTTGCAGGTGAGAGACCTTCGACTTGGGAGCCCAGAAGAGGTTTGAAGGGAATAAAGAATGTGCTGGATTTCTTCACCCTTTTCTACCAGGGTCCTCTACCTTTCATAATATGTGAAGGTGTCTTACTGATTAATGTAGGGCAGTCTTCCATTATTCCTTCTATAAGATAGATTTGAGATAACTGTTGTTTTCTTACTCACTTTCAATGACAGACACTGGGAAGGCTTCAGAGAACAAGAATCCACTTCATGTTGTGTGTTCATTAATTATTCTTCTTTTCTCATTCCTCCTATTTCAAGTCCTTCATTATGGGGATCAGAGATCCTGAGGGAAGGAGGACTCTGTCAAATCCCCCTCAGGAGCTGTTTTTCAGGAGGATCCCTCAGGAAGATCCAAGTCAGGACACCTCAGGAGGTAATTTACAATTCAAGGTGTTGATCATCATCTTTAAAGCCCTGCATGGCTTAGGACCAGGTTACCTTCGGGACCGCATTCTGCCTCATACTTCCCTTCGACCTGTTAGGGCCCACAGAGTGGGCCTCCTCCAGGTCCCGTCAGCCAAACAATGCCGGCTGGCGGGCCCTAGGGGGAGGGCCTTCTCTGTGGGGGGCCCCCGTGCTCTGGAACCAACTTCCCCCAGAGACCCGAACCATCCCCACTCTGCTGGCCTTCCAAAAAGCCGTCATGACATGGCTCTTCCTGCAGGCAGGGGGTGAGATTAGTTCCACCTGAGCTCCCCGCCCCCCTGGCATGGCTGATGGTGAATATTTTTTAACTTTTTTAAATCTTTAATTGATGTTTTTACTGTTGTTTATTATTAGTGTTCTCGTATAATTGCTGTACGCCGCCCTGAGTCCCTTGGGAGTAGGGCGGCATAGAAGAACCAATAATAAATAAATAAATAAATAAATTTAAGGTCCTCCGATTTCCCAGAGAGATCCCAGCTGTTTCATCTTCTCTATGTATTCTGTTATTCCTTTTCTCTTAATTATGTATTTTAAAATTCTGTATCCCTTATAGGGAAACAAAGGATGGAGTTTTCTGGCCTTTATGGTGGAGCTGAAACAGAGGTTGAATCTCCAAATCAAGTAAGAAAGAGAAAAAATATATATTAGATTTATAGTCTCCCTTTCCTTCAGCAAGTGAAGCCGATGTACAGAGCAGTCTCTTATTCCATTTCTTCCCCTTGTTTGGGCTGTGTTATTTTCATATTCCTGAGCAACATAGAAAAAAATGTTGGGATTCTTGTTAGGAAATATTTTTTTTAAAGACCAATACTTAACTCCTAGTTACCCTCTCACATTTTCAATACCTGTTTTGTTACAGAATCGTTCAAAGGGAACCACTCTTTTTGTAATTTTTCTATTTATAATTGTGAAAGGCTTGTGAAATATAACTAAATATTCACTTTTGCACGTTTTCCATTTTTTATAACCAGTTATTAAAAAATAAGGGCTTCGAATTAAAAGATAAGGCACAGTATTAAAACACAATGAAGTTGGCCAGATGGAGAAGTCTCTAGGTAAAAAAATTAACAGAATAATATAGCTGGAAGGGATTCTTGTGGTCCAACCACTCCCCCCCACACACACACACCAAGGAGGAGGTTCGATCTATACCATTTCAAATAAATGGCTGTCCAATTCTTTCTTTAAAACCTCCAGTTATGGAGCACCCACAACTTCTGGAGGCAAGGCGTTCCACTGATTAATTGTTCTAACTGTCAGGAAATTTCTCCTTAGTTCTAGATTGTTTGTTTCCTTGATTAGTTTCCACCCTTTGCTTCTTGTCCTGCCCTCAGGTGCTTTGGAGAATAGCTCGACTCCCTCTTCTTTGTGGCAGCCCCTGAGATATTGGAACACTGCTATCATGTCTCCCCTGATCCTTCTTTTCATTAAACTAGACGTACCCAGTTCCAGCAACCATTCTTTATATGTTTTAGCCTCCAGTCCCCTAATCATCTTTGTTGCTCTTCTCTGCACTCTTTCTAGAGTCTCAACATTTTGTTTACATCGTGGCGCTCAAAACTGGATGCAGCATTCCAAGTGTGGCCTTATCAAGGCATTATAAAGTGGTATTAACACTTTATAATCTTGATTCTATCCCTCTGTTAATGCAGGCTAGAACTGTGTTTGATTTTTTTGGCAACTCTGTTTGGTTTTTTGGCACCTAGTCAAGGTACTTTTGGTAATTTCTAATCCTCTGATTTGTGCCTGGATATTATAACCAAAGAAAGCAGCGGCTTGTACTACTAGCAATTGGTTCCTTATATTCTGGATAGAAGCAGAAACAGTATTTCTCTAGATATTGATGGCATCCACCCAAATCCCTAGCTGTCTCTCCAAGCACTTTCACTTGTTTTGAGAATGGACAGGATTATTCCTTTTGGGTCACCAGAAGCCTTTTGCTGGAATGCTAGAAAGAATCTCCTCCCCCAATTTTCTTCTGCATAGACAGGAAGGATAATGGATTCCAAGGCCCATCTGCCAGTTGATTCTCTCCAGTTGCTGAGAGTCTTTTGCTGATTGATGGAGAGAGGGGGGGGGGAGTGAAAGAGATCGGGAGGGAGGGATGGGCAGACAGACATAGATCAAGCAATCCAAAAGAAAACCGAGGTTCCTTTCACTGAACGGCATTGAAGTCCTTCTTACCTACTGTCTGAAGTGAGATTCGCTCCCACCTTCTTGACTTTCATAAGAGGCTTAAGATCTGTCTCTGCCAGACAGTTTGGAGTCCCAGTTAAAACCCACTCCCCACCCTTCATGCATTGGCTCCCGCCTTCTCCTCTTGTGTTAGATATAAAATGACAAAGGTGATAAGATAAAATCATTAACATTTTTTAAAATGTTTTTTTAATGTTTTTATAGCAATAGCAGTAATACCACTTAGACCTATTGGTATATACTGCTTCATAGTGCTTTACAGCCCTCTCTAAGCGGTTTAGAGCCAGCATATTGCCCCCAACATCAGGTCCTCATTTTACTGACCTCAGAAGGATGGAAGGCTGAGTCGATCTTGAGCCTGTGAGAATCGAACTGCTCGCAGTCAGCAGCATTATCCTGCAATACTGTATTTATTTATGCTGTATTTTTCCTGTAAGCTGCCCTGAGTTGTTTGACACAAGATTGGCAGCAAATAAATTCCACAATAAGCAAATAAAGTCCTGCAGAATCAATATTTCTTTAATTAAAGGTTTTGGTTCTGTCCATTTTCTCACCTAAAGTTTGGAATACAACCAAACAAACATTTAATTTACCGTATTTTTTGGAGTATAAGATGCACCGGAGTATAAGACACACCTTAGTTTTGGGGGAGGAAAACAAGGGGGGGGGGAATTCTGCCTCTGCCTCCCAGCAATTTGCCAAACAGAAAACAGCACAGATGATATACACTGTTTGCTGTGTATTTCTGTGCATGTGTGCCTGACCCATAGAAATAGCAAAGAATTGGAGAAATGTACATTATGGCAGTATATTAATGCCACAAGGTTTTCTTAAATGTAATCACACTAACTCCTCCCAATTATTTAAATAGATCTACTCCAAACATGACTAAGTCAGGGTTTAATCTAGCTGCCTTATCTTAATACTAAACAGGACACTGTTACATTTCAGACAATACTTGTACAGAGCTGTTAAAATTGATGTGGCTTTCTGGAAGAATTCTCTGCTATTTAAAAGAAGATACAATAGCACTGGTCCTCTTCAGATTAAGCATTTGTTTTAAAAAGCTTCTTCATTTTGTTAAGTTGTCTAGAACAATAAGAAAGCAGTCTTTAAAAAATAAGTCTAATCATTTGAACATTCTACAGACATTTATAGTTATTGACTTCCCTCCTTGCATCCAGTTTCAGCAACTCATTAGCACAAGAAAATAAAATTCTGCCTCTCCCTGCCAGCAATTTGCCTCCTTGCAGCTTTAGTTTCACTTTCATTTTAGCAGGTGGCTGCAGCCTCTCAGCTGAGAATCAGGAGGCTGATAATTGCTTGTGCTAATCAGGCTCTGCACTGTTTGCTGCAAGGAAGTAAATTGCTGGGAGGCAAGAGACCAAAGGGTGGGGGTGGCTGGCTGGGGCTACATTCGGTGTATAAGACGCACCCAAGTTTTCACCCTCTTTTGGGAGGTAAAAAGGTGCGTCTTATACTCCAAAAAATATGGTAATTCATATCTTTGCTTGGGATTATTTAAATCTGAGGACATATTGTGCAAATTCGGCTTGGCCTGTTTTCTTCTTTTCATTGTTCAGGAACATCTTGTATCCTTTGAGGAAGTGGCTGTGTATTTCTCCAAAGTGGAGTGGTCTCAGCTGGATGCTGACCAAAAAGCACTATATCGGGAAGTCATGCTGGAAAATCATAGGAACGTGGCCTCGCTGGGTAAGAGTTTGCTACTCTCAAATCAGAATTTGGAAAGATATTCTATAGGTAAATGCCATCAGCAATTTTTTTTATTAAAAATCCCCATTCAGATGTTATCTCCTGGCCTTCTGTATCTCTGCTGTGAAAGACTCTCATTTCTTCAGCTGACTTTTGTTCTGTTTCATTTCTATTCTGAGCTTTGGGCTTAAAGGTGAAATGGTTCCATTTTCCCGAGGTGGCGCAGTGGTTAAAGAGCAGCACTGCAGTTCAGCAGTTCAAATCTCACCGGCTCAAGGTTGACTCAGCCTTCCATCCTTCCGAGGTCGGTAAAATGAGGACCCAGATTGTTGGGGGCAATATGCTGAACTCTGTAAACCGCTTAGAGAGGGCTGTAAAGCACTATGAAGCGGTATATAAGTCTAAGTGCTATTGCTATTCCCATTACAGACATGCTATTTGGGGGTTAATACAAGAGCTCTACGTGTTTTTCTCTGCAACTATGTGATTTTTGGCAAGAGAAAAGTAGAATAGCACAGGGAACATACTTTGGGTAGGAAGAAAAGGACCTTCGACAGATTTATTACTCAGTCTGTGCTGGAATTAACCCCCTCCAGTAAATGTTAGGTTTTCTCCTGATACCTCCATGGATGTTTCCCCTGATTCTTCCTTGACTAAGAGAAGATGACATTTGAACGTTTAAAATATTGACACAGGGCAAAATTTCAGAAGGAAATTTTTATGAGTTCCTACAGATCGATCTCTTTCCCTAACCTTGCTATCATTTTCATTTCTCTTTTCTTCTGAAGGTAATAATGGGCAGGAGAATAAAGATTCCTGTGAACTATTTCAAGTGATCAATGCTGGAGACAGAACTTTTCCAATTCAAATGAAAAAAAAAAGACATGAGAGAAACCAGTCAAATGATTGGAATCAAGAAAGCACATCTTCCATTGATGTTCCCATACAAGACTTTGTTGCCCAACAAGGAAAAATAAAGAAAAGCTACATTGGGAAAAGTGTGAAGCTAATCCAAGATAAATTTGATGTAAATCAACATTATCCAACCCAAACCAAAGGAGACCATGTATCCAGAGTCCTTGGGAAAAACGACAATTGGACTTTCACTTTTTCTTATGAAAATGGGTCCCTTACATCTCATAAAAACACCCACACAGAAGAGAAACCATACAAATGCATGGAGTGTGGAAAGGCATTCGGTCAACACAGAACTCTTACTATACATAAAAGGATCCACACAGGGGAGAAGCCATATAAATGCATGGAGTGTGGAAAGAGCTTCTGTGAAAACGCATCCTTTATGAGACATAAAAGGATTCATACAGGGGAAAAGCCATACAAATGTCTGGAATGTGGAAAGGACTTTACCAATAACAGTCAACTTACTTCCCATAAAAGTATTCACACAGGAGAGAAACCACATACATGCAAGGAGTGTGGAAAGAGCTTCAGACATATTGTTTCCCTTACTTACCATAACAGGATCCATACAGGGGAGAAACCATATAAATGCATGGAATGTGGAAAGAGTTTTGCTAATAGCAGTCACCTTACTTCTCATAAAAGGGTCCACACAGGGAAGAAACGATGTAAGTGTATGGAGTGTGGAAATAGTTTCAGTGACAGCTGTTCCCTTACATCTCATAAAAGGATTCATACGGGAGAGAAGCTATATAAATGCCTAGAGTGTGGAAAGACTTTTACTCATAGCAGTCAACTTACTCCTCATAAAAGGACCCACACAGGAGAGAAGCCATATAAATGCAAGGACTGTGATAAGACCTTTTCTCATAGCAGCCAACTTATTTCCCATAAGAGGACCCATACGGGAGAGAGGCCATATAAGTGCAAAGAGTGTGGGAAGAGCTTCTGTGAAAATGCATCCCTTATGAAACATGAGAGGATCCATGCAGGAGAGAAACCATATAAATGCATGGAGTGTGGAAAATCTTTTACTCAAAGCAGTCATCTTACTTCTCATAAAAGGATTCATACAGGGGAGAAGCCATACAAATGCAGAGAATGTGGGAAGAGCTATAGCCACAGTGTTTCTCTTACTTACCACAACAGGATCCATGCAGGGGAGAAACCTTATAAATGTTTGGACTGTGGAAAGACTTTCACTCAGAGTAGTCAACTTACTTCCCATAAACGAATCCACACGGGGGAAAAGCCATATCAATGCATGGAATGTGGAAAGGGCTTGTATGACAACGTATCCCTTATGAGACATAAAAGGATCCACACAGGGGAGAAGCCATATAAATGTAGAGAGTGTGGGAAGGGCTTCACCCAACAGGGTAACCTTAATTCCCATGAAAGGATGCACAGAGGAGAGAAGCCGTATAAATGCAGAGAGTGTGGAAAGAGCTTCAGTCATAGTGGTTCACTTACTTACCATAACAGGATCCATACAGGGAAGAAACCATATAAGTGCTTGGTGTGTGGAATGGGTTTTACTGTTAGCAGTCACCTTACTTCCCATAAAAGGATCCACACAGGAGAGAAACCATATAACTGCAGACAATGTGGAAAGAGCTTCAGTGAAAATGCATCCCTTTTGAGACATAAAAGGATCCACACAGGGGAGAAGCCATACAAATGTGTGGAGTGTGGAAAGAGCTTCAGTCATAGTGGTTCCCTTGCTTCCCATAAAAGGATCCACACAGGGGAGAAGCCTTATAAATGTATGGAATGTGGAAAGACCTTTACCACTAGTAGTGATCTTACTTCCCACAAAAGGATCCACACTGGAGAGAAGCCATATAAATGTATGGAGTGTGGAAAGAGCTTTACTAATAGTAGTCGTCTTACTTCCCATAAAAGGATCCACACAGGGGAGAAGCCTTATAAATGTATGGAGTGTAGAAAGAGCTTTACTACTAGCAGTGATCTTAATTCCCATAAAAGGATGCACACAGAAGAGAAACTATATAAAAGTGTGGCGCATAGAAGGAGGTTCAGGAGGAATGATCTAATTTGTAAAAGACAGATCTGTTTGGGTGAGAACTCTAAATTCTACATTTAGTTGGCTAAATTTATGCATTTCCTATTTACATATATAGGTACCGGTAGTCCTCATCTTACGACCATTCACTTAAAGAATGTTCAAAGCTATTGTGCAGCCCCCAAAATCTATTTATGACCCAGTCCATGTATTCCAATCACATATGATTTATGTTATATTTTGCATCAAGATGAGCTGACTGCAGCAATTATGGTAACATGAGGGAGATTACACATCCTGTGGTCACATGAGGGATACAAAAACTACCGTAGGAATCCATTGCCTTGTTTAACAATTGTAGTGTATAGTTCCTTGGTGCTCTCTGAGCTTGGTTGTTTTCTTTCAGATGTTTCATTATGAAATGGTGGTGTTCCTTTTTGAAACTGCCAGATTTGCTTAATGGCCACTGCAAAAAAGAGTACAATTGTGTGGATTGTGTGGATGCCTTGACTGTCATGACTTAAAATGGAAATTACAGGCTCTGTCATAGTTGTAAGTTGAAGACTAGCATCACTGAACTTGTAAAGAAAGATTTTTCTGAGTCTGATCTGCGCATCTGGCAGCCCCAGAGAGATGAATTTAGCAACTGAAACTATAATAATGGATACGTGTTCTTTTAATTATGAATAGTGGATTTTTAAATGTATTGTCATCTTAACCACTAATGATATTTAATATCAATAAGAGAAAACAGTTTTTCTAAACAATGAAGGAAGAAGGAAGTTCTTTGGAAATCTGTTGAGACCAAAATAAAATAATCTGACAGTAACAAAAACTACTCAGAAATGACAACAGGGGCTCCCCCTAGAGTAGGGGTCAGTAACCTTAAACACTCAAAGAGCCATTTGGACTCCTTTCCCACAGAAAAGAAAACACGGAGCCACAAAACCCTTTTGACATCTAAAATGAAGATAACACCATATATATCATTTTTTACCTTTATCAGGGGTGGGTTCCTGCTGGTACGCTCTTACCTGTTGGTCGCCGCAGAACCGAAGAAGCCAGTGGCGTTCGCGGCGTGGGGCTTCCCCCGCCCGCTTTCCCCCACCCGCCAGGCTTTGCGCATGCACAGAGGGCAAAAGAACACAAATGGCGGCGTCTAGGGCGGGGGAAGCCCCGCGCCGCGAACGTCACCGGCTTCTTCGGTTCTGCGGTGACCAACAGGTAAGAGCGTACCGGTGGGAACACACCTCTGACCTTTATGCTATGTATAAAAAACTATAGTGTGTTGCATTTATGAAATTATGTCTCCATTCTATGTCTGTGTTGTAATGCAACTCCAAATAGGTCCAAAGAATCTTGTGGATCTCCAGTATTTGCTTTCCTTTATTTTTAAAATTCTATATTTTGTCCTGATGAGACACCATTTTCCCTTCTTCATTTCTCCTTGATGTGAGGTAAAATTTCTAGAACACATCCACCAGTTTCAGCTTTTTCTCCAATTTGAAACTGGTTTTCTTTTTCTTCAGGATTAATTTCTTTGTCAAAAGCCGCGATTCGGTGTTTCCAATTATTCTTAGGCGCTCAAAGCCAACAATTTAAGCAGGGCACCTGTATATATATTGCATTAAAGAAATAAAAATCTCCATTTTCTTGATTGTGGCTTCCCTGCCTGTGTCCCCCCCAGCCCCATCTTCCTCCTCTTGGAGTTGAAAATAACTGCAAGACACAAGTTGTGTTTCCAGCTTCTGTGAAAACGCATCCTTTATCAGACATAAAAGGATTCATACAGGGGAAAAGCCATACAAATGTCTGGAATGTGGAAAGGACTTTACCAATAACAGTCAACTTACTTCCCATAAAAGTATTCACACAGGAGAGAAACCACATACATGCAAGGAGTGTGGAAAGAGCTTCAGACATATTGTTTCCCTTACCATAACAGGATCCATACAGGAGAGAAACCATATAAATGCATGGAATGTGGAAAGAGTTTTGCTAATAGCAGTCACCTTACTTCTCATAAAAGGGTCCACGGAGGGAAGAAACGATGTAAGTGTATGGAGTGTGGAAATAGTTTCCACACAGAAGTATTCCACACAGAACTATTTGTTGAGACCAAAATAAAATAATTGGACAGTAACAAAAACTACTCAGAAATGACAACAGCAGTTCCCCCTAGCGAATATGAGGATACCTCGTCCCCAAATAATCCAACTTGCATCCATGGTGAAGAAATGAGATCTCAGTCAACCAGTATGAATGGAACATTTTTCAGTCAAAAGGCTTTTCGTGATGTGATAGGTCCCAGAGATGAAGAGTGTATGCAGAGGTGGACTGCTGCTGGTTAAGATTTTGTGCAGGTTGGCGAACCAGCAAATCCCACCACTGGCTGGCCCCACCCACCCTGTCGCCTCGCCTGCCTTGGCCGGTGAAATGAATATGTTCATTTTTGAAAAACCCCTTTCTGCCTCTGCTGAACTCACAGCAATTGTTCTGACAATATCTTTAGCTTTTTTAATACTGTCAGGAATTGCATAGTTCTTTGAATCTTTTCATTCATATTCTACGAAATCTCTGTAATCGTTCATATTAATTTTATAATTAAAAATTTCACCAAATTCAAGCAATTGTTCTTTAGCTTCTGGCCATGGAACGACTACATCTTCAATATTCCAGTAATCTGGCTCCCAAAAAGTGAGAAATCGTAATTTATTCGAATCTTGCAATTGGCTACCTGTTTTTAGATGTTCACAATCCATCAGTCTTTTCTTCAAATTTGTTATGATGCTGTCCAAAAGTTTTTCCCAAGGAAGTCTGTCATTCTTGACTATCTCAAAAATACACCTCTTGTCTCTGCTGGCAGTAGCACCTGGCAGACACCTGATCTCTTTCAAAACCTCTGTAATCTTTCCTAAATGATAGAAAAGATAGCAGTGCTCCAATATTTGAGGGGCTGCCAGAGAGAGGAGGGGGGTCAAGCTATTTTCCAAAGCACCTGAAGGCCAGATAAGCAATAATGGATGGAAACTGAATCTCAGAGAGATTCAGCCTGGAAATAAGGAGAAATTTTCTGACAGTGAGAGCAATCAACCAATGGAACAGCTTGCCTTCAGAAGTTGTGGGAGCTTCATCACTGGAAGCTTTCAAGAAGGGACTGGACTGCCATCTGTCAGAAACGGTGTAGGATCTCATGTTTGGGTGGGGGTTGGACTAGATGACCTACAAGGTCCCTTCCAACTCTGTTAATCTGATCTGAATCAAAATGAAAATCACTCCAGTGTGCTAACATTGCAAATGATCAGGAAGATCTTTGAAAATCAATGGGGTTAAAATAACATGAAATTAAGAACTACTTCAAAAAAAATACTCCAGTCCTTCCTGATGAAACATGCATAAATGCAAATGGAAACTTTCTCTGGGATGTGAAGATACCAAAAATAATCCAACCTGCCAATAAAGGAGAAAATGTGTAGTTTATGGTTGAAATGAGGGGTCCTTGATGCTCTCTGAGCTCAATTGTTCTGTTGCAGACATTTCATTACCGAAACTAGGGAACATCATCAGTGCACCAACCAACCTCAGAGGGCACCAAGGACCCCTCAATCCAACATGTATCCACTGTGTCAAATTAAGATCTATGTCAACCAGTATGAATGCAGAAGCAAGGAAACTTTCAGTGACAGACCTCTTATGATGTGATGGAATAATGACAGATGTCAGTGTAGAATGTGTGCAAAAAGCTTCAGAGTGAACAATTAGTCTTTCAAAGAAGGCCAGAACAAACAGAAGCTGACAAAATGCAGGAGCAAAAGATATTTTTCAAACTTTAGGGCCCTATTGCTGCCTTTTATGGTGTGTCGGGCTAGGAAAAAGCAAAAGTAATTTAAACAAAATTATCTGTTGTGGTTATGTGCTAAACATGCATAAAATTATCTTTCTCTTCGTTGCATTAAAAATTACCATACTAACAATCTTTTTTTTTTTATGGCCGGGGGGGGGGAATATTTCAGCTCTTACTGGGTTGAAACTATGTTTTCATATATGGCTTATTAAAGATTCTGTGTCAAACTGGAGGGAAAAAAAGAAATATGTTACCTCAATTTTTTCAAATTTATTTTAACCACTTTTCCATTGTTTTAAATTCTTTGCTTTGCTCACTGTAGCTAACCACTTTGTGTGTCATTTTCGACTCAAAATGCGGTCAAATCTTTTCACACCAGTGGAGTCTTCAGCTCTTCATATTTTGCTTTTTATTTTATTTTTCTCTTTTTATATATAATGATATATCCCTGCATAAAATTCTCCAAAGGGCTTAAGCTTCCTAGTCACGTTTCTTGTAGTGAATTTCTTATTCAATCCCTGTGTTTTTCCCTCATAGTTTAGCTTTATATTCATAATCTTCCTTTCTTAGTTTTGTAATTCCACCTTTGCTCCAGGCAGAGATGAAATGCCATTTCCCCCTCTTCATTTCTGAATTAAGGAGCCTCTTTATGAGGTAAAATTTCTGGACTATCGATGGATTTCAGCTTTTCCTCTATTTTGGAACTGGTTTTCTTTTTTCTTTTACTTCAGAGTTTTTCTGTGGGTCGCCCAGGTGTTCATCAGAATTGGTTGGAGGGTCTCTGGCCTTTCTTGTCGCCCCTTCACTGTGAGGTTGAGGGATTAATTTGTGAAGGGCAGCTATATGTATTGAATTAAAGAAATAAATAAAAAACATTTTCCTGATTGTGGCTTCCCTGCCTCCACTTAAGACTGAAGTTCACAACAACCGTTTCCCAGAGAGGCTCCTGACCGCCCGGCTGTTTCTGACAGATATTTTTCTCCATCTCCACCTGGACAGGAAGGAGAGGGAGATGGAGAAATTGCCACCTCTGGAGACGTTGAAGCCTTTGTCTGACGGGGAGCCATTGAGAGGGGCCTTTCCTCCTACTCCCATGCCCATCATCCCTGCCCTCTCCCTTTCCCTAGGACGAGCTCCTCTTTCCCTCCCTTTCTACAATTCTGGCGCTTTGCGCAAAATCCACCAGGGGGCGTCCTCTGCCAAGACAACGGAACTCCCGGCGCGTTCCCATTGGGCTACTGTAGGGCGAACGTCACAACTGACTTTCCAGAGGAGGCTGCGAAGGAAGTGACATCACAACGCTTACCGTTCTAGGACGCAGCACACGCTCGCCTTAATCCTTGTCGCTGCGGAGAAGGCGGAAAGGGTGCGGGAGAGTTTGGCAGGGGAAGGGGAGATCCAGACATGCTCCGGGTGAGGGGGGGTGTCTTCCCAATGCTCCAGCTGCCTTCTTCCCGGCCCTGCTAGGGTAAGGTGACCAGATTTTCACTTTGGTAAAGCGGGACACCATTGACGGGGGGGGGGGGGGAGAGATGATCCACGCCTCCCCTTTCCGCGCCAGGACAAAAGACTTCGGGAAGGACGATGAAGGCGGGGGGTTTGGGGGGGGGTGCACAAAGCTGCAGCCTCTGCTGCGTCTGGCCCTGGAACGCTGCGA
The DNA here is from genome assembly GCA_023053685.1 of Diadophis punctatus similis. Taxonomy (NCBI): domain Eukaryota; kingdom Metazoa; phylum Chordata; class Lepidosauria; order Squamata; family Dipsadidae; genus Diadophis; species Diadophis punctatus. Next base: position 254,671,397 of record JALIGW010000002.1, read on the forward strand.
TATAATTGTATATTCATATATAACTGCGGAGAGGGAAGAACGACTTCCGCAAACCCTAATTAGCAGCAATTTTTGTAGAAAGAGACCGCAAACCAGGGCAGAAGATTCACCTCCGTTTCTTATGCTTTTACTTATCTGCAGAGCCCTGCCGGATACCGGCGAGCTCTTTAAGCCATGCAGTCAAAACAGGGTCCCTCTTCTACTGAGCCGAACCGCCGGCGAAACATCTCTCTCCTACCCAAATTCACCACCATAACATTTTCATGAGGGGAGAAACTCCCACTTCCTCAGCCCCACACGTCTCCTTCCTCTTTCACATTAGGCGCGTGCTGATTGCGTCACCATTCGCGCCGAGGCAGAGACGAAAAAAAGGCTGATATCTATTTGAACCCATGTGCAAAGAACTGCGGCCCGAGGAAGGGACAGAGAGAATCTGTTTCGCCTTGGTTGCTAAGCAACGAAACAGCGTCCATTGTCGTCCCCTGCCGCCTCTGTTCAGTTCAGGGCCTTGCTGGGGGGAAGGTGGCTGCTCTTTTTTTTCCCCCTTCCTCGGTTTTTAATGTTTTGCTTTGCTTTATCACACTGCTTAAATAGCTCCGGGGGACACAGCAAAGACGCGCTAAACAAATGATTGAAATAAAGATTTGGGGTTGGGTATATAAGGGGCGTGCATAAGTGCCAGCCAGCCAGCTTGGTCTCCACTCGTTTAGAAGCGATTCCTTCAGATTACAGATGTTGAGTGACAGCTTCCCTTTACGCAAACTGAACCCCTTCAAGTAGAAAGCTAGCCCTTTAACGACCCTTTTAATCCAGCAGTTTTATTCGAAGGACCGCGCGTACGTCCTTGTAATACAAAGAATTTCAGGCAAAAATAGACGAAACTAAAAAGTTGCGCCTTTCGCGAAGTCGCTGGGCGAAAACGCAGGACCGCGTGCGGTATTCACAAAGCATTCGAGCACGTGATACAACTCCCGATCAGCTCTTTCCACGGGCCACGTGTTGCATTTTCCCAGGGGTTGCGTCTTTCGGGGACGTTTAAACTTTGCAGAATCCTGGACTTCTCTCCGGGGCGGCGTCCGGCGGGTGCCCCACGCCTCCGCTCCTTCCCCCCGTGTGGCAGACCTGGGAAAGGACACGGCCAGACCTGCCAAAGCCGCTGCTCCCTCTACGCCTCCGGAAGCCCATTTCTGGCTGTTGCCGTCAAGCGGGGCTGAGCGTGCGAGGCGCTGAACTGGGCCCTCGGGCACATCGGAGCGCGGTGGGGGTTTTTCCCTGCCCGGCCCGGAGATCGTAGCGTGCGGGCGCAGCTGTTTCCCTCAAGATCCGCTTGAGGGAAGCGAGGCGCTTTGCGCAAATTCAAAAAGTGGGACTTTTTGGCAACGCCGCGGGACACGGGACAATTTGTTTAAAATCGGGTCTTTCCCGCCAAAAGCGGGACGTCTGGTCACCTTATGCTAGGGGAAACCTTGGCCCTCCACTTGGATGACCCGCTTGTGGTTCCGGGCATGTTGTGTGATTGTTGTTCAGTGGCTAAATTCTACTTTCTAATTTCTTGGCGTTTATTTTTCTTTCCATATCAGATAAACAAACTCGAAACCATTTGAAATCTTTAAAAGCCAAAATTTTATCTTGGGGAAAAAACCTGCAGAATAACTTGCAGTGATCAGTCCTGCGGCCCCAGAAATGGTCCTGTGAAGGAAAAGGCATCTGGAGATCCACAAGAGTCCTTGGACCCATTTGGAGTTGCTCTGCAGAACAGAGAAAGGATGGAGACACAACCTTTTGGAAAGGAGGGAACCGGAAAAGGCCCTTCAGCTGTTCAGCCTGGGAAGGGTGGGAAGCTCTGGGCAGGAACTGGGCAGAAGATCCTGGAGGAGGAAACCATCCTCCCTTCAGAAGTTCAGCCCTGGAACTTCATCCAATACCGGGAGGCTGAGGGTCCCCGAGGACTTTGCAGCCGACTCCACGACTTTTGTAGGCGATGGCTGAGACCAGAAAAGCACACCAAAGCCCAGATGCTGGACCTGGTGGTTCTGGAGCAGCTCCTGTTCCTTCTGCCCCCAGAGATGGAGGGCTGGGTGCGGGAGTGTGGAGCAGAGACCAGCTCCCAGGCAGTGGCCCTGGTGGAAGGCTTCCTCCTGAGCCAGGCGGAGGACCAGAAGGAGCAGGTCCAGTTGCAGGTAAGACACTTTAATCTAGGGAGCTCAAAAGGGAATAGAGAATGTGTTTGAATACTTCACCCCTCCTTCCCAAACTTCTCTGACATTCATAATATATGGCGATGTCCCACAAATTCTTGTAGGACATTATTCCATTGTTTTGTCACTCAAACACACTGATGGATATTGGGGTCTTTGAGGTTGTGTTCCGAACATAAATCCACTTCATTTCATGTGAGGTACATTAATTCTGCTTATTTTTTCCTTCCTCCTATTTGAAGTGCTGCACTGTGGAGATCAGAGATCATGAGGGAAAGACAAGTCCATCAAATCCCCCTCAGAAACTGAGGATCCCTTCGGAAGATCAAAGACAGGACACCTCAGGAGGTAATCCAAGATCCTCCGATTACCCAGAAAGATCCCATCTGCCTTACCTTCTTCTCTTCTCTTCTATAGTATACCTCTTCTTTATTTTGTTAAATATGCATTTTGAAATTGTTTATTCCTTACAGAGAAACAAAGAATGAAGTTTTCTGGTTTTCATGATGGAGCTGAAACAGTAGTTGAGCCTCCAAATCAAGTAAGAAAGGGAAAAATTATTAGATTTGTATTGTTCTTTCCTTCAGGAAGTTTCAGTGGGTGTGCAGAGTGCTCTCTCCTTCTATTTCCCCTCTTGTTTGGACTGGATTATTTTTGTGTTCCTGCCCGACATGAACAGCATAATAGCAGGTTCAAGTTGCTGTCAGCCAGCTTAATTTCCTCTGTAGACTACTACTGCGACACAATGGTTTGTTATTTCTAGCCTCAGATTCTGTTTAGGAAATGTTTTTTTAAAGGCCACAGGTTAACTGGTTCTGCTAGGTACTCCTCCAACTATTATTAGAAGTAATTTTTAAAAAGTCCTTCAAGATATAGGAATGAACATATCATTGTGGTAGTAACTGCTAGAGACCTGTTCTTTTTCTAATTCTTTGACCTGGAATTCTGCAAGGCTAATGAAAAATAACTATATACTCACATTGCCACATTACCATTTTTAAAAAGCCTTGTTCATAACCAGTAGTTCAAAAAATAAGCAAAGCATATTAAAAAATAAAGGAGAATTTTAAAATCCAAAGAGAATGGCCACATAGAGCATGTAATTGCGGTACATTGGGCTATAAAATAATTTCCAATCCTCTGATTTGTCCCTGGATTAGGAAGTCAAACATTCCCATTTTGCAAAGGCTGAGAAATGACCTTCACAGAGTATTTTCTTTTCTTTCTTTTCTCCCATTCAGCCATTGGCTTAGACTACTAGATTAATAAATGATAGAGCGATAGATCAGTTGATCCAGAAGTGGGATTACTTTACTGAAAGGCACTGTAAGTTCTGCAGAATCAATCAACTTGATAAAACTTGCCCCAAATATTTCTTCACAGCCATTTAACTTAGTGCATATCTTTGCTTTGGGAATTTGGGAAGAATGGAGCAGAATAACAGAGTTGGTAGGGATCTTGGTGGTCTTCTAGTCCTACCCCCAACTTAGTCAGGAAGCCTAACATTTCAAATAAATGGCTGTCCAGTTTCTTCTTAAACAGCTCCAGTATTGGAGCATCCACAACTTTGGGAGGCAAATCATTCCGCTGATTAATTGTTCTTACTGTCAGGAAATTTCTTTTTTGTTGTAGGTTGGTTCTCTCTTTGATTAGTTTCCATCGATTGCTTCTTGTCCTGCCTTCAGGTGCTTTGGAGAATAGCTTGACTCCCTCTTCTTTGTGGCAGCCCCTTAGATATTGTAACACTGCTATCATGTCACCCCTAATTCTTCTTTTCATTAGCTTTTCTTTCCTAAATGTAGCACTTTACATTTCTCACCGTTGATTTTCATTTTGTTAGATGACGCCCAATCTGTCGACCCTTCTATATCTCGACCTTATCTTCTGGAGTGTTGGTATTCCTGTCAATTTGTTCATGTGTGCAAATTTGATAAGTTCCCCTTCTATCCTCTTGTCTAAATCATTGATGAATTATACAGATCTTCTGAATCCTCCTGTTCTGTTCTTTTTCCCGTGTTCAGGAGAGTCTTGTATCCTTTGAGGAGGTGGCTGTGTATTTCTCTGAGGAGGAATGGTCTCAGCTGGATCCTGACCAGAAAGCGCTGCATTCGGAAGTCATGCTTGAAAACCATAGGAACTTGGTCTCTCTGGGTAAGAGTTTTCTAGTCCCCAATCAGAGAGTTCATGAAGGCAGATTATAGTTAGTTTTTTATTTAAAAAATCACTAATCAGATATCGTCTCCTGGGAGGGAGAAGGAAAGGATCTGGCCTTCACGTACTCCAAGGAAGAAAAGCAAATATCTCTTTGCTTAGATGCTTTCTGTGAAGAGCATTCTCCCAATCCAATTCATGAACGAAGGCCTGATTATGACTCAGAGAATTCTAGGGTACAGGTAATCCTCAAGTTACGACAGTTCACTAAGTGACTGTTCCAAGTTACAACCTAGCCCTCCCTCAAGTACTTAAGACCCGGTCTGAAATTATGAATGTTGCAGCACAACAGCTGTCATTCACACTTCTGAATGACAATAGAGGCAACGTTCGCGCTACCATGTTTGTCCGAAAAGTAGACCCTGTCTTTATATTTTTTTGAACCCTGAAATAAGCGCTTGGCCTTATTGCCATGCCCTCAAAAGCCCAATTGGGCTTATTATCAGGGGATGTCTTATTTTGGGGGAAACAGGGTATCTGTACCCCCATCCTACCCCGCTGAGGCTTACATTGCGATGATGAAGCGAGACGTCGGTTCCTTTGCCTACTTCGGTGCATTTGCAGAAAACAGAGACCTAAAGTAGTGAGAGATACGTGAGATCAGTAGCACGAAATCTCATGCTAGGGATCTCACGTGATCTCATACTACAGTACTTTAGGCCTTTGTTCTCTGCTAACCAAGACCTGCACAATATCCAAACCCAAATGCTTTGCAAACAAAGTGAAGGCCTCTTCATTTTCAAAGATTTTGCCCCTGGATCTCGTGCAGTCCTCAGTTTGTAAAGAACACAGGCCAAAAATACTGCAGTACAAGATCATGCGTGAGATCTGCACTACTCGTCTTGTTTGATCTCGTACTAAAGTAGTTTAGGCCTCCGTTTTCTGTGAACTGAAGCTTGTACCAAATCCAGCCAAAGAGCCTTACAAGCAGATAAGACTTTGGGACACCGAAATAACCATTCTTGAAACCTTCCAACCTTTCCAGTCTCCGCGCAAAGAATGTTTACACGTCAATGGGAGGCTTCAAGCAAGGGATTTCGCTCCAAAATCTCATTGCTGAGATCAAGGAACGGGCCGAGTGGGAGCCCTGCCCTGAAGAATAGAATAGAAGAATAGAATAGAATAGAATAGAATAGAATAGAATAGAATAGAATAGAATAGAATAGAATTTTTTATTGGCCAAGTGTGATTGGACACACAAAGAATTTGTCTTGGTGCATATGCTCTTAGTGTACATAAAAGAAAAGATACGTTAGTCAAGAATCATAAGGTACAACACTTAATGATAGTCCAGGTACAAATAAGCAATCAAATCATATTAGGAATCAGTCAATATAAATTGTAAGGATACATGCAACAAAGTTACAGTCATGCAGTCATTAGTGGGAGGAGTTGGGTGATGGGAACAATGAGAATATTAATAGTAGTGCAGACTTAGTAAATAGTTTGAGGGAATTATTTGTTTAGCAGAGTGATGGTGTTTGGGGGAAAACTGTTCTTGTGTCTAGTTGTTCTGGTGTGCAGTGCTCTATAGCATCGTTTTGAGGGTAGGAGTTGAAACAGTTTGTGTCCAGGATGTGAGGTGTCTATAAATATTTTCACAGCCCTCTTTTTGACTCGTTCAGTATACAGGTCCTCAATGGAAGGCAGGTTGGTAGCAATTGTTTTTTCTGCACTTCTAATTAGCCTCTGATGTCTGGATCTGTCTTGTTGGGTTGCAGAACCAAACCAGACAGTTATAGAGGTGCAGATGACAGACTCAATAATTCCTCTGCAGAACTGTATCAGGAGCTCCTTGGGCAGTTTGAGCTTTCTGAGTTGGTGCAGAAAGAACATTCTTTGTTGTGCTTTTTTGATGACGTTTTTGATGTTAGGTGTCCATTTTAGATCTTGCAATATGGTAGGACCTAGAAATTTGAAGGTCTCTACTGTTGATACTGTGTTGTCTAGTATTGTAAGAGGTGGAAGTATGGGCGGGTTTCTCCTAAAGTCTACCACCATTTCTATGGTTTTGAGTGTATTCAGTTCCAGATTGTTCCGGTCGCACCACAAGGTTAGTTGTTCAACCTCCCGTCTGTATGCAGATTCATCATTGTTTCAAATGAGGCTGATCACTGTTGTGTCATCTGCGAACTTCATTAGTTTAACAGATGGATTGTTAGAGATGCAGTCATTGGTACATAGAGAGGAGAGAAGTGGAGAGAGCACACAGCCTTGGGGTGCCCCTGTGCTAATTGTACAGGTATCTGATGTGATTCTGCTTAGCTTCACCTGCTGCTTCCTGTTTGTTAGGAAGCTTATGATCCACATAGGAATGGGTCGAGCAGGGGCCCTGCCCTCAAGACAGATGCTGTGGAGCAGCTGCTCCAAGGTACACCAGGGAAGGAGCTTGTTTCAAAATTGTTTCAGTTCTCACAGATCTCAATTGAAATTAACACATCCCAATAAATCTTGCGTTTTCTCCTAATTCCTCCTTGGTTGTTTCCCCTGATTATTCCTTAACTCAGAACTGACTTTGATTGGGATTTGCATATATATAGATAATTAGATAACTCTAAAGAAAGATATATTTTCTAGATATTTTCAAAGCTTTCATGACTCAAGAATATAGATCTCATCATGTCTATATCACAGCACTGTAGGCATGGAAACATACAACCTAATGGAATTTCGGAAAAATTCAGAAGTAAATTCACTTGACTTTCTACAGTTTGATCTTTTTCTCTAACCTTGTTAACATTTTCATTTCTCTTTTGCTTTGAAGGTAATAATGGGCAGGAGAATCAAGATTCCTGTGAACTGTTTCAAATGATAAATGCTAAACATGCAATGGAGAAGTTTGGATTTCGAATGGAATTCGAAAGCCATGAGAAAAACCAGTCAAATAATTGGAATCAGGAAAGCTCATCTTCCACTGATGCTCCGATGCAAGACTTTGTTGCCCAACAAGAGAAAATAAGGAAAAAATATATTGGGGAAAGTGTGAAGCTAATCAAAGATAAATTACATGTAGGCGAACACTATTTAACCCAAAACAAATTCAGAGAGTATGATAACAGGTTCAGAAGTGATAGTAATCTTATTTCCCATAAAAGGATCCACTCAGGAGAGAAACCATTTAAATGCATGGACTGTGGAAAGACGTTTACTAAGAGCAGTGCTCTTACTTCTCATAAGATGATCCATACAGGGGAGAAACCATATAAATGCCTCGAGTGTGGAAAGACCTTTGCTCGAAGAGGTAATCTTATTTCCCATAAGATGATCCACACAGGCGAAAAGCCATATAAATGCATGGAGTGTGGAATGACCTTTGCTCAACGCAGTTATCTTGCTTCCCATAAAAGGATTCACTTAGAAGAGAAACCCTATAAATGCATGGAGTGTGGAAAGACCTTTGCTCAGAGCAATGCTCTTACTTCTCATAAAAGAATCCACACAGGAGAGAAGCCATATAAATGCATGGAATGTGGAAAGACCTTTACTAATAGCAATGGACTTAGAAGACACGAAACGATCCACACAGAAGAGAAACCATATAAATGCATGGTGTGTGGAAAGACCTTTGCTCTGTGCAATACACTTATTAAACACAAAAAGATCCACACAGGGGAAAAGCCATTTAAATGCCTGGAGTGTGATAAGACCTTTGTTCAAAGATGTAATCTTATTTCCCATAAGATGATCCACACAGGCGAAAAGCGATATAAATGCACGGAGTGTGGAAAGACCTTTGCTTATAGAGGTAATCTTATTTCCCATAAGATGATCCACACAGGAGAGAAACCATATAAATGCATGGAATGTGGAAAGACCTTTGCTCATAATGGTAAACTTACTTTTCATAAAAAGATTCACGCTCAGGATAAAGTATATAGCAATAGCAATTCCACTTTAGACTTATCTACTACTCCACAAAGCTTTATAGCAGTCTTTGAGCAATTTACAAAATCAGCATATTGTCCGCAGGAAGCTGGGTCCTCATTTTACTGACCTGACAAAGATTAAAAACTGAATCAACCATGAGCCAGTCAGGACCGAACTCCTGGCTGTGGTCAATTAGCTTGTACTGCATTCTAACCTCTGATCCACCATGTCTATTGATTTTTATGTGTAAGCACATTGTGCCTTTCTGATCCAATGAAACAAGGTTGAATCCAACAAAATTAAATTTAATGTGGAGAAACGTAAGATTTTATACCTGGGCAGGAAAAACATTACATGAAACCTGGCTCAAAAAGAGTAATGTGAGAGGGACCTTGGGAGTCTGAATGGATGATCTCTTAAACAAAAACATGAGTCATCTGTGTGCAGCAGCAGCCAAAAAAGCTAATGCAATCCTTGGTTTGTATAAGCAGAGACATAGAATCAAAATCAAATGAAGTATTAGTACCGTTTTATAAAGCCTTAGTAAGACCACACTTGGAATACTGCATCCAGTTTTGGTCATTACATTACAAAAAAGATGTTGAAACTTTGCAAAGAAGAGCAGCTAAGATAATTTAAGGCCTGACCAGGGGTGAAATGCTACCGGTTCAGGAGAACTATTAGCGAACATGTGGCCTGGTTCACCGAACCGGTAGCAACAGCTGGCTGGCCATGCCCCTGAACTGGTCCCCCGGTCACCACTCACTCACTCGCCCTGCCCCTCCCAGTTTCTGCTCTGCATCTTGGCTGCCTGAAGCGCTGTACCCCTGATCTGCATGCCAGGTAAGCCTGTGAAGTCGCTGTCTACCTAGCTGCCCCTGCCCCTCCATCCCAGCCTGCCTTCACTACTCCATTCCCTGTGGCCCGCATCCGCAGCCTGCCTTCTAGGTGTCCCTGCTGCCAACTTGCGAAGGCAGGCAAGCATGTTGGGGCTGGCCGGCCATGGGGAAGGGAGCTAGCAGCCTTCCTGGCGGTCATCTACACCCACTTGCCTTCAAAGGTTGGCGTCCAGCCCGGCCCTGTTGTGGGTTGGTGGGTGGCCCTTGGAGATGCAGCTGATGCTGCCGCCCTGGGGCTAAGGGGTGAACTACAGCGCTCTGGCACAGTAAGCGGATGTTCCAGGGCTGCACGTGCGGTCTCAGGAGCCCAGTAGGATGCGGTCAGCGCTGAGCTGCAGGCACTTGCCTTTGGTGGCCACGGTGATTTTGCTTCTGTGTCTGGCAGGCCGAGGTAAGCACGGCAGCGGCCAAGGCTGCTTCATCTCTCACCCCTTCAAGCCTCTCCTCCTCCCCGGGTGCCTTGCAATGCTTTCCTCTCCAACCTCGCCCTCTCCTCTAACTACTAACCGGCACTCCTACAGGAAGCCTTGGGAGGAAACCGGGAGCGGGGCAGAGCTGAGCCCAAAAGAGGCTTCCCCCTTGCCCGCCGGCATCGCTGCGGCTCGACCCTGCTGGGCAGCAACGCTTGTTTTGACCCGCCGGCGTGCCATCCTCCTGGGGCCGAGTATCTGGTGGTCTCCACCGTCCCCCCTTTCTCCCCGCATCGGGATGACCCTAACATTCACCCAGCCCGCTGCAATAGCATCAACGAAGGGCTACGAGGGGGGTCAAAGGGGAGTGAACAACGACAGAATGCCACCCGTTTGCTTGCTCACTTCTTTGCTGGGGCGTGCTGCACTGTGCTGCACTGAGCCACCCGGTGAGGTTTTGATTGAGCGCGGGTCTGTGGGGCACGCACATCTGTGTGTCCCATTCCCACTCCATCCGGCGAGCAATGTGTGGATGGCTTTGGGGAGTGCCCACCTCCTTTCTTTTCCTTTTGCCCTAATTCTTCTTTCCTGCGAGCATGTGGGAGTTCCAGCCCGTCCACCTCCCTGCCTCAAGGTGGGTGGGTGGGTAGCTGGGAGGGGAGAATGATTGACAGTTGGCCGAGCCCCACAGGGACACCAATCCTGGGCAGAATTGTCTTTGAATCATCCACTGGTTGTTTTCTTTGGATCCCCGATCAGTCGCTTTCCGACTTCGGGGGTCCTCCCCCAAGAAGAAACAGCTTCCAACATTTTCCCATTCCTCGCTCATGGGAGAAGGAGGCGGATGCCTGGCTGCAGAGAGGGTAGGTTGGGGGAGGTCTCCCGCCTGGCACTAGGCTTGGCTGTGGCAATGGGGAAGGGGGCATCATACGCCCCCCGCTTGTTGGTTGAGCATCCATTGCCGGTCTCACCCAGGTGGGCACTGAAGTCTCCGAAACTGCCCACGGCGGCTGGGTGTCTCCTCCGCTCTTTGGATGCCAGTGATGGGTGAGCGCGATGGCAGCACTGGCGTGTCTTCACCGCAGATGGCCAAGGGCTCCCCGGTGCCCCTGACGGCGCTGGGAGGGGCTGCCCTTTCCACCTGACTGGGCCTGACGGAAGCTGCCCTCCGCCTCAGGTCCCGTTCCCCGCATCCAGTCCATGACAGGGGACGCACTGCGGCCAGGCCGGGCTGCCTGCCCTACCAGAGCACTTTCTTCCTTCTCCCACTACCGAGAAAGAAAGAAAGAGAGAGACAAGAGAGAAAGAGAAAGAAAGGGGGGGGGAGACGAATAAAGAAAGAAGGAAAGGAAGGGAAGGGAAAGGAAAGAAAGAAAGAAAAAACTTATGACCACAATTGAGCCCAAAATTTTGGTTGCTAAGCAAAAGCATTGTTAAGTGAGTTTCACCACATTTTACAAGTTGGCCATGCCCATCTGGTCACATGACAACCAAGCCATGCCCACAGAACCAGTAGGGAAAATTTTTAGATTTCACCACTGCCAGTGAAGACTAAAACATATGTAACTGTTGCAGGATTTTGGTTTGCCTAGTCTAGAGAAAAGAAGGATTAGGAGTGACATGATAGTTGTATTCCAGTACTTGAGAGGCTGTCACAAAGAGGAGGAGGTCAATTTATTTTCCAAAGCACCAGAATGTAGGACAAAAAACAATGCATGTGAACTAATCAAGGAGAGAAGCAACCTGGAATTATCAAGAATCTTCCTTACAGTGAGGACAATTAACCTGAGGAACAGCTTGCCTTCAGAAGTTGTGGGTGCTTCATCACTGGAGGCTTTTAAGAAGAGACTGGATAGTGACTTGTCTGAAATGGTAGATCTGCTTGAGCAGGGGGCTGGACTAGAAGAGCTCCAAGTTCCCTTCTAGCCTGATTCTGATTCTGAATCAGTGGTAGGTTCCTACTGGTGCGGTCCACTCTATCGCACTGGTAGCGGCGGGCTGGTGATGTCACCAAGAGGCTACCGACCCGGTTGGTAGGAGGTTCCCTAGGAGCCGCCATCTTTTTTTGGAATTTCTGGGCTTTATTTTCTTCCTGCGCATGCGCGGAAGCAAAATCGCGCCAAAATCTCACAAGGGGATGCGAGAGAGAGAGAGATTTAGTTGGCAATTCCAGCTAGATTTCATTAGCCTGCTCTTCATATTGCCTGGAAGAAACATTGCACGCATGGCAGTGAGAGGAAAATGGGAAGAGGTGTATTATGAAGGGTGTATTATTATTATTTTTGTATCTTTCCAGAGACAGAAAGAACGTAGCTGAATTTCCTTACAGTTATTCTCTGGGTGTGGGGGTTGGGGAGTGGGGGTGGGGGTGGGGAATGGAGGAGAGGAAGGGAGGGAGGGAGAGAGAGAGAGAGAGAGAGAGAGAGAGAGAGAGAGAGAGAGAGAGAGAGAGAGAGAGAGAGAGAGAGAGAGAGAGAGAGAGAGAATGAGAGAGACAGAGAATGAGAGAGGGGGAGGGAAAGAATGAGAGACAGAGAGATATCTTGCCAGCACTGAAGGAAGAATTAATTTAATTTAATTTAATTTAAAGTTCTTATAGGCCGTCCAATCCCGTAGGACTCAGGACGGCGTACAACAGGAATAAGAACAATACAAAAATACATGACAATTTAAAACATGACATAATTTTAAAAACCATTCATTCATGGGAGAATACGATCTTCTTCACCCCGCCTGCCGGAAGAGCCATGTTTTTACGGTTTTGCGGAAGGCCAGTAGAGTGGGGATGGTCCGGATCTCTGGTGGGAGTTGGTTCCAGAGAGATGGTGCTCCCACAGAGAAGGCTCTCCCCCGTGGACCCGCCAACCGACATTGTTTGGCTGATGGGGACCTGGAGGAGGCCCACTCTGTGGGATCTAACTGGTCGTAGGGAGGTATGTGGTAGGATGCGGTCCTGGAGGTAACCTGATCCTGAGCCATGTAGGGCTTTAAAGGTAAAAACCAACACCTTAAATTGCGACCGGAGACTAATAGGCAGCCAATGCAGCTGGCGGAGGATAGGTGTTACGTGGGTGTATCTCGGCACACCAACCACAGCTCGCGCAGCTGCATTCTGTACCAATTGCAGTCTTCGGATGCTCTTTGAGGGTAGCCCCATGTAGAGCACGTTACAGTATTTATTTATTTATTTATTTATTTATTTATTTATTTATTTATTTATTTATTTATTTATTTATTTATTTATTTATTTATTTATTAAGCGTTCTTATAGGCCGCCCAATCCCGTAGGACTCAGGGCGGCTTACAGCAGAGATTAGAACTAACACATTAAAATAGCATCTAAAAACATCATAATTTTTTAAAAAAAAAAAACCCATTCATACATGGGGGAGTCGTCTCTTCACCCCGCCTGCTGGAAGAGCCATGTTTTTACTGCCTTGCGGAAGGCCAGTAGGGTGGGGATAGTCCGGATCTCTGGCGGGAGTTGGTTCCAGAGAGATGGGGCTCCCACAGAAAAAGCCCTCCCCCGTGGGCCCGCCAGCCGGCATTGTTTGGCAGACAGGACCCGGAGGAGGCCCTCTCTGTGGGACCTAACTGGTCGTAGGGAGGTATGTGGCAGGATGCGGTCCCGAAGGTAACCTGGCCCTGAGCCATGTAGGGCTTTAAAGGTCCAGAGCCACTCAGTCTTGTCTGGATTGAGCCTGAGTCTATTCACTCCCATCCAGACCCTCACATCGTCCAGGCAGCAGCACATTACATTAACTGCTTCACTGAACTGACACGGAGTGGAGATGTACAACTGGGTATCGTCAGCGTATTGTTGATACCTCACCCCGTGTCGTCGGATGATCTCACCCATGTAAATGTTGAACAGGATGGGGTAGAGGACCGAGCCCTGCGGCACCCCGCAAACCAGGGGCCTAGGGGCTGACCTCTGCCCTCCTGTCAACACCGACTGCGTCCTGTCGGAGAGGAAGGAGGAGAACCACCGAAGGACGGTGTCCCCCACTCCCACCTCCCCAAGATGGCGCAGAAGGATACCATGGTCGATGGTATTGAAAGCCGCTGAGAGGTCAAGTAACACCAAGATGGAGGAGTGACCTCCATCTCGGGCTCGCCAGAGATCATCCATCAGAGCGACCAAAGCAGTCTCTGTACTGTAGCCGCGACTGAAACCCGATTGAAAGGGATCTAGATAATCAGTATCCTCCAATAACCGCAGGAGTTGGAGCGACACCACTTTCTCGACAACTTTACCCATGAAGGGTAAGTTGGAGACTGGACGGAAGTTCTTTAAATCCGCTGGGTCCAGGGAAGGCTTCTTGAGGAGGGGCCTCACCAGCGCAGCTTTTAAAGGCTGCGGGATGGACCCCTCTCTCAAAGATGCGTTCACAACAGCCTGGAGCCAGCCGCGTGTCACCTCCCTGCTAGCCGAAACCAGCCAGGAGGGGCACGGGTCCAATAAACAAGTGGAGGCGCTCATCGCTCCTATGGCCTTGTCCACATCCTCCAGGAGTGATAGGCTCAAACTCCTCCCAAATAATAGGACTAAGACTCACCCCTGTCATCTCGGCCTGCCCTGTCCAAATGGAGTCCAGGTCTGTCCGAATCTGAGTGACTTTGTCCGCCAGAAACTGAGAAAATTCCTCAGCTCTGCCCTGCAAGGGCTCTTTGCCCCCCTCCTTTGCAAGAAGGGAGCGCGTTACCCTAAACAGGGCGGCTGGGCGGGAGTCGGCGGACGCAATACGGGCGGAAAAATATGAACATTTTGCCGCCCGTATCGCCACTAAGTAAGACTTAATGCAAGTTCTTAAAAGTGTCCGGTCAGATTCAGCCTTACTAGCCCTCCATCGTCGCTCTAGGCGTCTCTTCAGGTGCTCCATCTCCCGGAGTTCCTCGGTAAACCAAGGAGCCCTCCTGGATCCGCTGCCACGGAGAGGCCACAAAGGCGCAATCCGATCTAAAGCCCCTGCCGCCGCCCAGTTCCAGGCAGCCACTAGGGCCTCAGATGAATTGTGTACTAGGGATTCAGGTATTTCCCCAAGTTCCCTCTGAAATCCTTTGGATTCCATTAGTCGCCTGGGGCGGAACCACTTAATCGGTCCCGCCTCCTTGCAGTGAAGGAGTGGTGCCATAAAATCCAACCTCAGGAGGAAATGATCTGACCATGACAAGGGATCTATGACTAAACCCCTCAGCCTCAGATCATCTCTCCACTGCCCCGAGAGAAACACAAGGTCAAGTGTGTGACCACCCTCATGAGTCGGACCCTGAACTACTTGGGTCAGGTCCATGGTTGTCATGGAAGCCATGAACTTCTGGACTGCCTCCGAGGTTTCGCCGGGAGATGGCAGGTTAAAGTCCCCCAGCACCATCAACCTGGGGAACTCAATCGCCAGCCCGGCTATCGCCTCGAGCAGAACAGGCAGGGCCTTTGCCACGCAGCTAGGAGGCAAGTACGTTAGCAGAAGGCCCACCTGTACCCCTAAGTCCAACTTCAGAAGGAGCGTCTCACACCCAACAATCTCCGGGGCAGGGATCCTCCGAGGACATAGATTTTGGCGAGCTATAATAGCCACTCCTCCACCCCTTCCCTGGGGTCGCGGCTGATGCTACAATGAGAATCCGTCTGGGCACATCTCGGAGAGGGGAACCCCCCCTCCTGGCCCAGCCAGGTCTCAGTAATACATGCCAGGTCCGCCCTCTCTTCCAGGATTAGGTCCCGAACAAGGGGGGCCTTGTTATTAATCGACCTGGCATTCAGCAGCAGCAGTTTGAGCCCAGGGCCCTGACATCCCTGGTTACCAGGTACTCGGGCTGAGCTAGATGGAACCTGATCAGAGGGGCCAGAACAAGGAATCGCTTGTAAACAGTGAATTCTCGTTCCCCAAGAGCGGCCTACCCTTCTGCTCCCGGCATACCTGCCCCTAAGTAGTCCAACTGGAGGCTCTCTTATGCAGCTGTTCTCTCTTATGCAGCTGGTGGCTAGCAGGAGACCAAATCCTCTCGCTTTTACTGTATAGTTTTGGGCAAAGGTGGGAAAACACTAAGCATGGGACACAGCTTGATGCAGAATTTGGGGAAGGGAAGGGAAAGACAGCTGCGGGAGGAGGACCTTGAAGGGAGGGAATTCCGGTTATTTCACTTTTCCCAGTAGCTTATTCCCCACCCCACTGAAATTAAAGCAGCAGGTGTTTCCATCTGGTTAACCAAAGAGTTTTCTAGCTGGTAATAATTTATCTATTCAAACTATTATCAAAGCACCTGAGGGGAGAACAAGAAGCAATGGGTGGAAACTAAACAAGGAGAGGAGCAACTTAGAACTAAGGAGAAATTTCCTGACAGTTAGAACAATTAATCAGTGGAACAGCTTGCCTCCAGAAGTTGTGAATGCTCCAACACTGGACGTTTTTAAGAAGATGTTGGATAACCATTTGTCTGAAGTAGTGTAGGGTTTCCTGCCTAAGCAGGGGGTTGGACTAGAAGACCTCCAAGGTCCCTTCCAACTCTGTTATTCTATTCCATTCTATTCTATCTTATGAAATAGTGTGGAAGCAAAGGTTTAACAAAGTTAGGCTCCTATGATTTTTAATGACTATGCTGGAGATGAAAGAAAAGGGGGGGGAGGCAGAGAGAGAGAGAGAGAAGAAAGAAAGAGAAAGGAAGGAAGGAAGAAAGGGAGAGAGAAAGAGAAGAAAGAAAGAAAGAAAAAGAAAGAAAGAAAGAAAGAAGAAAGAAAGAGGAGAAAGGAAGGGGGGAGAGAGAGAGACAAGAAAAAGAGATAAAGAAAGAGCAAGAGAGGAAGGTAGAGATAGTCCTTGACTTATGACCACAATTGAGCCCAAGGTGTTGGTTGCTAAGCAAGAGCGTTGTTAAGTGAGTTTCACCACAATTTACTCAATCCATGACATCTCCTGGCTCTAACAGTCATGTGCAAACTAGAGAAGTACATCTGAAGGCATGTGTAATGTTCTAATGTACAGAAGTTATGGTTAAATGTGTGGCAGAAAGTGGACTCTGGGTGCGTTTTTCTAAATGCAGTGAGTGAGGTTGAATGTGTATAGTTTTAGAAGAGGTGTGTGTGTGTGTGTGTGTGTGTACATACACATACAGTATATATAGTAGATAATGTATATTTTTGTGTGCCTGTGTGTAATATGTATGTACACATATGGCATATATACATAGGATTAAATAGTATATTTTAGATGTTCAGTAATAGTAAATAGATAGGGAAACTGTATCTCATTGAGGCCTTTGAGGCGAGGAGAAGCCAGGCACCCTAACCCTAACCCTAACCCTTGATGTGAGTGATGTCAAGTTGGCCACGCCCACCCAGTCACATGATTATCCAGTCACATGATCACCAAGCCATTCCCACCCAGTCACATGGCCGTCAAGCCGCTCCCACCCAGTCACATGACTGTCAAGCCACTCTCACAAAATAAGCCACGCCCACAGAGTGGTAGTAAAAATAATTGGAACCCACCCCTGCTTTGTAGGAATTGCAAATTACAGGACAAATTTTTCCTGAAACCAAACTTCTTGTTAGAAAACAGGTTGTTTGTCTCTAAGTGGAGGGTGATGGATTGGTTTATAATTGATTCCATGACTTTACAGGTGACGCTACACAATGAGATTGGTCTGTAATTTTCTACTAGACTAGGGTTTCCTAGAATATTTGAATGAAATGAAATATTGCCTAGAATATTTCATTCTTCTAGAAGACAGGTGGGTGCTAACTTTCTACAAGAGCCTTTCCGTGGGCACAAGAGACGGGTCCCCTGGGGTGTTCTCATCAGAAGAGGCTGGAGGGGTATCTGCCCTTTCTGGTCCCCTCTTCGCCGTGAGGCGGAGCGAATAATTTGAAAAGGGAACCTGTATGTATTGAATTAAAGAAATAAAAAACAAAGGCAGAAAATCATTTTCCTGGTTGTGGCTTCCCTGCCTGTGTCCCATCTTTCTCCGCTTAAGACCGGAGTTCGCAACAAACACAATACACAAGCTGTGTTTTTCAGAGAGCCTCCTGGTCCTTCTCTTCTGACCGTCCGGTTGTTTCTGACAGGATTTGGACCCTTTTGAGGCCTCCTCCAATCTCTGCAGAGCCTTCAGGGCGGCTGTTCTTGAGGGAAGCGAGTTCAAATCCTCCAGAGAGATTTTTCTCCGTCTCTAGACAGGAAGAAGAAGAAGAGGGAGAAAGTGCCGTATCTGGAAACCACAAAGCTTTTTTTGGGCAGGGAGGCATTGAGAGGAGCCGTTCCTCCTACTTCCATGCCCATCATCGCTGCCCTTCCCTCAGATGCGCTCCTCTTTCCCGCTGTTTAAAGGAAATCCTGTAAATTTACGCAAAATCCACTGGGGGGCGCCCGCTGCCAAGGGAAGGGTACATCAGGCGCTTCCCTATTGGCCCACAGGAGGGCGAACGTCACGGCTGCCTTTGTAGAGGAGGCCGGGAAGGAAATGACATCATAGAGCCTTGCCTCTCTAGGACGCCACACTCGCTCTCCTTAACCCCTGGAGCTCCGCACGAGGCGGAGAGGCTGCGGGATAGTCTGGCGGGGGGAGATCCAGACGTGCCCCGGGTGAGTTGGGGGCTCTTCCCGTGCAAAGGGAGGCGGAAGAGGGAGAGACCCACGCCCGGCCCTCCTCCGGCTTCAACCCCGGGTCCCATGCTCCCCAGCCGCCCTCTCCCTGCAGGGGGAGGTGGAAGAAGCGGGGATGCCAGGAAAGCGGGCGGGATCCGGGATTCCTTCCCGCCCCGTGTCCGGGGAAGAGCCCGAATGTGGGGAGAAGAGGGTCGGTCTTGCGGAGGCCCCATAGAAGAGGAGAGAAGCCGGGCGAGGAGGAGGCAGGATTCGCACCAGGCTCCCCGAGGGACCAATCCTGTCTCTGGAGCGGGAGAGAAGCGGGGCGGCCTCTCCAGCTGCCTCCTTCCCGGCCCTGCGCTGGAATGACCCGCTTGGGGCTCCGGGCAGGTTGGGTGAAGGTTGTTCATTGGCTAAATTCCTCTTTCTAATTCTTGGTGTTCATTTTTCTTTTTTAGAATAGAATAGAATTCTTTATTGGCCAAGTGTGATTGGACACAAAAGGAATTTGTCTTTGGTGCATATGCTCTCAGTGTACATAAGGAGACTAAAATGCATTCATCAAGAATAAAAAGATACAACAATTAGTGATAGTCAAGGTTACTAATAAGCTATCAAATCGTACTAGGAAATAAATAAAGACAATATAATTGAAAGATACAAGCAACGTGGTTATAGTAATAAGTAGGAAGAGATGGATACTAGTAAGGAAGAGAAGAATAATAGTGATACAGTTGTTGTGTGAATTAGTTGTCAAGCAGAGTGATGACATTCGGGGGGAAACTGTCCTTGTGTCTAGTTGTTTTGGTGTGCAGTGCCCTATAGCGTCTTTTTGAGGGCAGAAGTTGAAACAATTTATGTCCAGGATGTGAGGGGTCTGTAGATATTTTCACAGCCCTCTTTTTGACTCGTGCAGTATACAGATCCTCAATGGAAGGCAGGTTGGTAGCAGTTGTTTTTTCTGTAGTTCTGATTATCCTCTGAAGTCTGTCTCTCTCTTGTTTGGTTGCAGAGCCAAACCAGACATTTATGGAGGTGCAGATGACAGACTCAATAATTCCTCTGTAGAACTGAATCAGCAGCTCCTTGGGCAGTTTGAGCTTCCTGAGTTGGCGCAGGAAGAACATTCTTTGTCTCAGATACACAAACTCGAAGCCATTTGTAGTCTTTGCAAGCCAGCATTTTCTCTTGGGGGGAAAAAAGAGCAGAATACTTGCAGTGATCAGTCCTGCGGCACCAGAAATGGTCCTGTGAAGGAAAAGGCATCTGGAGATCCACAAAAGTCCTTGGACCCATTTGGAGTTGCTCTGCAGAAGAGAGAAAGGATGGAGACACAACCTTTTGCAAAGGAGGGAACCGGAAAAGGCCCTTCAGCTGTTCAGCCTGGGAAGGGTGAGAAGCTCTGGGCAGGAACTGGGCAGAAGATCCTGGAGGAGGAAACCATCCTCCCTTCAGAAGTTCAGCCCTGGAATTTCATCCAATACCGAGAGGCTGAGGGTCCCCGAGGACTTTGCAGCCGACTCCACAACTTTTGTAGGCGATGGCTGAGTCCAGAAAAGCACACCAAAGCCCAGATGCTGGACCTGGTTGTTCTGGAGCAGCTCCTGACTCTCCTGCCCCCAGAGATGGAGAGTTGGGTGCGGGAGTGTGGAGCAAAGTCCAGCTCCCAGGCTGTGGCCCTGGCTGAAGGCTTCCTCCTGAGCCAGGCAGAGGAGCAGAAGGAGCAGGTCGAGTTGGAGGTGAGACACTTTAGGGAGCTCAAAAGGGAATAGAGAATGTATTTGGATATTTCACCACTCCTTCCCAAATTTCTCTGACATTCATAATAGGTGACGATGTCCCACAAATTCTTGTAGGACATTGTTCCATTGTTTTCTCACTCAACCTCACGGATGGATATTGGGGACTTTGAGGTTGTGTTCTGAATATCCACTTTATTTCATGTGATGTACATTAATTCTGCTTCTTTTTTTCCTTCCTCCTATTTGAAGTGCTGCACTATGGAGATCAGAGATCATGAGGGAAAAAAGAATCCATCAAATCCCTCTCAGAAACTATTTTTCAGGAAGATCCCTTGGGAAGATCAAAGTCGGAACACCTCAGGAGGTAATTGAAGATCCTCCGATTACCCAGAGAGATCCCATCTGTTTTACCTTCTTCTCTTCTGTAGTATACCTCCTCTCATTTTGTTAAATATGCATTTTGAAATTATGTTATCATTACAGAGAAACAAAGAATGAAGTTTTCTGGGTTTTACGGTGGAGCTCAAACAGTGGTTGAACCTCCAAATCAAGTAAGAAAGAGAAAAGTTATTAGATTTGTATTCTCCTTTCCTTCAGGAAGTGGTGGATGTGCAGAGTTCTCTCTCCTTCTATATCCCCCCTTGTTTGGACTGGATTATTTTTGTGTTCCTATGCAACATGGACAGCATACTTCTATATCTTGAGTTTATCTTCTGGAGTGTTGGTATTGCTGACAATTTAGTCTTGTCCTCAAATTTGAGGAGTTCCCCTTCTATCCTCTTGTCTAAATCATTGATGAAGTTGAACAGATCTTGCGAATCCTCCTGTTCTGTTTTTTTTCCCTTGTTCAGGAGAGTCCTGTGTCCTTCGAGGAGGTGGCTGTGTCTTTCTCTGAGGAAGAATGGTCTCAGCTGGATCCTGACCAGAAAGCGCTGCATTCAGAAGTCATGCTTGAAAACCATAGGAACGTGGTCTCTCTGGGTAAGAATTTTCTAGTGTCCAATCAAATTCAAGAAGACAGATTATAGTTCATTTTTTATTAAAAAATCACGAATCCGATATCTCCTGGGAGGGAGAAGGAAAGGATCTGGCCTTCTAGTACTCCAAGGAAGGAAAGAGTCAATGTCTCTTTGCTTAGATTCTTTCTCTGCCATTTCTTATCTGTATTTTTCCATTTCTGTTTGAACTTAGGAAGCTGAAAAGAATGAAGTGTGCTTTTTTTTTTAGTCAAGTTTTTTTTAAAAAATTATATATAAACATTTTGAATACAGTGTATTGTCCGGGCATACATTTTACAAAAGAAAAAAAGAAAAGAAATAGTAACATACCGTATGTACTCAAGTATAAGCCGAGTTTTTCAGCCCACTTTTTGGGCTGAAAAAAGCCGCCTCGGCTTATACTTGAGTCAGTGAAAAATTTGCCCGAAATGGAGGAGAAAAAGGGGCGGGGCCATGCCGCTGGGTGACGCTCGTGAATGGCCCGGCGCCCCTGTGAGTTTCCCCTCCCTCTGTGTCAGTTTGCCGCGCAGCGCGCACCGCACCATCCCCCCTCCTCACGTTCTAATGTAATGCAGGGCTGTCTTACGATTCCCCTTCCTCCCCCTCCTGCCGCTCTGCAACGATGTCCCACCTCCTCCTTGTTATGGCAAGCAGCCACATAGCGATGTCCCACCTCCTCTGGTACAGTGATCCAATGATAGGAATCACTGTGCCGTGTGTCATAGGAGGTGGGACATCGCTCCCGCGGCTGCACGGGACATCATCATCACAGCGGGACATCAGCATCATGAGGTGAGTGAAGTATTTCATTGAATACACCGGTATTGTGTGATAATAATTTGTTATCCAGAGCAAATTTTTACAATGGCTACTGTATATTTAATGGGCACAGGCAGGCTGTATATGTTATTCAATGGGCAATGGCAGGCTGTCTAATGTGTTATCCAGAGCATTATTACAACGGCTACTGTATATTTAATGGGCACAGGGCAGGCTGTATATGGTATTCAATGGGCAATGGCTGGCTGTCTAATGTGTTATCCAGAGCATTATTACAATGGCTACTGTATATTTAATGGGCACAGGGCAGGCTGTATATGGTATTCAATGGGCACAGGGCAGGCTGTACGGTATATTTAATGGACACAGGCAGGCTGTATATTTAATGGGCACAGGCAGGACACTGGTAGAATGTATATTATGAGCCCTAACACAGGCTGCTCTATGCAAACAGTCATGTCATCACTTTCTGTAATATCAGCCTGCATTAGGCCTCAAAAGATACGGTACCCGAACAAGTCTTTTTTTTTTTTTATCCTGTTAGAAATGGATCCCAATATTTCTACCGGTAATCCTGGACCAAAAGAAAAACGCAGGTCATTCGAAGCTGGTTTCAAACTTAAGGTTGTGTCAAGAGCAGAAGAAAGCAATAACAGTATTGCAAGTAGGGAATTTTGTGTTGATGAAAAACAAGTGAGGGAATGGCGGAAAAAGAAAGCTGACTTGGAAAAGATTCCAAAGGCAAAAAAAGCTCAACGTGGTTTAACAACTTCATATGGGGCTCTAGAGACTGAATTGCATAAATGGGTTATGGAGTGTCGTCAAAATGGTTACTGCGTAACACGCATGGGAATTCGCTTACGTGCCCTTCAAATGGCACAAGATGACAAATTAAAAGCACCAGGCATTGAAAAATTTGTTGCGTCAGCAGGATGGTGTGCCCGCTTCATGAATAGGTTTGCCCTATGTTTGCGGCAAAGAACAAAGATTTCACAGAAGTTGCCAAAAGACCTTGATGAAAAAGTGATGTCATTCCATTCATTCATCATAAAACAAAGAAGGATCCATAACTATGACCTGGGAGATATTGGAAATATGGATGAAACACCTATGACCTTTGATCTTCCAAGCAACAGAACTGTGGCAAGTTTGGAAGACAAAACTATTTTTCTCAGAACCACAGGAAATGAAAAAAAACATTTCACAGTTGTTCTGTCATGTTTGGCTAATGGAACTAAGCTGCGGCCTGTCATTATTTTTAAAAGAAAGACCTTGCCTAAAAAGGTCAAATTCCCACCACGAATTACAGTGCGCGCACATATTAAAGGCTGGATGGATGAAGACGGAACAAAAAAATGGCTGGAAGAAATTTGGAAAGAACGACCAGGAGCAGCCTTAAAGAAAAAACCATCATTGCTAGTTTGGGATATGTTCAGAGCCCACACATCTGATGACATTAAAAAAATGGCAAAATCTTCTCAAGTTACTTTGGCCGTTATTCCAGGTGGGCTTACATCTGTATTGCAACCGCTAGATGTGTGTTTAAATAAACCTTTTAAAGACCGTGTGAGAAAGATGTGGCATGAATGGATGTTATCTGGTCAAGCCCGACTGACAAAAGGTGGAAATCTGATGAAGCCCGACATAGAATTGATAGCAAAGTGGGTTCGTGATGCATGGGAAGAGATTCCGGAGGACATGGTGCAATGCGCC
The DNA here is from genome assembly GCA_023053685.1 of Diadophis punctatus similis. NCBI lineage: Eukaryota > Metazoa > Chordata > Lepidosauria > Squamata > Dipsadidae > Diadophis > Diadophis punctatus. The sequence goes on from JALIGW010000002.1 coordinate 254,694,800, forward strand.
TTCAAGAAATGTGGCATTAGTAATGCTATGGATGGCAGTGAAGACAGCGCTTTGTATGAGAACGACAACTGTGATGGTGATGACTGCGAACTCAGTGATGATGACAATGTCTATGCTGATAACCTCACACCAGCTAATGCTGAAGCTCTGTTTGGACATACAGATGATGAGGAGCAATCCAGTTTTGAAGGATTTTAACTCTTGTGTTTTAGCTTGGTTGCTGAATGAGCTAAGGTTTTTGTACTTTTAAAGTTATTGTTGATACCATATTGTTTTTATTGACCCTCTTTTCCACTTACAGAGCTAGTTTACTGTTTTTCTTTGAAATAAATATTCACAAACATTATTGGTATCTATTTTTATTTTTGAAATTTACCGGTAGCTGCTGCATTTCCCACCCTAGGCTTATACTCGAGTCAATAACTTCCAGTTTTTTGTGGTAAAATTAGGTGCCTCGGCTTATATTCGGGTCGGCCTATACTCGAGTATATACGGTATATATTGATAGCAATAGTAGTACTGGTAGTACAACAGAATGATTCTAACCATATTTATAATTATGTCAGCTTATTTGTAATCCTATTGATTATATTAGCATACTTATAGTTATAAATAATATTCATGCTTAATTTATACATAACAATGCTCTTTCTTCATCTAATTTCTACCTCTTATGTAACCATTGATAAAACCTAATCCACGTTAAGTGGGGTGTGCTTTTATGTGTCCCCTGGAGGTCATGTGAGAGGAATGTGTTGTCATTTGTCCTCTGAAACCTCCCAAAATTGTGTGAGAACAGAACTTTCATGGTCAGGCCATGGAAGAGCATTCTCCCAAACCAATTGAAGGACGAAGGCCTCATGCAATGTGACTTAGTTTGTCCTAGGGTAGTGATGACGAACCTTTTTTTGCTTGGGTGCCAAAAGGGAGCACGTGCAATAGCGCACGCGTGCCCACACCCATAATGCAATGTCCTTCCCCCCCATGCATGCGTGCACAACCCCCCCGCGCTGCCCCATGCATGCACGCAGGGCTCACTGAAGCCTCAGGAGCCTGTGGATGGCAAAAACTGGATTCCGGCTGTTTTTTGGCCTTCCGGAGGGCGGGGGAGAGGTCGTTTTCACCTCCCCAAGCTTCAGGAAAGCCTCCAAAGCCTGTGGATGGCGAAAAAATGGACCCAACAGCCCAACCGGAAGTTCGGAAACAAACTTCCCATTGGGCCGTTGGGTCCGTTTTTCGCCATCCACAGGCTCCGGAGGCTTTCCTGAAGCCTGGTGAAGGCAAAAATGACCTCCCCCCTGCCCTCCAGAAGGACAAAAATCAGCTGATGGAGCTGACATAGGGCAACGCCTTGCACGGCCTCAGATATGGCTCCATGTGCCATCACGGTCCTAGAGTATAGGTAATCTCCAAGTTACGACAGTTCACTTAGTGATCATTCGAAATTATGATTTACCCCCCTCAATATTTTAGACCCTGTCCTAAAATTATGAATGTTGCAGCACTACAGCCGTCCACACTTACGAATGACAGCAGAGGCACTGCAACATTCGCCCTACCTATTCCCCCACCCCAGCTTGCCAAGACTTACCCTGTGACGATGAAGCGAGCCATCGGTTCCTTTGCTTGCTTTGGTACATAGGGCTAAGGTAGTGAGAAATCTTGCACTATTGATCTTGTGTGATCTCGCACTATAGTACGTAAGGCCTCTGTTCTCTGCTAACTGAGGCCTGCACAAGATCTGGGGCAAAAGGCCTCTTCTTTTTCAAAGACTTGCCCGGATCACCACCAGATGGATTCTTAACTGACTAACCAATCATACTCAATGTGTAGTCCTCAATGGAACTGCATCTACATGGGGGGAAGTATACAGTGGGGTAGCCCAAGGCTCTGTTTTGGCCCACTACTCTTCAACATTTAGATTTAGATTTATTATTAGAGTTGGAAGGGACCTTGTAGGTCATCAAGTCCAACCCCCTGCTCAAGCAGGAGTTCCTACACCATTTGAGACAGATGGCAGTCCAGTCTCTCCTTGAAGGTCGCAAGTGATGGGGCTCTCACAACCTCTGCTGGCAAGCTGTTCCACTGGTTGATCGCTCTAACCGTCAGAAAGTTTCTCCTCACTTCCAGGTTGAATCTCTCCTTGGTCAGCTTCCATCCATTATTCCTTGTCTGGCCCTCTGGTGCCATAGAGAACAGCCTGACCCCCTCCTCTCTGTGGCATCCCCTCAAGTATTGGAACACTGCTATCATGTCACCCCTGGTCCTTCTCTTCGCCAGACTGGCCAAGCTCAGTTCTTGCAACCGCTCTTTGTATGCTTTATTTTCCAGACCCTTTATCATCCGGGTTGCTCTCTTCTGCACTTTCTCTAGAGTTTCGATGTATTTTTTGTAGTGTGGTGACCAAAACTCAATGCAGTACTCTAGGTGTGGTCTGACCAAGGCTTTATAGAGTGGTACTAGTACCTCTCTGGTCCTTGATTGTATCCCTCTATTTATGCAGCTCAGGACTGTGTTGGCCTTTTAGGCTGCTGCTGCACACTGCTGGCTCATATTTAGTTGGCTGTCTACCAAGACTCCGAGATCCCTCTCGCAATCCCTGCTATTGAGTGTGGTTTTGCCCAGTTTGTATGTGTATTTTTGATTCTTTTTACCTAGGTGCAGAATTTTACTTTTCTCGGTGTTAAATTTCATTTTATTGGTTTGGGCCCAGTGTTCGAGTCTGTCAAGGTCCCTCTGGATTTTGAGTCTGTCCTCTGGGGTGTTTGCTACTCCTGCCAGCTTGGTATCATCTGCAAATTTGGTTAGTTCTCCTGCTATTCCCTCATCTAGGTCATTTATGAAGATATTAAAGAGTACTGGGCCTAGGGAGGAACCTTGTGGTACCCCACTGCTTGGTTCTCTCCATGTGGACTTAGAGCCATTGAGGACTACTCGCTGGGTATGGTTGGTCAGCCAGTTGTTAATCCATCTGGTTGTGTAGCTGTCTATCCCGCTTTTTTCTAGCTTATGAAAGAGTAGGTTGTGGTCTACTTTGTCAAATGCTTTGCTGAAGTCCATGTATATTATGTCTACTGCATTTCGCTGGTCTACTAATCATCTTCATCAATGATTTGGACGAGGGGATAGATGGGTAATTCATCAAATTTGCAGACGATATCAAGCTAGCAGGAATAGCCAACAATCTGGAAAATAGGCTTAAGATACAGAAGTATTTTGACAGACTTGAACATTGGGCGCTATCTAAGAAAATGAAATTCAATGGAGAAAAAAGTAAACTCTTAAAGTCCGTTTTTCCGAACTTCCGGTTTGCCCGTTGGGTCATTTTTCGCACTCTGGAGGCTTCAGGGAAGCCTCCTGAAGCCTCCAGAAAGCGAAAATGGCATTCCCCAAGGCCGAAAATCAGCTGGCCAGCACGCACATGCGTCCTGGAGCTGACATAGGGCAACGCCTTGCATGCCCTCAGATATGGCTACGCGTGCCACCTGTGGCACGCGTGCCATAATTTCAACATCATGGTTCTATTCTATTGTAGCCTGGTCTTAGACAATCTGGAAGTGTGCCGCCTGTGGTCCGATCTAAGCATAGTACTCGAAATAGTCTGCTACAACGTCTTGCCTCTCAATGACTTCTGCAGCTTCAACCACAATAATACACGGGCAAACAATCGATACAAACTCAAGGTAAACCGCTTCAAAATTGATTGCAGAAAGTACAACTTCAGCAAAAGAGTGGTCAGTGCCTGGAATGCTCTACCCAACTCCGTTGTTACAGCCTCAAACCATCACAGCTTCAATCTCAAACTGTCTACCGTGGACTTCACCTCATAATTAAGAGGTCCGTAAAGGGCTTGTGCATAAGCGCATCAGCATGCCTACTGTCCATATCTTACTATCCCCATTTATCTGTTTACTTCCTTTGTTTATGTTTATGTTCATATCTATACTTGTTGTCTTGTACATATTTGACAAACAAATAAAATAAATAAAAAATAAAATAAACATAAATATAATGGAAAAATTCAGAAGAATATTCATTGACTTTCTACAGTTTGATCTTTTTCTCTAACTTTCTTATTATTTTCATTTCTTTTTTCCTTTGAAGGTAATAATGGGCAGGAGAATCAAGATTCCTGTGAACTGTTCCAAGTGATCAATGCTAAATACGGAATGGAGAAGTTTGGAATTCGAATGGAATTTGAAAGAAATGAGAGAAACCAGTCAAACAATTGTAATCAGGAAAGCTCATCTTCCACTGATGCTCCAATGCAAGACTTTCTTGCCCAACAAGAGAAAATAAGGAAAAAATACATTGGGGAAAGTGTGAAAAGTTTAAATGAACACTATTTAACGCTAAACAAAGGAGAAGATACTATAAGACACAATGGACAAAGTTACAATGGGACACTCATTCTTTCTCTTGGAAATAACTTACATCTCAAAAACTGATTCACACAAAAAGGGATCCTTATAAATGTTTGGAATCTGGAAAACAGATGGAAATTTTCAGAACAAACAGGCAATTTACTTCCCATGAAAGGATTCACACCGGGGAGAAATGGTGTTCAGAAGCACCTGTAGCCCACACAACCCAGTCCCTCCAAGCACCAGGAGAGACACTATATAAATGTATGGAGAGTGGAAAAACCTTTATTCATAGCAATGGACTTAGAAACCACAAAATGATCCACACAGCGGACAAGCCATTTAAATGCATGGAGTGTGGAAAGACATTTGCTCAACGCAGTTATCTTGCTTCCCATAAAAAGATCCACACAGGAGAAAAGCCATTTAAATGCATGGAGTGTGGAAAGACATTTGCTCAAAGAGGTAATCTTATTTCCCATAAGATGATCCACACAGGGGAGAAGCCGTATAAATGCATAGAGTGTGGGAAAACCTTTATTCATAGCAATGGACTTAGAAACCACAAAACGATCCACACAGGAGAGAAGCCATTTAAATGCATGGAGTGTGGAAAGACCTTTGCTCAACACAGTTATCTTGCTTCCCATAAAAAGATCCACACAGGAGAAAAGCCATTTAAATGCATAGAGTGTGGAAAGACCTTTGCTCAAAGAGGTAATCTTATTTCCCATAAGATAATCCACACAGGGGAGAAGCCATATAAATGCATGGAGTGTGGAAAGACCTTTCCTCGAAGAGGTAATCTTACTTCCCATAAGATGATCCACACAGGGGAGAAGCCATATAAATGCATTGTGTGTGGAAAGACCTTTGCTCAATGCAGTTATCTTGCTTCCCATAAAAAGATCCACTCAGAAGATAAACCATTTAAATGCATGGAGTGTGGAAAGACGTTTACTAAGAGCAATGCTCTTATTTCTCATAAGATGATCCACATAGGGGAGAAACCATTTAAATGCATGGAGTGTGGAAAGACGTTTACTAAGAGCAGTGCTCTTACATCTCATAAGATGATCCACACAGGGGAGAAACCTTATCAATGCATGGAGTGTGGAAAGACCTTTGCTCAGAGCAGTGGCCTTACTAACCACAGAAAGATCCACACAGGGGAAAAGCCATTTAAATGTATGGAGTTTGGAAAGACCTTTGCTCAACACCGCTATCTTGCTGCCCATAAGATGATCCACACAGGAGAAGCCATATAAATGCATGGAATGTGGAAAGACGGGAGCTGTGGACCTGAGCGAGTCTGTAGAGTGGAAATACCAGAGCGTGCTCCGCAGCCAGATCTTGGAGGGGCTACCTGAGAAATTCAACAAGCTGAACTTGGGCAGCCTGGGGCATTTGCACCAGATCGGCCGCGGCCGCGAGACCCATAGCCAGCCAACTTTGACATTACGTCCCTAGCGGGCACAATCTACTAGAGCCTTGAGCCCTTCACCGCTAGTGTAACGCAGCTTGGGATGGAGAGAAGTGTCCCCCCCAGGCGGGCCTGGTTGACCATATTAGAGGTTCGAGCCATCAGCCCTCCACAACCCTGCCTAGTGCGTTCAAGCACGGGGCCGCAATGAAACCTGCCAAGGCCAGCAAGCCCCTCTGGTCAGCCCGGCTGCCCCCGGCCAACCAGGTGCCACTCAGTTGGGCTTTCTACCCAGGCCAGGGATGGGTCCAGGTGCACCTGCAATGGCAACCACCTCCCCCAGCAGTGCCGCCACCACCTCGTCCACCAGCACTGCCAGCCGCATTGCCAAGGTTTTGGACCAGTTTTTGCAGGAACCCGGACAAGCTGTCCTTTTTCTTGAACCAGACGTGGATGCCCATTCACCAGTATGGTGACCTCTACCGCAGTGACCAGGAGATCATCTGCACTCTCACAGGTAATCTATAGAGGGGGAAGCAGCAGAATGGGTGACTCAGCTCCATGACGAAGACACCCCTGAGCTAGGGAATGTCGATGACTTCCTGCAGGAACTGAGGGACAGGTTCGAGGACATATAAGAACTCTTATAAATAAATGTCCCATGGCCAAGAGGCAGAAGCCCAGATCCAGGAGTTCCAAAGAATAGCCGAGAAGTTGCAGTACTGGCTTGAGCGCCTCCTGGTGCACTAGAAGGGTGAAATAGAGGACATCATAGACTCAGGTTTCACCCGGTGCCTCATCAGCCTCTCCACTGTCAGAAAGCTAGAAATTAAGATAAAGCTCCTGGGAAACCCCATATGGTTTGAGCAGGTCGATGGGTTGTTGCTGGGGGAGGCCTGGCCACACTGGTGATCGAACCTGTGAGACTGGAAATAGGTTGCCACTCGGAGCTCATTTGTTTTGTGGTGGAGCCAAAAATGACCGAGGCCATCATCCTGGGCCTGGCTTGGCTGGACGAATGGGGCCCCAACATCTCCTGGGAGGACGGCTACAGGAAGGTAAGGCTAGCGCTGGGCCCAAATCCTCCAACAGAAGGGGGAACTCCCTGGACCCTGACCCAAGGCGAAGGGCGAGCGGGCGGCATGCTTAGCCTTTGGTGAGCTGAGCACTCACTCCCACCCAGTCACATGACCCGCTAGCCATGCCTACCCAGGTCATTAGGGCAGAGAACCGGCTGTTAAAAAACACACCGGGAACCACAAACCCCTCTCTCTCCCTCTCTTTCCCCCCTCCCCCTCTCCCTATCTTCCCTCTCACTGTATCTTTCTATGTCTCTCTCCCCTTCTCCCCCTCTATCTCCCCCTCTCCCTCCTCTCTATATCTCCCCCTCTCTATCTGCCATGCTCCATCTCCCGCTCTCTGTATCTCTCCAGCCAGTGATGGGACAGGGAGCCACAGAAGAGGGCCAAAAGAGTTGTGAGTTGCTGACACCCGCAATAAACTGTTTAGACGGCCTGGGAGCGGCATATTTTGACTCTTGCTGGGTTGAAGCTGTTTTTTCAAATATTGCTTATTAAATATTCTATGTGAAACTGGAGGAAAAAAAATAGACACAAAAAGAAAAATCAAAGGTTATTTAAAATGGATTTTTAACCACTTTTCCATTGTTTTAAATTCTTTGTTTTGCTCACTGTAGCTAACCCCTTTGTGTGTCATTGTTGACTCCAACTGTGGTCGAATCTTTTCATTTTCATTTCCAATTTTTATTTATGGTCTAATGAGATATCTCTATCATAAATTCTCCAAAGGGCTTAAGCTTCCTAATCACATCTCTTCAATTTCCTTCTCAATCCCTATGTAAAAATTATTTTTTCCTCATCTTACTTTAGATTTATATTCCTTTTTCACTATCTTCCTTTCTTAGTTTTGTAATTTCTTGAGTCAGAGATGAAACACCATTTCCCCTCTTCATTTCTCAATTAAGGAGCCTCATCATGAGGTAAAATTTCTGGAATATCCATGGGTTTCAGCTTTTCCTCCATTTTGGAACTTATTTTCTTTTTTCATCACAGTCTTTCCGTGGGCACAAGAGACGGGTCACCCGGGATGTTCATCAGGAGAGGCCGGAGTGGTCTCTGCCCTTTCTGCTTGCCCCTTCAATGTGAGGCTAAGGGAATACTTTGGGAAGGGCAGCTGTATGTATTGAATTAAAGAAATCAATAAAAACATTTTCCTGATTGTGGCTTCCCTTCCTGTGTCCATCTTCTTCCTCCACTTAAGATCGAAGTTCACAACAACCGCAAGACACAAGCTGTGTTTCCAGCAGAGCCTCTTGGTCCTTCTCTTCTGACAGCCTGGCTATTTGTGACAGAATTTGGACCCTTTTGATGCCTCCTCCAATCTCTGCTAAGCCTTCAGGGCGGCTGTTCTTGAGGGAAGAGAATTCAAATCCTCCAGAAATATTTTTCTCCATCTCCAGAAACGGTTCTGAGACAGGTAGGAGAGGGAGATGGAGAAAGTGCACTGCAAAGCTTTTCTTCGGCAGGGAGGCATTGAGAGAGGCCGTTCCTCCTACTTCCATGTCCATCATCCCTGCCCTTCCATCAGATGTGCTCCTCTTTCCCGCGCTTTGCAGGGAATCCTGTAAATTTACGCAAAATCCACTGGGGGGGCGCCTTCTGCCAAGAGAAGGGAACTGCAGGCGCTTCTCCATTGGGCCACTAGGGGTGCGAAAGACACGGCTGCCTTTTGTAGAGGAGGCTGGGAAGGAAATGATATCACAACTTCTTGCCTCTCTAGGACGCCGCACTCGCTCTCCTTAACCCCTGGGGCTCCGCAGGAGGCGGAGAGGCTGGAAGGGGGGAGAGCCAGACGTGCGCCGGGTGAGTTGGGGGCTCTTCCCGTGCAAAGTGAGGTGGAGGAGGGAGAGACTCGCGCCGGCCCTTCTGCGGCTTCAATCCCGTGCCCCATGCTCGCCAGTCGCCCTCTCCATGCAGGGGGAAGCGGGGATGCCAGGAAGGCGGCGGGGATCCGGGAGCCTCGTGCTTGGGAAGAGCCCGAATGGGGGAAGAGGAGTGTCGGCCTTCCGGAGGCCCAACAGGAGAGGACAGAAGCCGGGCGAGGAGGTGGTAGGACTCGCACCAGGCTTCCCGAGGGCCAATCCTGGCAGGCGGATCCTGTCTCCGGAGGGACCTTGGCCCTGCGCTGGGATGACCCGCTTGGGGCTCCGGACAGATTGGGTGAAGGTTGTTCAGTGGATAAATTCTACTTTCTAATTCTTGGCATTTATTTTCCTTTCCATCTCAGATACAAATACTCGAAGCGATTTGTAATCTTTGCAAGCTAAAATTTTCTCTTGGGGAAAAAAGAGCAGAATAACTTGCAGTGATCAGTCATATGGCACTAGAAATGGTCCTGTGAAGGAAAAGGCATCTGGAGACCCACAAGAGTCCTTGGACCCATTTGGAGTTGCTCTGCAGGACAGAGAAAGGATGGAGACACAACCTTTTGCAAAGGAGGGAAGCGGAAAAGGCCCTTCAGCTGTACAGCCTGGGAAGGGTGGGAAGCTCTGGACAAGAACTGGGCAGAAGATCATGAAGGAGGAAACCATCCTCCCTTCAGAAGTTCAGCCCTGGAATTTTATCCAATACCGGGAGGCTGAGGGTCCCCGAGGACTTTGCAGTCGACTCCACGACTTTTGTAGGCGATGGCTGAGACCAGAAAAGCACACCAAAGCCCAGATGCTGGACCTGGTTGTTCTGGAGCAGCTCCTGTTCCTTCTGCCCCCAGAGATGGAGGGCTGGGTGCGGGAGTGTGGAGCAGAGACCAGCTCCCAGGCGGTGGACCTGGCGGAAGGCTTCCTCCTGAGCCAGTCGGAGGAGCAGATCAAGTTGCAGGTGAGACACTTTAGGGAGCTCAAAAGGGAATAGAGAATGTGTTTGAATACTTCACCCCTCCTTCCCAAACTTCTCTGGCGTTGATAATATGTGATAATAATATCTTCTCACTCGGCCTCACTGATGGATATTGGGGACTTTGAGGTTGTGTTCCGAATATAAGAATCCACTTTATGTTGTGTGATGTACATTAATTCTGCTTCTTTTTTCCTTCCTCTTATTTGAAGCGCTGCACTGTGGAGATCAGAGATCCTGAGGGAAAGAAGAATCCATCAAATCCCCATCAGAAGCTATTTTTCAAGAGGATCCCTTGGGAAGACCCAGGTCAGGACGCCGCAGAAGGTAATAAAAGATCCTCCGATTACCCAGAGAGATTCCCATCTGTCTTATCTTCTGTAGTATATCTCCTCTTATTTGTTAAATATGCATTTTGAAATTATTATCATTACAGAGAAACAAAGAATGAAGTTTTCTGCTTTTTACGATGGAGCTCAAACAGTAGTTGAAACTCCAAATCAAGTAAGAAAGGAAAAAATTATTAGATTTGTATTGTTCTTTCCTTCAGGAAGTTTCAGCGGGTGTGCAGAGTGCTCTCTCCTTCTATTTCCCCTCTTGTTTGGACTCCAACTATGAGTTTACAAGAAGTAATTTTTTAACAAGTCCTTCAAGAAATAGGAATAAATATATCATAGTGGCGGTAACTGCTAGAGACCCCTTCTTTTTCTAATTCTTTGACTTGGAATTCTGCAAGGCTAATGAAAAATAACTAAATACTCACATTGCCACATTGCCATTTTTAAAAAGCCTTGTACATAACCAATAGTTCAAAAAATAAGCAAATCATATTATGTCATTCCTAGTCCTCCTTTTCATTAAACTAGACATACCCAATTCCAGCAACCGTTCTTTATATGTTTTAGCCTCCAGGACCCTAATCATTTTAGTTGCTCTTCTCTGCACTTTCTAAAGTCTCAAAATCTTGTTTACATCTGGCAACCAAAACTGGATGCAATATTCCAAGTATGGTCTTGCCAAGGCATTATAAAGTGGTACTAACACTTCATGTGATCTTGATTCTATCAATGCAGCCTAAGATTGGGTTGGGTTTTTTGGGGGGGCAACTGTAGCATATTGCTGACTCATGTTTAAGTGATTATCCACTAGGACTCCAAGATCCCAGTTGCACTTTCTACTGTTGAGCCAGGTATCACCTATTCTATGTCTGTGGAGTTTTTCTTTCCTAAATAAAGAACCTTCTCACCATTGATTCTTATTTTGTTAAAGGCGGCCCAATCTGTCTATCCTTTATATCTTTAGCTTATCTTCTGGAGTGTTGTTATTCCTGTCAATTAGTTCCTGTCTGCAAATTTGATAAGTTCCCCTTCTATTCTCTTGTCTAAATCATTGATGAAGATGATCAGATCTTGCGAATCCTCCTCTTCTGGTTTTTTTTCCGTGTTCAGGAGAGTCTTGTGTCCTTCGAGGAGGTGGCTGTGTCTTTCTCTGAGGAGGAATGGTCTCAGCTGGATCCTGACCAAAAAGCGCTGCATTCAGAAGTCATGCTTGAAAATCATAGGAACGTGGTCTCTCTGGGTAAGAGTTTTCTAGTCCACAATCAGAGAGTTCAAGAAGACAGATTAGTGATTTTTTAATGAAAAACTAACTATAATCAGATATCGTCTCCTGGGAGGGAGAAGATAAGGACCTGGCCTTCTCATACTCCAAGGAAGGAAAGAGGATATGTCTCTTTGTTTAGATTATTTCTGTGCCATTTCTTATCTGTATTTTTCCACTTCTATTTGAACTTACCTATGGGGGCTGAAAAGAATGAGGTGTGCTTTTATGTGTCTTCTGGAGGTCATGTGAGAGGAATGTGTTGTCATTTGTCCTCTGAAACCTCTCAAAATTGTGTGAGAACAGAACTTTCAAGCTTAGGCCATGCAAGAGCCTTCTTCCAATCCAATTCAAGAACAAAGGACTCATGTAGTGTGAGCATCCGTAATCCCCGAGTTATAACAGTTCCCTTAGCGACCATTTGAAGTTAATGATCTAGCCCCTCCCCCAAATACTTTAGAGCTAGTGCCAAAATTAAGAACGTTGCAGCACTACGGCTGTCCACACTTACGAATGACAGCAGTGGTGCTGCACCATTCAGCTTACCTATTCCCTCACCCCATCCTGCGAAGACTTACCCTGCGACAATGTAGCTTTGTTATCGTTTTCATTTTTCTTTTCCTTTGAAGGTAATAACGGGGAGGAGAATCCAGATTCTTGTGAACCGTTCCAAGTGATCAATGCTAAAGATGGAATGGAGAAATTTGGAATTCGAATGGAATTCGAAAGTCATGAGAGAAACCAGTCAAATAATTGGAATCAGGATAGCTCATCTTCCACTGATGCTCCGATGGAAGACTTTCTTTCCCAACAAGAGAAAATAAAGAAAAAATATATTGGGGAAAGTGTGAAAAATGTAAACGAACACCATTTAACCCAAAACAAAGGAGAAGATGCTACAAGACACAACAGAAAAAAATACAATGGGACATTCATTGTTTCTCTTGGAAATAACTTCCTTACATCTCAAAAAGTGATTCACACAAAAAAGGATCCTTATAAATGTTTGGAATCTGGAAAACGTTTTAGAACAAGCAGGCAACTTACTTCCCATGAAAGGATTCATACTGGGGAGAAACAGTGTTCAGAATCACCTGTAGCCCACGCAGCCCAGTCCCTCCAAGCAGCAGGAGAGAAACCATATAAATGCAGGGAGTGTGGAAAGACCTTTGCTTTGAGAAATAGACTTCTTATGCACAAAAAGATCCACACAACGGAAAAGCCATTTAAATGCATGGAGTGTGGGAAAACCTTTATTCGAAAAGGTCATCTTATTTCCCATAAGATGATCCATACAGGGGAGAAACCGTATAAATGCATGGAGTGCGGAAAAACATTTGTTCACAGAGGTAATCTTAATTCCCATCAGGTGATCCACACAGGGGAGAAATATAAATGCATTGAGTGTGGAAAAACCTTTACTCATAAAAGTAGTCTTGTTTCCCATCTGGTGATCCACACAGGGGAGAAACCATTTAAACGTATGGAATGTGGAAAGACCTTTGCTCGAAGAGATAATCTTATTTCCCATAAGATGATCCACACAGGGGAGAAGCCATTTAAATGCATGGAGTGTGAAAAAACCTTTACTCGAAAAGGTCATCTTATTTCCCATAAGATGATCCACACAGAAGAGAAATCATATAAATGCATGGAGTGTGGGAAAACATTTACTCGAAAAGGTCATCTTATTTCCCATAAGATGATCCACCACACAGGAGAGAAACCATATAAATGCATGGAGTGTGGAAAGACTTTTGCTCTGACCAATAGACTTACTATGCACAAAAAGATCCACACAGGAGAGAAACCATATAAATGCATGGAGTGTGGGAAAACCTTTACTCGAAAAGGTCATCTTATTTCCCATATGATGATCCACACAGGAGAGAAACCATATAAATGCATGGAGTGTGGGAAAACCTTTACTGATAGCAGTGTACTTAGAAGGCACAAAAAGATACACACAGGGGAAAAGCCATTTAAATGCTTGGAGTGTGCGAAAACCTTTACTCAAAAAGGTCATCTTATTTCCCATAAGGTGATCCATACAGGAGAGAAACCATATAAATGCATGGAGTGTGGAAAGACTTTTGCTCTGAGCAATAGACTTACTATGCACAAAAAGATCCACACAGGGGAAAGGCCATTTAAATGCATGGAGTGTGGGAAAACCTTTACTCAAAAAGGTCATCTTATTTCCCATAAGATGATCCACACAGGAGAGAAACCATATAAATGCATGGAGTGTGGGAAAACCTTTACTGATAGCAGTGTACTTAGAAGGCACAAAATGATACACACAGGAGAAAAGCCATTTAAATGCTTGGAGTGTGCAAAAACCTTTGCTCAAAGAGGTAATCTTATTTCCCATAAGATGATCCACACAGGGGAGAAGCCGTATAAATGCACAGAGTGTGGAAAGACCTTTGCTCAAAGAGGTCATCTTCTTTCCCATAAGATGATCCACACAGGGGAAAAGCCATTTAAATGTTTAGAGTGTGCGAAAACCTTTACTCGAAAAGGTCATCTTATTTCCCATAAGATGATCCACACAGGGGAGAAACCTTTGCTCTGAGCAGTAGACTTACTATCCACAAAAAAATTCACCCGGGAAAATCCATTTAAATGCATAGGGTGTGGAAAGACCTTTGCTCAATGCATTTATCTTGGTTCCCGTAAGTAGATCCACTCAGAAGAGAAACCATTTAATGCATGGAGTGTGGAAAAATGTTTACTAAGTGCAATGCTCTTACTTCTCATAAGATGATCCACACAGGAGAGAAGCCATACAAAGTAATGGAATGTGCAAAGAACTTTGCTCAGAATGGTCAACTTGTCATAAAAGGATCCATGCTCTGGAGAAAGTATATAGCAATAGCAATTCCACTGTAGATATATACCATTTCACAATGCTTTATGGCAGTCTTTGAGCAGTTTATAAAGTCAGCATATTGTCCACAGCAATCTGGGTCCTCATTTTATCAACCTCAGGAAGATGAAAGGCTGAATCAACCATGATCCTAGCTCTGGGCAATTAGCTTGTAGTACTGCATTCTAACCTCTGACCCACGATGTCCATAGATTATTATGTGTACGCATATTGTGCCTTTCGGATCCAAATGAGACAAGGTTGAATCCAACAAAGTGAAATTTAATGTGGAGAAAGGTAATGAAGAACCGTTGTCTTACCTGAACGTCTTCTCTGTGCGCTGCGTGGAGAGTTGCTAAGTGTCTGAATCTTGGTCACATGACCATGGGGTTGCTGCATCAGTCGTAAGTGTGAGGAACATTCATAAGTCATTTTTTGGTAACATTGCAACTTTGGTCACTAAAGGAACTGCTGTAAGCCAAGGACTACTTGTATATTTATTTGTTTGTTTGTTTGTTATTTATCTTCCACCTATCTTTTTTTCCTTCCTGATTATTAAATTTATTTGCCATCCATCTCGTTTCAAACTGATTCTGGGTAGCTTACAGCATTAAGCTGCTTGGATAAATGTTTTCATAGATTTTTCCCCAAAAGACCGCACATTAAAAAAAAATTAATGGGGAGGGGTGTTGTCTGCCCACAATGGCAAGATACAAATCAACGCTACAGAAAAAGAAGAACCTGGCATGTTTGGGCAATTCTCAAGGAATGCAGAAGCACAAAATATTTTTAAACTTTTGCAAAGACCAGGGGTTCATCAAAGCTCAGACTGGATCTCCTGGCTCCATGCAGATTAAGCAAAGAATAATAAATAGCACTATAGCAATAGCACTTAGACTTATATACCGCTTCATAGTGCTTTACAGCCCTCTCTAAGCGGTTTACAGAGTTCAGCATATTGCCCCCAACAATCTGGGTCCTCATTTTACCGACCTCAGAAGGATGAAAGGCTGAGTCAACCTTGAGCCTAGTGAGATTTGAACAGCTGAACTGCTGAACTAGCAATCAGCTGAAGGTCGCAATGCTGCTTTTAACCACTGCGCTATCTCAGCTCCTAAAATGAGAAGGAGGTATGGATTGGCAAATTTAAGCTTCATCAGATCCTGCAAACAAGCGGGTTTGGACTAGATGACCTCTGAGGTGCCCTTTCACCTCTTTCTGAACCAGGGCAAGAGATGCGGGTCTGGCAGCATTCCATCTCCTTTTTAGTCAACAATAATGCACGCAAGAATGATACTGGCCTACCTTCCAGGACTGTTGTTATGGCATTCAAGGGAGAATTCTAATTGACCCACTTTTATTTATTATTCATTTGTGTCCTATTTTTGTTATTTTTACAAATAACTCAAGGTGGCAAACATACCCAACACATCCTCCTCCTATTTTCTCCACAACAACAACTTGTGAGGTGGATTAGACTGAGAGATATTGACTGGCTCTTAGCTTCAATAGCTTGATATAACCTTCATTTTCCAAAGTACTGATCAGTAACAAATGCTAAGGACTAGTAACTTGGTTGGTCCCTCAATGGTAGCCTGTATGCTATTTCCCAGATACAGGGGTCTGTCTCCAACCTTGGCATCTTTGAGACTGGTGGACTTTGACTCCCAGAGTTCCTCAGCCAGCAAATCTGGCTGAGGAATACTGGGAGTTGGGGTCCACGGGTCTTGGAGTTGCCAAGGTTGGAGACCCCTGTAATAAGATGACTAAGGATGAAGTATGCTGATAGTTGTTGCCACATTTAACTTTGTTCGAAAGATCGCTAGATATTCTCTCTGGGAATATCTGTTTTAATAGAACAATTTGTTTGATATCCACATTTGTCTGGTTTAACGCTAAAGCTTCTCTACCAGCCTGGCTCACAGCCAATCTTGACTGATCTTGCAGCAAAAATGAATCGAATGGAGTTAGCATTAGGATGGGAGACCACCAGAAATGTATAATATAAGGCTTGGAAGTTGCTGGGTTTTTTTTAAAGAACATAATTTGGGAAGAAAGGAGTAGCAACCATTTTCACATGTATCAACAGTGCTTAGAACTTGCCGCAAACTCAATGCAACAGCTGCAAAATAATGAAAGCTCTATGAAATCCTTGCTTAAGCTGATCCAATCTTGTCAGCTGGAGATCCAATCAGGAAGTAAAAGAGGAATTTCCTGACAGTAAGAACTATTAAGCAGTGGAACAGCTGGAGTTGTGGAGGCTCCATCACTGGAGGTTTTAAAAAGAAAGTTTGGACCACTATTTAGAATAGAATAACAGAGTTAGAAGGGACCTTGGAGGTCTTCCTACCCTTCAGTCCCTACCAATCAGGCTTGAGCTTTACCCATGTTGGACTCTCCTAAGCAGCGCACTGGAGAATGTGCCATTCATTATGAATGATGGTTCTGACCCCTCGCTCCCATCCATCCTTCCCTCCAGTGGTGGGATTCAAAAACTTTTACTACTGGTTTTACTACTGGCATGTCTTGGTGGGTCATGTGACTGAGTGGGCTTGGCCAACTCAATGTCATGGCAAGGTTGGGTGGCACCTTGCTGTGAGTGACATCGAGTTGGCCATGCCCACTCAGTCACATGACCACCCACCAAGCCACACCCACCAAGCCATGCCCACAGAACCAGCAGAAAAGTTCGGTCAAGTCTTCTAGCATTCAACTTGGCTGCTTCTCTCCTTCTCGGCCTCATACAGAGCAGTGAAATGTGTGCACGCTCTGTGTGTATGCCCGAGAAGGAGGTGAAGACTTGGCCGAACTTTTCTGCCTCCGTTCACAGCAGAGCTGCTCGGAAAGCAGCTCCTGCGGCCTGTCCCTTTATGGTCTCCCCACTTCGAAGTTCCTTAAAGGGACCATAGTTGGCTTCCTTCCAAGCAGCTCTGCTGCGACGCCGTTCCTCCGGCGCAGCAGGCGGTTCACCTGGCCAGATCTGGCAATGGGGTGCAGCCACACATGTACACCGGCAGGCAATGAGGTATGTGTGTGTGACCGGCATGAAGAACAGGACAGCAGCAACGGGAATTCAGCGCTCTTTTTCAGCCTGTAGTTTTTGACGCAAGAAGCCTCCAGCCGCCGCCTCTTTGCCAGCCAGAACAGAGCCACCGAATTCCAATCTTGCATGATCATTCCCCCACCCCCAAGGTTCCTGTAGCTTCAACATTTTCTATCATTTCATCTCTGTTAGTGAGATTAAGTCCATGGCTGATCCCCTTGTTCTCTTCTCTACTTTTTGGGAGGCAAAGTTGTCTGCTAGGTGTGTCAGGAACATGTTTAATCTTCCACTTGGTGCAGAATTTGTCTCCCAGTTGATCTCAGGGTAGTTAAAATCCCCCATTGCTATTGCGATGTGCTTCCTACATACCTTTGTTAATTGACTAGCAAAAAGTTCATCTATTTCCTCTGGTTGGTTGGGTGGCCTATAGTATACAGTATACCTATGGCAATGGCGTTGTGGTCCGCCAGCGGCCTACGGAGCTGGCAGCAGAGTCAGACAGCGAGGAGGCTGGGGAGGAACATGGGCCAGGCCTGGAGTCTGGAGAAGGCTCGGTGCCAGAGGCAGAGATCCAGCCCGGGCCATCTGGGAGGTCTGTGCTGACTCCAGAGCCTCCAGAGGCTGACATGAGCGAGGCAGAGGAACAGGGGGAGCCTGTTCCCAATGCGCGCATGCGCAGAGCTGCCAGAAGGCAAGAACAGTTACGGAGGAGATGATTGGCCCCTCCCATAGGATATAAAAGTGGAGCAAATGGATGTGCTAATTGCAGGAAGCAACTTGGTTCACTTCTGATCAGCATTTCAGTTCTGACTCCGTGTTTCTGTTCGGCCTTGCAAAGCTCCTTGCCAAATAGGTCTTTGGCAGTGTGTCGAGAGATAAAGGTTGGTGATATCAGCCTTCTTCCAAAAGATTTCTGTTGGACTAATTACCATTGTTTGGGACTTACAGTATTATGGCTGGGAATGAACATAATTCACAGCCATTAAAATAAAGAGGTTTTTGGGACTCCGTTTGTGCTTTATTATTTATCAGGAAACCTAGGTCAGAACAGTCATATTCCCCCCTTTTATATTGACCCAAATGCATTCAAGGCAGTTTTCATCATAGTTGTGCTATATTTCTATAGATATGTAGTTATTTCTTACATATAGTGCAACTCCACCTCCTCTTTCATTTGGTATATTTCTTTTAAATATTTTAAATCCTTCTAGTGGTATGTTCCATTTGTGGGTTTCATCTCACCAAGTTTCCATAATAATCTGCCCTTATTTACTTGAATTTCTAAATCAGCCTGTTTATTCCTTATACTCTGTGTATTGGTGTATAAACATTTGAATCCATTTTGACTGACTGCTTTCTACATAACCTGTGTTGTGCCTGACTTCCCCTAGTTCCTTACCACTTGTTTGATTAGTGCAAATGGTATATCACTCACTATTAAATGCTTGATTTTGCTTGACAGCAAGGTTGATATTCTTACACACACAAACACCTATGTTATATACACTGATAACCCTATTCATTTTAGATTGCTGGGTAGAGAAATGTTCTGTATGAATTCACTGTCCCTCCCCGCTGTTTACTTTAAATGTTTATCCAGAAAAATCTGTGAATTTGATGCCAAGTAACTCAGTCCTTTTCTTTGATAGAGGCAAACCATCTCTTTTGTACAGTTTTTCATTGGACCAGCTGCAGACATCATGACTAATATAACCAAAGCCTTCCCTTTTACACCACTCATTTTGTCACACATTAAACACTGCTTTACCCTGGCCTTTTCATTTTTGTTCCTTATATACTGGTAAAACCTCTGAAAAGGTAAGCCTACAGCCTATACTACTACTACTACTACTACTACTACTACTACTACTACTACTACTACTACTAATAATAATAATAATAATAATAATAATAATAATAATAATAATAATAATAACAACAGAGTTGGAAGGGACCTTGGAGGTCTTCTAGTCCAACCCCCTGCTTACGCAGGAAACCCTACACTACTTCAGACAGATGGTTATCCAACATCTTCTTAAAAATGCCTAGTGTTGGAGCATTCACAACTTCTGGAGGTAAGCTGTTCCACTGATTAATTGTTCTAACTGTCAGGAAATTTCTCCTTAGTTCTAAGTTGCTTCTCTCCTTGATTAGTTTCCACCCATTGCTTCTTGTTCTACCCCCAGGTGCCTTGGAGAAAAGTTTGACTCCCTCTTCTTTGTGGCGACCCCTGAGATATTGGAACACTGCTATCATGTCACCCCTGGTCCTTCTTTTCATTAAACTAGACATACCCAGTTCCTGCAACCGTTCTTCATATGTTTTAGCCTCCAGTCCTCTAATCATTCTTGTTGCTCTTCTCTGCACTCTTTCTAGAGTCTCAACATCCTTTCTACATCGTGGCGACCAAAACTGTATGCAGTATTCCAAGTGTGGCCTTACCAAGGCATTATAAAGTGGTATTAACACTTCACGTGATCTTGATTCTATCCCTCTGTTAATGCAGCCTAGAACTGTGTTGGCTTTTTTGGCAGCTGCTGCACACTGCTGGCTCATATTTAAATGGTTGTCCACTAGGACTCCAAGATCCCTCTCACAGTTACTACTGTTGAGCAAGGTACCACATATACTGTACCTGTGCATTTTGTTTTTCTTGCCTAAATGTAGAACCTTACTTTTATCACCATTGAATTTCATTTTGTTTGATAGCGCCCAATGTTCAAGTCTGTCAAGATCCTTCTGTATCTTGAGCCTATCTTCTGGAGAGTTGGCTATTCCTGCCAGTTTGGTGTCATCTGCAAATTTGATGAGTTCCCCGTCTATCCCCTCGTCCAAGTCATTGATGAAGATGTTGAAGAGTACTGGGCCTAAAACAGAGCCTTGGGGTACTCCACTTCCCTCCATGTAGATGCAGTTCCATTGAGCACTACACGTTGAGTGCGGTTGGTTAGCCAGTTTCGAATCCATCTGGTGGTGATGCTGTCTAACCCACATTTTTCTACTTTATCTAGTAGTAGGTTATGATCTACTTTGTCAAATGCCTTACTGAAGTCCAAGTAAACCACATCAACAGCATTCCTCTGGTCCACTAATTTTGTCACTTTATCAAAGAATGCAATAAGATTAGTCTGGCATGATCTGTTTTTGACAAACCCATGTTGGCTTTTGGTTATTACTTTGTTTGCTTCTAGGTGTTCATTGATTCGTTGCTTGATTATCTTTTCCAAAATCTTCCCTGGTATTGAGGTCAGGCTGATAGGTCTGTAGTTTCCTGGATCTGTTTTTTTTCCTTTTTTGAAGATGGGAACTACATCAGCTCTTTTCCAGTCCTCTGGCAGTTCCCCGGTGCTCCAGGATCTTTGAAAGATATAGTTCAGTGGTTCTGAGATCTCGTCTGCCAGTTCCTTCAGAACCTTGGGGTGTAATCCATCTGGTCCTGGTGATTTGAATTCGTCTAGGGTAGACAGGTGTTCACTTACCATTTTCTTCCCTATTTTAGCTTGTGTTCCTAATATGTTTTTTGTGATGCTGTTTTTGATAGGTTGGACTGTTTTCTCCCTTTCTACTTTCATACCCCAAGCTCTGGAAATCATTCTGCAGAGAAAGTACATCTTTTTGGGACATCATTTGTGCTAGATTGTATAATAGCATCAACTTCATAGTCCTTACTGGCATTCTTGACTATCTCAAAAATACACCTCTTGTCTCTGCTGGCAGTAGCACCTGGCAGACACCTGACCTCTTTCAAAACCTCTGTATCCTTTCCTAAATGATAGAAAAGATAGCAGTGTTCCAATATTTGACGGGCTGCCAGAGAGATGAGAGGGTCAAGGTATTTTCCAAAGCACTTGAAGGCCAGACAAGCAATAATGGATGGAAACTGAAGAAGGAGAGATTCAACCTGGAAATAAGGAGAAATTTTCTGACAGTGAGAGCAATCAACCAATGGAACAGCTTGCCTTCAGAAGTTGTGGGAACCATCACTGGAAGCTTTCAAGAAGGGACTGGACTGCAGTCTGTCAGAAATGGTGTAGGATCTCGTGCTTAGGTGGGGGGTTGGAGTAGATGACCTACAATGTCCCTTCCAACTCTATTAATCTGATCTGAATCAGAATGAAAATCACTCCAGTGTGCTAACATTGCAAATGATCAGGAAGACCTTTGAAAATCAATGGGGTCAAAATAACGTGAAATTAAGAACTACTTCAAAAACCTACCTCGGTCCTTCCTGATGAAACATGCATCAATCCAAATGGGAACTTTCTCTGGGATGTGAAGATACCAAAAATAATCCAACCTGCCAATAAAGGAGAAAATGTGTAGTTCACGGTTGAAGTGAGGGGTCCTTGGTGTTCTCTGAGCTTGATTGTTTTGTTGCAGACATTTCATTACCCAAACTAGGGAACATCATCAGTGCACCAACCAACCTCAGAGGGCACCAAAGACCCCTCAATCCAACATGCATCCACTGAGTCAAATTAAGATCTAAGTCAACCAGTATGAATGCAGAAGCAAGGAAACTTTCGGTGACAGACCTCTTATGATGTGATGGAATAATAATGACAGATGTCAGTGTAGAGTGTATGCAAAAAGCTTCAGAGTAAACAATTAGTCTTTCAAAGAAGGCCAGAACAAACAGGAGACAAAATGCAGGAGCAAAATATATTTTTCAAACTTTAGGGCCCTATTACTGCCTTTTTATGCTGTGTCAGGGGCTAGGAAAAAACAAAAAAGGTAATTTAAACAAAATTAACTGTGTTGTGGTTACGTGCTAAACATGCATAACATTTTCTCTTTTCGTTGCATTAAAAATTACCATACTAACAGAATAATTTTTGGGGATGACCTTGGGGGTGGCTGTAATATTTCAGCTCTTGCTGGGTTGAAGCTATTTTTCCATTCATGGCTTATTAAATGTCTGTCTGAAACTGGAGAAAAAAAAGAAATACGTTACCTCCATTTTTTCAAATTGATTTTAACCACTTTTCCATCCTTTTAAATTCTTTGCTTTGCTCACTGTAGTTAACCGCTTTGTGTCTCATTGTCGACACGAAATGCGGTCGAATCTTTTCACACCAATGGAGTCTTCAGCTCGTCTTATTTTGCTTTTTTATTTTGTTTTTCTCTTTTTATTTATGGTCTAATGATATATCCCTGCGTAAAAGCTTAAGCTTCCTAGTCACGTTTCTTGTAATGAATTTCCTATTCAATCCCTATGTAAAAATGGTTTTTTCCTCATAGTTTAGCTTTATATTCCTTTTTCACAATCTTCCTTTCTTAGTTTTCTAATTCCTTTGCTCCAGGCAGAGATGAAATGCCATTTCCCCCTCTTCATTTCTGAATTAAGGTAAAATTTCTTTATGAGGTAAAATTTCTGGACTATCCATGGATTTCAGCCTTTCCTCCATTTTGGAACTGGTTTTCTTTTCTCTTTTACTTCAGAGTCTTTCCGTGGGCACAAGAGAAGGGTGTTCATCAGAATTGGCTGGAGGGGTGTCTGGCCTTTCTGGTCCCCCCTTCACTGTGAGGTTGAGGGATTAAATTGTGAAGGGCAGCTGTATGTATTGAATTAAATAAATCAATAAAAAAACATTTTCCTGATTGTGGCTTCCCTGCCTGTGTCCATCTTCCTTCACTTAAAACCGAAGTTCACAACAACTGCAAGACACAAGTTCTGTTTCCCAGAGAGCCTTCTGGTCCTCCTCTTCTGACCGCCCGGCTGTTTCTGACAAAATTTGGCCCCTTTTGAGGCCTCCTCGAATCTCTGCCCAGCCTTCAGGGTTGCTGATCTTGACGGAAACGAGTTCAAATCCTCCAGAGAGATTTTTCACCATCTCCACAGAGGGTTCCTGGACAGGAAAGAGAGGGAGATGGAGAAAGTGCCACCTCTGTAGACGTTGAAGCCTTTGTCTGACAGGCAGCCATTCAGAGGGGCATTTCCTCCTACTCCCGTGCCCATCATCCCTGCCCTCTCCCTTTCCCTCAGACGCGATCCTCTTTCCCTCCCTTTCTACAATTCTGGTGCTCTGCGCGAAATCCACCAGGGGGCGTCCTCTGCCAAGACAACGGAACTCCCGGCGCTTCCCCATTGGGCCACTGGAAGGCGAACGTCACAGCTGACTTTCCAGAGGAGTCTGCGAAGGAAATGACATCACAAACGCTTGACGCTCTAGGACGCAGCACACGCTCGCCTTAATCCTTGTCGCTGCGCAGAAGGCGGAGAGGCTGCGGGAGAATCTGGAGGGGGGGGCGGGGGGGGAGATCCCTGGTTCAATGCTCCAGCTGCCTCCTTCCCGGCCCTGCTAGGGGAAACCTTGGCCCTCCACTTGGATGAACCTCTTGGGGCTCCGGGCATGTTGTGTGATTGTTGTTCAGTGGCTAAATTCTACTTTCTAATTTCTTGGCGTTTATTTTTCTTTCCATCTCATATAGACAAACTCGAAGCCATTTGAAATCTTTGCAAGCCAAAATTTTCTCTTCGGGGAGAAAAAAAGAGCGGAATATCTTGTAGTGATCAGTCCTGAGGCACTAGAAATGGTCCTGTGAAGGAAAAGGCATCTGGAGATCCACAAGAGTCCTTGCACCCATTTGGAGTTGCTCTGCAGAAGAGAGAAAGGATGGAGACACAACCTTTTGTGAAGGAGGGAAGCGGAAAAGGCCCTTCAATTGTTCAGCCTGGGAAGGGTGGGAAGCTCCGGACAAGGACTGGACAGAAGATCCTGGAGGAGGAAACCATCCTCCCTTCAGAAGTTCAGCCCTGGAATTTCATCCAATACTGGGAGGCTGACGGTCCGCGAGGACTTTGCAGCCGACTCCACGACTTTTGTAGGCGATGGCTGAGACCAGAAAAGCACACCAAAGCCCAGATGCTGGACCTGGTTGTTCTGGAGCAGCTCCTGTTCCTTCTGCCTGCAGAGATGGAGAGCTGGGTGCGGGAGTGTGGAGCAGAGACCAGCTCCCAGGCGGTGGCCCTGGCTGAAGGCTTCCTCCTGAGCCAGGCGGAGGACCAGAAGGAGCAGGTCGAGTTTCAGGTGAGACACTTTAATCTAGGGAGCTCAAAGGGGAATAAAGAATGTGTTTGAATACTTCACCCCTCCTTCCCAAACTTCTCCTACATTCATAATAGGTGACGATGTCCCACAAATTCTTGTAGGACATTGTTCTATTGTTTTGTCACTCAAACACACTGATGGATATTGGGGTCTTTGAGGTTGTGTTCCGAACATAAATCCACTTTATTTCATGTGATGTACATTAATTCTGCTTCTTTTTTCCTTCCTCCTATTTGAAGTGCTGCACTGTGGAGATCAGAGATCCTGAGGGAAAGACAAATCCATCAAATCCCCCTCAGAAACTGAGGATCCCTTCGGAAGATCAAAGACAGGACACCTCAGGAGGTAATCCAAGATCCTCCGATTACCCAGAAAGATCCCATCTGCCTTACCTTCTTCTCTTCTATAGTATACCTCTTCTTCATTTGTTAAATATGTATTTTGAAATTATTTATTCCTTACAGAGAAACAAAGAATGAAGTTTTCTGGTTTTCATGATGGAGCTGAAACAGTAGTTGAACCTCCAAATCAAGTAAGAAAGGGAAAAATTATTAGATTTGTATTGTTCTTTCCTTCAGGAAGTTTCAGCGGGTGTGCAGAGTGCTCTCTCCTTCTATTTCCCCTCTTGTTTGGACTGGATTATTTTTGTGTTCCTGCGTGAACATGAACAGTATAATAGTAGGTTTAAGTTGCTGTCAGCCAGCTTAACTTCCTCTGTAGACTATTACTGCGACACAATGGTTTGTTATTTCTAGCCTCAGATTCTGTTTAAAATGTTTTTTAAAGACCACAGGTTAACTGGTTCTGCTAGGCACTCCTCTAACTATGAGTTTAACAATGAATTTTTTAACAAGTCCTTCAAGAAATAGGAATATCGTAGTGGGAGTAACTGCTAGAGACCAGTTCTCAAATCACATTAAAAAATAAAGCAAAATTCTAAAATCCAAAGGGAATGGCCACATAGACACAGTACATTGGGCTATAAAATAATTTCCAATCCTCTGATTTGTCTCTGGATTAGGAAGTCAAACATTCCCGCTTTGCAAAGGCTGAGAAACGACCTTCACAGAGTATTTTCTTTTCTTTCTTTTCTCCCATTCAGCCATTGGCTTAGACTACTAGATTAATAAATGATAGAGCGATAGATCAGTTGATCCAGAAGTGGGATTACTTTACTGAAAGGCACTGTAAGTTCTGCAGAATCAGTCAACTTGATAAAACTTACCCCAAATATTTCTTCACAGCCATTTAACTTAGTGCATATCTTTGCTTTGGGAATTTGGGAAGAATGGAGCAGAATAACAGAGTTGGTAGGGATCTTGGTGGTCTTCTAGTCCGACCCCTTGCTCAAACAGGAAGCCTTCTAACATTTCAGATAAATGGCTGTCCAATTTCTTCTTAAACAGCTCCAGTATTGGAGCATCCACAACTTTGGAAGGCAAGTCATTCCGCTGATTAATTTTTCTTACTGTCAGGAAATTTCTCTTTAGTTGTAGGTTGGTTCTGTCCTTGATTTGTTTCCATCCATTATTTCTTGTCCTGCCTTCAGGTGCTTTGGAGAATAGCTTGACTCCCTCTTCTTTGTGGCAGCCTCTTAGATATTGCAACACTGCTATCATGTCACCCCTAGTTCTTCTTTTCATTAAACTATATATACCCAATTCCAGCAACCATTACCAAGGCATTATAAAGTACTAACACTTGATGTGATCTTGATTCTATCCCTGTCTTAATGCAGCCTATGATTGGGTTGGGTTTTTTTTGGGGGGGGGGCAAGTGTAGCATACTGCTGACTCTTGTTTAAGTGATTTTATTAGGACTCCCAAGATTCCTTTTGGACGTTCTACTGTTGAGCCAGATATCACCTATTCTATGACTCTGCATTTAGCTTTTCTTTCCAGAATGTAGCACCTTCCATTTCTCACCGTTGATTTTCATTTTGTTAGATGGGGCCCAATCTGTCGATCCTTCTATATCTCAAGCTTATCTTCTGGAGTGTTGTTATTCCTGTCAATTAGTTCCTGTCTGCAAATTTGATAAGTTCCCCTTCTAGCCTCTTGTCTAAATAATTGAAGTGGATGAACAGATCTTGCGAATCCTCCTGTTCTGTTCTTTTTTCCATGTTCAGGAGAGTCCTGTGTCCTTCGAGGAGGTGGCTGTGTATTTCTCTGAGGAGGAATGGTCTCAGCTGGATCCTGACCAGAAAGCGCTGCATTCGGAAGTCATGCTTGAAAACCATAGGAACGTGGTCTCTCTGGGTAAGAGTTTTCTAGTCCCCAATCAGAGAGTTCATGAAGGCAGATTATAGTTAGTTTTTTATTTAAAAAATTACTACCGTATATACTCAAATATAAGCCGAGTTTTTCAGCCCACTTTTTGGGCTGAAAAAAGCCGCCACGGCTTATACTTGAGTCAATGAAAAATTTGCCCGAAATGGAGGAGAAAAAGGGGCGGGGCCATGCCGCTGGGTGAATCTCGTGAATGGCCCGGCGCCCCTGTGAGTTTCCCCTCCCTCTGTGTCAGTTTGCCGCGCAGCGCGCACCGCACCATCCCCCCTCCTCATGTTCTAATGTAATGCAGGGCTGTCTTACGATTCCCCTTCCTCCCCCTCCTGCCGCTCTGCAACGGTGTCCCACCTCCTCGTTATGGCAAGCAGCCACATAGCGATGTCCCACCTCCTCTGGTACAGTGATCCAATGATAGGAATCACTGTGCCGTGTGTCATAGGAGGCGGGACATCGCTCCCGCGGCTGCACGGGACATCATCATCACAGCGGGACATCAGCATCATGAGGTGAGTGAAGTATTTCATTGAATACACCGGTATTGTGTGATAATAATTTGTTATCCAGAGCAAATTTTTACAATGGCTACTGTATATTTAATGGGCACAGGCAGGCTGTATATGTTATTCAATGGGCAATGGCTGGCTGTCTAATGTGTTATCCAGAGCATTATTACAATGGCTACTGTATATTTAATGGGCACAGGGCAGGCTGTATATGGTATTCAATGGGCACAGGGCAGGCTGTACGGTATATTTAATGGACACAGGCAGGCTGTATATTTAATGGGCACAGGCAGGACACTGGTAGAATGTATATTATGAGCCCTAACACAGGCTGCTCTATGCAAACAATCATGTCATCACTTTCTGTAATATCAGCCTGCATTAGGCCTCAAAAGATACGGTACCCGAACAAGTCTTTTTTTTTTTTATCCTGTTAGAAATGGATCCCAATATTTCTACCGGTAATCCTGGACCAAAAGAAAAAC
Organism: Diadophis punctatus similis; assembly: GCA_023053685.1. NCBI lineage: Eukaryota > Metazoa > Chordata > Lepidosauria > Squamata > Dipsadidae > Diadophis > Diadophis punctatus. The sequence continues at coordinate 254,722,340 of JALIGW010000002.1, forward strand.
GCAGGTCATTCGAAGCTGGTTTCAAACTTAAGGTTGTGTCAAGAGCAGAAGAAAGCAATAACAGTATTGCAAGTAGGGAATTTTGTGTTGATGAAAAACAAGTGAGGGAATGGCGGAAAAAGAAAGCTGACTTGGAAAAGATTCCAAAGGCAAAAAAAGCTCAACGTGGTTTAACAACTTCATATGGGGCTCTAGAGACTGAATTGCATAAATGGGTTATGGAGTGTCGTCAAAATGGTTACTGCGTAACACGCATGGGAATTCGCTTACGTGCCCTTCAAATGGCACAAGATGACAAATTAAAAGCACCAGGCATTGAAAAATTTGTTGCGTCAGCAGGATGGTGTGCCCGCTTCATGAATAGGTTTGCCCTATGTTTGCGGCAAAGAACAAAGATTTCACAGAAGTTGCCAAAAGACCTTGATGAAAAAGTGATGTCATTCCATTCATTCATCATAAAACAAAGAAGGATCCATAACTATGACCTGGGAGATATTGGAAATATGGATGAAACACCTATGACCTTTGATCTTCCAAGCAACAGAACTGTGGCAAGTTTGGGAGACAAAACTATTTTTCTCAGAACCACAGGAAATGAAAAAAAACATTTCACAGTTGTTCTGTCATGTTTGGCTAATGGAACTAAGCTGCGGCCTGTCATTATTTTTAAAAGAAAGACCTTGCCTAAAAAGGTCAAATTCCCACCACGAATTACAGTGCGCGCACATATTAAAGGCTGGATGGATGAAGACGGAACAAAAAAATGGCTGGAAGAAATTTGGAAAGAACGACCAGGAGCAGCCTTAAAGAAAAAACCATCATTGCTAGTTTGGGATATGTTCAGAGCCCACACATCTGATGACATTAAAAAAATGGCAAAATCTACTCAAGTTACTTTGGCCGTTATTCCAGGTGGGCTTACATCTGTATTGCAACCGCTAGATGTGTGTTTAAATAAACCTTTTAAAGACCGTGTGAGAAAGATGTGGCATGAATGGATGTTATCTGGTCAAGCCCGACTGACAAAAGGTGGAAATCTGATGAAGCCCAACATAGAATTGATAGCAAAGTGGGTTCGTGATGCATGGGAAGAGATTCCGGAGGACATGGTGCAACGCGCCTTCAAGAAATGTGGCATTAGTAATGCTATGGATGGCAGTGAAGACAGCACTTTGTATGAGAACGACAGCTGTGATGGTGATGACTGCGAACTCAGTGATGATGACAATGTCTATGCTGATAACCTCACACCAGCTAATGCTGAAGCTCTGTTTGGACATACAGATGAGGAGGAGGAATCCAGTTTTGAAGGATTTTAACTCTTGTGTTTTAGTTTGGTTGCTGAATGAGCTAAGGTTTTTGTACTTTTAAAGTTATTGTTGATACCATATTGTTTTTATTGACCCTCTTTTCCACTTACAGAGCTAGTTTACTGTTTTTCTTTGAAATAAATATTCAAAAACATTGGTATCTATTTTTATTTTTGAAATTTACCGGTAGCTGCTGCATTTCCCACCCTAGGCTTATACTCGAGTCAATAACTTTTCCAGTTTTTTGTGGTAAAATTAGGTGCCTCGGCTTATATTCGGGTCGGCCTATACTCGAGTATATACGGGTAATCTGATATTATTTCCTGGAAGGGAGAAGGAAAGGATCTGCCTTCTCGTTCTCCAAGGAAGAAGAGAGTCAATATCTCTTTACTTAGATGCTTTCTGTGAAGAGCATTCTCCCAATCCAATTCATGAACGAAGGCCTGATTATGACTCAGAGAATTCTAGGGTACAGGTAATCCTCAAGTTACGACAGTTCACTAAGTGATTGTTCCAAGTTACGACCTAGCCCTCCCTCAAGTACTTAAGACCCGGTCCTGAAATTATGAAAGTTGCAGCACAACAGCTGTCATTCACACTTACGAATGACAGCAGAGGTTTGCGCTACCGTGTTTCCCCGAAAAATAGACTGTCTTATATTTTTTTGAACCCTGAAATAAGCGCTTGGCCTTATTGCCATGCCCTCAAAAGCCCAGTTGGGCTTATTATCAGGGGATGTCTTATTTGGGGGGAAATGGGGTATCTATACCTCCATCCTACCCCGCTAAGGCTTACATTGCGATGATGAAGCGAGACGTCGGTTCCTTTGCCTACTTCGGTGCATTTGCAGAAAACAGAGGCCTAAAATAGTGACACATACGTGAGATCAGTAGTACGAAATCGCACGCTAGTGATCTCACGTGATCTCATACTACAGTACTTTAGGCCTTTGTTCTCTGCTAACCAAGGCCTGCACAATATCTAAACCAAAATGCTTTGCAAACAGAATGAAGGCCTCTTCGTTTTCAAAGACTTTGCCCCTGGATGTCGTGCAATCCTCAGTTCGTAAAGAACACAGGCCAAAAATACTGCAGTGTGATCAGTTGCCTGAGATCTTGCACTACTTGTTTTGTTTGATCTCGTACTAAAGTAGTTTAGGCCTCCGTTTTCTATGAACTGAAGCTTGTACCAAATCCGGCGAAAGAGCCTTACAAGCCAATAAGACTTTGGGACAGCGAAATAACCATTCTTGAAATATTCCAACCTTTCCAGTCTACGCGCAAAGAGCGTTTAGAAGCCAATGGGAGGCTTCAAGCAAGGGATTTCGCTCCAAAGTCTCATTGCTGAGATCAAGGAACGGGCCGAGCGGGAGCCCTGCCTGCAAGACAGACGCCGTGGAGCAGCTGCTCCAAGGAATACCGGGGAAGAAGGAGCTTGTTTCAAAATTGTTTCAGTTCTCACAGGTCTCTGCTGAAATTAACACACCCCAATAAATCTTAAGTTATCTCCTAATTCCTCCTTTGTTGTTTCCCCTGATTATTCCTTAACTCAAAACTGACTTTGAGTGAGATTTGCATAGGTAGGTAGGTAGGTAGGTAGGTAGGTAGGTAGGTAGGTAGGTAGATAGATAGATAGATAGATAGATAGATAGATAGATAGATAGATAGATAGATAGATAGATAGATAGATAGATATTTTCAAAGTTTCATGACTCACAAATATAGAAATCATGTCGATATCACAGCACTGTAGGCATGCAAACATACAACCTAATGGAATTTCGGAAAAATTCAGAAGTAAATTCACTTGACTTTCTACAGTTTGATCTTTTTCTCTAACCTTGTTAAACATTTTCATTTCTCTTTTCCTTTGAAGGTAATAAAGAGCAGGAGAATCAAGATTCCTGTGAACTGTTCCAAGTGATCAATGCTAAAGATGGAACTGAGAAGTTTGGAATTCGAATGGAATTCGAAAGCCATGAGAGAAACCAGTCAAATAATTGGAATCAGGAAAGTTCATCTTCCACTGATGCTCCAATGCAAGACTTTCTTGCCCAACAAGAGAAAATAAGGAAAAAATATATTGGGAAAAGTGTGAAGCTAATCAAAGATAAATTACACGTAGGCGAACACTATTTAACCCAAAACAAATTCAGAGAGTATGATAACAGGTTCAGTAGTGGTAGTAATCTTATTTCCCATGAAAAGATCCACTCCGGAGAGAAACCATGTAAATGCATGGAGTGTGGAAAAACCTTTGCTCATAGCAATGGACTTAGAAGACACAAAATGATCCACACAGGAGAGAAACCATATAAATGCATGGAGTGTGGAAAGACCTTTGCTCTATGCAATAGACTTACTAAACACAAAAAGATCCACACAGGGGAAAAGCCATTTAAATGCATGGAGTGTGGTAAGACCTTTGCTCAAAAATATAATCTTATTTCCCATAAGATAATCCACACAGGTGAAAAGCCATATAAATGCATGGAGTGTGGAAAGACCTTTGCTCAATGCAGTTATCTTGCTTCCCATAAAAGGATCCACTTAGAAGAGAAACCATATAAATGCATGGAGTGTGGAAAGACCTTTGCTCAGAGCAATGCTCTTACTTCTCATAACAGAATCCACACAAGAGAGAAGCCATATAAATGCATGGAATGTGGAAAGACCTTTGCTAATAATGGTAATCTTACTTCTCATAAAAAGATTCACGCTCAGGATAAAGTATATAGCAATAGCAATTCCACTTTGGACTTATCTACTACTCCACAAAGCTTTATAGCAGTCTTTGAGCAGTTTACAAAGTCAGCATATTGTCCGCAGGAAGATGGGTCCTCATTTTACTGACCTGACAAAGTTGAAAGGCTGAATCAACCATGAGCCAGTCAGGACCGAACTCCTGGCTGTGGGCAATTAGCTTGTAATACTGCATTCTAACCTCTGAACCACCATGTCTATAGATTTTTATGTGTACGCACATTGTGCCTTTCTGATCTAAATGAGACAAGGTTGAATCCAACAAAATGAAATTTAATGTGGAGAAACGTAAGATTTTATACCTGGACAGTAAGATTACATGAAACCTGGATCAAAAAGAGTAATGTGAGAGAGACCTTGGGAGTCCAAATGGATGGTCACTTAAAAACAGAGTCACTTGTGTGCGGCAGCAGCCAAAAACCCTAATACAATCCTTGTTTTGTATAAGCAGAGACATAGAATCAAAATCCAGTGAAGCATTAGTACCATTTTATAAAGCCTTAGTAAGACCACACTTGGAATATTACATCCAGTTTTGGTCATTACATTACAAAAAAGATGTTGAGACTTTGCAAAGAAGAGCAGCTAAGATAAAGGCTTGAAGACTAAAACATATGAAACACTTGCAGGATTTTGGTTTGGCTAGTCTAAAGAAAAGATGGATTAGGAGTGACATGATAGCTGTATTCCAGTATTTGAGAGGCTGCCACAAAGAGGAGGATGTCAATTTATTTTCCAAAGCACCAGAGTGTCAGGGTTCCAAGTAACACCCCCAACAAAAAGAAACTCTGAGCCTTGGATTTCCTCAAAGCTACAATTTATTAGAGATGTCATATCGGCACATCGGTGAAAACCGGAATCTGAGAGCTTCGGGGTTTTCTCCACCCAAACAAGTTCAAGACCCTGCCCATCCCCCACATGTCCATCACACAATCCAATCCGGCACACTCCAAAACTGAAGATGCCTCCCTGTCACTTCATCACGGCTGCGGGGCACAGTGACCTTGACTTTCTAGAAAGAATGTTTTGACTACTATATATCACCTGCTCCAGAGGTGGGTTCCTGCCGGTACACTCTTACCTGTTTGTCGCCGCAGAGCTGAAAAAGCTGGTGGCGTTCGCGGCGCGGGGCTTCCCCTGGCCGCCGGGACGCCGCCATTTGCATTATTTTGCCCTCTACGCATGCATACAATTCCCCCTCCCATTTTCCCACAGCAGAAGATGTGGCAGCCCTGAATACAAAAAGGTAAAAGATAGCTTCCAGGCCTGACACAGAGTGCAGGACAAGAAACAATGCATGTGAACTAATCAAGGAAAGAAGCAACCTTGAATTAACAAGAATCTTCCTTACAATGAGGACTATTTACCAGTGGAACACATTGCCTTCAGAAGTTGTGGGTGCTTCATCACTGGAGGTTTTTAAGAAGAGACTGGATAGTCACTTGTCTGAAATGGTATAGGATCTCCTGCTTGAGCAGGGGGCTGGACTAGAAGAGCTCGAAGTTCCCTTCCAGCTTGATTCTGAATGAATCCTTTCTTGTGCTCTTTTGCTAAGCAGGAAGTTTTAAACCAAACATGAGCATCAGTGGAGATTAAGGTTATCTGGAAGCATGTGATCCACCTTTTCTGTTCAGGAACTCATGCCGTGTGCCATTAAACCTTATTTCCAAGCAACTTCCATGAATCCAGTGTCTTTTTCCCACTTGGAACTGAACCCAGAGTGATATCCCTTACAGCACTCCAGAGAGATTTTTCTCCCATCTCCACAGACAATTCCTGGACAGGAAGGAGAGGGAGATGGAGAAAGTGCCACCTCTGGAGACGTTGAAGCCTTTCTCTGACAGGGAGGCATTGAGAGGGGCTTTTCCTTCTGCTCCCATGACCATCATCCCTGCCCTTCCCTCAGATGCGCTCCTCTTTCCTACCCGTTGCAGGGAAATCCTGTAAATTTACGCAAAATCCACTAGGGGTCGCCTTGTGCCAAGAGAAGGGATCATCAGGCGCTTCCCCATTGGGCCACTAAAGGGCGAAAGTCACGGCTGCCTTTGTTGAGGAGGCCGGGAAGGAAATGACATTATAGAGCCTTGCCCCTCTAGGACGCCGCACTCGCTCCTCTTAACCCCTGGGGCTCCGCAGGAGGTGTAGAGGCTACGGGAAACTGCGGGAGAAGAGCAGACGTGCCCCGGGTGAATTGGGGGCTCTTCCCGTGCATAGGGGGGCGGAGGAGGGAGCGACCTTCGCCAGCCAGATGCTCCCCAGCCGCCCTCTCCATGCAGGGGGAAGCGGGGATGCCAGGAAGGCGGCGGGCATCGGGGCTCCCTTCCCACCCTGTGTCCGGGGAAGAGCCCGAGTGTGGGGAGAGGAGGGTCGATCTTGCGGAGGCGCAGCAGAAGAGGAGAGAAGCCGGGCGAGGAGGAGGCAGGATTCGCACCAGGCTCCCCGAGGGCCCGATCCTCCTCAGCCCCATCTGTCTCCGGAGTGGGAGAGAAGCTGAGCGGCCTCCCCAGTTACCTCCTTCCCGTCCCTGCGCTGGGATGACCCGCTTGGGGCTCCGAGCAGGTTGGGTGAATGTGATTCATTGGCTAAATATCTACTTTCTAATTCTTGGCGTTGATTTTTTCTTCCATCTCAGATACAGAAACTCGAAGCTATTTGTAGTCTTCGCAAGCCAAAATTTTCTCTTGGGGGAAAAAAAGAAGCAGAATAACTTGCAGTGATCAGTCCTGCCGCACCAGAAATGGTCCTGTGAAGGAAAAGGCATCTGGAGACCCACAAGAGTCCTTGGACCCATTTGGAGTTGCTCTGCAGAACAGAGAAAGGATGGAGACACAACCTTTTGTAAAGGAAGGAACCGGAAAAGGCCCTTCAGCTGCTCAGCCTGGGAAGGGGGGGAAGCTCTGGACAGGAACTGGGCAGAAGATCCTGGAGGAGGAAACCATCCTCCCTTCAGAAGTTCAGCCCTGGAATTTCATCCAATACCGGGAGGCTGAGGGTCCCCGAGGACTTTGCAGCCGACTCCACAACTTTTGTAGGCGATGGCTGAGACCAGAAAAGCACACCAAAGCCCAGATGCTGGACCTGGTTGTTCTGGAGCAGCTCCTGTTCCTTCTGCCCCCAGAGATGGAGAGCTGGGTGCGGGAGTGTGGAGCAGAGACCAGCTCCCAGGCAGTGGCCCTGGCGGAAGGCTTCCTCCTGAGCCAGACGGAGGAGCAGGTTGAGTTGCAGGTGCGATACTTTAATCTAGGGAGCTCAAAAGGGAATAGAGAATGTGTTTCAATACTTCACTTCTCCTTCCCAAACTTCTGTGACATTCATAATATGTGGTGATGTCCCACAAATTCTTGTAGAACATTGTTCCATTGTTTTCTTACTCAACCTCACTGATAGATACTGTGGGCTTTGAGGTTGTGTTCCGAATATGAATCCACTTTATTTCATGTGATGTACATTAATTCTGCTTCTTTTTTCCTTCCTCCTATTTGAAGTACTGCAATGTGGAGGTCAGAGATCCTGAGGGAAAAAAGAATCGATCAAATCCCCCTCAGAAGCTATTTTACAGGACGATCCCGTGGGGAGGTCAAAGTCAGGACACCTCAGGAGGTATTGAAGATCCTCCGATTATCCAGAGAGATCCCATCTGTCTTACCTTCTTCTCTTCTTATCTCTTCTTATTTTGTTAAATATGCATTTTGAAATTATTTATTCCTTACAGAGAAACAAAGAATGAAGTTTTCTGGTTTTTACGATACAGCTCAAACAGTGGTTGAATCTCCAAATCAAGTAAGAAAGAAAAAACTTATTAGATTTGTATTATCCCTTTCCTTCAGGAAGTGAAGTGGGTGTGCAGAGTGCGCTCTCCTCCTATTTCTCCCCTTGTTTGGACTGGATTATTTTTGAATTCCTGTGCGACATAGATAGCATAATAGCACATTCATATTGCTGTCAGCCAGCTTAACTTCCTCTGTAGACTATTACTGGGACAAAATGGTTTGTCATTTCTACCCTCAAATTCTATTTAGGAAATGTTTTTTTAAAGACCATTGGACAGGTTAACTGGTTCTGCTAGTTTTTTTTCCAACTATGAGTTTACAAGAAGTAATTTTTAAAAAGTAATTTCAAGAAGTAGTAATAAATGTATCACTGGGGTAGTAACTGCCAGAGACCTGTTCTTTTTGTCATTCTTTGACTTGGAATTGTGCAAGGCTAATGAAAAGTAACTAAATACTCACATTGCCACATTGCCATTTTTAAAAAGCCTTGTTGATAACCAGTAGTTCAAATATAAGCAAATCATATTAAAAATATAAAGCAGAATTTTAAAATCCAAAGGGAGTGGCCACGTAGAGCATGTAATCACAGTACTTTGGGCTAAAAAATAATTTCCAATCCTCTGATTTGTGCCTGGAGTAGGAGATCAAACATTCCCGCTTTGCAAAGGCTGAGAAACAACCTTTGCAGACAATTTTCTCTTCTTTGTTTTCTCCCATTCAGCCAATGGCTTAGACTACTAGATCAATAAATGATAGACAGAGCAATAGAACAGTTGATCCAGAAGTGGGATTACTTTAATGAAAGGCGCTGTAAATTCTGCAGAATCAATCAACTTGATAAAACTTGCCCCAAATATTTCTTCAGTCAAACAAATTTTGAGAATTGCCCATTTTCTCACCTAAAATTAGGACTTGTGTGAAGCACAGCCACTTAACTTGGTGCATATCTTTGCTTTAAGAACAATGGAGCAGAATAAAAGAGTTGATAGGGATCTTGAAGATCTTCTAGTCCAACCCCCTTCTCAGACAGGAAGCCCTATAACATTTCAGATAAATGGCTGTCCAATTTCTTCTTAAGCACCTCCAGTGTTGGAGCATCCACAACTTCTGGAAGCAACTCATTCCACTGATTAATTGTTCTCACTCTCAGGAAATTTCTCTTTACTTGTAGATTAGTTCTCTCCTTGATTAGTTTCGATCCATTGCTTCTTGTCCCGCCTTCAAGTGCTTGGAGAATAGTTTGGCCTCCTCTTCTTTGTGGCAGCCCCTTAGATATTGCAACACTGCTATCATGTCACCCAGGGGCGGGTTCCTAATTTTTTTAATACCACTCTGTGGGCATGGCTTATTTTGTGGGTGTGGCTTGCCAGCCATGTGACCGGGTGGGCGTGGCTTGCCGGTCATATATTAGTTATTTCAGAGAGAGGTTACTACTATTTTTGCTATTTTATATCTTACATGAAAATCTTTGCATACAAAGTGTGTGTTACACCATGGCAACACAGCAACCTTTATATGCAGAAAATGCTATAGTTAAAAGACAAGCAAGTCTCATACAGCATTTTTGGTTTCAAACATGGATTCCTTAGATGAAAATATTGAGGACTGTTAAAAGAACAGTATCTTTTAACAGTCCTCAATGTTTTTGTCTAAAGAATAACAGTATAAAACTGTATAAAATTAACAGTATAAAAGGTTAAGCTTTCGGAAAATGCCCACTTTGGGAAGCTTTAGGCAAAAGTGAAGGAAAAGTGTCAAATGCGAGCTTCTTATTATTTTCAAGCGGTGGACTCACTGTGGGGTAGGAAGGCAGTGCCGAAAGCTCGGCTTCTGGACATGCGCATAAGAAAATTTTAAAGAAAATGGCGGCGCCCAGGCACCGGCAACTGACCGCACCGGTACTGTGACGTCACCAGCGGGCCACTACGGTGCTATAGAGTGGACCGCACCGGTAGGAACCCACCACTGATGTCACCCCTAGTTGTTCTTTTCATTAAACTAGAAATACCCAATTCCAGCAACCGTTCTTTATATGTTTTAGCCTCCAGGACCCTAATCATTTTGGTTGCTGTTCTCTGTACTCTTTCTAGAGTGCCAAGATCTTTTTTACATCGTAGCTACCAATACTGGATTCCAAGTGCTTGTCTTACCAACGTATTAGAAAGTGGTACTAACACTTCATGTGATCTTGATTCTATCCCTTTCTTAACGCAGCTTATAATTGAGTTGGGTGTTTTTTTGGCAACTGTAGCACACTGCTGGCTCATGTTTAAGTGATTGTCCACAAGGACTCCAAGATCCCCTTGCACTTTCTACTGTTGAGCCAGTTATCTATTCTATGCCTGTGCATTTAGTTTTTCTTTCCTAAATGTAGCACTTACCATTTCTCACCGTTGATTTTCATTTTGTTAGATGGCACCCGATCTGTCGATCTTTCTATATTTTGAGCTTATCTTCTGGAGTTTTTTAAATCCTTGTCAATTTGGTTTTTGTGTGCAAATTGGATGAGTTCCCCTTCTATCCTCTTGTCTAAATCATTGATGAAGATGAAGCGATCTTGTGAATCCTCCTCTTCAGATGGGGCCCAATCTGTCTATACTGCTATATCTTGAGTTTATCTTCTGGAGTGTTGGTCTTCTTGTCTTCAAATTTGAGGAGTTCCCCTTGTCTAAATCATTGATTAAGATGATCAGATATTGCAAATCCTCCTGTTCTCTTCTTTTTTCCATGTTCAGGAGAGTCTTGTGTCCTTCAAGGAGGTGGCTCTGTATTTCTCTGAGGAGGAATGGTCTCAGCTGGATTTTCACCAAAAAGCGCTGCATTCGGAAGTCATGCTTGAAAATCATAGGAACGTGGTCTCTCTGGGTAAGTTTTCTAGTTCCCAATCAGAGAGTTCAAGAAGACAGATTATAGTTAGTTAGTTATTAAAAAAATCATGAATCCGATATTATTTCCTGGGAGGGAGAAGGAAAGGATCTCGCCTTCTCGTACTCCAAGGAAGGAAAGAGGTCAATGTCTCTTTGCTTAGATTCTTTCTGTGCCATTTCTTATCTGTATTTTTTCATTTCTATTTGAACTTAGGAGGTTGAAAAGAATGGGGTGTTTTTTTTTAAGTCCATGTTTTTTTTAAAAATTATATATAAACATTTTGAATACAGTGTATTGTCCGGGCATACATTTTACAAAAGAAAAAAAGAAAAGAAATAGTAACATATATACTGATAGCAATAGTAGTAGTACAATAGAATGATTCTAATCATATTTATAATTTTGTTAGCTTATTTGTAATCCTATTGATTATATTAGCATACTTATAGTTATAAACAACATTCATGCTTAATTTATACATAACAATGCTCTTTCTTCATCTGATTTCTACCTCTTATCTCTAACCATTGATAAAACCTATTCCACGTTAAGTGGGGTGTGCTTTTATGTGTCCCCTGGAGGTCATGTGAGAGGAGTGTGTTGTCATTTGTCCTCTGAAACCTTCCAAAATTGTGTGAGAACAGAACTTTCATGCTCAGGCCATGGAAGAGCATTCTCCCAAACCAATTGAAGAACGAAGGCCTCATGCAATGTGACTCAGTGTATCCTAGGGTATAAATAATCCCCAAGTTACGACAGTTCACTTAGCGACCATTCAAAGTTATGGTTTACCACCCTCAATAGTTTATTTTTTTTGTAAACATTTTTTATTTTTTCTCTCCACAATTTCTGTACATATGTCTATACATATACCTTACATATATCAATACCGTACATATATCAATACATATATCAATAATATATTTAATTATACATTCCAATCAGTCAAAAAATCATTATTTTTATATCATTTCCATACATAAAATTCTTTTTTTTATTATTGAAAAAGTTTTATGTGTACAAAGTACAAACATTTTTTAATATTTTCTCCCCCCTCCCCCCATCCCTCCCCCCCAACTCCCCCTCCCCCCTCCCTAGACTTCCAGAACATACACAGGGTATAATATAGTTTCTACAAATATAAAACTAATATATACTAACAAATTATTAACTTCCAAATACCATAAAATCTTAACTCCTTATACTGTAAATTAAACAAAAAATTGAATTGAAATATATCCTTCACAGTCTATTTTGATCTCCTTAATCTGATACTTGATTCAAATATGATCCGTCCATCTTCTCCATTATCAAATATATCATTTAAATAACCTTTAAAATGTTCTAAAATTTCCACTTCCAATTTTATACCACCAACAACCTAGCCACAATTGTTAAATTCAAAAGCAGGTTAAACCATATCTAAAAAATACTTAGCAACTTCACATTCATTTAGTTACATTAAATTGCATTCTATACTTATTCCCACCCTATAATATAATTTAATCTTATTCTCTACCGATTTAGTCTCTATTACGTTACATTACCTTCTATACTTATTCCCCAAACTATATTATTAATTTAATCTTATTATTTAAAACCAATTTAATCTCTATACATCACTTTGCCTTCTATAATTAAACCCCCTAGATAATCTTGTAATTTAATTCCTCTAATCTTATACAGCCTCATATATACATTTAAACTTTATTCTTATTTATTTTACTTTATCCTACTATCACTAAAACATCAATTTTTAATTCCTCTCGCTTTCAAATCGAGAGGAATTAAATATTTCTTTAAGTTGACATCTGAAAATATGACGATTTAATCTTGCTTCACTTCGAGGAGTTGAGGGCTGAAGTGAGTGGTTTAATTCTTCTTCACTTTCAACACTTTCACTTTCAACAGATACTTCTCTAATCTGTCTTAAATGGTTTGTTTGTTCTTGTCTATTCAGAGTTGCTTTCTGTTTGGAATATACAAATCTTCCTTTCCCTCTCTTTTAACATTCTCCTTTCCTTTATCTTCTGGTGGTTTTGGTCTCCCCACCTTTAACACGTTGGCAAAAAAGTCCTTTGCTTTGGAAATCGTATTAAGTCTGTATCTTTCTGCCCTGTAAGAAACCAATAGTCCAGTCGGGATACCCCAGTTCTCACAGGTGTCTGCTGAAATTAACTCACCCCAATAAATCTTAAGTTTTCTCCTAATTCCTTCTTGGATGTTTCCACTGATTATTCCTTAACTCAAAACTGACTTTGAGTGAGATTTGCATAGATAGATAGATAGATAGATAGATAGATAGATAGATAGATAGATAGATAGATAGATAGATAGATAGATAGATAGATAGATAGATAGATAGATAGATAGATAGACAGACAGACAGACAGACAGACAGACAGACAGACAGACAGACAGACAGACAGACAGACAGACAGATAGATAATTGTAAAAAAGATATCTAGATATTTTCAAAGCTTTCATGACTCATGAATATAGAAATCATCATGTCTATATCACACCACTGTAAGCATGCAAAATACAACATAATGGAATTTTGGAAAAATTCAGAAGAATATTCGGTGACTCTACAATTTGATCCTTTTCTCTAACCTTCTTATCATTTTCATTTCTCTTTTCCTTTGAAGGTAATAACGAGGAGGAGAATCAAGATTCCTGTCAAATGTTCCAAGTGATCAATCCTAAAGATGGAATGGAGAACTTTGGAATTCGAATGGAATTCGAAAGTCATGAGATAAACCAGTCAAATAATTGGAATCAGGATAGCTCATCTTTCACTGATGCTCCGATGCAAGACTTTCTTGCCCAACAAGAGAAAATAAGGAAAAAATATATTGGGAAAAGTATGAAAAGTGTAAATGAACACTATTTAACCCAAAACAAAGGAGAAGATGCTATAAGATACAACGGACAAAATTACAATGGGAAATTCATTCATTCTCTTGGAAATAACTCCCTTACATCTCAAAAACTGATTCACACAAAAAGGGATCCTTATAAATGTTTGGAATATGGAAAACAGATGGAAAAGTTCAGAATAAACAGGCAACTTACTTCCCATGAAAGGATTCATACTGGGGAGAAATGGTGTTCAGAAGCACCTGTAGCCCACACAATCCAGTCCCTCCAAGCAGCAGGAGAGAGACCATATAAATGTATGGAATGTGGGAAAACCTTTATTCATAGCAATGGACTTAGAAACCACAAAATGATCCACATAGCGGAGAATCCATTTAGATGCATGGAGTGTGGAAAGACATTTGCTCAAAGAGGTAATCTTATTTCCCATAAGATGATTCACACAGGGGAGAAGCCGTATAAATGCATGGAGTGTGGGAAAACCTTTATTCATAGCAATGGACTTAGAAACCACAAAACGATCCACACAGGAGAGAAGCCATTTAAATGCATGGAGTGTGGAAAGACCTTTGCTCAATACAGTTATCTTGCTTCCCATAAAAAGATCCACACAGGAGAAAAGCCATTTAAATGCATGGAGTGTGGAAAGACCTTTACTCGTAGGTATGATCTTGGTATCCACAAAACGATCCACACAGGAGAGAAGCCATTTAAATGCATGGAGTGTGGAAAGACCTTTGCTCAAAGCAGTTATCTTGCTTCCCATAAAAAGATCCACTCAGAAGAGAAACCATTTAAATGCATGGACTGTGGAAAGACGTTTACTAAGAGCAGTGCTCTTACTTCTCATAAGATGATCCATACAGGGGAGAAACCATATAAATGCCTCGAGTGTGGAAAGACCTTTGCTCGAAGAGGTAATCTTATTTCCCATAAGATGATCCACACAGGGGAGAAGCCGTATAAATGCATGGAGTGTGGAAAGACCTTTGCTCAACGCAGTTATCTTGCTTCCCATAAAAAGATCCACTCAGAAGAAAAACCATTTAAATGCAAGGAGTGTGGAAAGACGTTTACTAAGAGTAGTGCTCTTACTTCTCATAATATGATCCACATGGGAGAAACCATATAAATGCATGTAGTGTGGAAAGACCTTTCCTCGAAGAGGTAATCTTATTTCCCATAAGATGATCCACAGAGGGGAAAAGCCATTTAAATGCATTGTGTGTGGAAAGAACTTTATTCATAGCAATGGACTTAGAAACCACAAAACGATCCACACAGGAGAGAAACCATATAAATGCATGGAATGTGGAAATACCTTTGATCAACGCAGTTATCTTGCTTCCCATAAGATAATCTACACAGGGGAGAAACCGTATAAATGCATGGAGTGTGGAAAGATCTTTGCTCAATACAGATATCTTGCTTCCCATAAAAAGATCCACACAGGGGAAAAGCCATTTAAATGCATGGACTGTGGAAAGACCTTTGGTCAAAGCTGTTGTCTTGCTAACCATAAAAAGATCCACTCAGAAGAGAAACCATTTAAATGCATGAAGTGTGGAAAGATGTTTACTAAGAGCTGTGCTCTTACTTCGCATAAAATGATCCACACCGGAGAAACCATATAAATGCATGGAGTGTGGAAAGACCTTTCCTCGAAGAGATAATCTTATTTCCCATTAGCTGATACTTGTGCTTCGCTACGAAACTATGTGATGGGGCTTGATAAATTGACACTTAAAGCTTAAAAATTAATGAGTAGTTTAAAAAGGGACTGTATTATTTTGTTAGAGATGGTAAGCTAAGTTTCTGTTACAGATGAAGACATTATTTGCATAGCATAGACTTTCAATTCGTCCCTCATATGAATTGCTCAGAAGCTCCCTGTAAACAACATTCCTGGTTTTGCTGTCTGGCTGGAGGATGACCTGGCTTTCAGGTGAACTGACTCTGGAGAATGCCACATAGAACTGGCCATGGGAGAAACAGGCAGCTACCTTTACTTGTGTTTTCCTAATTGCATCTGTAAATCTTTTCCTGCGTTTTTTGCCTCTTTTCCCTTTAACTGGTGTTTCAGTAGAAGGAACAGATTCGTCTGAACTGAGGAGGAAAATAAGGGGGGGGATCTGTCTCTGCCTACCAGCATCCATCGTATTCATCTGGCTAGCGTCCTGTTAGTGTGTGAGAGAGTTTAGGGGTGTTTGGAAACTCAAACAATATTTGCTGTGTGAGCAAGGAGGAGACAGGAAGGAGCCTGGCCATAGATTAGCTCAGGGCTTGGCAACCTGCGGCTCTGGATCCACATACGGCTCCTTGGGGCCCCTGCTGTGGCTCCCTGTCCCATCAGTGGCTGGCCTCGCCCTATCCTCCCTCACCTGGTCTGAGAAGGTAAGGGTGACGGTGGGAATGGAGAAGCGTCTGGGGCTGATTCTCTGGCGCTGGTTGAGGAACATAGCCACCCCCGGCGAAGGCTTCCTTTCGGGCGACCCTCCTCCTCTCACGACTCCCTGGCTGGCTGTAGCAGGGCCATGAGGGTGCACATTTGCTTTTATATATATAGATAAGATGATCCACAGAGGGGAGAAGCCATTTAAATGCATGGAGTGTGGAAAGACCTTTGCTCAACACAGTTATCTTGCTTCCTAAAAAAGAGCCACTCAGAAGAGAAACCATTTAAATGCATGGAATATGGAAAGAGCTTTGCTCAGAATGGTAATCTTATTTCTCATACAAGGATCCATGCTCAGGAGAAAGTATATAGCAATAGCAATTCCACTTTAGACTTGTATACCACTCTACAATTCTTTACAGCACTGTCTGAGCAGTTTACAAAGTCAGAATATTGTCCCCAGCAATCTGGGTCCTCATTTTACTGACCTCAAAGGATGAAAGGATGAATCAACCATGAGCCGGTCAGGATCGAACTCCTGGCTGTGGGCAATTAGCTTGTAGTACTACATTCTAACCTTTGACCCATGTCTATAGATTTTTATGTGTATGCCTATTGTGCTTTTCTGATCCAAATGAGACAACATTGAATTCAACAATGTGAAATTTAATGTGGAGAAAAGTAAAGTTTTACACCTGGGTGGGAAAAACAGATAATATGAAACCTGGCTCAAAAACAGTAACTGTGAGAGGGACCTTAGGAGTCTGAATGGATGGTCACTTAAACATGAGTTACCTGTGTGCTGCAGCAGCCAAAATCCTAATCATTCCTTGGTTGTATAAACAGGCATAGAATCAAAATCACATGAAGTCTTAGTACCGGTTTATAAAGCCTTAGTAAGACCACACTTGGAATGCTGCATCCAATTTTATTAATTATATTACAGAAAAGATGTTTACACTTTGGAAAAAATGCAAAGATGAGCAACTGAGATGATTAAAGGCCTGAAGACTAAAACATGAAGAATTGTTGCAGGATTTTGGTTTGGCTAGTCTAGAGAAAAGAAGGATTAGGAGTGACATGATAGCAGTATTCCAGTATTTGAGAGGCTGGCACAAAGAGCAGGTGGTCAATTTATTTTCCAAAGCACCAGAGGGCAGGACAAGAAACAATGCATGTGAACTAATCAAGGAGAGAAGCAACCTGGAATTAACAATAACCTTCCTTACAGTGAGGACAATTAATCAGTGGAACAGCTTGCCTTCAGACATTATGGGTGATTCATCACTGCAGGCTTTTAAGAAGAGACTGGATAATCACTTGTGTAAAATGATATAGGATCTCCTGTTTGAGCAGGGGGCTGGACGAAGAGCTCCAAGGTTTCTTCCAGCTCAATTCTGATTCTGAATCCTTTCTTCCGCTTTTTTTTTTGCTACGTATGAAATTTTAAAGGAAATGTGAGCCTCAGAGGAGATTAAGGTTATCGTTTGGCCTGAAAGTGATGTGTGGCTGCCAATATTTAAGTGGTGAGATTCCCCAATCATTGCAAGAAACTCCCTCTGATAATATATCTACTAGAGCAGAGTTGCTTGCAGTCAGAAAAGCTAGTCGTGAATCCCTTACTATTGTTTCATCTTTTCTTATTTTGCTTAATATTGTCGAAATCTGCCTTTCCACCCTGCTTCATATTATGTAATGCAAGTGATAAATGACAAACAAAACCATAAGGAGAACGGGGTTATAGTGAGGCTGAATTAGAAAATGAAACACATAGGCTCTTTGTCCTAATTTTGTGGTCTTTCCTTGCTTTCTCTTGTGTTGCCCATCTCTGGACTCACAGAATCTTATGAATATATATATTTTAATGAGGTCCCCAGAACTGGACACAGTATTCCAAATGGGATCTGAGTAAAGCCCTATGTAGCGGGTTAGGACCTTCTCTTTTGTGATGGCGATACATCTGATGAGGCATCCCAGAATTTTGTTTGACTTCACAGCTGCCTGGCCACACTGTTTACTCATTTTGCAGTTATCATTTTTTCACAATTGGGTGAAAAAAGTGCTGCTTGAACTCAGAATAGTTCTAGCATTCTGGAAATATGCATACCTTGTGTCTCTTCCGACCTATTGTTCATATCTATCTTTCCACCCTGCTTCACATTATTTAATGTAAATAATAACAGAGAAACAAAACCATAAGGGGAACGGGGTTATAGTGATGCTGAATTAGAAAATGTAACTCATGGGCTTCTTGTGTTAATTTTGTGGTGATCTTTCCTTGCTTTCTCTCGTGTTGCCCATCTGTGAACTCACACAATCTTATGAACATCTTTTTCAAGTGAGGTCCCCAGGACTGGACACAGTATTCCAAATGGGATTTGAATAAAGCTCTATGTAGCGGGTTAGGACCTCCTTTTTATTAATGGTGATACATCTGGTGAGTCATCTCAGAATTTTGTTTGCCTTCACAACTGCCGGGCCACACCCTTTACTCATTTTGCACTTATTTTTTCAGTGCCCTGGTAACTTTGTTCACACAGTTCTGTGAAAAAAGTGCTGCTTGAACTCAGAATAGTTCTAGCATTCAGGAAATCTTTGTTCTGAGCTTTGTCCACACATGGAGCGTTAAAGCAAGTATTTTTATTAAGAGAAAGCAGTGGTGGGAAAATATGGATGCCTATTAAGTTCTCCTAGCTAGCCAGCCAGCCTTCTGGCCAACCCAGGTAGTCCTTGATTTACAATAATTTATTAAGTAACCATTCGACGTTACAATGGTACTAAATTAATGATGTTTCTGATTCCCTTCCCTCCCTCCCTTGTCCCAAACTAGGCTTCTGTTGGAATATTCATGACTGGGAGAGCCATGTGATTGAGTCAGCCAATCGGGCTGAAGTGTTAATTGAGCATGTCCAGAAACTTAGCAAGAAGAAGGGAGTGGTTTACTCTGTCCACCATTAAAGCTTGCTATGAAAACATCTCAACATGTGGTGAAACAAAGTGTGGTATTGTAAATGTTTTATTCTACTTATAAAGAAGTTATTTGAATCAGCAAAATGCAGTTATCTTCTGAAGCTTCTGATTTATTGCGTAACTCTGACAGGTTATGGGCCCAGGAATCGCTCAAGAAGTAAAATAAAAACTGCATTGTAATTTAAAGCTGATAAGAAGCTGTCTGTGTTGTTAAAGGAACAGGCAGAGAAGAAAAGTAAAGCAGGATGGCTGCTGCTATGGAATTTAAAGACAGTCCAATACCTAAATTGGGGAAGAAAAATTATTTAATTTGGGCTGCAAAAATGGAATGTTTTTTGAAAGCAAAAGAATTATGGGACATCGTAGCAGACCCCCCACAAAGTGTGCTTGGAGCAGCAGATCAAAAGGCTCATGACAAAGCTATGGCTTATCTTCTGTTAAGTCTGGGGGATGATCAATTCTTAAATGTAGCTGAATTAAAGTCTGCAAAAGAAATATGGCAGAAATTGAAAGCAGTACATGTCAATGTTTCTGCGTGTAATGTGGTCCAACTTTCAAGAAAGCTTTTCAGAATGAGTTTGCAGACAGGAGATTCTATGGAAGATCATTTAATGAAAATGCAGTCTAATTTTCTAGAATTGGAGCAACGTGGAGTAAAGTTTCCAGAGTCCCAGAAAGTTTTATTAGTGTTAAACAGTTTGGATCAGAGCTGGGAGACTGTATCAGCTATTTTTGAAAGTAAGCCAGAAGCAGATTTGAATTTGGAGGCTTTGAAATCGTGTTTATTGAATGAATATGAGAAAAGGATTTTCAGCCATGCTGATGGAAAATTCCACAGGCGGGAGCCCAACAAGGAGTACAGTGGAAACTTACAGCAAGTCTCCAGCAAAATTTTCCACAGGCTGCCTATCTCTAGCAACAGCCGAGATGTCTGCAGACAAGAGGAAAGCAGAGGCAGGAGAGATCAAGTTACACAGCAACAATTCTTCAAGCAAGTTAAAAAAGCATGTTTCATTTGTGGAGAGACAAATCATCTGCAGAAAAGCTGTGCACAGAGAAGAAATATGCAAGACAAGAGACATTATTTGCAAGGACAGATTGCAGTTGCAAAAGTTTGTTATAATAACAATAGAGACAAATGGTTGATTGACAGTGGGGCTAGTCAAACAATTGTTAATAATTCTGACTTATTTTCCAGATTTTTCCCAGGAAACAATGAAGAAGTGGCCTTAGCCAATGGTCAAAAGGCTAAAATCATTGGAAGAGGCGATGTGCAAATTCCATATTTGGACTCCAGGTTTACTGATGTGTTATGTGTACCTGAAATGGAGCATAATTTGTTAAGTGTGTCTAGTTTAGACAAGCAAGGTTATGAAACCACATTTGTTAATGGAAAGTGTATCATCCAAAGAAATGGGAATGTTTGTGCACAGGGCATAAAAGAGGATAATCTTTATGTATTGCAGGGAGAAAAGGTCCCACATTGTTCCCAGATATTTAAAAATGTAGCAGAACACAATTCGTGTGTTCATCTTCTGCACAGACGACTTGGTCATGCTAATTTTAAGGTTGTTCAACAAATGAAAGAATTTGCAGAAGGATTAGATTTGAAGGGATGTAAGGCATATTTGGATTGTGCAGTATGCAAAGCATCGAAATCCAAAGCATTCCCAGTGAGCAAGTTTAGCACAAGACAAACCACAAGAGCTCTAGAACTGGTGCATGCTGATTTAATTGGGCCTATGCAAGCCAGTTTGGGAGGAGCAAAGTATGCGCTGGTCATTGTGGATGACTACAGCAGGTTTGGGTTTTGCTACTTACTTAAGAGTAAAACAGAGGTGCTACAGCAATTTAAGCAATGGTTAAGCTTTGTAGAGAGAAGGTACAAACAACAGGTATGTCAGTTGCAAACTGACAGAGGTTCTGAATTTATGTCAACAAATTTTCAACAATGGTTGAGACAATTGGGAATAAGACACAGGCGCACAAATCCTTACACACCGGGAGAGAACGGAGTGGCTGAAAAGAGGAATGGTGTTTTGCAAACAATGAAAGACTCATTACTGGAGGATTCTGGTATGAGCAGGTCATATTGGGGTGAAGCCATACTGACTGCCAATTATTTAGTAAATAGGTTGTGGAGTTCATCCATCAATAATACTCCATATGCAATGCTATATGGGAGAAAGCCTTCTCTAGCACATTTAAAAATATTTGGAAGTACTGCTTGGGTACATATTCCAAAGGCAATCAGAAGAAAGGGACAACAAAAGGCTAGAAAGCTCAGATTTGTGGGCTATGAGCCAGGCTCAAAAGGGTATCGCTTTAGCGATGGAAGTAAAAGGATAGTGATTTCAAGGTCTGCTAGTTTTGCAGAACAAAATTGGAACAGAATTGATGCAAATTCTGAAAATGTCTCACTTAGTGACGGTGATCCACTTAGCGACGGTGATCCACTTAGTGACAATAACTCATGTAATGATGGTGAATCATTTACTGAAGGTGTCTATGTTCAGGGAGGAGAGTCTGAACAAGATATGAAGCCAGAAAAGCTTGAAACACAAGAACAGGCAATGCCACGTAGGTCAGAGCGTAGGAACAGAGGGGTTCCGCCAGACAGGTATTCTGCCAGTAAAGTTAAAGTGTGTAATGTGTGGTATGAGCCAAGAAACTATAAGGAAGTATTGGCATTACCAAAAGTTGAACAAGAAAAGTGGAAGGAAGCCATGGATAAAGAGATGAAATCCATGGGCGATCATGAAGTGTTCACATCTGTGACTTTGCCACAGGGTACGAAAGCTGTAGGATGTAAGTGGGTATATAAGAAAAAGGTATTACCCAATAATGAAGTACAGTATAAGGCAAGATTGGTGGCACAAGGTTTTTCTCAATTAAAGAATGTGCACTATGATGAGGTGTTTGCACCAACTGTAAAAGGTGAGAGCATAAGACTAGCACTGGCATTAGCATCAGCATACAGGCATAGAATTTGGCATTTTGATATAACCACTGCATTTCTCAATGCTGAATTAGAGGAAGAAATTTATATGGTTCAAGCGCCAGGGTATGAAAATAAAAAGCCTAACATGGTGTATAAATTGAACAAGGCTATTTATGGGCTGAAGCAGTCAGCCAGAAATTGGAATATCTGTTTAGATACTGCATTGAAAGGTCTTGGGTTCAAGAGTTGCAAAGCTGATGGTTGCATATACACTGGAAAGTTACAAGGTGGGAATTGTCTACTATTAGCATTTGTGGATGATCTTTGTTTCATTGCAAAGGATGCATCACAAGTTAAAGAATTTGCTAATAAGTTAGAAAAGAAATTTGAATTAAAGAATTTGGGAGAAATAAAGAATTATCTCGGTGTAGAGATACAAAAAACTGAAAAAGGTGGTTATATTCTCAGTCAAAGGAGAAAAATTGAACAATTATTAGAGAAATATAACATGAAAGATTGTAATATTGCTCCTACACCTATGAGCACAGATTTTTACAATAGTTTGGGTGAGGACAAAAGTGAAGCCTGTGATCAGGAGATATATCACTCTGCAATAGGGAGTCTGTTATATCTGTCACAGTGGTCCAGACCAGACATAGCTTGTGCAGTGAGCATCTTAAGTCGCTTTACTGCTACACCTACAAAGTTGCATTGGATGGGTGTGAAAAGAATTCTGAGGTATTTGAAGGGAACTGTGAATTTGGGTCTTCAAATACAGGTCACTGAAGAATTAAAATTGAAATGTTATGTTGATAGTGATTATGCAAATGATGTAAAAACCAGAAAGTCTAATTCTGGAATTGTAATAATGTTTGGAGGGGCTTTAATTGGTTGGAAGTCCAGAAAACAAACAACGGTTGCTATTTCAACTGCGGAAGCAGAGTTTATTGCATTGTCTGAGTTACGTTCTGAAGTAGTTTGGTATGTACAGTTGTTACAAGATTTAAATGTAAATGTAAATGAAGCTGTAACTGTTTATGAAGATAATGCTGCCTGTATAAAAATGGCAACAGGTGACAGAGTGAAGAACAGAAGTAAACATGTGGACATTAAGTATTGTAATGTCAGGGAAGCTGTAAAAGAAAAATTGATACGTTTACATCATTGTTCTTCAGAGGATAATTTAGCAGACATGATGACCAAACCATTGGGTGGCGTCCATTATAGGAAATATTTAAATCCAATAGGTTTGATGTCTCTCCCAGTAATGAAGGGAGGAGTGTTGGAATATTCATGACTGGGAGAGCCATGTGATTGAGTCAGCCAATCGGGCTGAAGTGTTAATTGAGCATGTCCAGAAACTTAGCAAGAAGAAGGGAGTGGTTTACTCTGTCCACCATTAAAGCTTGCTATGAAAACATCTCAACATGTGGTGAAACAAAGTGTGGTATTGTAAATGCTTTATTCTACTTATAAAGAAGTTATTTGAATCAGCAAAATGCAGTTATCTTCTGAAGCTTCTGATTTATTGCGTAACTCTGACAGCTTCCTCTAGAGAATCAGAATGAAAACCACTCCAGTGTGTTAACATTGCAAATGATCATGAAGGAAGACCTTTGAAAATCAATGGGTTTAAAATGACGTGAAATTAAGAACTACTTAAAAAACTAGTTCAGTCCTTCCTGATGAAAGACGCAGAAATGTGAATGGGAACTTTCTCTGGGATGTCAAGACACCAGAAATAACCAACTTGCCAATAAAGGAGAAAATGTGTAGCTGACGGATGAAATGAGGAGTCCTTGGTGCTCTCAGCTTGATTGTTTTGTTGCAGACATTTCATTACCCAAACAAGGGAACATCATCAGTCCCAGCCCATTCGGTCTCCGCTGTCAAAGGCAGATGGTGGGACAGCGGCTGGTAACAATTGGGCTTTTCATCCCTCACCTCAGAAGCAAGGGGAAGGAGGGAAAGGAGAGCGGTTGTGGTTCTGGAAACATGGTGTGGAAGCAAGGGTCTGTTTCTTGCAGATTTGTCCTGACTCTCCCATCTCCTTTGAACCTGGTCTCTATCCTCGGAGGGAGATGAAGGGCTAGGCTGGGCTGAAGCAGAGGAGAAAGGGGGGCGGGAGAAGCTGCGCAGCTAAGGATGAGAGGCTCTCCAGCCTCTCCACGAGACCTCACGGGAGACCAGGTGTGCAAATGTAAAAGCCTCTCCCTCCAAATCAGCAGCAGCGCTTGAATCAAAGAGCGCTGCAAGTCCGCGTGCTCTTCCCAATTTGTTGCCCCCCTTTTTGGGAAGCGTTTCAATACCAGGTCAAGTTGGGTGTTATTCAGATCACATCAGGGGTGAAATCCAGCAGGTTCTGACAGGTTCTGGAGAACCGGTAGCAGAAATTTTGAGTTGTTCGGAGAACCGGCAAATACCACCTCTGGGTGGCACCAGAGTGGGGTGGGAATGGAGATTTTGCAATATCCTTCCCCCAGGAGTAGGGAGGGATTGGAGATTTTGCAGTATCCTTCCCCTGCCATGCCCACCAAGCCACGCCCACCAAGCCACACCCACAGAACCGGTAGTAAAAAAATTGGATTTCGCCACTGGATCACATGTTATCCAGATCACATCCTGGCATGTTTTGGGACGAAACGTGATTCACAACCCGCCTTGTCCCAAAACATGCCGGGATGTGATCTGAATAAGACACGGCTTGACCTGCTATTGAAACGCTTCCCGGCTCTTTGCCAAAATGTGCTTGCAGTGGCTGCTGGATACGGAGTGACCGGTCCCGTGTCTCTGTGCCTCTGCCGCCCGCAGCAGTCCCAGTTGCTGCAAGCAAGCAGCGAGTATGTCGAGTGCGAAAAGTGGGACTCTCCTGCCACCCCTTGCCCCGCGGAAGGCGGAGCAACTTAGAAAAAAGCTACCCTCCCTTTGGGAAAGTGGCCGGAGGCGTTTCAATAGCAGGTCAAGCCGGGTTTTATTCAGATCGCATGTTTTGGAAGGAGGAAGGCGCAGCTGCTATGGCCCGTGCTGAGGTTTGCACGGCAGTAGCAAGATACTGCAGGATTTATTTTTATCTCCCTTCCAAAACAAACGGACGACGGGCGAGTCCTGCTTATCTCTTTTGACACATTCACCACTCGCAGCAATTGGCACGAGCGACTCTTGGGGGCTGTTCGTCCTCCTGACAGCACTACTCTCGGCCACCCTGCTGGGCTGCTCCTGCTTGACCGGGGGAGGGGAGAGGCACAGAGCTACGACCTCTGGAGCACTCCCCCGCCGTCCGTCTGCCAGGGCCCCTTCCCCAGAGGCTGCCGGTGTGACCAGGCCACCTCGCCCGCGGTCCTGTTCAAGCTGCTGAGCGCCGTCCTGCGTGTCTACGCGGTGCTGCAATTCTCTTCGTTGCATTAAAAATTACTAAGACATTAAACTATTTGGACAGCCTGGAGGCGGCATATTTCGGCTCTTGCTGGGTTGAAACTGTTTTTTCAAATATTGCTTATTAAACGTTTTGTGTGAAACTGGAAGAAAATAAAGAAATAAAGAAAAATCAGAGGTTACCTCCATTCTTTTTAAATTGATTTTTAACCACTTTTCCATCCTTTTAACTTCTTTGTTTTGCTCACTGTAGCTAACTTCTTTGTGTGTCATTGTCGACTCCAAATGTGGTTGAATCTTTTCATTTTCTCTATTTATGGTCTAATGAGATATCCCTGCCTTAAATTCTCCAAAGGGCTTAAGCTTCCTAGACACATCTCTTGAATTTCCTACTCAATCCCTATGTAAAAATGTTTTTTTCCTCATCATAGTTTAGATTTATATTCCTTTTCCACGATCTTCTGTTCTTAGTTTTGGTAATTTCACCTTTTCTCCAGTCGGAGATGAAACGCCATTTCCCCTCTCCGTTTCTCAATTAAGGAGCCTCTTTATGAGGTAAAATTTCTGGAATATCCAGAGGTTTCAGCTTTTCCTCCATTTTGGAACTTGTTTTCTGTTTTCGTTTTCTTCACAGCCTTTCCGCAGGCACAAGAGACGGGTCGCCCGGGGTGTTCATCAGAAGAGGTCGGAGGGGTTTCTGCCTGTTCTGGTCCCCCCCCCCCATCTTCAATGTGAGGCTGAGGGAATAATTTGGGAAGGGCAAGTTGTACGTGTTGAATGAAGAAAATAACAAATAAAAAACAATCATTTTCCTCATTGTGACCTTCCTGTCTGTGTTCCACCTTCCTCCACTTAAGAGCGGCGTTCTCAACAGCCGCAAGACACAAGCTGTGTTTCCCAGAGAGCCTCCTGGTCTTTCTCTTCTGACCGCCCGGCTGTTTCTGACAGGATTTGGACCCTTTTGAGGCCTCCTACAATCTCCGCCCAGACTTCAGGGCTGCTGTTTTTGAGGGAAGCGAATTCAAATCTCCATCTCCACAAACAGTTCCTAGACAGGAAGGAGAAAGTGCCGCTTCTGGAGACGTTGAAGCCTTTGAGAGGGGCCTTTCCTCCTATTCCCATGACCACCATGCCCGCCCTCTCCCTTCCCCTCAGACGCGCTCCACTTTCCTGCGCTATGCAGGGTGTTACGTCCCCCCAGACGCTCGCTTCAGCAGCGGGGACGTTTCCTATTGGTTAAGAATGAGTGTTCTCCTCGGCGGGAGATTACGGCCCCGCCATTGGCTGGAGCGCCTGACAGCTGCTATATAAAAGAGCTGTCAGACAGAGAAAGTTGTTGCCGGTCTGGAGTTGCCATGGTAGCGTTGTTATTGCTGTTAGCTTGTTAAAGCCAAAAAAGGCTTTTTAGTTCACTAAGCCTGTCTCGCCTCAGTTCCTGGATGCCCTCGTTCTCCCGACAGAGCACAGGGAATCCTGTAAATTTACGCAAAATCCACTAAGGGGGCCTTCTGCCAAGAGAAGGCCCAGGCGCTTCCCCATCGGGCCACTGGAGGGCGAAAGATACGGCTGCCTTTGTAGAGAAGGCCGTGAAGGAAATGACATCTTAGAGCCTTGCCTCTCTAGGACGCCGCACTCGCTCTCCTTAACCCCTGGGGCTCCGCAGGGGGCGGAGAGGCTGGAAGGGGGGAGAGCCAGACGTGCCCCGGGTGAGTTGGGGGCTCTTCTCGGGCAAAGGGAGGCGGAGGAGGGAGAGACTCGCGCCGGCCCTCCTCTGGCTTCAACCTCGGGTCCCATGCTCCCCAGCCGCCCTCTTTATACCGGGGGAAGCGGGGATGCCAGGAAGGCGGCGGGGATCCGGGCTCCCTTCCCGCCCCGTGTCCGGGGAAGAGCCCGAGTGGGGGTAGAGGATGGTCGGGCTTTCGGAGGCCCAGCAGGAGAGGAGAGAAGCCGGGCGAGGAGGAGGCAGGATTCGCACCAGGCTCCCCGAGGGCTCGGAGGGGGAGAGAAGCGGGGCGGCCTCTCCAGCTGCCTTCTTCCCGGCCCTGCTCGGGGGACCTCGGCCCTCCGCTGGGATGACCAGCTTGGGGCTCCGAGCAGGTTGGGTGAATGTTGTTCAGTGGCTAAATTCTACTTTCTAATTCTTGGCGTTGATTTTTCTTTTTGTCTCAGATATACAAACTCGAAGCCATTTGTAGTCTTTGCAAGCCAAAATTTTCTCTTTGGGGGGAAAAAAGAAGCAGAATAACTTGCAGTGATCAGTCCTGCCGCACCAGAAATGGTCCTGTGAAGGAAAAGGCATCTGGAGACCCACAAGAGTCCTTGGACCCATTTGGAGTTGCTCTGCAGGACAGAGAAAGGATGGAGACACAACCTTTTGCAAAGGAGGGACATGGAAAAGGCCCTTCAGCTGTTCAGCCTGGGAAGGGTGGGAAGCTCTGGACAGGAACTGGGCAGAAGATCCTGGAGGAGGAAACCATCCTCCCTTCAGAAGTTCAGCCCTGGAATTTCATCCAATACCGGGAGGCTGAGGGTCCCCGAGGACTTTGCAGCCGACTCCACGATTTTTGTAGGCGATGGCTGAGACCAGAAAAGCACACCAAAGCCCAGATGCTGGACCTGGTTGTTCTGGAGCAGCTCCTGTTCCTTCTGCCCCCAGAGATGGAGGGCTGGGTGCGGGAGTGTGGAGCAGAGACCAGCTCCCAGGCGGTGGCCCTGGCTGAAGGCTTCCTCCTGAGCCAGGCAGAGGAGCAGGTTGAGTTGCAGGTGAGATACTTTAATCTAGGGAACTGAAAAGGGAATAGAGAATGTGTTTGAAAACTTCAGTCCTTCTTCCGAAACTTTTCTGACATTCATAATATGTGGTGATGTCCCACAAATTCTTGTAGGACGTTGTTCCATTGTTTTCTTACTCAACCTCACTGATGGATATTGGTAGCTTTGATGTTGTGTTCCGAATATGAATCCACTTTATTTCATGTGATGTACATTAATTCTGCTTCTTTTTTCCTTCCTCCTATTTGAAGTGCTGCACTGTGGAGATCAGAGATCCTGAGGGAAAAAAGAATCGATCAAATCCCCCTCAGAAGCTATTTTACAGGACGATCCCGTGGGGAGGTCAAAGTCAGGACACCTCAGAAGGTAATCATAGATCCTCCGATTACCCAGAGAGATCCCATCTGTCTTACCTTCTTCTCTCCTGTAGAATACCTCCTCTTATTTTGTTAAATATGCATTTTGAAATTATTTATTCCTTACAGAGAAACAAAGAATGAAGTTTTCTGGTTTTTACGATGGAGCTCAAACAGTGGTTGAATCTCCAAATCAAGTAAGAAAGAGAAAATTTATTAGATTTGTATTATCCCTTTCCTTCAGGAAGTGAAGTGGGTGTGCAGAGTGCTCTCTCCTCCTATTTCTCCCCTTGTTTGGACTGGATTATTTTGTGTTCCTGCGCAACATTGATAGCATAATAGCACATTCATATTGCTGTCACCCAGCTTAACTTCCTCTGTAGACTATTACTGGGACAAAATGGTTTGTCATTTCTACCCTCAGATAAGACCATAGGACAGGTTAACTGGTTCTGCTAGGTATTTCTCCAACCATGAGTTTACAAGAAGTAATTTTTAAAAAGTCCTTCAAGAAGTAGTAATAAATGTATCACTGTGGTAGTAACTGCAAGAGACCCATTCATTTTGTAATTCTTTGACTTTGTGCAAGGCTAATGAAAAATAACTAAATACTCACATTGCCACATTGCCATTTTTAAAAAGCCTTGTTGATAACCAGTAGTTCAAAAAA
This sequence comes from Diadophis punctatus similis, assembly GCA_023053685.1. Taxonomy (NCBI): domain Eukaryota; kingdom Metazoa; phylum Chordata; class Lepidosauria; order Squamata; family Dipsadidae; genus Diadophis; species Diadophis punctatus. The sequence continues at coordinate 254,751,409 of JALIGW010000002.1, forward strand.
TAAGCAAATCATATTAAAATATAAAGGAGAATATTAAAATCCAAAGACACAGTACTTTGGGTTACAAAATAATATCCAATCCTCTGATTTGTGCCTGAATTGGGAGATCAAACATTCCCGTTTCGCAAAGGCTGAGAAGCGACCTTCGCAGGGAATTTTCTCTTCCTTGTTTTCTCTCATTCAGCCATTGGCTTAGACTACTAGATCAATAAATGTTAGAGTGATAAATCAGTTGATCCAGAAGTGGGATTACTTTACTGAAAGGCACTATAAATTCTTCAGAATCAATCAACTTGATAAAACCTGCCCCAAATATTTCTTCAGTCAAATAAAGTTTCAGAATTGTCCCTTTTCTCACCTAAAATTAGGACTTGTGTGAAGCACAGCCATTTAACTTAGTGAGTATCTTTACTTTGGGAATTTGGGAACAATGGAGCAGAATAACAGAGTTGTTCCGAGTTGGTAGGGATCTTAGAGATCTTCTAGTCCAACCCCCTTTTCAGACAGGAAGCCCTATAACATTTCAGATCAATGGCTGTCCAATTTCTTCTTAAACACCTCCAGTGTTGAAGCATCCACAACTTCTAGAGGCAAGTCATTCCATTAATTAATTGTTCTCACTGTCAGGAAATTTCTCTTTAGTTGTAGGTTGTTTCTCCTCTTGATTTGTTTCCATCCATTACTTCTTGTCATGCCTTCAGGTGCTTTGGAGAATAGGTTGGCCTCCTCTTTGTGGCAGCCCCTTAGATCTTGCAGCACTGCTCTTATGTCACCCCTAGTTATTCTTTTCATTAAACTAGATACACCCAATTCCAGCAGCCATTCTTTTGATGTTTTAGCTTCGCGGACCCTAATAATTTTTGTTGCTATTCTTTGCACTCTTTCTAGAGTCTCAAGATCTTTTTTATGTCTAGCAACCAAAACTGGATGCATATGCCAAGTGTGGTCTTACCAATGCATTATAATGTGGTAATAACACTTCATGTGATCTTATAATAATAATAATAATAATAACAACAGAGTTGGAAAGGACCTTGGAGGTCTTCTAGTCCAACCCCCTGCCTAGGCAGGAAACCCTACACTACTTCAGACAAATGGTTATCCAACATCTTCTTAAAAACTTCCAGTGTTGGAGCATTCACAACTTCTGGAGGCAAGCTGTTCCACTGATTAATTGTCCTAACTGTCAGGAAATTTCTCCTTAGTTCTAAGTTACTTCACTCCTTGTTTAGTTTCCACCCATTACTTCTTGTTCTACTTTCAGGTGCTTTGGAGAATCTTGATGATATCCCTCTCTTAATGCAGCCTATGATTGCGTTGGTTTTTTTTTTTTTTTTGGCAACTGTACTACACTGCTGGCTCATGTTTAAGTGATTGTCCACTAGGGCTCCAAGATCCCTGTTGCACTTTCTACTGTTGAGCCAGGTATCATCTATTCTATACCTGTGCATTTAGCTTTTCTTTCCTAAATGTAGCACCTTACATTTCTCACCGTTGATTTTCATTTTGTTAGATGGCACCCAATCTGTCGATCTTTCTATATCTCGAGCTTATCTTCTGGAGTTTTTTTTTTATCCTTGTCAATTTGGTTTTTGTGTGCAAATTGGATGAGTTCCCCTTCTATCCTCTTGCTAAATCATTGATGAAGATGAAGAGATCTTGCAAATCCTTCTCTTCTGTTCTTTTTTCCGTGTTCAGGAGAGTCTTGTGTCCTTCGAGGAGTTGGCTGTGTATTTCTCTGAGGAGGAATGGTCTCAGCTGGATTCTGACCAAAAAGCGCTGCATTCGGAAGTCATGCTTGAAAACCATAGGAACGTGGTCTCTCTGGGTAAGAGTTTTCTTGTCCTCAATCAGAGAGTTCAAGAAGAGAGATTATAGTTAGCTTTTTTATTTAAAATAATCACTAATCAGATATCATCTTCTTGGAGGGAGATGGAAAGGATCTGGCCTTCTCGTACTCCAAGGAAGGTAAGAGTCAATGTCTCTTTCCTTACATCAGGAGTCCTCAAACTTTTTAAACGGGGCCAGTTGGGGGGCCGGACTATAGTTTGATCTGCCTAATGCCCGGCTGGGTGGGCGTGGCCAGGTGGTCATATGACTGGGTGGGCATGGGCAATTTAGCAGTCCATTTTGCCTTTGTCCTTCCTAAGCTGTACTTGCTCAAAGGCATTTATTTATTTAATAAGACCCCACTCCCCAAAGGGAAAAAGAATGCAAAATTTCTTGCCGCTTGCCTACCTTCATTAGAACAGCAGCTTTAGGTTCCTTAAAATAGGCCATTAAAAAAAGAATAAAACAAACAGGATTTCCTTCAAAAGAACTCCTGATCATATGTTTCAGATGACCACACAATAAACCAGACTGAGAACTGCACCAATTAAGACTGTAACTAAAACCCCTAATATTTGGGAAAGAGAACCACTCTAAAAGCCATTAGCATTGCTTTTCTCTGATTGCACCATATACCTTTATGTAAATAGATTTGTGATATATTTAACTCATGGAATGATCTTTTGTTACTACTTGCCCCAATATTAATCTGCATTTCTTACTTTTATTTAAAACACAGATTTCAAATTATATAAACCCCATTGAGATTGTCTGTAGGCAGATAAACACAAACCCTACCGATTTGCGCTCTCTCTCACACACACACACACACCTCTATCTGCTTTGAAAGGTAAATATTATATATAAAGGAAACGTTAGGGACAGAAGCATCCAGTAATCCCATTAAACTTCTAGGGCATCGGTAATGCCCATGTTAACTTAGTGACCATTCAAAGTTCTGATCTAGCTCCACCCCAAAATACTTTAGAATCTGTGCCAAAATTACAAATGTTACAGCTCTACGGCTGTCCACACTTACGACTAACAGCAGTGAGCGCGGCAACATTCGCCCTACATATTCCCCCACCCCACCCAGACTTACCTTGCGATGATGTAGTGAGCCATCGGTTCCTTTGCCTACTTTGGTGCATTTGCAGAAAACATAGCGCTAAAATAGTGAGAGATCACGTGAGATCAGCAGTGCAAAATCTCGCGTTACTGATCTCGTGTGATCTCGCACTATAGTACGTTAGGCCTCTGTTCTCTGCTAACAGAGGCCTTGTCAGATAGGAATTTTCCTACCAGAGGCGATTTTAGGATCTTGCTTCCTCGAAGTCATTCGTATTTAGAAAATAAAACCGAGATTCAAATCTAATTAACAAAATATTTATTTCAGTACAAAAGTAACAAAAATGAACCCTTAATAAACTACATCTTCTCAGCTAATGGATTCACGTCTGCCTTCGGCAGGCATCGAAGAAGAAAGGGAAGTGGGAGTAGACAAAACTCCTGGAATGCACGCATGCGTAGTAAAACATATCACATGTCTGCTTGATTAGAAATAAACCTTAGAAAATAGTAGAGATGCACAACTGGCAATTATTCACATCGTGACAGGCCTGTACCAGATCTGGCCGAAGAGCCCTTGCAAGCTGATGAGACTTTGGGGCAGTGAAATAGCCTTTCTTGAAGCCTTCCAACTTTTTCAGTCTCTCCGCGGAGAGCATTTACAAGCCAATGGGAGGCTTCAAGCAAAGGATTTTGCCCCAAAGTCTCATCACTGGGATCAAGGAACTAGCTGAGCGAGGGTCCGGCCCACCAGACACATACCGTGAAGAAGCTGCTCCAAGGTATACCGGGGAAGGAGCTTGTTTCAAAATAGTTTCGGTTCTCATAGGTCTCTGCTGAAATTAACCCAGCCCAATAAATCTTAACTTTTCTCCTAATTCCCTCTTGTTTCCTGTTTCCCCTGATTCCCCTGATTATTCCTTAACTGAAAACTGAGTGAGATTTGCATATAGATAGATAGATAGATAGATAGATAGATGATAGATAGATAGATAGATAGATAGATAGATAGATAGATAGATAGATAGATAGATAGATAGATAGATAGATAGATAGATAATTGTATATATATATATATATATATATATATAGATATAGATATAGATATAGATATAGATAGATAGATATAGATAATTGTAAAGAAAAAGATATTTTCTAGATATTTTCAAAGCTTTCATGGCTCACGAATATAGAAATAATCATGTTTATATCACAGCACTGTAGGCATGCATACTACAACATAAGGGAATTTTGAAAAAATTCAGAAGAAAATTCATTGACTTTCTACAATTTGATCTTTTTCTTAAACTTTATCATTTTCATTTCTCTTTTCCTTTGAAGGTAAAAATGGGCAGGAGAATCAAGATTCCTGTGAACTGTTCCAAGTGATCAATGCTAAAGATGGAACAGATAATAATTGGAATCAAGATAGCTCATCTTCCACTGATGCTCCGATGCAAGACTTTCTTGCCCAACAAGAGAAAATAAGGAAAAAATACATTGGGGAAAGTGTGAAAAGTGCAAACGAACACCATTTAACCCAAAACAAAGGAGAAGATGCTATAAGATGCAACGGACAAAATTACAATGGGACATTCATTCATTCTCTTGGAAATCACTTCCTAACATCTCAAAAAGTGATTCACACAAGAAAGGATCCTTATAAATGTTTGGAATCTGGAAAACATTTTAGAACAAGCAGGCAACTTACTTCCCATGAAAGGATTCACACTGGGGAGAAACAGTGTTCAGAAGCGCCTGTAGCCCAGGCAGCCCAGTCCCTCCAAGCAGCAGGAGAGAAACCATATAAATGCATGGAGTGTGGGAAAAACTTTATTCATAGCAATGGACTTAGAAACCACAAAACGATCCACACAGGAGAGAAACCCTATAAATGCATGGAGTGTGGAAAGACCTTTGCTCTGAGCAGTAGACTTACTATCCACAAAAAGATCCACACAGCGGAAAAGCCATTTAAATGCATGGAATGTGGAAAGACCTTTGCTCAAAGAGGCAATCTTATTTCCCATAAGATTATCCACACAGGGGAGAAGCCATTTAAATGCATGGAGTGTGGAAAGACCTTTGCTCTGAGCAGTAGACTTACTATCCACAAAAAGATCCACACAGGGGAGAAGCCATATAAATGCATGGAGTGTGGAAAGACCTTTGCTCATAGAGGTAAACTTATTACCCATAAGATGATCCACACAGGGGAGAAGCCGTTTAAATGCATAGAGTGTGGAAAGACCTTTGCTCAAAGAGGTAATCTTCTTTCCCATAAGATGATCCACACAGGGGAGAAGCCGTATAAATGCATGGAGTGTGGAAAGACCTTTGGTCAAAGCCGTTATCTTGCTAACCATAAAAAGATCCACTCAGAAGAGAAACCATTTAAATGCATGGAACGTGGAAAGACGTTTACTAAGAGCAATGCTCTTCCTTCTCATAACATAATCCACACAGGAGAGAAGCCATATAAATGCATGGAATGTGGAAAGAGCTTTGCTCAGAATGGTTATCTATCTTCTCATAAAAGGATTCACACTCGGGAGAAAGTATATAGCAATACCAATTCTACTTTGGACTTATCTACCACTCCACAAAGCTTTATAGCAGTCTTTGAGCAGTTTACAAAGTCAGCATATTGTCCCCAGAAATCTGGGTCCTCATTTTACTGACTTGAGAAAGATTAAAGGTTGAATCAACCATGAGTCGGTCAGACCGAACTCCTGGCTGTGGGCTATTAGTTTGTAGTACTGCATTCTTTTTTTAAATTTTTTTTATTCATTTCTTATTAAAATATTGGACACAGTGCAACCATCCTGACATTGTCTCCGCCATACAGACTAAAATATGAAAGAAATAACATATATATTCTTCATACATTAATAATTATATATAATTATTCTACCCAATATACTCATCTATATTTACATATATTACATTACATGTCTACAAATCCTTGTTATATCCTGTTCCAACTCCCACCTCTCATTTCCAACCATTGGTAAAATCTATTCCATATATCATGATATTCTGTCTCCTTTATTTTTTAATTCTAGCGTCCATTTATCCATTTCTGCGCAAACCAATATTTTCTTTATTATCTCACTTTCTAAAGGTATCTCTTCATTTTTCCATTGTTGGGCATATACCGTGTTTCCCCGAAAATAAGACCCTGTCTTTCTTATATTTTTTGAACCCCGAAATAAGCACTTGACCTTATTTTCGGGGAGGTCTTATTTTGGGGGACGTGGAGCAAGATGGGGCTCCTCTTGCCATCTTATCTGATTTCCAGCTCTGTCTCTCTAACTTTAACCAGAGGAAATTGTATTTTCAGGGGAGAGCTTATTTTTGGGGGAGGGCTTATTTTTGGGGAAACACGGTACCATTCTCGCTGCCATTATGATGTGTAATATTAAATATGTTGACCGTTTGCTATAATCTTCTGTTACGATTCCTAGTAAAAATAATTCTGGTTTGAATTCTAATCTTTGTCCAACCATTTTTTCTAACCACCTCTGAATCTGTCGCCAAAATTCTTTTGCTTTTTTGCATGTTCACCACATGTGGTAGTATGTGCCTGGTACTTGATTACATTTCCAGCATTTTGGGGATAAGTTATTAAACATTTTAGCCAATCTTGCTGGCGGAAGATGCCACCTATAAAATGTTTTATATAAATTCTCCTTGTACGATGTGGCCAGAGTTAATTTCCTATTTCTTTCCCACAATTTCTGCCACTTTTCCAGTTCAATGTTATACCCACAATTTTTAGCCCATACCACCATTGTCTCTTTGACTTGTTCTTCCTCTAATTTATAATCTAGTAAATATTTGTAGATTACCTTTATCAATTTCTCATCTGTTCCCACTAGTAATTTATCTATAGTCATTAGTTCTCTATTAATACCCCAAGTTTTCACATCCTTCGTATAACAAGGTTGAATTTGTAGGTATAACCCCCACTCCAATTCCACCCCTTGTGCTTTTAATTCTAGTCTAGTTTTCAGTTCCCCTTTTTCGTTTAATATATCCTTATATGAGACAATTTTTCCCAAATTCATGAGATTTGGATGTACCAACGCTTCTAGGGTAGAGAGCCAGACCGGTATTTTCATATAATTCTGTTGTTTAATTTTGTTCCAAACCACCAATAAAGCATATCGTATATAGTGCCTTTGGAAGTATTGATGTGCCGTGTGTCTTCCCTACCATAGGAATGCATGCCACCCTGCTTGGATATCATGGCCCTCTAATGTTAATAACGGGTGAAATCCTCCCGGTTCAGCCCGGTTTGGGCGAGTAGGTAGCGGTTGTGGCGGCTGGTTCGGAGAATCGGTAGCGATGGCATCGCAAGGCTCCGCCCACCCGCCCCGACATCACTTCCTGGTTTTTTAAAAAACTTTTAAAAGTCTTTTTTCCCTGCCGGTTTGCCTGAAAGAAAGAAAGAGAGGGGAGAGGGAGGGAAGGGAAGGGAGAAAGAAAGAGGTAGGTGTTAGAAGGAAAAAATCAGGACTCACTTTCCAGGCAGGAGATTGCTTGGCAAAGAAGAAAAACAAATGCTGTCGCTTTAAACCAGGAGTCTCCAAACTTAGCCACATGGCTGGCTGAGGAATTCTGGGAGTTGGAGTCCACAAGTCTTAATGTTGCAAACTTTGGAGACTCCTGCTTTAAATTGAAAAGCCTTTGGAAGCTGCTTAAAGGAAGTTTTTAATTGCAGAAGCGAAGTGACATTCTGGGTTAGCTGAACAACAAACTGGATAAAAAAAAGGATTCTTATATGATTCTATATTTTTGAAGTTTTGAGTTTGTGCAATATGAGCTTTGTGTTTCTAAAAGGGTTTGGGTGATTCCCATTGTGGCTTAAATGACTTCCGTCCTTTGTTGGGTCTTGAATGTGGGGCTGCTTATTCTGATTCTACTACTGTGTTTTGTTAGCTGCCAAATCTTGCCATGGGAAAATTTCAAAATATCCCATCTTGAATGGGTTTTCTAGGGATCTGTTTGCCTGCTTGTGTGAATGGAGCCAAACGTCAGGCTTCCACTTTCTATACGGTCATTATCTCTATCAGGCAGGTGTGTGGAATGAGCTTAAGGCAGATTCTTTGTTAGTTTGATTTTTCCTTGTTTTTCTGTGAGTGCTTTTCTTATGAGTAATATTTTATTTGGGGGAGGTTGCTGCCCACAGAAGAAAGAGAGAGAGGGAGGACCACAAACCTGGTTGGCACTAGATACAGCTTCAGAGGATGCTTTGAAACAGCACAGCAAAGGCTGGAAGGGACCTCAGAGGTCATCTAGTCCAACCCCCTGCTCCCTGGCAAAATGGACTGCTAAATTGGCCACACTCACCCAGTCACATGACAACCTGCCCACGCCCACCCAGTCACATGACCACATGACCACACCCACAAAATAAGCCACACCCACAGAACCGGTAGTGGAAAAATTCACATTTCACCCCTGGTAATAATCTCTTATTTCGTAACGTTATCCACTCTTTAACGCAAGTAATTGTTGCAGCTTGATATACAATTCCCAATCGGGTAAGCCGAGTCCTCTTTCTTTTGAATCTTGCAATAATTTCATTTTGATCCTTGGTTTCTTTCCTTGCCATATAAATTTCGACATTATCTTATTCAGGTTTCCAAAATATTCTTTCTCTAATTTTATAGGGATGTTTTGAAATTAAAAAAGTATCTTTGGCAGGATGTTGATTTTTATTGCTGTAATTCTGCCCATAAAGGAGAGTTACAGGTTCTTCCATCGCTCCAGGTCTACCTTTATTTGGTTTGTTAGTTTGGTATAATTATCCTCCTTAATCGTTAGGCACCTTGCAGTTAAATAGACTCCTAGATATTTCACTCTCTTTACTAACTGAATACTTATTCCCTTAGTCAAATCGTCTTTCTGTTTATTTGTCATGTTCTTGGCTTTCATTTTAGTTTTTTCCTTATTTACCTTTAATCCGGCTACTTCTCTATATTCCTCTATTACCTCCATAAGCCCGATTGCAATAATTCCTCTGGAATGAAAACTAAGTCATCTGTGAAGGCTTGCAATTTATAAATTTCTCTTTTTATTTCCAGTCCTTTGATTTGTGTATCCTTCCGAATAATCTTCGTTAGGACTTCCAATGTTAATATAAACAATAACAGCGATAACGGACACCCCTGTCTTGTACATTTCTGAATTCTAAAGTTTTGCTTCACTTCGCCATTCACTATTACTCTGGCCTCCTGCTTAGAGTATATTGCCTTACACATGTTTATAAATTTATCACCAAAATCCATATATCTTAATTGTTGTAACAAAAATTTCCATTTAACATTGTCAAATGCCTTTTGGGCATATAGAAATAATAATGCCACTTGCTTCTCACTATGTTTTTCATAATATTCTAGTATATCTAATATTGTTCTTGTGTAATAACACATTTGCCTTTTGGGCAGAATTATTTGCCTTTTGGGCAGAAAACCATTTTGATCCACATGTATTAATTCATTCAGGAACCTTTTCAATCTTTCTGCTACTTGGAAACATAGAGAACAGCCATCCTCCCTTTGGGTTGGAGCCAGGAGGCGTTTCAATAGCAGGTCAAGCAGGGTCCTATTCAGATTACATCCTGGCATGTTTTGGAAGGGGGACGCTGCAGGTATTGCCCGTGCTGGGGTTTGCACAGTGGCATCAAGATACTGCAGGATTTATTTTTATCTCCCTTTCAAAACATATGGACAACAGGCGAGTCCTGGTTTTCGCTTTTGGCACACACACCACTTGCAGCCACTGGCACGAGCGACTATTGGGGACACTTCGTCCTCCTGACAGCACTGGACTCAGCCGCCCTGCTGGGCTGCTCCTGCTTCACATACTGTTTTTCAAATTGATTTTAACCACTTTTCCATCCTTTTAAATTCTTTGCTTTGCTCACTGTAGCTAACCGCTTTGTGTGTCATTGTCGATTCGAAATGTGGTTGAATCTTTTCACACCAATGGAGTCTTCAGCTCTTCTTATTTTGCTTTTTTTATTTTTCTCTTTTTATTTATGGTCTAATGATATATCCCTGCGTAAAATTCTCCAAAGGGCTTAAGGTTCCTAGTCACGTTTCTTGTAATGAATTTCCTATGTAATTCCTATCCCTATGTAAAAATGGTTTTTTCCTCATAGCTTAACTTTATATTCTTTTTCACAATCTTCCTTTCTTAGTTTTGTAATTCCACCTTTGCTCCAGGCAAAGATGAAATGCCATTTCCTCATCTTCACTTCTGAATTAAGGAGCCTCTTTATGAGGTAAAATTTCTGGACTATCCATGGGTTTCAGCTTTTCCTCCATTTTGGAACTGGTTTCTTTATTCTTTTACTTCAGAGTCTTTCCTGTGGGCACAAGAGAAGGGTCGCCCAAGTGTTCATCAGAATTGGCTGGAGGGGTCTCTGGCCTTTCTTGTCCCGCCTTCACTGTGAGGTTGAGGGAATAATTTGTGAAGGGCAGCTGTATGTATTGAATTAAATAAATCAACAAAAAACATTTTCCTGATTGTGGCTTCCCTGCCTGTGTCCACCTTCCTCCACTTAAGACCAAAGTTCACAACAACCGCAAGACACAAGCTCTGTTTCCCAGAGAGCCTCCTGGTCCTCCTCTTCTGACCGCCTGGCTGTTTCTGACAGGATTTGGACCCTTTTGAGGCCTCCTCCAATCTCTGCCCAACCTTCAGGATGGCTGTTCTTGACGGAAGCGAGTTCAAATCCTCCAGAGATATTTTCCTCCATCTCCACAAACAGTTCCTAGACAGGAAGGAGAGGAAGATGGAGAAAGTGCATATCTGTAAACCACAAACCTTTCCTTGGGCAGGGAGGCATTGAGAAGGGCCTTTCCTCCTACTCCCATGACCATACACTGAGAGCATATGCACCAAAGACAAATTACTTGTGTGTCCAATCACACTTGGCCAATAAAGAATTCTATTCTATTTATTATTTTTATTTATTTATTTGTCAAACATGTATAGGATAGTAGTAATTTGTATAAACATATGTAAAAAGTAACGATAAAAGAGGACAATAGGACAGTAGGACAGGGACGGTAGGCACAGTGGTGCGCTTATGCACACCCCTTACAGACCTCTTAGAAACGAGGAGAGGTCGACTGTAGACAGTCCTATTCTATTCTATTCTATTCTATTCAGTAGTGGGTTCCTACCGGTGTGCTCTCGGCTGTTCTTCGCCGCCGAGCCGAAGAAGCTGGTGGCGTTCGCGGCGCGGGGCTTCCCCCGCCCGCTTTCCCAGGACGCCGGCATGCCACCATTTGCGTTCTTCTGCCCTCTGCGCAAGCGTCCCGGGAAAGCGGGCGGGGGAAGCCCCGCGCCGCAAACGCCGCCAGCGTCTTCGGCTCGGCGGCGAAGAACAGCCGAGAGTGCACCGGTAGGAACCCACTACTGATTCTATCCTATCCTATCCTATCCTATCCTATCCTATCCTATCCTATCCTATCCTATCCTATCATCTCTGCCCTTCCATCAGATGCGCTCCTCTTTCCCGCGCTTTGCAGGGAAGCCTGTAAATTTACCCAAAATCCGCTGGGGGGGGGGGGCGCCTTCTGCCAAGAGAAGGGAACATCAGGCGCTTCCCCATTGGCCCACTGGAGGGCGAAAGTCAGGACTGCCTTTCCCGAGGAGACTCCGAAGGGAGTGACATCACAAACGCTTGCCGCTCTAGGATGGCGTACTCCGTCTCCTTAACCCCTGGGGCTCCAGCAAGAAGCGGAGAGTCTGGTGGGGGGACATCCAGACGTGCCCAGAGTGAGTTGCGGGCTCTTGAAGAGCCGCTCTTCCCGTGCAAAGGGAGGCGGAGGAGGGAAAGACCCGCGCCCGGCCATCCTCCGGCTTCAACCCCGGGTCGTATGCTCCCAAGCCGCCCTCTCCATGTAGGGGGAAGCGGGGATGCCAGGAAGACTCCGGGGATCCGGGGATCCCTTCTCGCTCCGTATCCGTAGAGCAGCCCGAGTGGGGGGGAGAGGAGGGTCGGCTTTGCGGACGCCCAGCAGGAGAGGAGAGAAGCCGAGCGAGGAGGAAGGAGGATTCGCACCAGGCTCCCCGAGGGCCCGATCCTCCGCACCCCGGCGTGTCTCCGGAGGGGGAGAGAAGCTAGGCGGCCTCTCCAGCTGCCTCCTTCCCGGCCCTGCTAGGGGGCCCTGCGCTGGGACGACCCGCTTGGGGCTCCGGGCAGGTTGGGTGAACGTCATTCAGTGGCTAAATTCTACTTTCTAATTCTTGGTATTTATTTTTCTTTCCATCTCAGATACACAAACTCGAAGCTATTTGAAAGCTTTACAATTTTCTCTTGGGCAAAGAGAAAGAGAGAGAGAGAGAAGATTAAGTTGCAGTGATCCGTCCTGCGGCCCTAGAAATGGTCCTGTGAAGGAAAAGGCATCTGGAGATCCACAAGAATCCTTGGACCCATTTGGAGTTCCTCTGCAGAAGAGAGAAAGGATGGAGACACAACCTTTTGCAAAGGAGGGAAGCGGAAAAGGCCCTTCAATTGTTCAGCCTGGGAAGGGTGGGAAGCTCCGGACAAGGACTGGGCAGAAGATCCTGGAGGAGAAAACCATCCTCCCTTCAGAAGTTCAGCCCTGGAATTTCATCCAATACTGGGAGGCTGAGGGTCCCCGAGGACTTTGCAGCCGACTCCATGACTTTTGCAGGCGATGGCTGAGACCAGAAAAGCACACCAAAGCCCAGATGCTGGACCTGGTTGTTCTGGAGCAGCTCCTGTTCCTTCTGCCCCCAGAGATGGGGGGCTGGGTGCGGGAGTGTGGAGCAGAGACCAGCTCCCAGGCAGTGGCCCTGGCGGAAGGCTTCCTCCTGAGCCAGGCGGAGGAGAAGAAAGAGGAGGCCGAGCTGCAGGTGAGACACTTTAATCTAGGGAGCTCAAAAGAGAATAGAGAATGTGTTTGTATACTTCACTCCTTCCCAAACTTCTCTGACATTCATAATATGTGGCGATCTCCCATGAATTTTTGTAGGACATTGTTCCATTGTTTTCTCACTCAACCTCACTGATGGATATTGGTGGCTTTGAAGTTGTGTTCCGAATATCCACTTTATTTCATGTGATGTACATTAATTCTGCTTCTTTTTTCCTTCCTCCTATTTGAAGTGCTGCACTGTGGAGATCAGAGATCCTGAGGGAAAGAAGAATCCATCAAATCCCCCTCAGAAGCTATTTTTCAGGAGGATCCCTTGGGAAGATCAAAGTCGGGACACCTCAGGAGGTAATCCAAGATCCTCCGATTACCCAGAGAGATCCCATCTGTCTTACCTTCTTCTCTTCTTAATTCCTCTTATTTTGTTCAATATGAATTCTGAAATTATTTATTCTTTACAGAGAAACAAAGAATGAAGTTTTCTGCATTTTACGATGGTGCTCAAACAGTGGCTGAACCTCCAAATCAAGTAAGAAGGGGAAAAGTTATTAGATTTGTATTCTCCTTTCCTTCAGGAAGTGAAGCGGGTGTGCGGAGTGCTCTGTCCTTTCCCCCCCCCCTCTTTGGACTGGATTATTTTTGTATTCCTGCGCAACATGGCAGCATAGTAGCAAGTTGAAGTTGCTGTCAGCCAGCTTAACTTCCTCTGTAGACTATTACTGGGACACAATGGTTTGTCATTTCTACCCTCAGATTATGTTTAGGAAATGTTTTTTTAAAGGTCACAGTTTAACTGGTTCTGCTAGGCACTCCTCCAGCTATGTGTTTACAAGAAGTAATTTTTAAAGGTCCTTCAAGAAATAGGAATAAATGTATCACTGCGGTAATAACTACTAGAGACCCCGTTCTTTTTGTCATTCTTTGACTTGGAATTGTGCAAGGCTAGTGAAAAATAACTAAATACTCACATTGCCACATTACCATTTTTAAAAAAGCCTTGTTCATAACCAGTAGTTCAAAAAATAAGCAAATCATATTAAAAAATAAAGCAGACTCTATAAATCCAAAGGGTGTGACCGTGTAGAACATGTAATCAAAATACTTTGGGCTACAAAATAATTTCCAATCCTCTGATTTGTGCCTGGATTGGGAGATCAAACATTCCTGCTTTGCAAAGGCTGAGAAACGACCTTCGCGGGGAATTTTCTCTTCTTTGTTTTCTCCCATTCAGCCATTGGCTTAGACTACTAGATCAATAAATGATAGAGTGATAAATCAGTTGATCCAGAAGTGGAATTACTTTACTGAAAGGCACTGTAAATTCAGCAGAATCAATCAACTTGATAAAACCTGCCCCAAATATTTCTTCAGTCAAATAGTTTCAGAATTGTCCCTTTTCTCACCTAAAATTAGGACTTGTGTGAAGCACAGCCATTTTAGTTAGTGCATATCTTTGTTTTGGGAAATTGGGAACAATGGGGCAGAATAACTGATTTGGTAGGGATCTTAGAGGTCTTCTAGTCCAACCCCCTGCTCAGACAGGAAGCCCTATAACATTTCAGATAAATTTCTTCTCAAACACCTCCAGTGTTGGAGCATCCACAACTTCTGGAGGCAAGTCATTCCGCTGATTAATTGTTCTCACTGTCATGAAATTTCTCTTTAGTTGTAGGTTGTTTCTCTCCTTGATTTGTTTCCATCCATTACTTCTTGTCATGCCTTCAGGTGCTTTGGAGAATAGGTTGGCCTCCTCTTTGTGGCAGCCCCTTAGATCTTGCAGCACTGCTATTATGTCACCCCTAGTTCTTCTTTTCATTAAACTAGATATATCTAATTCCAGCAACCATTCTTTATACGTTTTAGCCTCCAGGACCCTAATCAGTTTGGTTGCTCTTTTCTGTACTCTTTCTGGAGTCTCAGTATCTTTTTTACATCTGGCAACCAACCGTAGCATACTGCTGATTCTTCTTTAAGTGACTGTCTACTAGGACTCCAAGATTCCTTTTGCACTTTCTACTGTTGAGCCAGGTATCACCTATTCTGTGCCTGTGTATTTAGTTTTTCTTTCCTAAATGTAGCACCTTACATTTCTCATAGTTGATTTTCATTTTTTTAGATGGCCCCCAATCTGTCGATCCTTCTATATCTAGAGCTTATCTTCTGGAATGTTGTTATTCCTGTCAACTTGGTCTTGTCTGCAAATTTGATTAGCTCCCCTTTTATCCCCTTGTCTAAATTATTGATGAAGATGAACAGATCTTGCGAATCCTCCTGTTCTGTTCTTTTTTCCGTGTTCAGGAGAGTCTTGTGTCCTTCGAGGAGTTGGCTGTGTATTTCTCTGAGGAGGAATGGTCTCAGCTGGATTCTGACCAAAAAGCGCTGCATTCGGAAGTCATGCTTGAAAACTATAGGAACGTGGTCTCTCTGGGTAAGAGTTTTCTAGTGCCCAATCAGAGAGTTCAAGACGACAGATTATAGTCAGCTTTTTTATTTAAAAAGTCACTAGTCAGATATCGTCTTCTTGGACGGAGATGGAAAGGATCTCGTCTTCTCGTACTCCAAGGAAGGAAAGAGTCAATGTCTCTTTGCTTACATGCTTTCTGTGAAGAGCATTCTCCCAATCCAATTCATGAACGCAGGCCTGATGCAGTGTGACTCAGCATCCTAGGGTACAGGTAATCCTCGAGTTACAACAGTTCACTAAGTGACTGTTCCAAGTTACGACCTAGCCCTCCCTCAAGTACTTAAGATCCGGTTCTGAAATTATGAATGTTGCAGCACAACAGCTGTCATTCACACTTACGAATGACAGCAGAGACTCTGCAACTTTTGTGCTAGCTAGATCCCCATCCCACCCTGCTGAGACTTAAATTGCAATGATGTAGCGAGACGTCGGTTCCTTTGCCTACTTTGGTGCATTTGCAGAAAACAAAGGCCTAAAACGGTGACAGATACGTGAGATCAGTAGCACGAAATCTCGTACTACTGATCTCACGTGATCTCGCACTTCAGTACTTTAGGCCACTGTTCTCTGCTAACCAAGGCCTGCATGATATCCAAGCCAAAATGCTTTGCAAACAGAGGGAAGGCCTCTTCTGTTTCAAAGACTTTGCTCCTGGATCTCGTGCAGTCCTCAGTTCGTAAAGAACACAGGACAAAAATACTGCAGTGTGAGATTGTGCGTGATCAGTTGCTTGAGATCTTGCACCACTTGTCTTGTTTGATCTCGTACTAGAGTAGTTTAGGCCTCCGTTTTCTATGAACTGAAGCCTGTACCAGATCCGGCCAAAGAGCCCTTACAAGCCGATAAGACTTTGGGATAGCGAAATAACCATTCTTGAAATCTTCCAACCTACCTTTCCAGTCTCCGCACAAAGATCGTTTACAAGCCAATGAGAGGCTTCAAGCAAGGGATTTCGCTCCAAAGTCTCATTGTTGAGATCAAGGAACAGGCCGAGTGGGAGCCCTGCCTGCAAGACAGACGCCATGGAGCAGCTGCTCCAAGGTACACCGCGGAAGAAGGAGCTTGTTTCAAAATTGTTTCAGTTCTCACATGTCTCTGCTGAAATTAACGCAATAAATCTTAAGTTTTCTCCTTATTCCTCCTTGGATGTTTCTCCTGATTATTCCTTAACTCAAAACTGACTTTGAGTGAGATTTGCATATATAAATATAGATAATAGTAAAGAAAGAAATATTTTCTAGATATTTTCAAAGCTTTCATGACTCACGAATATAGAAATCATGTCGATATTACAGCACTGTAGGCATGCAAACATACAACCTAATGGAATTTTGCAGAAATTCAGAAGTAAATTCACTTGACTTTCTACAGTTTGATCTTTTTCTCTAACTTATCATTTTCATTTGTCTTTTGCTTTTGAAGGTAATAATGGGCAGGAGAATCAAGATTCCTGTGAACTATTCCAAGTGATCAATCCTAAAGATGGAATAGAGAAATTTGGAATTCGAATGGAATTCGAAAGCAATGAGAGAAACCAGTCAAATAATTGGAATCAGGAAAGCTCATCTTCCACTGATGCTCCAATGCTTGCCCAACAAGAGAAAATAAGGAAAAAATATATTGGGAAAAGTGTGAAGCTAATCAAAGATAAATTACATGTAGACAAACACTATTTAACCCAAATCAAATGCAGAGAGTATGATAACAGATTCAGAAGTGGTAGTAATCTTATTTCCCATAAAAGAATCAATTCAGGAGAGAAACCATATAAATGCATGGAGTGTGGGAAAACGTTTACTCATAGCAATGGACTTAGAAACCACAAAACAATCCATACAGGAGAAAAACCATATAAATGCATGGAGTGTGGAAAATCCTTTACTCTGAGCAATAGACTTACTATCCACAAAAAGATCCACACAGGGGAAAAGCCATTTAAATGCACGGAGTGTGGTAAGACCTTTGCTCGAAGATGTAATCTTATTTCCCATAAGATGATCCACACAGGAGAGAAGCCATTTAAATGCATGGAGTGTGGAAAGACCTTTGTTCAAAAGGGTCAGCTTACTTCCCATAAGATTATCCACTCAGAAGAGAAACCATTTAAATGCATGGAGTGTGGAAAGACCTTTGCTCAGAGCAATGCTCTTACTTCTCATAACAGAATTCACACAGGAGAGAAGCCATATAAATGCATAGAATGTGGAAAGACCTTTGCTCAGAATGGTAGTCTTACTTCTCATAAAAGAATCCACACTCAGGATAAAGTATTTAGCAATAGCAATTCCACTTTAGACTTATCTACTACTACACAAAGTTTTATAGCAGTCTTTGAGCAGTTTACAAAGTCAGAATATTGTCAGCAGGAAGCTGGGTCCTCATTTTACTGACCTGACAAAGATTAAAAACTGAATCAACCAAGAGCCAGTCAGGACCGAACTCCTGGCTGTGGGCAATTAGCTTGTAATACTGCATTCTAATCTCTGATCCACCATGTCTCTAAGATTTTTATGTGTAGGCATATTGTGCATTTCTAATCCAAATGATTCAACGTTCAATCCAACAAAATTAAATTTAATGTGGAGAAAAGTAAGGTTTTATAGCTGGGCGGGAAAAACATTACAGTACACAGAAATGAAGAACATGAATGTATATGTATGTTTTTAAAATTAAAACCCAATAATTTTTTTCTAAAAAAAAAAAGACGCACCTTAGTTTTTCGGGAGGAAAATAAGAAAAAAACTGGGTGGTGGATCGGCCTCCCGGAATACCCCCAATCAGCTGTTCCCAGAGGTGACCTTAAGCAACAGGTTTGTTGGTCTGTGCCATGATTTTTCAGCCTCTGAAACCTCCATTTGAAAGGCTGGTTGTGGCTACATTCGATGTATAAGACACACCCAAATTTTCACCCCCTTTTAGGGGGGGGGAAGGTGCTTCTTATACTCCGAAAAATACGGTCATGAAATCTGGCTCAAAAACAGTAACTTTGAGAGGGACTTCCAAGTCTGAATGGATGATCTCTTAAAGATGAGTCACCTGTGTGCGGCAGCAGCCAGAAAAGCTAATACAGCCCTTGGTTTGTATAAGCACAGACATAGAATCAAAATCAAATGAAGTATTAGTACCGTTTATAAAGCCTTAGTAAGACCACATTTGGAATACTGCATCCAGTTTTGGTCATTATTTTACAAAAAAGATGTTTAGACTTTGGAAAAGAAAAGAAGGATTAGGAGTGACATGATAGCGTTATTCCAGTATTTGAGAGGCTGCCACAAAGAGGAGGACATCAATTTATTTTCCAAAGCACAGGGTGCAGGCCAAGAAACAATGGATGGAAATTAATCAAGGAGAGAAGCAACCTGGAATTAACAATCTTCCTTACAGTGACGACCATTTACCAGTGGAACAGTTTTCCTTCAGACATTGTGGATGCGTCATCACTGGATGTTTTTAATAAGAGACCGGATAGTCACTTGTCTGAAATGGTATAGGATAGTGATGACAACCCTTTTTCTGGTTGCTTCCCAAAAGTGTGTGTGCGCCCGCAATATCGCGCGTGCGTGCTGGAACCCACAATGCAATGCGTGCCCCACCTGTGTGAGAAAACTGCCGCCGCCAGGCGTGAAGAGGTGGGGGCGGCAGGAACAGCAGGCTGGGGTTTCTCTCCCTCCCCGCCAGAGGCTTTTTTCCTTTCCAGACCAGCTCCAAGCAAGCTGTGCACAAACCTCAGCACCTCTTGTGCCGTGGCCTGCACCGCTTGCTTGGAGCTGGTCTGGAAAGGAAAAAAAATGCAGCCAAATTAGGTGGGACTCGCCCCACCCAGGTCCCTCCAAAGAGGTCTCCCTACGTAGCCTCCACGCTGAATTATGCGACCCGACATTGATCGCCCACCCAAAAGGAGCCCGTCCTCTGAGCTCTTCCAAGGGCCCGCTTTCTGCAGTGAACGAGCTGGGAGTGCGAAAAGCTCTTCCCCTCTACCTGCATGCTGTTTATTACCGGCTCTTCACTCCACCTCTGCACCCAGGTAGCGGCCGGTGGCCCCGGGTAGTGGCGTCTTGTTGGTCTTGGGGGGGGGGGGTTTGCAGAGCCAGTAACAGAATGCAAGTAGAGGGGAAGCGCTTTTCATGCCCCCAGCTCGTTCGTGCAGGAAAGAGCGGGCGCTCGGAAGAGATCGGAGGGCAGGCTCCTTTTCGTGGGCGAACGCTGGGATAGTTCAGCGGGGAGGCTACGTAGGGAGTCCCGTTCGGAGGGACCTGGATGGGGCAAGTCCTGCCTAATTCAGCTGTTTTTTTCCTTTCCTGTCGAGGTTTGAATTGCGGCTAGAGGTGATAAGATCTTTTTCCTTTGAAACTAATCCCTAACAAATAAAACCTGATTATAAAGGCTAATTAATAAAATATTTATTTCAGTAGAAAAGAACATTAAAAAACATAATCTTAATAGCTACATTTCTGCAAACTAAATCATGTCCTCTCTCGGCAGAGGACTATGGCAGAGAGAAAGAAAGAACGCAATGGAATGTTAGACATGTGCAGATCACCTATCACGTGTCTGCTTTGCTAAGAATTTCTGAGTACCATAGAGTGTAGTATATGAGCACAGCTGAAAATCAAAATTCACATCGTGACATTTCCAGACCAGCTCCCAGCAAGCAGTGCAGGCGGCGGCGCAAGAGCTGCTGACGTTTGTGCACAGCTTGCTTGCAGCTGGTCTGGAAAGGAAAAAATTTAAGTAGATGTATTGAACTAAAGAAATCAATTTTAAAAAAACCCAATCGTTTTCCTGATTGTGGCTTCCCTGCCTGTGTCCCATCTTCCTCCACTTAAGACCAACGTTCACAACAACCGCAAGACACAAGCTGTGTTTGCCAGAGAGCCTCCTGGTCCTTCTCTTCTGACCGCCCGGCTGTTTCTGACAGGATTTGGACCCTTTTGAGGCCTCCTCCAAACTCTGCTCAGCCTTCAGGACGCCTGTTCTTCAGGGAAACGAGTTCAGGAGACTTTTCTCCTTCTCCAGAGACAGCTCCTGGACAGGAAGGAGAGGGAGAAAGTGGCGCCTCTGCAGACGTTGAAGCCTTTTGTCTGACAGGGAGGCATTGAGAGGGGCCTTTCATTCAACTCCCATGCCCATCATCCCTGCCCTTTCCTCAGATGCGCTCCTCTTTCTTGCGCTTTGCAGGGAATGCTGTACATTCACGCAAAATCCACTAGGGGGCGCCTTCTGCCAAGGGAAGGGAACGTCAGACGATTCCTCATTGCTCCACTGAAGGGGCGAACGTCACAGCTGCCTTTCCAGAGAAGGCTGCGAAGGAAATGACATCACAAACGGTTGCCGCTCTTGGACGCCGCACTCTCTCTCCTTAACCACTTGGGGGTCCGCAGCCGACCGAGAGGCTGCGGGAGAGTCTGGCGGGGGGACATCCAGACGTGCCCCGGGTGAGGGGAGGGGCTCTTCCCGGTCAAAGGGAAGCGGAGGAGGGAGAGATCCGCGCTCGGCCCTCCTTCGGCTTCAACCCCGGGTCCCATGCTCCCCAGCCGCCCTCTCCATGCAGGGGGAAGCGGGGATGCCAGGAAGGCGGCGGGAGTCCCTTCCCGCCCGGTGTTCGGGAAAGAGCCCGAGTTGGGGGAGAGGAGGATCAGCCTTGCGGAGAGAAGCCGGGCGAGGAGGAGGCAGGATTCGCACCAGGCTCCCCGAGGGCACGATCCTCCGCAGCCGGGCTGTCTCCGGAGGGGGAGACAAGCGGGGCGGCCTCTCCAGCTGCCTCCTTCCTAGCCCTGCTCAGGGGACCCCGGCCCTGCGCTGGGATGACCCGCTTGGGGATTCAGGCAGATTGGGTGAACGTCGTTCAGTGGCTAAATTCTACTTTCTAATTCTTGGTATTTATTTTTCTTTTCATCTCAGATACACAAACTCGAAGCCATTTGAAATCTTTACAATTTTCTCTTGGGCAAAAAACAACCAAACAACCAAACAAAAAAAACCAGAATAACTTGCAGGGATCAGTCCTGCGGCCCCAGAAATGATCCTGTGAAGGAAAAGGCATCTGGAGATCCACAAGAGTCCTTAGACCCATTTGGAGTTGCTCTGCAGAAGAGAGAAAGGATGGAGAGACAACCTTTTGCAAAGGACGGAACCGGAAAAGGCCCTTCAGCTGTTCAGCCTGGGAAGGGTGGGAAGCTCTGGACAAGAACTGGGCAGAAGATCCTGGAGGAAACCATCCTCCCTTCAGAAGTTCAGCCCTGGCATTTCATCCAATACTGGGAGGCTGAGGGTCCCCGAGGACTTTGCAGCCGACTCCACAACTTTTGTAGGCGATGGCTGAGACCAGAAAAGCACACCAAAGCCCAGATGCTGGACCTGGTTGTTCTGGAGCAGCTCCTGTTCCTTCTGCCCCCAGAGATGGGGGGCTGGGTGCGGGAGTGTGGAGCAGAGACCAGCTCCCAGGCGGTGGCCCTGGCGGAAGGCTTCCTCCTGAGCCAGGTGGAGGAGCAGAAGGAACAGGTTGAGTTGCAGGTGAGACATTTTCTAGGGAGCTCAAAAGGGAATAAAGAATGTGTTTGAATACTTCCCAAACTTCTCTGACATTTTAATAGGTGGCGATATCCCACCTATTCTTGTAGGACATTGTTCCATTGTTTTCTCACTCAACCTCACTGATGGATATTGGTGGCTTTGAAGTTGTGTTCCGAATATCCACTTTATTTCATGTGATGTACATTAATTCTGCTTCTTTTTTCCTTCCTCCTATTTGAAGTGCTGCACTGTGGAGATCAGAGATCCTGAGGGAAAGAAGAATCCATCAAATCCCCCTCAGAAGCTATTTTTCAGGAGGATCCCTTGGGAAGATCAAAGTCGGGACACCTCAGGAGGTAATCCAAGATCCTCCGATTACCCAGAAAGATCCCATCTGCCTTACCTTCTTCTCTACGGTAGTACACCTCCTCTTATTTTGTTAAATATGCATTTTGAAATTATTTTATCATTACAGAGAAACAAAGAATGAAGTTTTCTGGTTTTTACGATGGAGCTCAAACTGTGATTGAACCTCCAAATCAAGTAAGAAAGGGAAAAATTATTAAATTTGTATTGTTTTTTCCTTCAGGAAGTGAAGCGGGTGTTCAGAGTTCTCTCGCCTTCCATTTTCCCCCTTGTTTGGACTGGATTATTTTTGTTTTCCTGCGCAACATGGATAGCATCAGGGGTGGGTTCTAACTTAACTCACTGCCAGTTCGCTTCCTCCCGCGCCGCATTGGTGCGTGCACATTGTGCGCCGCGTGAATGCGCAGTGCTGAAAACTTGGCTTCTGCGCATGCGCACAAGCAAAAACCAGAAAAAAAAGCAAAACAAAAACAAAAATGATGGCGGGGTCCACAGACCGGCACTGACAGAACCGGCTCTGTGATGTCACCACCGGTTTAGTAGCTGTTCTATAGAACCGGTGCAAACCGGAAGGAATCCACCTCTGGATAGCATAATATCACTGTTGTAGTAACTGCTAGAGACCTGTCCTTTTTAAATTCTTTGACTTGGAATTGCGCACGACTAATGAAAAATAACTAAATACTCACATTGCCACATTACCATTTTTAAAAAGCCTAGTTCATAACCAGTACTTTAAAAAATAAGCAAATCATGTTAAAAAATAGAGCAGAATTTTAAAATCCAAAGGGAGTGGCCACATAGAGAATGTAATCACAGTACTTTGGGCTACAAAATAATTTCCAATCCTCTGATTTGTGCCTGGATTAGGAGATCAAACATTCCCGCTTCGCAAAGGCTGAGAAACAACCACAGGGAATTTTCTCTTCCTTGTTTTCTCTCATTCAGCCATTGGCTTAGATTACTAGATCAATAAATGATAGACAGAGCGATAGATCAGTTGATCCAGAAGTGGGATTATTTTACTGAAAGGCACTATAAATTCTGCAGATTCAATCAACTTGATAAAACTTGCCCCAAATATTTCTTCAGTCAAAGAAATTTTCCCAATTGTCCATTTTCTCACTTAAAATTAGGACTTGTATGAAGCACAGCCATTGAACTTAGTGCATATCTTTGCTATGGGGAATTTGGGAACAATGGAGCAGAATAACAGAATTGGCTTAAACAGGAAGCCCTATAATATTTCAAATAAATGGCTGTCCAATTTCTTTTTAAACATCTCCAGTGTTGGAGCATTTACAACTTCTGGAGGCAAGTCATTCCACTGATTCATTGTTCTCACTTTCATGAAATTTCTCTTTAGTTGTAGGTTTGTTCTGCCCTTGATTTGTTTCCATCCATTACTTCTTGTCATGCCTAAGAGCAGCACTGCTATTATGTCACCCCTAGTTCTTCTTTTCATTAAACTAGACATACCCAATTCCGGCAGCTGTTCTTTATATATTTGAACCTCCAGGACCCTAATCATTTTGGTTTCTCTTCTGTGTACTCTTTCCAGAGTCTCAAGATCTTTTTATTTATTTATTTATTTATTTATTTAATGTCTTTATTGCATTTTTCTCTTTTTACATGTCACAGACCTCAATGTTCCCTCTAAGCTGCGCGGCTGCGCACATGATAAGAAAACGCCACGCCACAGTTTTCAACTGCCGCGCAGCATTTTCTAATGTCAGAGGGAACATTGAAGCGCAGCCGCGCACATGATAAGAAAACACCGCACGGCAGTTTCCAACTGCCGCGCAGCATTTTCTAATGTCAGAGGGAACATTGGTCACGGTAATTTCTTAAGCAGATCTACAACCTATACATACATTACATTTATCTTGATACATTTTGTACATTGTCTTGCAATATTATCTAATTCTACATCTTCTTTGTACATTTTCTCTTCATCCTTCTGTTCTCAATCCAATCATACCACTTTTCCCATATTACATAATAATTCGAATCTTTTTTTCCTTTAAGTTCTATTGTTAACTTGTCCATCTCCGCGCATTCAAATATTTTTTTGATTATCAAACTCTCAGTGGGTGTGTTTGTATTTCTCCAACATTGTGCAAAGGCGATCCTAGCTGCTGTTATAATGTGTAAAATCAAATATTTAGAATTTTTATCGTATTTCCCTTTAAATATCCCTAGAAGAAAAATTTCTGGGTGTATTCTATTTGTAACCCTACTAATTCTTGTAGCCAACTATGTATTTTTCCCCAATATTTTTTCGCTTCCAGGGACAACCACCATGTGTGAAAGAAGGTACCTTGCTCTTTTTTGCATGTGGGTTTAAATTTGGATATATCTTTGCTAGTCTTGAGCCGGCCAAATGCCAGCGATAGAACATTTTGTAGTGATTCTCTTTATAAGACGACGATTTTGTTATTTTATAATTTCTGTTCCAAATTTGTTCCCAGTCAGCCAAATGGATGTTATGTCCTACATTTTTTGCCCAGGCTATCATCGTTCCCTTTACTATATCCTCAGTTCTGTCAGATTGTAGTAGATAGTTATATATTTTTGTAATCATTTTTTCTTCTGGGCCTGTCAAACGTTTCTCTAATTGTTGCGTTTCAACCGCAATTCCAAATTCATCGCTATCTTTCTTGTATCTTGATACAAGAAGGTACAGCCACCAATCTTCAGCCACCTGAAGATACGGCCACCAATCTATAATTATACCCTGTTCCTCCAGCTCCTGTCTACTTTTTAATTTCCCATAATTATCTAAAATATCCTTGTATTTAACCATTTTGCACATATTTATAGTATGTGCCTCCATCGCCTCCATAGTGGAAAGCCAATTGGGGATTTTCACATAGTGTTTTTTTCCATCACCCGACATATTTGCATCAGCGCCTCTCTTATCTTGTGTCTATAAAAGTAGCTTTGTGGCTTATTTTCTTTGTCCCACAGAAATGCGTGCCATCCTTTTTGTAAGTCGTGGCCTTCCAATGTTAGTATTCTTCTGTTTCTCAAATTGACCGAATCTCTAAGCCATACTAATGATGCTGCTTTGTAATAGAATCTCCAGTCTGGGAGCCCAAAGCCACCTCTAGCTCTACTATCTTGTAAATCTATTAATTTTATTCTCGTTTTTTTACCTAGACATATAAATTTCAAAGTCATTTTATTCAAGTCAGCAAAAAAAAATTTGTCCAATTTTATGAGTATGGTTTGAAAAAGGTAAAGTAGTTTTGGTAGGACGTTCATCTTAAATGTTGCTATCCGACCCAGTAAAGATAGTTGCAGTGCACCCCACCTTTCCAAATCTGTTTTTATTTGTTGCAATAATTTCAAATAATTGTCTTCCTTAATTGAGGAGCATCTAGCTGTTAGCATAACCACTAGATATTTAATTTTTTGTGTAATTTGTAGCCCCAATGCATCTTCCAGTTCTTTTTTTCTGTTTTGATGTCATATTTTTAACTAATAATTTAGTTTTTTGTTTATTAATTCTAAGGCCCGCCACCTCTCCATATTTTTCTATTTCCCTTATTAAGGTCAGTCCTATCTCCTGTCTTCTCTTTTTCATTCTGTTAGACAGGATCCAATCTGTCGATCCTTCTATATCTCGAGCTTATCTTCTGTTGGTATTCCTGTCAATTTTGTCTTGTGTGCAAATTCCCTTCTATCCTCGTGTCTGAATCATTGATGAAGATGAACAGATCTTGTGAATCCTCATGTTCTGTTCTTTTTTCCGTGTTCAGGAGAGTCTTGTGTCCTTCAAGGAGGTGGCTGTGTATTTCTCTGAGGAGGAATGGTCTCAGCTGGATTCTGACCAAAAAGCGCTGCATTCGGAAGTCATGCTTGAAAACCATAGGAACATGGTCTCTCTGGGTAAGAGTTTTCTAGTCCCCAATCAGAGAATTCAAGAAGACAGATTATAGTTAGTTTTTTTATTGAAAAATCACTAATCAGATATCATCTCCTTGGAGGGAGAAGGTAAGGACCTGGCCTTCTCGTATTCCAAGGGAGGAAAGTGTCAATGTCTCTTTGCTTAGATTCTTTATGTGCCATTTCAGCAAAGGGGTGGGCCACTCTCGGGGAATAAGACCTCGCTGTTTACAAGCGATCCCTTGTTCTGACCCCTCCGATGTGGTTCCATCTTGCTCAACCTGAATACCTGGTGATCGGGGTTCTCAGGCCCTTGAATGCCAGGTCTATTCCAAAAAAGCCCCCCTGGTACGTGACTTAATCACTGATGAGGGGGTGGACCTGGCATGCATAACTGAGACCTGGCTGGGCCAGGAGGGGGAATTGCCCTCTCTGAGGTATGCCCAGATGGGTTCTCAGTTCTGCATCAGCCACAACCCCAGGGAAGGGGGGGGAGGAGTGGCTATTATAGCGCGCCGGAATCTGCATCCTCGTAGGAGCCCTGCCCCGGAGACTGTCGGGTGTGAGACTCTCCTTCTGAAGTTGGACTTAGGGGTTCAGGTGGGCCTTTTGTTAGTGTACCTGCCTCCCAGCTGCGTTACTAAGGCCCTGCCTGGGCTGCTCAAGGCGGTAGCGGGCTTGGCGGTGGAGTTCCCCATGCTTATGGTGCTTTGGGGACTTCAACCGGCCTTCGGCTGGCGAAACCTCAGATACAGCCCAGGAGTTCATGGATACCATGACAATCATGGACCTGACCCAAGTAATCCAGGGTCTAACTCATGAGGGAGGTCACATGCTTGACTTAGTATTTCTCTCGGGGCAGTGGAGAGATGATCTGAATTTAGGGGATAGAGTCACCTCCCCTTTGTCGTAGTCAGATCATTTCCTACTGAGGTTGGATTTCAGAGCCCCACTCCTCTCCCGCAGGGAGGTGGGACCGATTAGGTGGTTCCGCCCCAGGTGCCTAATGGAGCCGGAAAGATTCCAGAGGGAACTTGGGGAGATAGCTGAAACCCTAGTCCACAATTTGTCTGAGTCCCTGGTGGCTGCCTGGAACAACGCGGCATCAGGGGCTTTAGATCGGATTGCACCTTTGCGACCTCTCCATGGCAGTGGATCCCGGAAAGCT
This sequence comes from Diadophis punctatus similis, assembly GCA_023053685.1. Taxonomy (NCBI): domain Eukaryota; kingdom Metazoa; phylum Chordata; class Lepidosauria; order Squamata; family Dipsadidae; genus Diadophis; species Diadophis punctatus. Next base: position 254,778,632 of record JALIGW010000002.1, read on the forward strand.
CCCTGGTTTACCGAGGAGCTCCGGGAGATGAAACGCCATTAGAGACGTCTGGAGCGACGCTAGAGAGCCAGTAAGGCAGAATCTGACCGAACACTACTAAGAACTTTTATTAAGTCTCATCTAGGGGCGATAGGGGCGGCAAAACGTTTACATTTTTTCGCTCTTATTGCATCCACAGACTCTCGCCCAGCCGCCCTGTTTAGGATGACACACCACCTCCTTGCAAAAGGGGGTGGCGAGGAACACTTGCAGAGTAGAGCTGAGGAATTTGCACAGTTTCTGACGGGTAAAGTCACTCAGATCCGGTCGAACCTGGACTCTGGCTGGACAGGGCCAGTTGAGTTGACAGGGGCGAGACTTAGTCCGGTTTTATGGGATGAGTTTGAGCCAGTTACTCCTGATGATGTGGACAAGGCCGTCAGAGCGATGAGCTCTTCCACCTGTTTATTGGACCCATGTCCCTCCGGGCTGGTTTCGGCCAGCAGGGAGGTCTCATGTAGCTGGATCCAGGCAGTGATTAACACTTCTCTTGGGGAGGGATCCGTACCGCAGCCCTTAAAGGTTGCGGTGGTGAGACCCCTCCTTAAGAGACCTTCCCTGGACCCAGCAGACTTGAAGAACTTTCGTCCTGTCTCCAACTTGCCTTTTTTGGGTAAAGTTGTTGAGAAGGTGGTGGCTCTTCAGCTTCTTTGGCTGTTGGAGGAAACTGATTATCTGGACTCCTTTCAATCAGGTTTCAGGCGCGGCTACAGCACAGAAACTGCCTTCGTCGCCCTGATGGATGATCTCTGGCGAGCCCGGGATGGGGGTTATTCTTCCATCCTGGTGCTACTTGACCTCTCAGCGGCTTTTGATACCATCGACCATGGTATCCTTCTGCACCGACTTGGCGGGCTAGGAGTGGGAGGCACCGTGTTACAGTGGTTCTCCTCCTACGTTGCCGATAGGTCACAGTCGGTGTTGACAGGAAGGCAGAGGTCTTCTCCTAGACCCCTGACTTGTGGGGTCCCTCAGGGGTTGGTCCTCTCGCCCATCCTGTTTAACATTTACATGAAACCATTGGTCGTCGACATGGGATGAGATTTCAACAGTACGCTGATGACACCCAGCTGTACATCTCCACCCCGTCGCAATTCAGGGAGGCAGTAGATGTGATGTGCCATTGCCTGGACGATGTTAGGAGCTGGATGGGAAGGAAGAGACTCAAGCTCAACCCTGACAAGACTGAGTGGCTGTGGATGCTGCCTCCTAAGGATTATAATGATTGCTCCTCTTTGGTCTTCGGGGAAGACACTTATCTCCCTTGGACCAGGTACATAATTTGGGAGTGCTCCTAGATCCACAGCTAAAATTAGACCAACATCTTACGGCTGTGGCCAGGGGTGCCTTTGCACAGGTTCGCCTGGGGCACCAGTTGCGACCATATTTGGAGAAGGAGGCTCTACTCATGGTCACTCATGCCCTTGTCACCTCTCATTTGGACTACTGTAATGCGCTCTACGTGAGGCTACCCTTGAAAAGTATTCGGAGACTGCAATTGGTGCAAAATGCGGCTGCGCGAGCTATGGTGGGTGTCTCCAGATACACCCACGTAACACCCATTCTCCGCCAGCTGCATTGGTTGCCCATTGGTCTCCGGGTACAATTCCAGGTGTTATCATCTTTAAAGCCCTACATGGCTTAGGACCAGGTTATCTCCGGGACCGCATCCTACCTCATACATCCCTACGACCGATTAGGTCCCATAGGTCCCTTCAACCAAACAATGTCGGTTGGCGGGGGTGAGGGGGAGAGCCTTCTCTGTGGGGGCGCCGGTTCTCTGGAACCAACTACCCCCAGAGATACGATCTATCCCCACCTTGCTGGCCTTCCGGAAAGCTATTAAGACATGGCTCTTCCTGCAGGTGGGGTGATGACCGCTGAGCATCTTAGGTCTCCCCCAGGTATGAATGTGTTGTTTGTTTTTTTAATTTTTGATTAATTAATGTTTTAAATTATTTATTATTTTTCTGCTACTGTTTTTATATTGTTCTTATATTCTGTTGTACACCGCCCTGAGTCCCTAGGGAGTAGGGTGGCATCTAAGAACAGCAAGAACAGCAATAAATTTCTTAGCTGTATTTTTCCATTTTTATTTGAACTTATCTGTGGAGGCCAAAAAGAATGACGTGTGCTTCTGTGTGTCCTCTGGAGGTCATGTGAGAGGAATGTGTTGTCATTTGTCCTCTGAAACCTCCCAAAATTGTGTGAGAACAGAACTTTCAAGCTCAGGTCATGGAAGAGCATTCTCCCAATCCAATTCAAGAATGAAGGCCTCATGAAATGTGACTCAGAGCATCCTAGGGTATACCGTAGGTAATGCCCAAGTTACCACAGTTCATTACCAAACATTCGAATTTATGATCTAGCACCCCCCCACCAATACTTTATACCCAGTCCTGAAATTACGAATGTTGCAGCACTACGGCTGTCCACACTTACGAATGACAGCAGAGGTGCTGCAACATTTGCCCCACCTATTCCTCCACTCCACCCTGCCAAGACTTACCCTGCAACGATGTAGCGAGCCATCGGTTCCTTTGCCTGCTTTGGTGTATTTGAAGAAAATATAGGGCTTAATTAGTGAGACATCACGTGAGATCAGTAGCACGAAATCTCGCAGTACTGATCTCGTGTCATCTTGCATTATAGTATGTTAGGCCTCTGTTCTCTGCTAACTGAGGGCTGTACCTGATGTGACCGAAGAGCCCTTGCAAGCTGATGAGACTTTGGGACTCCCAATCTCTCCAGTCTCAGTGCAAAGAGCGTTTACAAGCCAATGGGAGGCTTCATGCAAAGGTTTTGCCCCAAAGTGTCATCACTGGGATCGAGGAACGGGAAGAGCAGAGTCAGGCCCACCAGACAAATACTACACAGTAGCTGCTCCAAGGAGCTTGTTTCAAAAAATTTTCAGTTCTCATAGGTCTCTGCTGAAATTAACTTACCCCAATAAATCTTGAGTTTTCTCCTAATTCCTTCTTGGACGTTTCCCCTGATTATTCCTTAACTCAAAACTGGCTTTGTGTGAGATGTGCATATATATGATATAGACATGATGATTTCTATATTCATGAGTCATGAAAGCTTTGAAAATATCTAGAAAATATCTCTTTCTTTACAATTATCTATATATTATATATCTATATCTATATCTATCTATCTATCTATCTATCTATCATCTATCTATCTATATATATATATAATATGGATAATTGTAAAGAGATATTTTCTGATATTTTCAAAGCTTTCATATATATATATATATATATATATATATATATATATATATATATGTGTGTGTGTGTGTGTGTGTGTGTGTGTGTGTGTGTGTGTGTGTGTGCGTGTGTGTGTAGGATTTTTTGCTGATAATTGAAAATAAAGGGAGCAAAAAATTCTACACATATAGATTAGTGTGTCGGCTATATTAAAATCAGCCTGGATGGTCCCTGTGACGGGGCTGAAAGGCAAAAAGGAAGCTGTGATGCTTTCTCTCCCATATTTGGGTACACCAGGATAACACGACAGAATATATATATATATATATATATATATATATATATATATATATATATATATATATATATATATATATATATATATATATATATATATATACATATATATATACATATATATATACATATATATATATATATATATATATATATATATATATATATATATATATATATATATATATGAAAGCTTTGAAAATATCTAGAAAATATCTCTTTACAATTATCTATCTATCATCTATCTATCTATCTATCTATCTATCTATCTATCTATCTATCTATCTATCTATCTATCTATCTATCTATAATAGATAATTGTAAAGAAAGAGATATTTTCTAGATATTTTCAAAGCTTTCATGACTCATGAATATAGAAATCATCATGTCTATATCACACCACTGTAAGCATGCAAAATACAACATAATGGAATTTCGGAGAAATTCAGAAGTAAATTCACTTGACTTTCTACAGTTTGATCTTTTTCTCTAACCGTGTTATCATTTTCATTTATCTTTTCCTTTGAAGGTAATAATGGGCAGGAAAATCAAGATTCTTGCGAACTGTTTCAAGTGATCAATCCTAAAGATGGAATGGAGAAATTTGAAATTCGAATGGAATTAGAAAGCCATGAGAGAAATAAGTCAAATAATTGGAATCAGGAAAGCTCATCTTCCACTGATGCTCCGATGCAAGACTTTCTTGCCCAACAAGAGAAAATAAGGAAAAAATATATTGGGGAAAGTGTGAAAAGTGCAAATGAACACTATTTAACACAAAACAGAGAAGATGCTATTAGACACAAGGGACAAAATTACAATGGGACATTCATTCTTTCTCTTGGAAATAACTTCCTTACATCTCAAAAAGTGATTCACCCAAATGAGGATCCTTATAAATGTTTGGAATCTGGAAAACATTTTAGATCAAGCAGGCAACTTACTTCCCATGAAAGGATTCACACTGGGGAGAAACAGTGTTCAGAAGCACCTGTAGCCCACGTAGCCCAGTCCCTCCAAGAAAGAGAGAAACCATATAAATGCATGGAATGTGGAAAGACCTTTGCTGAAAGAGTTAATCTTAATTCCCATCAGGTGATCCACACAGGGGAAAAGCCATTTAAATGCATGGAGTGTGGAAAGACCTTTACTCGTAGGTATGATTTTAGTATCCACAAAACGATCCACACAGGAGAGAAGCCATTTAAATGCATGGACTGTGGAAAGATATTTGCTGTACGCAGTTATCTTGCTTCCCATAAAAAGATCCACTCAGAAGAGAAACCATTTAAATGCATGGAGTGTGGAAAGATGTTTACTAAGAGCAGTGCTCTTACTTTTCATAACAGAATCCACACAGGGGAGAAGCCATTTAAATGCATGGAGTGTGGAAAAACCTTTGCTCAAAAAGGTAGTCTTAATTCCCATCAGGTGATCCATACAGGGGATAAACCGTATAAATGCATGGAGTGTGGAAAAACCTTTACTAAAAGAAGTAGTGTTATTTCCCATCAGGTGATCCACACAGGGGAGAAGCCATATAAATGCATGGAGTGTGGAAAGACCTTTGCTAAAAGCGGTAATCTTATTTCCCATAAGATGATCCACACAAGGGAGAAGCCATTTAAATGTATGGAATGTGGAAAGATGTTTACTAAGAGCAGTGCTCTTACTTTTCATAACAGAATCCACACAGGAGAGAAGCCATTTAAATGCATGGAGTGTGGAAAGACCTTTACTCGTAGGTATGATCTTAGTATCCACAAAACAATCCACACAGGAGTGAAGCCATTTAAATGCATGGACTGTGGAAAGATATTTGCTGTACGCAGTTATCTTGCTTCCCATAAAAAGATGCACTCAGAAGAGAAACCATTTAAATGCATGGAGTGTGGAAAGATGTTTACGAAGAGCAGTGCTCTTACTTCTCATAACAGAATCCACACAGGAGAGAAGCCATATAAATGCATGGAATGTGGAAAGACCTTTGCTCAGAATGGTAGTCTTACTTCTCATCAAAGGACCCACGCTCGGGAGAAAGTATATAGCAATAGCAATTCTACTTTAGACTTATATAGCAATAGCACTTAGACTTATAGTGCTTTACAGCCCTCTCAAAGTGGTTTTACAGAGTCAGCATATTGCCCCCAACAATCTGGGTCCTCATTTTACAGACCTCAGAAAGAAGGATGGAAGGCTGAGTCAACCTTGAGCTGCTGAGACCTGAACTGCCAAACTGCTGCCAGCCCATCGTAAGCAGAAGTAGCCTGTAATACTGCACTCCAAGCACTGCGCCACCATCGTGGCCCATCTATATACCAGTCCACAAAGCTTTATAGCAGTCTTTCAGCAATTTACAAAGTCAGCATATTGTCCACAGCAATCTGGGTCCTCATTTTACCAACCTGATAAACATTGAATTAAATCAACTATGAACCGGTCATATCAAACTCAGCTTTCAACTTTTCCTCCATTTTGGAATTGCTTTTCTTTTTTCTTTTTCTTCAGAGTGTTTCCGCGGGCACAAGAGACTGGTCGCCCGGGGTGTTCATCAGAATTGGCTGGAAGGGCCTCTGCCCTTTCTGCTTCCCCCTTCAATGTGAGGCTGAGCGAATAATTTGAGAAGGAAAGCTGTATGTATTGAATTCAAGAAATAAAAAAAAATCATTTTCCTGATAGTTGCTTTCTGTCCCACCTTCCTCCACTTAAGACTCCAGTTCGTAACAACCACACAAGACACAATTTGTATTTCCCAGAGAGCCTCCTGGTCCTTCTCTTCTGACTGCCCTGCTGTTTCTGACAGGATTTGGACTCTTTTGAGGCCTCTTCGATGTCTGCCCAGCTTTCAGGGCGGCTGATCTTGACAGAAGCAAGTTCAAATCTCCACAAACAGTTCCTGAACAGGAAGTAGAAGATGGAGAAAGTGCCCCCTCTAGAGACGTTGAAGCCTTTGTCTGACAGGGAGACATTGAGAGGGGCGTTTCCTTCAACCACCCCCATACCCATCATCCCTGCCTTCTCCTTTCTCCTCAGACGCGCTCCTCTTTCCCGCCCTTTCTAGAATCCTGCCACTTTGCGTCAAATCCGCTAGGAGGCGACCTCTGCTAAGACAAGTGAACTCCCAGGGCTTCCCCGTTGGTCCATTGGAGGACGAGCGTCACAGGTGCCTTTCCAGAGGAGTGCGAAGGAAGTTACGTCACACACTCACGCCGCTCTAGGACGCCACACTCGTTCTCAACCCCTGGAGCTCCGCAGGCTGCGGGGGGCGGGGGGGAGATCCAGACGTGCCCCGGGTGAGTTGAGGGCTCTTCCCGGGCAAAGGGAGGCTGAGGAGGGAGAGACCCGCGGCCGGCCCTCCTCTGAATTCAACCCCGGGTCCCATGCTCCTCAGCCGCCCTCCATGCAGGGAGGGAAGCGGAGCTCCGCAGCAGCAGCAGCAGAAGAAGCGGGGATCCCAGGAAGGCGTGTCCGGGGAAGAGCCCGAGTGGAGTGGAGAGGAGGGTCGGCCTTGCGGAGGCCCAGCAGGAGAGGAGAGAAGCCAAGCCGGGCGAGGAGGAGGCAGGATTCGCACCAGGCTCCCCGAGGGCACGATCCTCCGCAGCCCGGCCTGTCTCCGGAGGGGGAGAGAAGCGAGGCGGCTTCTCCAGCTGCCTTCTTCCCGGCCCTGCGCTGGTATGACCAGCTTGGAGCTCTGGGCAGGTTGGGTGAAGATCGCTCAGTGGCTGAATTCCAATTTCTAATTCTTTGTATTTATTTTTCTTTCCATCTCAGATACAGAATCTGGAAGCCATTTGAAATATTTGCAAGCCAAATTTTTTTCTGGGTGGGTGGGGGGAAGAGCAGAATAAGTTGCAGTGATCAGTTCTGCGACCCCAGAAATGGTCCTGTGAAGGAAAAGGCATCTGGAGATCCACAAGAGTCCTTGGACCCATTTGGAGTTGCTCTGCAGGACAGAGAAAGGATGGAGACACAACCTTTTGGAAAGGAGGGAAGCGGAAAAGGCCCTTCAGCTGTTCAGACTGGGAAGGGGGGGAACCTCTGGACAGGCACTGGGCAGAAGATCCTGGAGGAGGAAACCATCCTCCCTTCAGAAGTTCAGCCCTGGAAGTTCATCCAATACCGGGAAGCTGAAGGACCCCGAGGACTTTGCAGCCGACTCCATGACTTTTGTTGGCGATGGCTGAGACCAGAAAAGCACACCAAAGCCCAGATGCTGGACCTGGTTGTTCTGGAGCAGCTCCTGACTCTCCTGCCCCCAGAGATGAAGAGCTGGGTTCTGGAGTGTGGAGCAGAGACCAGTTCCCAGGCGGTGGCGCTGGCTGAAGGCTTCCTCCTGAGCCAGGCGGAGGAACAGGTTGAGTTGCAGGTGAGACACTTTAATCTAGGAACTCAAAAGGGAATAGAGAATGTGTTTGAATACTTCACCCCTCCTTCCCAAACTTCTCTGACATTCATAATATGTGGTGATGTCCCACCAATTCTTATAGCACATTGTTCCATTGTTTTTTCACTCAACCTCACTGATGGATATTGGGGGCTTTGAGGTTGTGTTCTGAATATAAGAATCCACTTTAAGTCGTGTGATGTACATTAAGTCTGCTTCTTTTTACCTTAGTCCTATTTGAAGTGCTGCACTGTGGAGATCAGAGATCCTGAGGGAAAGAAGTATCCATCAAATCCCCCTCAGGAGCTATTTTTCAGGAGGATCCCTTGGGAAGATCAAAGTCAGAACACCTCAGGAGGTAATCCAAGATCCTCAGATTACCCATCTGTCTTACCTTCGCTGTCTTTTCTTTTCTATAAAATACCTCCTCCTATTTTGTTAATCATGCATTTTGAAATTATTTATTCTTTACAGAGAAAAAAAGAGCGAAGTTTTCTGGTTTTTCTGATGGAGATCAAACAGCGGTTGAATCTCCAAATCAAGTAAGAAAGGGAAAAGTTATTAGATTTATATTCTCACCTTCAGGAAGGGAAGTGGGTGTGCAGAGTGCTCTCTCCTTCTATTTCCCCCCCCCCCTGTTTGCACTGGATTATTTTTGTGTTCTTCCACAACGTGGACAGCAAAATAGCAGATTCAAGTTGCTGTCAGCCAGCATAACTTCCTCTGGTTATCGTGTTCATCTAGGTCAGGGGTCCTCAAAGTTTTTCAACAGGGGGCCACTTCACGGTCCCTCAGTTTGTTGGGGGACCAGACTGGCTAGGTGGGCGTGCTTGGTGGCCATGTGACTGGGTGGGCGTGGCCAATTTAGCAGTCCATTAAATGCACACAAATTAAATTTTAACTTGTTTTCCTCCTGGGGATATTTTATTTGCTTTTGTTTGACTTTTCTTTTTACTAGATCATTTTTAAAGTTGTTTATGAGTCTAGTGGTCCACTTCAGAAAACTCAGTTTTGCAGCAATTCTTCTCAGCCCCAAGGAGGTTACAATCATAATCCATCATATCTCTCTCTCTCCCTCCATCTCTCTCTCCTCCTCCCCCCCCCCCCGGTCTAGGTAGTCCTCCAATTTTGAGTTTACAAGAAGCAATTTTTAAAAATCCTTCAAGAACTAGGAATAAACATATTAAAAAATAAAGCAGAATTTTAAAATCCAAAAAGAATGGCCACATAGAGCATGTAATCAAGGTACTTTCGGCTACAAAATAATTTCCAATCCTCTGATTTGTTCCTGAATTAAGAGATGAAACATTCCCGCTTTGCAAAGGCTGAGAAATTACCTTCGCAGAGAATTTTCTCTTCTTTCTTTTCTCCCATTCAGCCAATGGCTCAGACTACTAGCTCAATAAATGATAGACAGAGCGATACATCAGTTGATCCAGTTGTAGGATTACTTTACTGTAAGGCACTGTAAGTTCTGCCGAGTCAATCAACGTGATAAAACTTGTCCCAAATATTTCTTCAGTCAAACAAATTTTCAGAATTGTCCATTTTTTCACCTAAAATTAGGAGTTGTGTGAAGCACAGCCATTTAATTTAGTGCTTTGCTTTGGGAATTTGCAAGCAATGGAGCAGAATAACAGAGTTGGTAGGGATCTTGGAGGTCTTCTAGTCCGACCCCCTGCTCAGACAGGAAGCTTCTTGTTCCGCCTTCAGGTGTTTTGGAGAATAGGTTGGGCTCCTCTTCTTTCTGGCAGCCCCTTAGATATTGCAACACTGCTATCATGTCACCCCTACTTCTCTTCATTAAACTAGACATACCCAATTCCAGCAACCATTCTTTATATGTTTTAGCCTCCAGGACCCTAATAATTTTGGTTGCTCTTCTCTGTACTCTTTCTAGAGTCTCAAGATCTTTTTTACGTCTGGCAACCAAAACTGGATGCAATATTCCAAGTTTGGTCTTACCAAGGCATTATAAAGTGGTGTTAACACTTCATGTGATCTTGATTCTATCCCTCTCTTAATGCAGCCTATGATTGTGTTGTTTTTTGGCAACCATAGCATACTGCGGACTCATGTTTAAGTGATTGTCCACTAGGACTCCGAGGTCCCTGTTGCACTTACTACTGTTGAGCCAGATATCACCTATTCCCGTGATGGCGAACCTATGTCAAGTGTGCCACAAGTGGCACGCAGAACTCTCTCTGTGGGCATGCCAGCCTAGCTCCACCACGTATGCGCACGTGCCTCCCACCGGCCAGCTGGTTTTTGGGTGCCTGCAGCACATGTGCAGGGGTGGAGCGCATGCGGCCAGAGGTGCGCACATGCACGCGAATCCCCAAAATGCAATGCGTTGTGTTTTGGGCCTGGAAGGCCTCCTGCACCAACCTGGAAGGCAAAATGGGGCGCGGGAGGCGGGGGGGTGGCACATACACGGGGGTGTGTGCATGGGGGGGCATGCGCGGGGGGATGCTCACATTGCATTTTGGCGTCACTGACCTATGCCCAAGCATTTGGTTTTTCTTTCCTAAATGTCCAATCTGTGGATCCTTCTATAGCTTATCTTCTAGAGTGTTGGTATTGTTGTCAGTTGGTTTTGTCTGCAAATTTGATGAGTTCCCCTTTTATCCCCTTGTCTAAATAATTGATGAAGATGAACAGATCTAGCAAATCCTCCTCTTCTGTTCTTTTTTCCGTGTTCAGGAGAGTCTTGTGTCCTTCGAGGAGGTGGCTGTGTATTTCTCTGAAGAGGAATGGTCTCAGCTGGATCCTGACCAAAAAGCGCTGCATTCGGAAGTCATGCTTGAAAATCATAGGAACGTGGTCTCTCTGGGTAAGAGTTTTCTAGTCCTCAATCAGAAAGTTTAAGAAGACAGATTATAGTTAGTTTTTTATATTAAAAAAGTCACTAATCAATATCATCTCCTTGGAGGGAGAAGGAAATGACCTGGCCTTGTCATACTCCAAGGAAGGAAAGAGGTCAATGTCTCTGTTTAAATTGTTTCTGTGCCATTTCTTATCTGTATTTTTCTGGCTGAGAGTTCACCACCACCTCTTTGACCAGCCTGGGCTCTTTTGGGGGCCTGCTGCTCATCCAGACATCCTCCCCCCAGCTTTGTCCACTTTGCTCCCTTCTTTTTCCTCCATGTCTCCGTCTTCCCTGAGTCTTCCGACTCCCTGGAGTGTCCAGGGAGTATCTGGGGGTCAGGATCCCGGAATGTGGCTCTGGTTGGAGCAAAGTTTAGGGAGTACTGGCTTAATGTCAGTTCCAAGTAATGCATCCATCATAAAATGAATTCCGAGGCATTCCATTTCCTCAAAGAACAAATTTATTTAGAAACACTATCTTGGCACTAACTAGTGGTAAGCCAGTACTGAAAGTTCCCGGGCTTTCCACATCACCATAAATAGGATTTTCTCAATTTTTCAAAACAATATGTCACGTTGTTCAACCAGGATGAGAACTGGTTGCTTAGTGACTTCACTCCTCCTTCCTCTGGCCAGCCAGCCATTGGAACGCGGCTGATTCATCAGCCAGCTATATTGTTTTGGCTGAAACTCCATCCACCTCAGCTCTCCCCCCTTTTAGCTCCCAAGTGTGTCAAACTGAATTCATATGAATTACCCAGGATACAACCAAACCCACAATCTAACCAAATTCAGGCTTGACACCCAGAGCCAATTGAGGAAGTATGCCAAGTTCCCCAGAATTCCGTCAAAAGTCGCCCTGAACCTCGGTGGCGGTGCCGCAGGGGGTGCAGCTGGCAGAGTCCAGCAAGGGGAATCAGTTTGGCTGGTGGCAGCATGAAGACCGGCTGGCGAGGGGGGTTGCCTGGTCTCCGGTGGATTGGGCCCGCTGGGAGAAGCAGGGTCGTACTTCATCCCAGGCCGAATGGAAAGACACCGTCATCACACTCTGGGCGCTTGCGGGCTCCAGATCCAGGAAGGTGAATGTGAGCTGAGCCAGAACCCATCTCCTCCATCTTCCCTGAGTCTTCATGCTGCCCGACAGGTCAGGGCTCGGGGCTTAGGACCTTGGACCCCGGACAGCACCCCGGTGTTTGGGGAGCTGGTTAAAGTTTTAAGGGAGATTCGGGTTTAATGTCAGCATTCTAAGTAACACCCCCAACGAAGGAAGACTCCGAGGCTATCAATTGCTCAAAGTTCCATTTCATTAGAGATTTCATATTGGCACATCTGGGGGAACCCGAATCTGAAATTTCCGGGTTTGTCCCCACCCAAAAGAAAGTCAAAGATCCATCCCCTGCACCCACAGGTCCATCACATGGCCCAATCATTTCACCGTCCCAACTGGAGACAACCCCCAGTCACTCCCATCCAGGTGCAGGCCAAGTGTCCTTGATTCCCAGAGAAAGGAATATTGTTATGGCTAATTCTCCACCGACTCCTTGTAATCCCCCTCCCGTTTTTCCAGGCACTAAATATGGCAGCCCTGAAGCTCCAAAGAAAAAGATGGCTTCCAGGACTGACATATTTTCTAGATATTTTCAAAGCTATCATGAATATAGAAATCATCATGTGTATATCACACCACTGTAGGCATGCAAAATACAACATAATGGAATTTTGGAAAAATTCAGAAGAAAATTTGTTAACTTTCTACAGTTTGATCTTTTTCTCTAACTCAGTGGTTCCCAACCTTTTTGTGATCGAGTACCACTTGGAGGTCCCGTACAGTCGCCGCGTACCACCTGGTTCCAGAGAAACTAAATTCGATCAGATATCACTTTATTTCCATAGAGTTCAGAACAGTCACCGTTCCTTTTTTGGCCTCGCGCATCCAGCAACTGGATTCTCGGGCCGCTGGAACCAGGTGGGTGGCGTGTGGCAACAGTTGCAAATCGTTGCCAGATTATCTTGTGTTAGGCAGTAAACATTTTTGTGAACTAAAAAATAACTAACTAAAAATCGTTCATGATCCCGAAAGTGTTCGCGTACCACCTGGAAGGCCCTCGCGTACCACAGGTTGGGAACCACTGCTCTAACTGTTATCATTTTCATTTCTCTTTTCTTTTGAAGGTAATAATGGGCAGGAGAATCAAGATTCCTGTGAACTGTTCCAAGTGATCAATCGTAAAGATGGAATGGAGAAATTTGGAATTCAAATGGAATTAGAAAGCCATGAGAGAAAACAGTCAAATAATAGGAATCAGGAAAGATCACCTTCTACTGATGCTCCGATTCAAGGCTTTCTTGCCCAAGAAGAGAAAATAAGGAAAAAATATATTGGGAAAAGTGTGAAGCTAATCAAAGATAAATTACATGTAAACGAACATTATTTGACCGAAAACAAAGGAGAAGATGCTATAAGACATAACGAAAAAAATTACAATGGGACATTCATTCATTCTCTTGGAAATAACTTCCTTACATCTCAAAAAGTGATTCACACAAAAAGTGACCGTTATAAATGTTTGGAACCATATAAATGCATGGAGTGTGGGAAAACCTTTACTCGTAGCAATGGACTTAGAATCCACAAAATGATCCACACAGGAGAGAAACCATATAAATGCACGGAGTGCGGGAAAACCTTTACTCATAGCAATGGACTTAGATACCACAAAATGATCCACACAGGGGAAAAGCCATTTAAATGCTTGGAGTGTGGAAAGACCTTTGCTCAGCGTGGTCATCTTATTTCCCATAAGATGACCCACACAGGGGAAAAACCATTTAAATGCATGCAGTGTGGGAAAACCTTTACTCGTATCTATGAACTTACTATCCATAAAAAGAGACACACAGGAGAGAAACCATATAAATGCATGGAGTGTGGAAAAACCTTTACTCTGAGCAATGAACTTACTATCCACAAAAAGATCCACACAGGGGAAAAGCCATTTAAATGCATGGAGTGTGGAAAGACCTTTGCTCTCATCAGTGTACTTAGAAACCACAAAAGGATCCACACTGCAGAGAAACCATTTAAATGCATGGAGTGTGGAAAGACCTTTGCTCTGAGCAATAGGCTTACTATCCACAAAATGATCCATACAGGGGAAAAGCCATTTAAATGCATGGAGTGTGGAAAGACCTTTGTTCGACGTTGTCATCTTATTTCCCATAAGATGATCCACACAGGGGAGAAACCGTATAAATGCATGGAGTGTGGAAAAACCTTTACTAAAAGAAGTAGTCTTATTTCCCATCAGGTGATCCACACAGGGGAGAAGCCATATAGATGCATGGAGTGTGGAAAGACCTTTGCTAAAAGCGGTAATCTTATTTCCCATAAGATGATCCACACAAAGGAGAAGCCATTTAAATGCTTGGACTGTGGAAAGACCTTTGGTCAAAGCCGTTACCTTGCTTCTCATAAAAAGATCCACTCAGAAGAGAAACCATTCAAATGCATGGAGTGTGGAAAGATGTTTACTAAGAGCAGTGCTCTTACTTCTCATAACAGAATCCACACAGGAGAGAAGCCATATAAATGCATGGAATGTGGAAAGACCTTTGCTCAGAATGGTAGTCTGTCTTCTCATAAAAGGATCCACGCTTGGGAGAAAGTATATAGCAATAGCAATTCCACTTTAGACTTATCTACTACTCCACAAAGCTTAATAGCAGTCTTTGAGCAGTTTACAAAGTCAGCACATTGTCCCCAGAAATCTGGGTCCTCATTTTACCAACGTAACAAAAATTAAAGCCTGAATCAACCATGAGGTGGTCAGAATGAACTCCTGGCTGTGGATAATTAGCTTGTAGTTCTGCATTCTAACCTCTGATCCATCATGTCTATAGATTTTTATGTGTAGATTTGTTTTATGGATTTTGGTTTGGCTAGTCTAAAGAAAAGAAGGATTAGGACTGACATGATAGCTGTATTTCAGTACTTGAGAGGCTGCCACAAAGAGGTTAATTTATTTTCCAAAGCATCAGAGGGCAGGACAAGAAACAATGCATATGAACTAATCAAGGAGAGAAGCAACCTGGAATTAACAAGAATCTTCCTTACAGTGAGGACAATTAATCAGTGGGACAGCTTTCCTTCAGACATTGTGGGTGCTTCATCACTGGATGTCTTTAAGAAGAGACTGGATAGTCACTTGTCTGAAATGGTATAGGACCTTGATGGTGAACCTATGGCACGCGTGCCACAAGTGGCACGTGGAGCCTTATCGGTGGGCATGCGAGCTCAGGTCTGGTGTGCATGCGCGCTAGCCAGCTGATTTTTGGGTTTTCTGGGCCCACTGGGAGTTGGGAAAGAGGCTGTTTCCAGCTTGCAGAGTGGGTGGGGAAGGCCCGTTTTTTGCTCTCCCCATGCTCCAGAGCCTTTCTAGGAGCCTGGGTTGGGCAAAAACGGTCTTCCCTACCCCCGCAGAGGTCCTCCGGAGGCCAGTAATGGCCTGTTCCCCAACTTGAAATGGGACATTTCTGGCCTCAGGAGGGCCTCCAAGGGGGTGGGGAAGGCCGTTTTCGCCTTCCCCAGGATCCTAGAACGGCTCTGAAGCCTCAGGAGAGCGAAAAACGGGCGTGCTATCATGTCCCGGGAGCGGGGGTGGGTCACGTGCGTATTCACGGGGGAGCGCATAGAATTATGGGTGTGGGCACGCGCCCGTGTGACCCCCCCACGCTCCCCCCCTTTTGACACACAAACCAAAAAAGGTTCCCCATCACTGCTATAGGATCTGCTTGAACGGGGCTGGACTAGAAGAGCTACAAGTTCCCATGCAGCTTGATTCTGATTCTGAATCCTCAATCCTTTCTTCTTTTTTGCTAAGTAGGAGGTTTTAAAGCAGACATGAGCATCAGTGGAGATTAAGGTTATCGTTTGGCCAGAAAGTGATGTGTGGCTGCCAATATTTAAGTGGTGCAGATTCCCTAATCATTGCAAGAAACTCCCTCTGATGAGTATATCCGTTAGAGTAGAGTTGCAGGCACAAATGCATTAGTCCTGAATCCCTTACTATTTCTTGAGCATTTCTTACTTTGCTTACTATTGTTGAAATCTGCCTTTCCACCCTGCTTCATATTATGTAATGCAAGTGATAAATGACAAACAAAACCATAAGGAGAACGGGGTTATAGTGAGGCTGAATTAGAAAATGAAACACATAAGCTCTTTGTCCTAATTTTGTGGTCTTTCCTTGCTTTCTCTTGTGTTGCCCATCTCTGGACTCACAGAATCTTATGAATATATATTTTTAAGTGAGGTCCCCAGAACTGGACACAGTATTCCAAATGGGATCTGACTAAAGCCCTATGTAGCAGGTTAGGACCTTCTCTTTTGTGATGGCGATATAAATAAAAAAGAAATAAATTAAAATAATTTTCCTCATTGTGGCCTTCCTGCCTGTGTCCCATCTGCCTCCCCTTCAGGTGGAAGTTCCCAACAACCACAAGACACAAGTTTGGTTTCCAAGAGAGGCGCCTGGTCCTTCTCTTCTCACCACCCGGCTGTTTCTGACAGGATTTGGCCACTTTTGAGGCCTCCTCCAATCTCTGCCCAGCCTTCAAAGCAGCTGTTCTTGAAGGAAGCAAGTTCAAATACTTCAGAGAGATTTTTCTCCTCCACAGATGGTTCCTGGACAGGAAGGCGTGGAAGATGGAGAAAGTGCCACCTCTGCAGACGTTGAAGCCTTTGTCTGACAGGGAGGCATTGAGAGGGGCCTTTCCTCCTACTCCCATGCCCATCATCCATGCACTTCCCTCAGATGCGCTCCTCTTTGCTGCGCTTTGCAGGGAATCCTGTAAATTTACGCACAATCCACCAGGGGGCGCCTTCTGACAAGAGAAGGGAACATCAGGCGCTTCCCCATTGGGGCACTGGAGGGCGAAAGTCATGGCTGTCTTTCCAGAGGCGGCTGCGAAGGAAGTGACATCACATGCTTGCTGCTCTAGGACGCCGCACTCGCTAGCCTTCATTCTTGTGACTCCAGACATGCCCCTGGTGAGTTGGGAGCTCTTGACGGGCAAAGGGAGGCGGAGGAGGGAGAATCCCACGCCCGGCCTTCCTCCGGCTTCAAACCAAAACAATGCCAAACTAATCTCATTTCATTCTTCAACACAGAAGTCGAAGAAGCGGGGATGCGCTCCTCTTTCCCGCCCTTTCTAGAATCCTGGCACTTTGCGGCCAAATACACCAGGGGGCGCTCTCCGCCAAGAGAAGGGAACTCCTAGCGCTTCCCCATTGGCCCACTGGAGGGCAAACGTCACAGTTGGCTTTCTAGAGGCAGCGGTGAAGGAAGTGACATCACAAACACTTGCCGCTCTAGGACGCCACACTCTCTCTCCTTAACCCCTGGGGCTCCGCAGGAGGTGGAGAGGCTGCGGGAAAGTCTGACGGGAGATGCGGACGTGCCCCGGTGAGGAGGGGGGCTCTTCCCGGGTCCCATGTTCCCCAGCCGCCCTCTCCATGCAGGGGGAAGCGGAAGAAACGGGGATGCCGGGAAGGCAGCGAGGATGGGGGAAGGGTACCTTCCTGCCCTGTGTCCGGGGAAGAGCCCGAGTGGGGGGAGAGGAGGGTCGGCCTTGCCGGAGGCCCAGCAGGAGAGGAGAGAAGCCGGGCGAGGAGGCAGGATTCGCACCAGGCTCCCCGAGGGCCCGATCCTCCACAGCCCGGCCTGTCTCCGGAGGGGAAAGAAGCGCGGCGGCCTCTCCAGCTGCCTCCTTCCTGCCCCTTCTCGGGGATGACCCACATGGGGCTCCAGGCAGGTTGTATGAAAGTTGTTCAGTGGCTAAATTCTACTTTCTAATTCTTGGCGTTGATTTTTCTTTCCATCTCAGAGACACAAACTCGAAGCCATTTATAATCTTTGCAAGGCAAAATTTTCTCTTCTGGGAAAAAAAGGAGCAGAATAACTTCCACTGATGAGTCCTTGCGGCTCTAGAAATGGTCCTGTGACGGAAAAGGCATCTGGAGATCCACAAGAGTCCCTGGACCCATTTGGAGTTGTTCTGAAAACAGAGAAAGAATGGAGACACAACCTTTTGTAAAGGAGGGAACCGGAAAAGGCCCTTCAGCTGTTCAGCCTGGGAAGGGTGGGAAGCTCTGGGCAAGACCTGGCCAGACGATTCTGGAGGAGGAAACCATCCTCCCTTCAGAAGTTCAGCCCTGGAATTTTATCCAATACCGGGAGGCTGAAGGTCCTCGAGGACTTTGCAGCCGACTCCATGATTTTTGTAGGCGATGGCTGAGACCAGAAAAGCACACCAAAGCCCAGATGCTGGACCTGGTTGTTCTGGAGCAGCTCCTGACTCTCCTGCCCCCAGAGATGGAGAGCTGGGTGCGGGAATGTGGAGCAGAGACCAGCTCCCAGGCTGTGGCCCTGGCTGAAGGCTTCCTCCTGAGTCAGGCGGAGGAACAGAAGGAGCAGGTCAAATTGCAGGTGAGACACTTTAATGTAGGGAGTTCAAAAGGGAATAGAGAATATGTCTGAATACTTCACCCCTCCTGGACTTCTCTGACATTCATAATATGTTGCAATGTCCCACCAATTCTTGTAGGACATTGTTCCATTGTTTTCTCACTCAATCTCACTGATGGGTATTGGGGGCTTTGAGGTTGTGTACTGAATATAAGAATCCACTTTATTTCATGTGATGTACATTAATTCTGCTTCTTTTTTCCTTCCTCCTATTTGAAGGGCTGTACTGTGGAGATCAGCGATCCTGAGGGAAAGAGGAATCCATTAAATCAGAAGCTATTTTTCAGGGGGATCCCTTGGGAAAACCCAAGTCAGGACACCTCAGGAGGTAAACGGAAGATCCTCCAATTACCCAGAGAGATCCCATCTGCTTTACCTTCTTCTCTTCTGTAGTACACCTCCTCTTAAATATGTTAAATATGCATTTTGAAATTATTTTATCGTTACAGAGAAACAAAGAATGAACTTTTCTGTTTTTTACGATGGAACTCAAACTGTGATTGAACCTCCAAATCCAGTAAGAAAGGGAAAAATTATTTGATTTATATTCTCCTTTCCTTCAGGAAGTGAAGCGGGTGTGCGGAGTACTCTCTCCTTCTATTTCCCCTCTTGTTTGGACTGGATTATTTTTGTGTTCCTGCGTGAACATGAACAGTATAATAGTAGGTTTAAGTTGCTGTCAGCCAGCTTAACTTCCTCTGTAGACTATTACTGCGACACAATGGTTTGTTATTTCTAGCCTCAGATTCTGTTTAGGAAATATTTTTTTAAAGACCATAGGTTAACTAGTTCTGCTAGGTACTCCTCCAACTATGAGTTTACAAGAAGTAATTTTTTAACAAGTCCTTCAAGAAATAGGAATAAATATATCATAGTGGCAGTAACTGCTAGAAACCAGTTCTTTTTCTAATTTTTTGTCTTGGTATTGTGGAAGGCTAATGAAAAATAATTAAATACTCACATTGCCACATTACCATTTTTAAAAGCCTTGTTCATAGCCAGTAGTTCAAAAAATAAGCAAATCATATTAAAAAATAACGCAGAATTTTAAAATTCAAAGAGAGTGGTCACATAGAGCATGTAATCACAGAACTTTGGGCTATAAAATAATTTCCAATCCTCTGATTTCTGCCTGGATTAGGAGAGCAAACATTCCCGCTTTGAAAAGGCTGAGAAACAACCTTCGTAGAGAATTTTATCTTCTTTTTTTTCTCTCATTCAGCCATTGGCTTAGACTACTACATCAATAAATGATACAGAGAGAGCGATAGATCAGTTGATCCAGAAATGAGATTACTTTACTGAAAGGCACTGTAAATTTTGCAGAATCAATCATCTTGATAAAACCTGTCCCAAATATTTCTTCAGTCAAATTTTCCAAATTGTCTATTTTCTCACCTAGAATTAGAACTTTCGTGAAGCACAGCCTTTTAATTACTTTAGAAATTTGGGAACAATGGAGCAGAATAACAGTGTTGGTAGGGATCGTGGAGGTCTTCTAGTCCCTGCTCAGACAGGAAGCCCTATAACAGTGATGGTGAACCTAAGGCATCCATGCCACAGGTGGCACTCGGAGCCATATCTGAGGGCATGTGAGGCGTTGCCCTATGTCAGCTCCAGCAGCTGATAACAGAGCTCCAGATCGATCTGGAGCTCTGTTATCTGCTAGAGAGGCCTTCAGGAAAGGCCTTTAGGAAAGGCCTCTGTAGCTGATAACAGGCTCCGGATCGATCCAAAGTTCTGTTATCGGCTACAGAGGCCTTCAGGAAATCCTTGCCAGCTGCAGAAGAAATGGGCCGAGGTGTGCGAGGCCTGGTTGCAACTAACTGAAGGTAAGTAGTAGGGCAGCTCCACTTCCATTTCGTTTCCGAACTTCCGATTGGCCCGTTGGGCCATTTTTCGCCATCCCCAGGAGGCTTTCCTGAACCCTGGGGAGAGCGAAAAACGGCCCAACGGGCCTATAGGAAGTCCGGAGGCTTCAGTGAGGCCTGTGTGTATGCGTGAGGGGGCAGTGCGCATGCGTGGGGCCAGCATGGGGGTTGTGCGCATGCGTGGGGGGAGGGCATTGCATTATGGGAGTGGCCACATGCGTGCACGCTATCAGACACGTGCACACCCTTTTGGCACCCGAGCCGAAAAAGGTTCGCCATCACTGCCCTATAACATTCCAGATAAATGGCTGTCCAATTTCTTTTTAAACATCTCCAGTGTTGGAGCATCTACAACTTCTGGAGGCAAGTCATTCCACTGATTAATTGTTCTCACTGTCAGGAAATTTCTCTTTAGTTGTAGGTTAGTTCTATCCATAATTAGTTTCTATGCATTGCTTCTTGTCCCACCTTCAAGTTCTTTGGAGAATAGGCTGGCAGCCCCTTAGATTTTGCAACACTATCATGTCACCCTTAGTTCTTCTTTTCATTAAACTAGACATTAAACTAGACATACCCAATTCCAGCAACCATTCTTTAGATATTTTTGCCTCCCGACCCTAATAATTTTTATTGCTCTTCTGTGTACTCTTTCTAGAGTCTCAAGATCTTTTTTACATCTGGCAACAAAAACTGGATACAACATTCCAAGTGTGGCCTTACCAAGGCATTATAAAATGGTACTAACTCTTCATGTGATCTTGATTCTATCCCTCTCTTAATGCAGCCTATGATTGTATTGGGTTTTTTTTGGCAACTGTAGCACACTGCTGGCTTATGTTTAAGTGATTGTCCACTAGGACTCCAAGATCCCTGTTTCATTTTCTACTGTTCAGCCTGGTATCACCTATTCTATGCTTGTGCATTGGGTTTTTCTTTCCTAAATGTAGCGCATTACATTTCTCACCGTTCATTTTAATTTTCTTTGATGGGGCCCAATCTGTCGACCCTTCTATAGCCAAAGCTTATCCTCTGGAGTGTTATTTCTTTCAACTTGTTCTTGTCTGCAAATTTGATGAGTTCCCCTTCTATCCTCTTGTCTAAATCATTGATGAAGATGAACAGATCTTCTGAATCCTCCTCTTCTGTTATTTTTCCCGTGTTTAGGGGAGTCTTGTATCCTTCGAGGAGGTGGCTGTGTATTTCTCTGAGGAGGAATGGTCTCAGCTGGATCCTGACCAAAAAGCGCTGCATTCGGAAGTCATGTTTGAAAACCATAGGAACTTGGTCTCTCTGGGTAAGAGTTTTCTAGTCTTCAATCAGAGAGTTCAAGAAGACAGATTATAGTTAGTTTTTTATTAAAAAGTCACTAATGAATATCATCTCCTTGGAGGGAGAAGGAAAGGATCTGGCCTTCTCGTACTCCAAGGAAGGAAAGAGTCAGTATCTCTTTGTTTTGATGCTTTCTGTACCATTTTTATTCTTCTATTTCTATTTGAACTTATCTGTGGAGGCTGGAAAAAAATGAGGTGTGCTTTTCTGTGACCTCTGGAGGTCATGTGAGAGGAATGTGTCCTCTGGAATCTGCAAAAATTATGTGAGAACAGAACTTTCACAGTCGTGCTGTGGAAGAGCATGTAATGCGAGATCACACGAGATCAGTAGCCTGAGATCTTGTAATACTGATCTTGCCTGATCTTGCACTAAAGTAGTTTACACCTCATTTCATAGAGAACAGAGGCCTAAACTCCTTTAGTTTGAGATCAGGCGAGATCAGTAGTGCAAAATGTCAGGCTAGTGAACTCGCGTGATCTCACACTAATTCCTTCTTGGATGTTTCCCCTGATTATTTTCTAACTGAAAACTGACTGACATTTGAACTTGAAATTTCCAGTTTGATCTTTTTCTCTAACCTTGTTATCATTTTCATTTCTCTTTTTCTTTGAAGGTAATAACAGGCAGGAGAATCAAGATTCCTATGAACTGTTCCAAGTGATCAATGCTAAAGATGGAACGAAGACATTTGGAATTCGAATGGAATTAGAAAGCAATGAAAGAAACCAGTCAAATAATTGGAATCAGGAAAGCTCATCTTCCACTGATGCTCCGATGCAAGACTTTCTTGCCCAACAAGAGATAATAAGGAAAAAATATATTGGGGAAAGTGTGGAAAGTGCAAAGGAACACTATTTAACCCAAAACAAAGGAGAAGATGCTATAAGACACAATGGACAAAATTACAATGGGGCATTCATTCTTTCTCTTGAAAATAACTTCCTTACATCTCAAAAAGTGATTCACACAAGAAAGGAGCCTTATAAATGTTTGGAATCTGGAAAACATTTTAGAACAAGCAGGCAACTTACATCCCATGAAAGGATTCACACTGAGGAGAAACGGTGTTCAGAAGCACCTGTAGCCCAAGCTACTCAGTCCCTCCAAGAAGCAGGAGAGAAACCATATAAATGTATGGAGAGTGGGAGAACCTTTAGTCATAGCAATGGACTTAGAAATCACAAAATGATCCACACAAGGGAGAAGCCATATAAATGCATGGAGTGTGGAAAAGTCTTTACTCATAGCAGGGAACTTGCGATCCACAAAAAGATTCACACAGGAGAGAAACCATATAAATGTATGGTGTGTGGAAAGACCTTTGTTCAGAGCAGTGGACTTACTATGCACAAAAAGATCCACACAGGGGAAAAGCCATTTAAATGCCTGGAGTGTGGGAAAAACTTTACTCAAAAAGGTAATCTTATGTCCCATAAGATGATCCACACAGGGGTGAAGCCGTATAAATGTTTGGAGTGTGGAGAAACCTTTACTCAAAAAAGTAGTCTTATTTCCCATCAGGTGATCCACACAGGGGAGAAGCCATATAAATGCATAGAGTGTGGAAAGACCTTTGCTCATAGACGTAATCTTATTTCCCATAAGGCGATCCACATAGGGGAGAAGCCGTATAAATGCATGGAGTGTGGAAAGACCTTTGGTCAACATTGTTATCTTATTTCCCATAAGATGATCCACACAGGGGTGAAGCCGTATAAATGCATGGAGTGTGGAAAGACCTTTGCTCTGAGCAATAGACTTACTAGCCACAAAAAGATCCACACAGGGGAAAAGCCATTTAAATGCATGGAGTGTGGAAAGATCTTTGCTCAAAGAGGTCATCTTATTTCCCATAAGATGATCCACACAGGGGAGAAGCCATATAAATGCATGGAGTGTGGAAAGACTTTTGCTCAATGCAGTTATCTTGCTTCCCATAAAAAGATCCATTCAGAAGAGAAACCATTTAAATGCATGGAGTGTGGAAAGACTTTTACAAAGAGCAGTGCTCTTACTTCTCATAATAGAATCCACACAGGGGAGAAGCCATATAAATGCATGGCGTGTGGAAAGACCTTTGCTCAAAGCAGTGGACTTAGTTGCCACAAAAAGATCCACAGGGGAAAAGCCATTTAAATGCCTGGAGTGTGGGAAAAACTTTACTCAAAAAGGTAATCTTATGTCCCATAAGATGATCCACACGGGTGAAGCCGTATAAATGCTTGGAGTGTGGAGAAACCTTTACTCAAAAAAGTAGTCTTATTTTCCATAAGGCGATCCACACACGGGAGAAGCCATTTAAATGCATGGAGTGTGGAAAGACTTTTACAAAGAGCAGTGCTCTTACTTCTCATAATAGAATCCACACAGGGGAGAAGCCATATAAATGCATGGCGTGTAGAAAGACCTTTGCTCAAAGCAGTGGACTTTGTTGCCACAAAAAGATCCATGCAGGGGAAAAGCCATTTAAATGCATGGAATGTGGAAAGAGCTTTGCTCAGAATGGTAATCTATCTTCTCATAAAAGGATCCACACTCGAGAGAAAGTATATAACAATAGCAATTCCATTTTAGACTTATATATCTCTACAATGCTTTACAACACACACTGAGCAGTTTACAAAGTCAGCATATTGTCCTGAACAATCTGACCAACCTCAAAAGGATGAAGGGCTGATTCAACAATGAGCAGGTCAGGATGAAGCTCCTGGCTGTGGGCAATTAGCTTGTAGTACTGCATTCTAACCTCTGACCCATCATGTCTATAGATTTTTGTGGGTATGCCTATTGTGCCTTTCGGATCTAAATGAGAGCAGATTGAATCCAACAAACTGAAATTTAATGTGGAGAAAAGTGAGATTTTACACCTGGGCAGGAAAAACAGATTACATGAAAGCTGGCTCAAAAACAGTAACTCTGTGAGGGATCTTGGGAGTGCAAATGGATGATCACTTAAATATTAGTTACCTGTGTGTGGCAGCAGCCAAAAACCCTAATACAAACCCTAAACAGGCATAGAATCAAAATCACATGAAGTATTAGTACCATTTTATAAAGTCTTAGTAAGACCACACTAGGAATACTGTATGTAGTTTTGTTCATTACATTACAAAAAAGATGTTTAGACTTTGGAAAAAGTGGAAAGAAGAGTAGTTAAGATGATTAAGGGTCTGAATACTAGCCACAAAGATTGACGACGTCAATTTATTTTCCAAAGCACCAGAGGGCAGGACAAGAAACAATGCACATGAACTAATGAAGGAAAAAAGCAACCTGGAATTGATAATCTTCGTTATAGTGAGGACAACCAGTGGAACAACTTGCCTTCAGACAGTGGACTTCATCACTCGATGTTTTTTAGAAGACACTGGATAGTATCTTGTCTGAAATGGTATATGATCTCCTGCTAGAGGAGGGGGGCTGGACTAGAAGAGCTCCAAGTTCCCTTCTAGCTTGATTCTGATTCCTCAATCCTTTCTTCTGCTTTTTTGCGAAGTAGGAGGTTTTAAAGGAAGCATGGGCATCAATGGAGATTAAGGTTATCATTTGGCCTGAAAGTGATGTGTGGCTGCCAATATTAAAGTGGTGGAAATTCCCCAATCAGTTCAAGAAGCTCCCTCTGATGAGTATATCCACAAGAAGAGAGTTGCAGTCAGAAATGCATTACTCCTGAATCCCTTACTATTGTTTTAGCTTTTCTTACTTTGCTTAATATTGTCGAAATCTGTCTTTTCACTCCGCTTTATATTATGTAATGCAAGTTATAAATGACAGACAAAACCATAAGGAGAATGGGATTATAATGATGCTGAATTAGAAAACAGAACACATGAGCTCTTTTTATTTTGTGGTGATCTTTCTTTGCATTCCCTCGTGTTGCCCATCTCTGGCCGCACACAATCTTATCAATATCTTTTTTTTAAGTGAGGTCTCCAGAATGAGGACCCAGATTGTTGGGGGCAATATAAATATATATTGCTTACTGGTGTAAACCGCTTAGAGAGTGCTTGCACTGTGAGGCGGTATATAAATCTCACAAATAAATAAATAAACTGGACACGGTATTCAAATTGGGGACTGACTAAAGCTCTACGTAGTGTGTTTCTCCTTTTTCTTGATGGTGATACATCTGGTGAGGCATCCCAGAACTTTGTTTGTCTTCACAGCTGCCTGGTCACACGGTTTACTCATTTTGCAGTTATCATTTTTTTGGTACCTTAGTAACTTTGTTCACACAGTTGTGTGAAAAAAGTGTTGTTTGAACTCAGAATAGTTCTAGCATTTTGGAAATATGCATATCTTTGCGTCTGTTTTGACCTTTGTCCAGACATGGAGTGTTGAAGCAAGTAGTTTTAAGGGAAAGCAGTGGTAGGGAAATATGGGTATGAAGTTCCCCTCACTAGCCAGCCTACTGGCCAACCCAGGTAATTCTTGATTTACAATAATTTATTAAGTAACCATTCAAAATTACAATGGCACTGAATTAATGATGGTTCTGACTTCTTTCCTTCCTCCTTTTGTTTCTTTCCCTCCTCCCTCCCTCCCTCCCTTGTCCCAAGTTAGGGATACTCCAGAGAATCAGAATGAAAATCACTCCAGTGAGCTAACATTGCAAATGATCCATCAAGCAGGGAGACATTTGAAAATCGTTGGGGTCAAAATTAAGAACTACTTAAACTACTTCAGTCCTGTCCATCTATCTTTGCTTGCAGTTTGTGCAGCAGAGCTGGAGAATGAAGTGGCAGGAGGCGTTTCAAAAGCAGGTCAAGCCAGGTTTTATTCAGATCACATCCCAGCATGTTTTGGAAGGGGGAAGGCGTAGCTACTATTGCCAGTGCTCTTTTGACACATTCACCATTTGCAGCAATTGGCATGAGAAACTCTTGGGGCTCTTTGTCCTCCTGACAGCAGTGCTCTCGGCCACCCTGCTAGGATACTCCTGCTTGATGGGGGGGGTCTGTCTCCCCTTTCCCAGCGGTTCCCAGTGTGACCACCCCACCTCGCCTGCCGCAGTGTTCAGGCTGCTAATTGCCATCCTGTGTGTCTATTCTGTGCTGCAATTCTCTCTTGGTTGCATTAAAAATTACTAACACACCAAAGTGTTTAGACGGCCTGGGGGTGGCATATTTCGGCTCTTTCTGGGTTGAAGCCGTTTCTTCAAATATTGCTTATTAAACTATGTCAAACTGGAGGGAAAAAAGATATATAAAGAAAAATCAAAGGTTACCTCCATTCTTTTTAAATTTACATTTTTTAAAATTTGTTTTGCTCACTGTAGGTAACCTTTGTATGTCATTGTCGACTCCAGGTGTGGTCGAATCATTTTCTCTTTTTATATATGGTCTAATGATATATCCCTGCCTTAAATTCTCCAAAGGGCTTAAGCTTCCTAGTCACATCTCTTGAATTTCCTACTCAATCCCTATGTAAAAATGTTTTTTTTTCCTCATCATACTTTAGATTTATATTCCTTTTTTACAATCTTCCTTTCTTAGTTTTGTTATTTCACCTTTTCTCCAGTCAAGAGATGAAATGCCATTTCCCCTCTTTGTTTCTCAATTAAGGAGCCTCATTATGAGGTAAAATCTCAGGAATATCCAGAGGTTCAGCTTTTCCTTCATTTTGGAACTTGTTTTCTTTTAAATTTTTCTTCAGCCTTTCCGCAGGCACAAGAGACGGGTCGCCCAGGGTGTTCATCAGAAGAGGCTGGAGGGGTCTCTGCTTGTTCTGGTCCCCCCACTTCAATGTGAGGCTGAGGGAATAATTTGGGAAGGGCATCTGTACATATTGAATTTTTAAAAATGCATAAAAATCATTTTCCTGATTGTGGCTTCCCTGCCTGTGTCCCATCTGCCTCCCCTTCAGGCCGCAGTTCGCAACAACCGTAGACACAAGCTGTGTTTCTGACAGGATTTGGCCCCTTTTGAGGCCTCCTGAAATCTCTGCTGAGCCTTTAGGCTGGCTGTTCTTGAGGGAAGCGAGTTCAAATTCTCCAGAGATTTTTCTCCCTCTCCACAGACGATTCCCTAACAGGAAGTAGAAGAAGATGGAGAAAGTGCTGCCTCTACAGACGTTGAAGCCTTTGACAAGGAGACATTGAGAGGGGCCTTTCCTTCAACTCCCGTGCCCATCATCCCTGCCCTTCCCCTCAGACGCGCTCCTCTTTCCCGCCCTTTCTAGAATCTAAGTTCACTAAGACAAGCGAATTCCCGGTGTTTCCCCATTGGTCCACTGGAGGGCGAGCGTCATAGCTGCCTTTCCAGAAGAGGATGAGAGGAAGTGACATCATAAATGTTTGCCGCTCTAGGACGCCGCACTCTGCTGTGAGCCGCCCAGAGTCCCCCGGGAGTTGGGCGGCATAGAAATTTTAATAAATAAATAAATAAATAAATAAATTAACCCCTGGGGCTCTGCAGGAGGCGGAGAGGCTGCAGGAGAGTCTGGCGGGGGGAGACCCAGACACGCCTCGGGTGAGGGGAGGGACTCTTCCCGGAAAAAGGGAGGCGGGAGAGGAAGAGACCCACGCCCGGCCCTCCTCCGGCTTCAACCCCGGGTCCCATGCTCCTCAGCCGCCCTCTCCATGCAGGGGGAAGCGGGGGTCCCTTCCCATAACCGTGTCCGGGGAAGAGCCCGAGTGGGGGGAGAGGAGGGTCGGCCTTGCGGAGGCCCAGCAGGAGAGAAGAGAAGCCGGGCGAGGAGGAGGCAGGATTCGCACCAGTCTCTCCGAGGGCCCGATCCTGTCTGTGGAGGGGGAGAGAAGCGAGACGGCCTCTCCAGCTGCCTCCTTCCCTGCCCTGCGCTGGGATGACCCGCTTGGGGCCCCGGCCAGGTTGGGTGAAAGTTGTTCAGTGGCTGAATTCCACTTTCTAATTTCTTGCCGTTGATTTTTCTTTCCATCTCAGATACAGAAACTCGAAGCAATTTGAAATATTTGCAAGTCAAAATTTTCTCTTGGGGGAAAAAAAAGAGCAGAATAAGTTGCAGGGATCAGTCCTGAGGCTCTAGAAATGGTCCTGTGAAGGAAAAGGCATCTGGAGACCCACAAGAGTCCTTGGACCCATTTGGTGTTGCTCTGCAGGACAAAGAAAGGATGGAGACACAACCTTTTGGAAAGGAGGGAAGCGGAAAAGGCCCTTCAGCTGTTCAGCCTGGGAAGGGTGGGAAGCTCCGGACAGGAACTGGGCAGAAGATCCTGGAGGAGGAAACCATCCTCCCTTCAGAAGTTCAGCCCTGGAAGTTCATCCAATACCTGGAGGCTGAGGGTCCCCGAGGACTTTGCAACCGACTCCATGACTTTTGTAGGCGATGGCTGAGACCAGAAAAGCACACCAAAGCCCAGATGCTGGACCTGGTTGTTCTGGAGCAGCTCCTGGTTCTCCTGCCCGCAGAGATGGAGGGATGGGTGCGGGAGTGTGGAGCAGAGACCAGCTCCCAGGCTGTGGCCCTGGCTGAAGGCTTCCTCCTGAGCCAGTCGGAGGAGCAGAAGGAGCAGGTCGAGTTGCAGGTGAGAGACTTTAGGATAGGGATCACCAACCTTTTGGACCTCAAGGACCACTAAATTCATAATTTTAAATCCCGCGGACCACTAATATGATCTGCCTAATGACCAGCTGGGTGGGCATGGCTAGGTGGTCATGTAACTGGGTGGGCGTGGCCACCTCGATGTCACTCACGTCGAGGGATGCTTCGCCAGCCTTTACTCACCCTTCTCCTCCCAGCCACTCCTTGCCTCTTCGCCTGGGCTCCTTAGGGCCCAAAAGGAAGCAGTTGTTGGAGCTAAGCAGCCACCATGAGAAAGATTTGGCAAAACAGCTCAGTTCAAATTGGATCTGACCGAGAAGGAGGCTCAGTAGAGGACTATGAGCATAGGCTTTCCAAGCAGAGGAAAGACCTGTGAGAGTGCAAGGCCAGGTACAGGCACCTGGAGGCTCAGCGAGCTGAGATGGTCAGCCAGTTCCAGGCCATGATGCAGTCCCACTGGAACAAGGTCCTCCGGCTCTTCGCCACCAGCAGCACTTCCCTCCAGCCTTCACCCAAAGCCCTGCACCAGGAGGCCGAAGCAGACCCCAAGTTGGAATTTCTGTCCCCCTCCGACCCACACAAAAAGACCACAAATGGGGAGACACTCTGCAACAACACAAACGTTCATTGCATGTATCTGTCTTAGGGGCTGTAGTTTGAGGACCCCTGATTTAGTGCAATATAAAAAATGCAAATAATTTTTCTGTGGACCACCAAAATTTTCTTGTGGACCACCAGTTGGTGACCACTGTTTTAGGGAGCTCAAAAGGGAATAGAGAATGTGTTTGAATACTTCACCCATCCTTCCCCAAACTTCTCTGACATTCATAATATGTGGCAATGTCCCACCAATTCTTATAGGACATTATTCCATTGTTTTCTCATTCAACCTCACTGGTGGATATTGGGGACTTTGAGGTTGTGTTCCGAATATAAGAATGCACTTTGTGTTGTGTGATGTACATTAATTCTGTTTCTTTTTTCCTTCCTCCTATTTGAAGTGCTGCACTGTGGAAGTCAGAGATCCTGAGGGAAAGAAGAATCCATCAAATCCCCCTCAGGAGTTATTTTTCAGGAGGATCCCTTGGGAAGACCCAAGTCAGGACACCTCAGGAGGTAATTGAAGATCCTCCGATGACCCAGAGAGATCCCATCTGTCTTATCTTCTCTTCTGTAATATACCTCCTCTTATTTTGTTAAATATGTATTTTGAAATTATTTTATCATTACAGAGAAACAAAGAATGAAGTTTTCTGCTTTTTACGATGGAGCTCAAACTGTGATTGAACCTCCAAATCAAGTAAGAAAGAAAAAAAATATTAGATTTGTATTATTTTTTCTTTCAGGAAGTGAAGCGGGTGTGCAGAGTGCTCTCTCCTTCTATTTTCCCCCTTTGTTTGGACTGGATTATTTTTGTGTTCCTGAGCGACATGAACAGCATAATAGCAGGTTCAAGTTGCTGTCAGCAAGCTTGACTTTGTCTATATAGACTATTACTGGGACACAATGGTTTGTCATTTCTACCCTCCGATTATGTTTAGGAAATGTTTTTTTAAAGGCCACAGTTTAACTGGTTCTGCTAGGTACTCCTCCAACTATTATTAGAAGTAATTTTTAAAAAGTCCTTCAAGAAATAGGAATAAATATATCACGGTGGTTGTAACTGCTAGATACCTGTTCTTTTTGTAATTCTTTGACTTGGAATTCTGCAAGGCTAATGAAAAATAAATAAATACTCACATTGCCACATTACCATTTTTAAAAACCCTTGTTTATAACTGGTAGTTCAAAAAATAAGCAAATCATATTAAAAAATAATGCAGAATTTTAAAATTCAAAGAGAGTGGTCACATAGAGCATGTAATCACAGTACTTTGGGTTATAAAATAATATCCAATCCTCTGATTTGTGCCTGGATTAGGAGATCAAACGTTCCCGCTTTGCAAAGGCTGAGAAATGACCTTCGTAGAGAATTTTATCTTCTTTGTTTTCTCCCATTCAGGCAATGGCTTCGACCAGGGGTCCCCAACCTTTTGGACCTCAGGGACCACCAAGGTCATAATTTTAAATCCCGCGGAACACCAAATTCATAATTTTAAGTCCCACAGACCACTAATATGATTTTTTTTAAAAAGATAAATACATTTGTAAAATAATGATCAGAGAACTTCCATTTTATTGATATGAAATGCACACCTATTAAACAAAATTGTAAATGCTTATTTAATTATAACAAAATCATAAATGCTTATTTAATCATAAGAGCCGAGATGGTGCAGTGGTTAAATGCAGCACTGCAGGCTACTGCTAGTTCAGCTGTTCAAATCTCACCGGCTCAAGGTTGACTCAGCCTTCCATCCTTCTGAGGCCGGTAAAATGAGGACCCAGATTGTTGGGGGCAATATGCTGAACTCTGTAAACCGCTTAGAGAGGGTTGTAAAGCACTATGAAGCGGTATATAAGTCTAAGTGCTATTGCTATTGCTATAACAAACTCTTTAAAGGTTGTTTTAATTGTAACAATTTTATTAAAGTTAGTGTAATTATTACAAAATAATTGAAGTTTATTTGACTGTGGCTTGCTGATGTTGGGAAAGTCCCATATTCCAGAGCTGTAGCTGTCGTCCTTCCCCTCCCTTCCCCCCTTTGCTTACCTTCTTTCCTTTCCTCTTCTTCCTTTCCTTTGCGTTCCTTTCCTTTCCTCTTCTTCCTTTCCTTTCTACCTTTCCTTTCCTTCTTTCCTTCTCTTTTCTTTCCTCTTCTTTCCTCTCCTCTCCTCTCCTCTCCTTTCCTTCTTTCCTTTCTTTTCCTTTTCCTGCACCTGGGTTGAAGAGCTGCTCTAGGATGACCAAAGGGCCAGTCCTGTGACTATCACAGCTCTGGAATATGGGACCGGCCCATGGTGGGACTGGAAATCTCCACCATAGGGGGTGGCACGTGCAATATGCAACTTTGCAGGTGGTGAAATGTAGAAGGAGAGATGTAGGCCTGAAAGGCAGCTAAACCTCCCCACCCCACCCCCCAGGCAGCCGTTTGGCTGAGCACGGCGAGTTCTTAGTCTTATCTTCCTATTCCAGCTCATGGCTCGCACACTATACTCAAGGTGAGGTTTGCACTCAGCCTTAAGAGTGGGGGCTGGTATATGGGCAGGGTGATGTTGGGCGATGCAGCCTTGTGTTTCCGCGCACGGGCTAGATTAATTGCTCTCGGCCATATCCGGCCCAGGGGCCAAGATTTCTCCATGGACCACCAAAATTTTCTCACGGCCACCAATGGTCCGCGGACCACCGGTTGGTGACCTAGGGCTTAGACTACTAGATCAATAAATGATAGACAGAGCAATAGATCAGTTGATCTAGAAGTGGGATTACTTTACTGAAAGGCAAAGTAAATTTTGCAGAATCAATCAGCTTGATAAAAACGTGTCCCAAATATTGTCAGAGTGGTTACAGCATGACTACTATTTTGAAACAATCCAGGAGCAAAATACAAGGCACAGAGGTTTTGTCATTTAACAGTGGTTTATATACAAGTCTTCTATATACATACATATACGTGTTAGGCACTACCAGACAAGCAATCAATCTTCAACTTTACACAGAGAAACTCGCATGCTCCACTCCCCTACGCAATGTACACGATCGTCATGTATGGGAGCATTCATATGTGCACGTGCACAACTATTCTCCTGCCTTCCAAGAACGTACAGGCCATCCTTCTTAACTCTTCATGCACGTATCCTTCCACATTTACTAATGGAGTACTGTCCTTCTGCAAATAGTATTTCATAACCCTGCCTGTCTAACCTGGATACACTCAACAGATTATGATCTAATGCAGGTATATATAGGACAGTGATGGCGAACCTATGGCACGGGTGCCACAGGTGGCACGCGGAGCCATATCTGAGGGCACGCGAGGCATTGCCCTATGTCAGCTCCAGCACGCTAGTCAGCTGATTTTCGGCCTCTCCCCAGGCTTCAGGAAAGCCTCCTGAACCCTGGGGACGGTGAAAAATGGCCCAACGGGCCTACCAGAAGTCCGGAAGCTTCAGTGAGGCCTGTGCACATGCGCGGGGGGTTGTGCGCATGCGCGAGGGGCAGTGGGGATTGTGTGCATGCGTGGGGGGACGGCATTGCATTATGGGTGTGGGCACGCACACGCACGTTATCGCGCGCGCGCACACCCTTTTGGCACCCGAGCCAAAAGAGGTTCGCCATCACTGATATAGGACGTTGTACAATGTTTTTCCAATCTCCAGTACATAAACATTACTGTCCCCTTTTACAGCAGCTCTTTGACCATTGGCCAGACTAACCCATGTTTGCATACCTGGTTTCAAACCAGAAAACGCTTGTGGATTATTAGCAATATGCTGGCTCGTCCCACTGGCCAACAACCAAGTGTTCCTGGTGTTTTCAGACGCTGTCTTGTAAATCCTCCAATTCTGTTCTTTTCTCCGTGTTCAGGTGAGTCCTGTGTCCTTCGAGGAGGTGGCTGTGTATTTCTCTGAGGAGGAATGGTCTCAGCTTGATTCTGACCAAAAAGCGCTGCATTTGGAAGTCATGCTTGAAAACCATAGGAACGTGGTCTCTCTGGGTAAGAGTTTTCTAGTCTCCAATCAAATATCGTCTCCTGGGAGGGAGAAGGAAAGGATCTGGCCTTCTCATATTTCAAGGAAGGGAAGAATCACTGCTTACATTAGGGGTCCTCAAACTTTTTAAACTGGGGGCCAGTTCACAGTCCCACAGACTATTGGGGAGCCAGACTATAGTTTGATCTGCCTAATGATCAGCTGGATGGCCATGGCCAGGTGGTCATGTGACTGGGTGGACGTGGCCAATTTAGCAGTTCAAAGGCCAATTTTGCCTTTTGTCCTTCCTAAGCTGTACTTGCTCAAAGGCTTCTATTTATTTAATAAGACCGCCCCCCCTCTCTCTGAAGGGAAAAAGAGCGCAAACTTTCTTGCCACTTGCCTAATTTCATTACCTCAGAAGCTTCAGTTTCCTTAAAATAGGCCATTAAAAAAAGAATAAAACAAACAGGATTTCCTTCCAAATAACTCCTGATCATATGTTTCAGATGACCACACAATAAACCAGACTGAGAACTGCACCAATTAAGACTGTAACTAAAAGCCGCAAGATTTGGGAAAGAGAATCACTCTAAAAGCCATTAGCTTTGCATTTCTCTGAATGCACCATATACCTTTATGTACATTGATTTCTGATGCATTTAACTCATGGAATGACCTTTTGTTACTACTACCAGCAATATTAATCTGCATTTCTTACTTTTATTTAAAACGAACAGATTTCAAACTACCGTATTTTTCACTTCATAGGACACACTTTTTTGTCTCCCAAAACTGGGTGGAAATATTTGTGCGTCTTAAGGAGCGAATATTGCCAAAGCCTTGCCTACCCGCCAGCCCCCACCCTTCGGCCGTTTTTGACCTCCATGTGCCCTGTTTTCAGCCTCTGCAAAGAAGGCCGAAAACAGGATGTGCTGAGATTGAAAACGGACACGCAGAGGCTGAAAATGGGGCACACGGAGGCCAAAAATGGGAGTGCATCTTATGGTCAGGTGTGTCTTATGGAGTGAAAAATACGGTATATAAACTCCATTAAGATCATCTGTAGGCAGACAAACACAAACTCCACGGATTTGATCTCTCTCACACACACACTCCAATCTGCTTTTAAAGGTAAATATTATATATAAAGGAAAAATTAGGAACAGAAGCGTTGAGAGAGAGTGAGAGAGAGAGAGAAAGAGAGAGAGAGAGCTGGCAGCTAGAGGCAAAACACACCCTCTTTTTAACAATGTCTCTGGTGATTTTAATGGAGACTGAGAGAGGAACGAATGTAGAAAGTTGCACAAAAAAAGGGGTGATGCTTAATTCACGACTTTATTTTTAATTGGGTTGATTCATCAAGATTTCTCACGAACAAAAAAGGGAGAGGAAGAAATAAAGAGAGAATACACACACACGTACGTAAACAAAGACATGCAGAGGAGACAAATCCAAAGTTGGAAAAGGGATCCTTAAAAGCCCCAGTAACTGCCTCTTCCACTCCTAACTCCTTTTCTTCCAAAGGAAAAAGACCCCAGCCCAAAAATGACGCTCCCAGAGCTGGAGAGCTACACTGTGAAGCAAGGAAAAAGAGGAAGAAAAACACTTTTAAAACCCAGGGAGAAACCCTGCCCCAGCCTCCTGCTCTCCCACGTGGTTGCCGCTGAACTAAAGGAGGCGAGGTTTGGAACTAAAGGAGGCCAGCAATAGAGCAGAGAAGCCAGAGCAAGAGAGATCAGCCTTGGGGATTTAGCTTTTGGCTCCCCTTTTTCTTCCTTCCTTTCCAGCGAGCGGCAGGAACTACGTTTGGTTTGCAGGGTCTGAGTTTTACATTCCCTTTCTGCCTTTGCCCGTTTCCCAGCCAAGAAATTCTGCTTCTTTTGCTGCCTCCCCACAAAAAACCTCGCTCTCTTTCTCCTTCCTTCCTGCCCTCCTGCCTGCCTGCCTCCTTCTCATTCCCATCTTGTTCCGGAGAATTTGGCAGTGCTGCCAGTGGCCATTCTTACCGTGGCTGTGGCTTTCCCACGCAGGGCGGGGTGGTAGCGGTAGCGGTCCCAGGGAAAGGGAAACCACACAGGCTACAAAGCCGGGCCAATGAGCGGGCCATGGAGGCACTGATGGTGGGTGTGGCACTTGCATGGTGGCCATCCAGTCTGAACACAGTCAGCCTTAGTTCCGCGTGGCAGCACTGGAGCCAGCTAGGGGCCATGCCTGCTGCCTCAGCTCTGCCTCCACAGGAGGTGGCGAGCACCCAGGGGGCGGGGTTGATGCAGTGGGACGGTTTCTTGATGGTTCCAGGGCTGGCCCGCAGATCTAAGGCTGACCGTGTTCCAGCCCGGATGGCAGCCATCAAGTTATAGACTAGCACCTGGCCAAACAGGGCTGAGGCACTGGAGGGTAGACCTTTGTATGTCTCACGGACAGCCCCACAGGCCAGATCTAGCCGCATCATGGGCCGAATCCGTCCTGTGGGCTGTAGCTTGAGGACCCCTGGCTTACATGCTTTCTGTGCCATTTCTTATCTTTATATTTCCATTTTTATTTGAACTTATCTGTGGAGGCTGAAAAGAATGAGGTGTGAGAGGAATGTGTTGTCATTTGTCCTCTGGAACCTCCCAAACTTGTGTGAGAACAGAACTTTTACTCTGAGGCCATGGAAGAGCATTCTCCAAATCCAATTCAAGTACGAAGGACTCATGCAATGTGACTCAGAACATCCTAGGGTATAAGTAATGCCCAATTTACGACAGTTGACTTAGAGCAGTGGTTCCCAACCTTTCTAATGTCGTGACCCCTTAATATAGTTCCTCATATTGTGGTGACCCCCAACCATGTTGTGGTGGCCCTGTCCCTTAGCTGATGCAGTCAAAGCTCGGCCGCCAGGCATCACAAACACCTCTCACCGAATGGTACCTCTCCCGACCAATCGGAGGGCTTGGGTGAGTTGAGCAGATATGGCCAGGCTTGTGGCAGTAGGCGTGGAGCTGAGGATGCTGGGGCGACCCCTGGGAAATGGTCGTTCGACCCCCAAAGGGGTCCCGACCCCCAGGTTGGGAACCACTGACTTAGAGACTATTCGAAGTTATGATCGCGCCCCCCCAATACTTTAGAGCCAGTGACGAATTACAAATGTTGCAGCACTACGGCCGTCCATAGTTACGAATGACAGCAGAGGTGCTGCAACATTCGCTCTACTTTTTACTCCACCCCACCCTGCCGAGGCTTACCCTGCGACAATGTAGCGAGCGATTGGTTCCTTTGCTTTGGTGCATTTCCAGAAAATATTGTAGTGAGAGATAACGTGAGATCAGTAGCGTGAAATCCCACGCTACTGATCTCATATGAACTCGCACTATAGTACATTAGGTCTCTGTTCTCTGCTAACTGAGACCTGTACCAGATCTGGCTAAAGAGCCCTTGCAAGTTGATGAGACTTGGGGCAGTGAAATAGCCTTTCTTGAAGCCTTCCAACTTTTTCAGAGCATTAACAAGCCAATGGAAGGCTTCAAGCAAAGGATTTTGCCCCAAACTCTCATCCCTGGGATTGAGCAACGGGCTGAGTTGGGTCAGGCCACCAGATACACGCTGCAGAGAAGATGCTCCAAAGTCCTTGGATGTTTCCCCTGAATGTTCCTTAACTCAAAACTGGCTTTGAATGAGATTTGCATATATATATATAAAGGTTATGGCTATCTGATGAGAGCAAAATAAGCTCGAAATAGATCTATAATAGTCTCCCTTTATTTTCATTTATCAGCAAAAAATCCTACACATATAGATTAATGTGTCGGCTATATTAAAAACAGCCTTGATGGTCCCAGTGAGGGGCTGAAAGGCAAAAAGGAAGCTGTGATGCTTTCTCTCCCATATTTGGGTACACCAGGATAACACGACAGAAAAACATATATAACCCTTTCCTGGTGAAAGAGCTGATTGGGAACAGAACCTATGGCCTAATGGTTAAGTTGCTGCCCTGCAAGGCAGCCAGCCCGGGTTCAAATCCCAGTAAGGGGTATGGCTATCTGACGAGAGCAAAATAAGCTCGAAATAGATCTATAATAGTCTCCCTTTATTTTCATTTATCAGCAAAAAATCCTACATATATATATATATTCATATATTTCCTTCCATACACCAGGATGACTCGACAGAAAAAACATATATAACCCTTTCCTGGTGAAGAGCTGATAGGGAACAGAACCTGGCCTAGAGATAAACACTTCTGCCTTACAAGCAGACTGCCCAGGTTCAAATCTCACTACGGGTATGGCTATCTGACGAGAGCAAAATAGCTCGAAATAGATCTATAATAGTCTCCCTTTATTTTCATTTATCAGCAAAAAAATGTTATACACACACACACACACATATAATTCTAGATATTTTCAAAGCTTTCATGACTCATGAATATAGAAATCATCGTCTATATCACAGCACTGTAGGCATGCAAAATACAACATAATGGAATTTTGAAAAAAAATCAGAAGAAAATTTGTTGACTTTCTACAGTTTGATCTTTTTCTCTAACCTTGTTACCATTTTTATTTCTCTTTTCCTTTGAAGGTAATAAAGGGCAGGAGAATCAAGATTCCTGTGAACTGTTCCAATTGATCAGTGCTAAAGATAGAACGGAGAAATTTGGAATGCGAATGGAATTAGAAAGCAATGAAAGAAACCAGTCAAATAATTGGAATCAGGAAAGCTCATCTTTCATCGATGCTCGGATGCAAGACTTTCTTGCCCAACAAGAGAAAATAAGGAAAAAAGATATTGAAAGTGTGAAGCTAATCAAAGCTAAATTTCCTGTAAATGAACACTATTTAACCCAAAACAAAGGAGAAGATGCTATAAGACACAACAGACAAAATTACAATGGGACATTCATTCTTTCTCTTGGAAATAACTTCCTTACAACTCAAAAAGTGATTCATACAAAAAAGGATCCTTATAAGCGTCTGGAATCTGGAAAACATATTAGAACAAGCAGGCAGCTTACTTCCCATGAAAGGATTCACACTGGGGAGAAACAGTGTTCAGAATCACTTGTAGCCCAAGCAACTCAGTCCCTCCAAGAAGCAGGAGAGAAACCATATAAATACATGGAGTGTGGGAAAACTTTTATTCATAGCAATGGACTTAGTAACCACAAAATGATCCACACAGAAGAGAAACCATATAAATGCATGGAGTGTGGGAAAACCTTTGCTCTCAGCAATAGACTTACTGTGCACAAAAAGATCCACACAGGGGAAAAGCCATTTAAATGTATGGAGTGTGGGAAAACCTTTACTCAACGTGGTCATCTTATTTCCCATAAGATGATCCACACAGGGGAGAAGCCATTTAAATGCATGGATTGTGGAAAGACCTTTGCTCACAAAAGTAATCTTATTGCCCATCAGGTGATCCACACAGGGGAGAAACCATATAAATGCATGACTTGTGGAAAGACTTTTGCTCGTAGCAGTGATCTTAGAAAGCACAAAAAGATCCACACCGGGGAAAAGCCATTTAAATGCATGGAGTGTGGAAAGACCTTTGCTCAAAGACATAATCTTGTTTGCCATAAGATTATCCACACAGGGGAGAAGCCCTGTAAATGCATGCAGTGCGGTAAAACCTTTACTCGTAGCTATGAACTTACTATCCACAAAAAGAGCCACACCGGAGAGAAACCATATACATGCTTGCAGTGCGGGAAAACCTTTACTCGTAGCTATGAACTTACTATCCACAAAAAGAGACACACGGGAGAGAAACCATATAAATGCATGCAGTGCGGGAAAACCTTTATTCGTAGCTATGAACTTACTATCCACAAAAAGAGACATACGGGAGAGAAACCATATAAATGCATGGAGTGTGGGAAAACCTTTACTCGTAGCAATGAACTTACTATCCACAAAAAGATCCACACAGGGGAAAAACCATTTAAATGCATCGTGTGTGGCAAAGCCTTTACTCAAAGCAATGGACTTAGAAACCACAAAACAATCCACACAGGAGAGAAACCATATAAATGCATGGAATGTGGAAAGACGTTTGTTTACAACAGTAGTCTTACTAACCACAAAAATATCCACACTGATGAAAAACCATTTAAATGCATGGAGTGTGGGAAAACCTTTACTCATAGCAATGGACTTAGAAACCACAAAAAGATCCACACAGGGGGGAAACCTTTTAAATGCATGGAGTGTGGGAAAGCCTTTACTAAAAAATATCATCTTATTTCCCATAAGATGATCCACACAGGGGAGAAGCCCTATAAATGTATGGAGTGTGGAAGGACCTTTGTTCAACAGGGTCATCTTACTTCCCATAAGATTATCCACACAGGGGAGAAACCATATCAATGCATTCAGTGCGGGAAAACCTTTACTCGTAGCTATGATCTTACTATCCACAAAAAGAGACACATGGGAGAGAAACAATATAAATGCATGCAGTGTGGGAAAACTTTTACTCGTAGCAATGAACTTACTACCCACAAAAAGATCCACACAGGAGAGAAACCATATAAATGCATGGAGTGTGGGAAAACCTTTACTCATAGCGGTGTACTTAGAACCCACAAAAAGATTCATACTGGAGAGAAACCATATAAATGCATGGAATGTGGAAAGACCTTTGCTCTGAGCAATAGACTTACTATCCACAAAAAGATCCACACAGGGGAAAAGCCGTTTAAATGCATGGAGTGTGGAAAGACCTTTGCTCAAAAACATAATCTTATTTCCCATAAGATGATCCACACAGGGGAGAAACCATATCAATGCATTCAGTGTGGGAAAACCTTTACTCGTAGCTATGATCTTACTATCCACAAAAAGAGACACACAGGAGAGAAACCATATAAATGCATGGAATGTGGAAAGACCTTTGCTCTGAGCAATAGACTTACTATCCACAAAAGGATCCACACAGGGGAAAAACCATTTAAATGCATGAATTGTGGAAAGACATTTGCTCGAAGCAATGCTCTCTCTTCTCATAACAGAATCCACACAGGAGAGAAGCCATATAAATGCACGGAATGTGGAAAGACCTTTGCTCAGAATGGTCGTCTTACTTCTCATAAAAGGATCCACGCTCAGGAGAAAGTGTATAGCAATAGCAATTCCACTTCAGACTTATATACCACTCCACAAAGCTTTATAGCAGCCTTTGAGCAGTTTACAAAGTCTGCATATTGTCCCCAGCAATCTGGCTCCTCCTTTTACCAACCTGAGAAAGATTAAAAAACTGAATGAACCATGAGCCAGTCAGATCGAACTCCGCTTTTCCTCCATTTTGTAACTGTTTTTCTTTTTCATTCAGAGCTTTTCCACGGGCATAAGAGACCCGCAATGTTCATCAGAAGATGCTGGAGAGGTCTCTGCCCTTTCTGCTTCCCACCTTCAATGTGAGGCTGAATGAATAATTTGAATAGGGCACATGTATGTATTGAATTCAAAAAATAAAAAACAAATGCATAAAAATCATTTTTGTGATTGTGGCTTCCCTGCCTGTGTCCCACCTTACCTCCACTTAAGACCCGAGTTCGCAACAACCGCAAGACACAAGCTAGGTTTCCCAGAGAGCCTCTTTCCCCATCCCACCCTGCTGGGTCTTACTGTGCGACGATGTGGCCAGCCATCGGTTCCTTTGCCTGCTTCGGTCCATTTGTAGAAAACCAAGGCCTAAAGTTGTGAGAAATATGTGAGATCTCGCGCTACTGATCTCACGTGATCTCGTACTGCAATACGTTAGGCCTCTGTTCTCTGCTAACCAAGGCCTGCATGAGATCCAGGGCAAAATATTTTGCAAACAAAGGGAAGGCCTCTTCGTTTTCAAAGACTTGCCCTGGATCTTGTGCAGTCCTCAGTTCCTGAATAACACAGGCCTAAAATACTGCAGTGCAAGATTACGCGAGATTACGCACTAAACTGGTTTCGGCCTCTGTTCTCTACAAGGAAAAAGATCCAGAATGGACAGAAACCATATAAATGCATGGCGTTGCTCTGAGCAGTAGACATACTATCCACAAAAAGTCCAATATCTTTTTGTAGTTTCTGCCTTACAGAAGCTGCTCCAAGTAACACCAGGGAAAGAGCTTGTTTCAAAATTGTTTCAGTTCTCATAGGTCTCTGCTGAAATTAATCCACCCCAATAAATCTTAACTTTTCTCCTAATTCCTTCTTGGATGTTTCCCCTGATTCCTTAACTCAAAATTGACTTTGAGTGAGATTTGCATATATATTGATAATTGTAAAGAAAGATATATTTTCTAGGTATTTTCAAAGCTTTCATGACTCATGAATATAGAAATCATCATGTCTATATCACAGCACTGTAGGCATGCAAAATACAACATAATGGAATTTTGGAAAAAAATAAAAAAAAATTCTGGGGAGAAGTACCTGTTGTCCACGCAGCCCAGTCCTTCCAAGCAGCAGGAGATGAACGCTATAAATGCATGGAGTGTGGGAAAACCTTTATTCATAGCAAAGGACTTATAAACCACAAAATGATCCACACAGGAGAGACACCATATAAATGCATGGAGTGTGGAAAGACCTTTGCTTCACAGAGATAATATTAATACCCATCAGGTGATCCACACGGGAGACATCATATTAAATGCATGGAGTTTGGAAAGAGCTTTGCTCAGAGCAGTGCTCTTACTAGCCACGAAATGATCCACACTGGAGAGAAACCATATAAATGCATGGAATGTGGAAAGAGCTTTTCTCAGAATGGTTATTTTACTTTTCATAAAAGGATCCATGCTCGGGAGAAACTATATAACAATAGCAATTCCACAGAGTTATATACCACTCCACAATGCTTTATAGCACCCTCTGAGCAGTTTCCAAAGTCAGCACATTGTCCCCAGCAATCTGGGTCCTCATTTTACTGGAGTGAGAAAGATGAAAGGCTGAATCAACCATAAGTCAGTCAGGATCAAATTCCTAGCTATTGGCAATTAGCCTGTAGTACTGCATTCTAACCACTGCCCCACCATGTCTATAGATTTTTATGTCTATGCATATTGTGCCTTTCTGATCCACAGGAGACAATGTTGAGTCCACCAAAATTAAATTTAATGTGGAGAAGAGTATGATTTTACACCTGGGCAGTAAAAACAGATTACATGAAACCTGGCTCAAAAACAGTAACTGTGAGAGGGACCTTGCCAGTCCGAATGGATGATCACTTAAACATGAGTCATCTATGTGTCGCAACAGCCAAAAAAGCTAATACAATCCTTGGTTGTGTAAACAGAGGCATAGAATCAAAATCACGTGAAGTATTAGTACCACTTTATAAAGCCTTAGTAAGACAACACCTGGAATACTGCATCCAGTTTTGGTCATCACATTACAAAAAATATGTTTAGATTTTGGAAAAAGTGCAAAGAAGAGCAGCTAAAATGATTAAAGGCCTGAAGATTAAAACAGATGAAGAATTGCTGCAGGATTTTGGTTTGGCTAGTCTAAATAAAAGATGGATTAGGAGTGACATGATAGTAGGCAGTGGTGGGATTCAATATTTTTTAATACTGGTTCTGTGGACATGGCTTGGTGGGCGTGGCTTGGTGGTCATGTGAGTGGGTAGGCGTGGCCAATTCAATGTCACTCCCACCCAGTCACATGAAAAAAAAAACCAGCCACACCTACCCAGGTTTTGTGGCTCCTGGTGTTTTCTGTGGGAAATGGGTTATGTGACTGGGTGGGCATGGCCAACTTGATTGGTCTCACCCTTAGGAAATTTCTCCTTAGTCCAACTCACAATAAAATAGCACAATAAAATATTTAGTTCTAATATTTAGAATAGAATAGAACAAGAGTCCTCAAACTTTTTAAACAGGGGGCCAATTCACGGTCCTTCAGACTGTTGGGGGGCCGGACTGCCTGGGTGGGTGTAGCTAGGTGGTCATGTGACTGGGTGGGTGTGACCAATTTAACAGTCCTTTAAACTATGCACACAAATTAAACTTTCATTTGTTTTGCTCCTGGGGGTCTTTTATTTGCTTTTATTTTGAATGTTGCTCTTTTGGTTGACTTTTCTTTTTACTAGATCATTTTTTCAGTTGTTTAGGAGTCTAGTGGTCCACTTCAGGAAACTCAGTTTTGCAGCAATTCTTCTCAGCCCCAAGGAGCTTGAGAAATCTCTCTCTCTCTCTCCTCTCTCTCTCTCACGCTCTTTATGTTCCTTCCTTCCTTCCTTCCTTGCTTCCTTCCTTCCTTTCTTTCTTTCTCTCTCTCTCTTTCTCTCTCTATCTTCTGGAGGTGGGAAAGGTGAAAAACAGGCAGTTTTCGCCCATTTTTGGCCTCCTGGGGTATCTATGCGCCCCATTTTTCACCTCCCCCACCTCCAGCAACATTCTGCAGGCCAAAATTGTTGGCCTTACCTTTGAGTTCCAGCCCTGGGGCTCATGAAGGTAAGTCCTGTGCTCGGCCAAAGGGTGGGTGGGTTGATGTGGGAGGGGCAACCTGTGGTCCTGCGCGAGCCAGATTAATGACTCCGGCGGGCAACATGCGGCCCGCGGGCCGTAGTTTGAGGACCCATGATCTAGTCCAGTGGTTCCCAAAGTGGGCGGTACCACCCCCTGGGGGGCGGTGAGATGCCTCAGGGGGCACTAAGAGGCCAGGGGGGTGGCAGGGGGCGCTAAGAGGGGCCAGGGGGGCGGCAGGTGCTTCGCTGGTCCTGTCCCCGCGCCGCTGCTCATGTCCATCCAATCGCCTGCTCGCCACTTTTCCCGCCACTCTTTTCCCGGCGGGGCTGGGCGGGCCGCGAGACGGGCATCTTACTGGACT
Source organism: Diadophis punctatus similis (assembly GCA_023053685.1). Taxonomy (NCBI): domain Eukaryota; kingdom Metazoa; phylum Chordata; class Lepidosauria; order Squamata; family Dipsadidae; genus Diadophis; species Diadophis punctatus. The sequence goes on from JALIGW010000002.1 coordinate 254,823,062, forward strand.
TTAACAGCTCCGTGTGTCTGTCGGCTGGTTTCTTTAGCGCACTGGTCTCCAACCTTGGCAACTTTAAGACTTGTGGAATTCAACTCCCAGAATTCCTAAGCCAGCAAAGCTGGCTGAGGAATTCTGGGAGTTAAAGTCCAGAAGTCTTAAAGTTGCCAAGGTTGGAGACCCCTGGCAAAGCTTGCAAAATACAGAAACTCTTCTCGCAAGGGTGAGCAATTAACAATTCGCAGCGAGAAGAGTTTCTGTATTTTGCAAGCTTTTTTCCCTAGAGACCAGCCGACAGACACACGGAGCTGTTAAACCAGTAAGACACTGGATTGAAGGGGGCAGGGGCTGGGGGGGCTTTATGGGGGCTGGGCTGGGGGGGGCGGGTTTGGGGGGCGGGAGGAGGAGGAGGAGGAGGGAGACCTTGTGTGGAAATCGCAGCTGCCTCTTTTCTGCTCCTTCGGCCAAGAGCCGCCGGGGCCAGAAAGTCGGTCCGGAAAGAGGGCAGCGATGGGGGGGGGGAGATCGGGAAGAGTTGCCCGCCAGAGTTTCTGCCACCTTCGCCTGCCTTCCTTTCCTTTCCTTCCTTATCTTTCCCTTCCTCCCTTTCCTTCCCCCCTCTTTTTCCTTCCTACTTTCCTTTCCTTCCTCCGTTCCTTTCCTTTCCTTCCTTCTCTTTCCCTTCCTTCCCTCCTTCCCTTTCCTTCCCCCTCCTTTTCCTTCCTACTTTCCTTCGTTCCCTTTCCTTCCCCCTTTTTCCTTCCTCCTTCCCTTCCCTTCCTTCCTCCTTCCCTTCCTTTTCCTTCCTCCCTCTCCTTCTCACCTTTAATTTCCCTCCCTCTCTTTCCTTCCTACTATCCTTCTCTCTCCTCCCTCCCTTTCCTTCCCCCTTTTTCCTTCCTACTTTCCTTCCTTCCTTCTCACCTTTCCTTTCCCTGCCTCTTTCATTCCTACTATCCTTCTTTCTTTCCTTCCTTCCCTCTCTCCCTCCCTCCTTCCCTTTTCTTCTCCCTTTATCCTTCCTACTTTCCTTCCTTCCTTCTCACCTTTCCTTTCCCTCCCTCTCTTTCATTCCTACTATCCATCTTTCTTTCCTTCCTTCCCTCTCCCTCCCTCCCTTTCCTTCCCCTTTCTATTTTCCTTCCCTCTTTCCTTCCCTTCCCTCCCTCCCTCTCTTTCCTTCCTTTCTTTCCTCCCTCCCTCCTTTCCTCCTCCCTCCCTTCCTTTCTTCCTTCCTCCTTCCATTTCCTTCCCTCTCCTTCCTTCCTTTTCTTTCTCTTTCCTTTCTTTTCCTTCCTTCCTTCCCTCCCTCCCTTCCTCCCTCTATTTTTCTCTCTCAAACAACCCGAAGTTAAATCCTCCCCTTGGCCATTGTGCGTGCGTGTCTCGTCTTCTAAAAATCATAACTCCCCACCCCACCCCAAACCCCCAGTACCACCCCCTTCCCTGTCCCACAGAAGATCCCAAGTGCCCAGCCTCCTGCGCCCCCCCCTGCAACCTCTCTGCATGCCTGTCTCACAATGTGGCCTTTGCCCTCACCTCCTCTGCCCACCTAACACACTGCTCTCGCTCATCCCTGCGATGCCATCTTCCCCTGCCCCCGGATGGATAGCAATTTAGGAAGGCACAACACACCACCAGGTGAGGAGGGGGCTTTCCAGCTGTGCCTGCTGGGTACAGGAGTCCCCCCCTCCACCCGGCCTCGGTCCTCCGAACTGCTCTGTGCCAAGGAAGGCAATTCGGAAGGTGCCAGCACTTCCCACGGGGGAGGGGGGTGTTTCCAGGAAGCCCCTTGAATGTGTCAGTGTGGGGGAGGAGGGGGAGAAGACCCTTGTCCATGTGCATCTGTCCCACTCACCCCCTCTGTTGACCACTTCTGCAGTTTTCTTTCCTTTCCAGGCTCTGTTTGGTCATCCAGTTGAGCTGGCCTCAGCGAGGAACCAAAATGGCTTGTGTGTTTGTTTGTTTGTTTGTTTTTGCAACCAAATACAAACCAGGTTTGGGGGAACCAGTTTCAAAACCTCCCAGTTTTCCAAACCTGGAAGTTTTCGGCCACACACACACGCACACACACACCCAATGGCTCAATGTGGGATAGATTTTCCACCCACCCCCAGCCCCTCTTTTCAAATACGCCCCTCTTCCTCGCAGACAGAAGCGTGTTTTAAATTGCCGTAGGCAGAGCCCAGAGGAGCCAATGTAGTCCCGCGGTGTGTGTGTGCACCCACCTCTTGCTTGCTGTCACTCTCGTGGCCAGGAGCCACTCTTTCTGCGGTGGGTACTCTTTTGGCGCGGGGGGAAGAGAGAGAGAGAGAGAGAGAGAGAGAGAGAGAGAGAGAGAGAGAGAGAGAGAGAGAGAGAGAGAGAGAGAGAGAGAGAGAGAGAGCGCAATCGAGAGGTGGCTAAGCGCACACCCCGCGGGACTGGCTCAAACATGCTCCTCTTCCTTGGCCAAAAAAGAACTTGAAAACAATACAGAACGACTATGAGCAACTAGGCAAGAACGTCAAAAACCTAGGTGCGCAAGTAGTCTTCTCATCCATACTACCAACAAGAGGACAACACCCAGCAAGGGAACAAAGAATCCTACAAGTAAACCACTGGCTAAAGGGTTGGTGTCGCCAAAAAAACTTTGGATTCCTAGACCACGGACTGCACTACCTCCAAGATGGACTTTTGGCAAGGGACTGGTTACATCTCACAAAGACTGGGAAGAATGTCCTCGGAAAAAGACTGGCCCAACTTGTCAGGAGGGCTTTAAACTAAAATCGCGAGGGGAGGGTGACCAATCTACAGGATCCCTGGGGCCCAACTCCAAGCATGGACCCCAAGCAAACAAAACAAACAATGAACCAAAAAGGGATGGGGAAGAAAACAAACTCAAATGACAAATAAGAGACAAAGAAAGAACACCCACAACCAGGCACAAAGAACTCAAATGCCTCTACACAAATGCACAAAGCCTAGGGAATAAACAAGGTGAACTTGAAATATTAATGCACGAAGGTACACATGACATAGTCGGAATAACAGAAACTTGGTGGGATGAATCACACGATTGGAACACACAGATAAAAGGATACAAACTCTTCAAAAAAACCAGATCACATAAAAAGGAGGTGGTGTTGCACTGTATATAAAGGACCACTATGTAGCTACAGAGCTACAAGTAACCAAGGAAGAAAACCCATTAGAATGCATATGGGTCAACATAAAAGAAAAAAAGAACGACACAACAATAGGAGTATACTACAGACCACCAAACCAAACAGAAACAATGGACACCCTTTTTACCAACCAGCTAAATAACATATACAAGAAAAACAACATTGTAATAATGGGAGACTTCAACTACCCGGATATCAACTGGAAAACCAACTCAGCACCAAGTGAGAAATCTAACAGATTCCTAACCAGCCTAGCTGACAACTTCATTGTCCAAAAAGTGGAGGAGGGAACTAGAGGGGCAGCCATACTGGATTTAATACTTACAAACAGAGAAGAAACAATAGAAGGAGTTGAAGCTGCAGGAACACTTGGCGAGAGTGACCACGTAATACTAAAATTCACCATAAAGCAAACACAAATAACTGAACATAACAACACCTATATCCCAGACTTCAAAAAAGCCGACTTCAATAAACTCAGAGAAAACTTGGGGAAGTTCCCTTGGATGAAAGTACTAAAGGGTAAAACAACTCAAGAAGCCTGGGAAATGCTAAAAAACACGATCTTAAAAGCCCAGAACACCACAATACCGATGAGGAAGAAAAACAAGAAATCCAAAAGGAAACCAGCATGGCTAAACAAAGACCTCACCGATAAACTGAATGAAAAAAAAGATAAATACAAAAAATGGAAAGATGGGCACATAACCAAGGCAGAGTACCAACAGACAGCCAGAATCTGTAAAGAAAAAATCAGGACAGCAAAGGCCCAGAATGAACAAAGACTCGCAACAAAAGTCAAAGACAACAAAAAAAGCTTCTTCCAACACATAAACAACAAGAAAAAAAATCAAAGAAACAGTTGGTCCACTAAGGAGAGAAGACGGCAAAGAAGTAACAGACAACACAGACAAAGCAGAGCTACTGAACACATTCTTCGCATCAGTCTTCACACAAAAGGAAACTGCAGCTCAACTACCCAGCAACACAAATATAAAAAACAGATTCGAAGCAAGACTCAACCTAAGCAAAAATACAGTAAGAGATCACCTATCTGAACTTAATGAATACAAAGCACCAGGACCTGATGGATTACACCCCAGAGTCCTAAAAGAACTAGCAGAAGTCATTTCGGAACCACTGCACCACATCTTCCACAAATCCTGGAACACAGGGGAACTCCCCGAGGACTGGAAAAGAGCTGATGTGGTCCCCATCTACAAAAAAGGTAAAAAAACAGACCCAGGAAACTACAGACCAATCAGCCTAACATCAATACCTGGGAAAATACTGGAAAAAATAATTAAAAACCAGATCTCACATCATCTAGAAACAAACCAAGTAATAACCAACAGCCAACACGGATTTGTTAAGAACAAGTCATGCCAAACCAACCTCATTTCATTTTTCAACACTGTGACCAAATTAGTAGACCAGCGAAATGCAGTAGACATCATATACCTGGACTTCAGCAAAGCATTTGACAAAGTAGACCACAACCTACTTCTTCATAAGCTAGAAAAAAGCGGGATAGACAGCTACACAACCAGATGGATTAACAACTGGCTGACCAACCGTACCCAACGAGTAGTCCTCAATGGCTCTAAGTCCACATGGAGAGAAGTAAGCAGTGGCGTACCACAAGGTTCCGTCCTAGGCCCAGTACTCTTTAATATCTTCATAAATGACCTAGATGAGGGAATAGCAGGAGAACTAACCAAATTTGCAGACGATACCAAGCTGGCGGGAGTAGCAAACACCCCAGAGGACAGACTCAAAATCCAGAGGGACCTTGACAGACTCAAACACTGGGCCCAAACAAATAAAATGAAATTTAACACGGAGAAAAGTAAAATTCTACACCTAGGTAAGAAGAATCAAAAATACACATACAAACTGGGTGAAACCACACTCAATAGCAGCGATTGTGAGAGGGATCTTGGAGTCTTGGTAGACAGCCAACTAAATATGAGCCAGCAGTGTGCAGCAGCAGCCAAAAAGGCCAACGCAGTCCTGAGCTGCATAAATAGAGGGATACAATCAAGGACCAGAGAGGTACTAGTACCACTCTATAAAGCCTTGGTCAGACCACACCTAGAGTACTGCATCCAGTTTTGGTCACCACACTACAAAAAAGACATTGAAACCCTAGAGAAAGTGCAGAAGAGAGCAACCAGGATGATAAAGGGTCTGGAAAATAAAACATACGAAGAGCGGTTGCAGGAACTGAGCTTGGCCAGTCTGGCGAAGAGAAGGACCAGGGGTGACATGATAGCAGTGTTCCAATACTTGAGGGGCTGCCACAGAGAGGAGGGGGTCAGGCTGTTCTCTATGGCACCAGAAAGCCAAACAAGGAATAACGGATGGAAGCTGACCAAGGAGAGATTCAACCTGGAAGTGAGGAGAAACTTTCTGACGGTGAGAGCGATCAACCAGTGGAACAGCTTGCCAGCGGAGGTTGTGAGAGCCCCAACACTTGCGACCTTCAAGGGGAGACTGGACTGCCATCTGTCTCAAATGGTGTAGGAACTCCTGCTTGAGCAGGGGGTTGGACTAGATGACATACAAGGTCCCTTCCAACTCTAATAATAAATCTAAATCTAAAATAAATCTAAATCAAGCCGCCAACGAGACAATCGGCGCACCTCCCTGCCCAGCCTTCCTCGATGGGGGAAGATGGTAGGAAGGAAGACAGACAGAAAAAGAAGGGAAGGAGGGAGGGAAGGGAGGGAATAAGGAAAGAAAAAAGATAGAAAGAAAGGGAGGGAGGGAGGGAGGGAGGAAGACAGAAAGACAGAGAGAAAGAAAGAAAGAAAGAAAGAAAGAAAGAAAGAAAGAAAGAAAGAAAGAAAGAAAGAAAGAAAGAAGAAAGAAAGAGATGGAAGGAAGGAAGGAAGACAGAAAGAAAGATGGTAGGAAGGAAGGAAGACAGAAAGAAAAAAGAAAGATGGTAGGAAGGAAGACAGAAAGAAAGAAAAAGAAAGAAAGAAGGGGGAAGGGAGAGAAGAGAAAGAAAGAAAGAAAGAAAGAAAGAAAGAAAGAAAGAAAGAAAGAAAGAAAGAAAGAAAGAAAGAAAGAAAGAAAGAAAGAAAGAAAGAAGACCACAATTGAGCCTAACATTTTGGTTGCTAAGCAAGAGCATTGTTAAGTGAGTTTCACCACATTTTACAAGTTGGCCACGCCCACCCGGTCACCTGACCACCAAGCTACACCCACCTGAGGGGGGTGGGGGCGGTGAGGATGAGTTTGTAGCACCAAGGGGGCGGTGGACTGAAAAAGTTTGGGAACCACTGATCTAATCCAACCAACTGCTTAGGCAGGTGTTGTGACCCGCCAGCAGCCCGTTTTGCTTACTGTAGCTAACCTCTTTGTGTATCATTGTCAACTCCAAATGTGGTCGAATATTTTCATTTTCTCCTTTTATTTATGGTCTAATGATATATCCCTGCCTTAAATTCTCCAAAGGGCTTAAATTTCCTAGTTACATCTCTTGAATTTCCTACTCAATCCCTATGTAAAAATTGTTTTTTCTCATCATAGTTGAGCTTTATATTCCTTTTTCACGCTCTTCCTTTCTTAATTTTGTAATTCCACCTTTTCTCCAGTCAGAGATGAAGCCCCATGATTTCCCCCTCTTCCTTTCTCAATTAAAGAGCCTCCTTATGAGGTAAAATTTTCGGGATATCCAGAGATGTCAAGTTTTTCTTCATTTTGGAACTGGTTTTCTTTTTGCGTTTTCTTCAGGGTCGCTGTGTGGACAGGGAGCCATCGAGAGGGGCCTTTCCCCCTACTCCCATGCCCATCATCCCTGCCCTCTCCCTTTCCTTCAGAGGCGCTCCTCTTTCCCGCCCTTTCTAGAATCCTGGCACTTTGCAGCCAAATACACCAGGGGGCGCCCTCCGCCAAGAGAAGGGAACTCCCAGCGCTTCCCCATTGGCCCACTGGAGGGCGAACGTCACAGCTGGCTTTCTAGAGGCGGCGGCGAAGGAAGTGATATCACAAACACTTGCCGCTCTAGGACGCCACACTCTCTCTCCTTAACCCCTGGGGCTCCGCAGGAGGTGGAGAGGCTGCGGGAGAGTCTGACAGGGGAGATGCAGACGTGCCCCGGGTGAGGAGAGGGGCTCTTCCCGGGTCCCATGTTCCCCAGCCGCCCTCTCCATGCAGGGGGGAGCGGAAGAAACGGGGATGCCGGGAAAGCAGCGAGGATGGGGGAGTGTCCGGGGAAGAGCCCGAGTGGGGGGAGAGGAGGGTCGGCCTTGCCGGAGGCCCAGCAGGAGAGGAGAGAAGCCGGGCTAGGAGGAGGCAGGATTCGCACCAGGCTCCCCGAGGGCCTGATCCTCCTCAGCCCCGTCTGTCTCCGGAGGGGAAGAGAAGTGGGGCGGCCTCTCCAGCTGCCTCCTTCCAGGCCCTGCTAGGGGGAACCTCCGCCCTGCGCTCGGATGACCAGCTTGGGGCTCCGAGCAGGTTGGGTGAATGTTGTTCAGTGGCTAAATTCTACTTTCTAATTCTTGGGTTTGATTTTTTTTTCCATCTCAGATACACAAACTCGAAGCCATTTGTAACCTTTGCATGCCAAAATTTTCTCTTAGGAAAAAAAAAAGAGCAGAATAACTTGAAGTGATCAGTCCTGCGACCCCAGAAATGGTCCTGTGACGGAAAAGGCATCTGGAGACTCACAAGAGTCCTTGGACCCATTTGGAGTTGCTCTGCAGAACAGAGAAAGGATGGAGACACCACCTTTTGGAAAGGAGGGAACCGGAAAAGGCCCTTCAGCTGTTCAGCCTGGGAAGGGTGGGAACCTCTGGACAGGAACTGGGCAGAAGATCCTGGAGGAGGAAACCATCTTCCCCTCAGAAGTTCAGCCCTGGAATTTCATCCAATACCAGGAGGCTGAGGGTCCCCGAGGACTTTGCAGCCGACTCCATGACTTATGTAGGCGATGGCTGAGACCAGAAAAGCACACCAAAGCCCAGATGCTGGACCTGGTGGTTCTGGAGCAGCTCCTGGCTCTCCTGCCCCCAGAGATGGAGAGCTGGGTGCGGGAGTATGGAGCAGAGACCAGCTCCCAGGCAGTGGCCCTGGTGGAAGGCTTCCTCCTGAGCCAGGCGGAGGAGCAGAAGGAGGAGGTCGAGTTGCAGGTGAGAGCTCAAAAGAGAATAGAGAATGTGTTTGAATAGTTCACTCCTCCTTCCCAAACTTCTCTGACATTCATAATATGTGGCGATGTCCCACCAATTCTTGTAGGACATTGTTCCATTGTTTTCTCACTCAACCTCACTAATGGATATTGGGGGCTTTTTAAAAAAATAAATTTTATTTGTTTTTGGTCTTTCAACATCTTATGTCGTGAGCATTTGCTTTAATACATCCATATCATATTCTTAACAATATTTTTGTTTTTAAAATAATTACAATCCATTATCATTTCATTTTCAATACATCTCTCATATTTCTTTTCTTCTTAATATCTGTCTTTAGCTTTTCTCCCCTCTTATTTTATCCCTATTTTATTTATTATTAGTTGCATTTGTATGCCGCCCACTCCACAGAGACTCTGGGCAGCTCACAACAGTAAAAATGCACATGCAACAACAAATATAAAAAGCATTAAAAACAATAGATATTAAAACATTAAAAAACATTAAAAACCGCAATTTAAAAACCCATGCAATAAATCATTCATGGGGCGAAGAATGATCGGTGTTGTATTAAAATCATTGGCCCCAGGCCTGTCGACAAAGCCATGTTTTAACTGCTTTTCTGAAGGCTGGCAGGGTGGGAATAATGCGGATCTCGGGGGGGTAGTGTATTCCAGAGAGCCGGTGCTGCCACAGAGAAGGCCCTCGTTCGTGGGCCCGCCAGCCGACATTGTTTGGCTGACGGGACCACCAGCAGACCAACTCTGTGGGTTCTAATCGATCTTAGGGAGGTATGTTGGAGAAGGCGGTCTTTAATTCCAGCAATCAAAGATGTGGTCATTTTCCAATTTATATATTTCTAATATTGATATATTTTACTTCACTTATTTCCTAAAGATTAATAAAAAATCATCTTATAATTTCTTTATCCTCTTTTCCACATCATTACTTTTTCCATACAAAATATATTTGATTTATATTCATATTGATTGTTTCCTGATTGCTTACTTGAACCCTATGACAACCATTCTTGACAAATGTATCTTTTCTTTTATGTACACTGAGAGCATACACACCAAAGACAAATTCCTTGTGTGTCCAATCACACTTGGCCAATAAAGAATTCTATTCTATTCTATTCTATTCTATTCTATTCTATTCTATTCTATTCTATTCTATTCTATTCTATTCTATTCTATTTCAAAATTACATATTTCAATCTTCATTTTTTCTTATGTTATTTTATCACTTCATTTCTACACGTTATTCATACATATATTTTATCCTTATTACAATAAACAATTTATTCATACTTATATAATACTAGTAAAATAATTAAACATACACATTAACACCAATTTTTATCTCTTGTTACATATCATATTTTCTATTATCAAACATATTCAAAAATATATTGCATATTTCAATCTTTCTATTTTCTTATATTTTTCAATCTTCATCTTTTGTTGTGCTATTTTATAACTTCATTTCTACATGTTATTCATTCATACATTTTATCCTTATTACAGTGAACAATTTATTCATATCCCAATACATATAACTTCATTTCTACCATCAAACATATTCAAAAATATTTTTCTTTCCCCCCCCATACAAAACACATTTAAAAATCAATCTTCATATTTTATATTATCAAACTTATATTCAAACATATTACTACTAATTAAACATACACATTTTTCTTTTTCTTTTATCCCTTCTCTTTTACCCTGCTCCAAAGTTTTAATCCTCTTTTCATTTTCTTTTTTGGTTGCCTCCCCCATATTTATTTTAACTCTCTCATTTCTATCTTTAACTTTCTTTTTTTGCTATAGTCTCTATCTTTCTCTCCTCTCTTTTCCCCTTTTTGTTGTCTAATATTGCTTTCCTTTTTTCTAGTCTTTTCTTTCTTTCCCCTTCTAGCTTTTTTTTCCTTGCTTATCTTTCCCTTACCAGAGATTTTCCCCTTCTGCTTTACTATCTTTTTCTCCCTCTGTGTTTCGATCATCCCTTTGTTGTATTTTCTTTCTTGTTGCTTATTTCTTGATTCTTCTGTTTCTTTCACTCTTCCAAAGTTCTCAATATTTTTCTCATTTGTCTGAACAGCATTTGTTATTGTTTTCATTATATTTTCCAGTTTTAGTTCTATACGATCCATAACTTGAAGTATTTCTTTCGTTCCCACATGTTGTTTATTTACAATAGTCTTAATATCCTGGGGTATGCTTTCCACATCTTTATATCCAATTGGTGTCATTTTAACAACAAAGTTTAATCCACGTTGTTTGTCCAACAAAGGGAAAAGTTCTGAGAGTTACACCCTCTTTTTCCCCCAAAAATGGTGCTGCTGCTTCAAATCAGAAATTCCTCTTCATTATTATGTGCTCAATTTCATTATTTTAAGTTTATAAATCCAGTATATCTCCTCCTTCGGCAAGATCGGAAGCCAGGACCGCGACCTCCGTGGCCGGCTCCAAACACTCCGCGCCTGAGGGTCTGAATTCGGACCTAAGCCCCCCCGTAGAGGGGGCGAAGCGAAGGGGGACCGCCAGAAGGGTAGAGGGGAGCCGCATCTCCCCTCCTCGAGCTGGCAAGCCCCTAGCTGATGGTGCGGAGCTGCGGCAACAAACATGGCTGCCACGAAGCCAAAGGAGAGCCAGAATTAACAAGATTGAGGAGGAGGAAAAGTGAGTCATTTGCAATCCGAGAGAAAAAAGACTCTTTGCTTTTTAAAACAACCCCAAAAATACAAGGGGGAGAAATAAGGAAGCTAAAGAATAGCGGCGGGTCAAGCATGCTAAAACAGTGAAGAAAAACATTTGGGAACTAGGAGAAAAAAAAAGTTTTTCTTGGAAGATTTAAAAGAAGATGTAGTTTTGGAAAGATACCCTATTTTAAAGGGAAAAAACATTGATATTTGATCTGGAAGCTGTTTCTGCCTTACTATAAATTGATATTGGGGGCTTTGAGGTTGTGTTCCAAATATAAGAATCCACTTTAAGTCATGTGATGTACATTAATTCTGCTTCGTTTTTCCTTCCTCCTATTTGAAGTGCTGCACTGTGGAGATCAGAGATCCTGAGGGAAAGAAGAATCCATCACATCCCCCTCAGGAGCTATTTTTCAAGAGGATCCCTTGGGAAGATCCAAATCGGAACACCTCAGGAGGTAATTGAAGCTCTTCCGATTATCCATCTGTCTTACCTGCATTCCCTCTTCTTTTCTATAGAATACCTCCTCCTATTTTGTTAATTATGCATTTTGAAATTATTTTATCATTACAGAGAAACAAAGAATGAAGTTTTCTGGTTTTTATGATGGAGATCAAACAGTGGTTGAACCTCCAAATCAAGTAAGAAAGGGAAAATTTATTAAATTTGTATTCTCCCTTCAGGAAGTGAAGCAGGTGTGCAGAGTGCTCTCTCCTATTTCCCCCCCATGTTTGGACTGGGTTATTTTTGTGTTCTTCCACAACGTGGACAGCAGAATAGCAGGTTCAAGTTGCTGTCAGCTTCCTCTGGTTATCATCATCTGCTAGGTACTCTACCAACTTTGACTTTACAAGAAGCAATTTTTTAAAAGTCCTTCAAGAAATATGGTATATCACAGAAGTGAGTACACCGCCGCATATTTTGTAAATATTTATCTTTTCATGTGACAACACTGAAGAAATTACACTTGGCTACAATGTAAAGTAGTGGGTATACAGCTTGTAAGGGACACAGTGGCTCAGTGGCTAAGACCCTGAGCTTGTCGATCAGAAAGGTCGGCAGTTCGAATCCCTAGCGCCGCATAATGGAGTGAGCTCCCGTTACTTGTCCCAGCTTCTGCCAACCTAGCAGTTCGAAAGCATGTAAAAATGCAAGTAGAAAAATAGGGTCCACCTTTGGTGGGAAGGTAACAGCGTTCTGTGTGCCTTTGGCATTTAGTCATGCCGGCCACATGACCACAGAGACATCTTCGGACAGCGCTGACTCTTCGGCTTTGAAATGGAGATGGGCACCGCTCCCTAGAGTCAGGAATGACTAGCACATATGTGCAAGGGGAACCTTTACCTTTATACAGCTTGTATAACAGTATAAATGGGCTGTCCCCTCAAAAAAAAACACAACACACAGCCATTACTATCTAAATCCCTGGCAACAAAAGTAATTACACCCCTAAGTGATAATGTCCAAATGGGGCCCAAGCAGTGGTGGGTTGCTACAGGATCGGCCCAGTTCGGGCGAATCGGTAGCGGCAGTGGGAGGCTCTGCCCACCTGCCCAGACGCTTCTGCACATGCGCAGAAGTGATGCGCGCATATGCAGAAGTGATGCGCGCACACACAGAAGTGATGTGCGCATGCACAGAAGTGATGTGCTCATGTGCGAGTGCGCACGTGCATGAACAAACCAGTAGTGGGCAAAATTGAAACCCACTACTGGGCCCAAATAGCCGTTTTCCCTCCCTGGTGCCATGTGACTCGTTAGTGTTACAAATTCTCAGGTGTGAAGGGGGAGCAAGTGTGTTAAATTTGGTGTTATTGCACTCATTCTCTCATACTGATCACTGGAAGTTCAACATGACACCTCATGGCAATGAACTCTCTGAGGATCTGAAAAAACAAATTGTTCTACATAAAGATGGCCTAGCCCTAGGCTATAAGAAGATTGCCAAGAACCTGAAACTGAGCTACAGCACTGTGGCCAAGACCATACAGTCGTTTAACAGGACAGGTTCCACTCAGAACAGGCCTCGCCATGGTCGACTAAAGAAGTTGAATGCCCATGTTGAGCGTCATATCCAGAGGTTGGCTTTGGGAAATAGACGTATGAGTGCTGCCAGCATTGCTGCAGAGGTTGAAGAGGTGGGGGGGTCAGCCTCTCAGTGCTCAGACCATATGCCGCACACTGTATTAAGTGTGGTCTTCAGGGCGGTCGTCCCAGAAGGAAGCCTCTTCTAAAGATGATGCACAAGAAAGCCCGCAAACGGTTTGCTGCAAACAAACAGACTTAAGGATATGGATTTCTGGAACTGTATCCTGTGGTCTGCTGAGACCACGATAAATTTATTTGGTTCAGATGATGTCAAGCATGTGTGGTGGCAACCAGATGAGTACAAAGACAAGTGTGTCTTGCCTACAGTCAAGCATGGTGGTGGGAATGTCATGGTCTGGGGCTGCATGAGTGCTGCCGGTACTGGAGAGCTACAGTTCATTGAGGGAACCATGAATGACAGCATGATCCCCTCCTTTCGGAGACTGGGCCACAGGGCAGTATTCCAACATGATAACGACCCCAAACACACCTCCAAAAACAACCACTGCCTTGCTAAAGAAGCTGAGCATAAAGGTAATGGACTGGCCAAGCATGTCTCCAGACCTAAACCCTATTAAGCATCTGTGGGGCATCCTGAAACAGAAGGTTGAGGTGTGCAAGGTTTCTCACATCCACCAGCTCTGTGACGTCGTCATGAAGGAGTGGAAGAGGACTCCAGTGGCAACCTGTGAAGCCCTGGTGAACTCTATGCCCAAAAGGGTTAAGGCAATGTTGGAAAATAATGGTGGCCACACAAAATATTGACACTTTGGGTTCCATTTGGACATTATCATTTAGGGGTGTACTCACTTTTGTTACCAGGGGTTTAGACATTAATGGCTGTGTGTTGTGTTATTTTGAGGGGACAGCACATTTACACTGTTACAGAAGCTGTACACCCGCTACTTTACATTGTAACCGAGTGTCATTTGTTCAGTGTTGTCACATGAAGAGATATTGTTAAATATTTACAAAATGTGAGGGGGTGTACTCACTTCTGTGAGATACTGTAGGAATAAACGGATCAAAGTGGGAGGAACTGCGAGAGACCAGTACTTTTCGTAATTCTTTGACTTGGAATTGTGCAAGGCTAATGAAAAATAAATAAATACATTGCCACATTGCCATTTTTGAAAACCCTTATTTATAACCTCTACTTCAAAAATAAGCAAATCATATTAAAAAAAATAAAGCAGACTATTAAAATCCAAAGAGAATGGCCACATAGAGCATGTAATCGTGGTACTTTAGGCTACCAAATAATTTTCAGTCCTGATTTGCGCCTCAATTAGGAGATCAAACATTCCTGCTTTGGAAAGACTGAGAAATTACTTTCCCGGGGATTTTTTTCTTCTTTGTTTTCTTCCATTCAGCCAATGGCTCAGACTACTAGATCAATCAATGATAGACAGAGCGATACATCAGTTGATCCAGAAGTGGGGTTACTTTACTGAAAGGCACTGAAGGTTTTGCAGATTCAATGCTAAAATTTCCCCAAATAATTCTTTAGTGAAAGCAATTTTCATATTTGCCCATTTTCTCACCTAAAATTAGGACTTGTGTGAAGCAAAGCCATTTATCTTAGTGCATATCTTTGCTTTGGGAATTTGGGAACAATGGAACAGAATACCAGAGTTGATAGGGATCTTGGAGGTCTTCAGTCCAACCCCTTGTTCTGACAGGAAGCCCTATAACATTTCAGATAAATGGCTGTCCAATTTCTTCATAAACACCTCCAGTGTCGGAGCACACACAATTTCTGGAGGCAAGTCATTCCACTGATTAATTGTTCTCACTGTCAGGAAATTTCTCTTTAGGATGGTTCTCTCCTTGAGAGAACCTATCATGTCATGCCCCGGTCCTTCTTTTCATTAAAGCAGACATACCCAATTTCAGCAACAGTTCATTATATGTTTTAGCCTCCAGTCCACTAATAATTTTTGTTGCTCTTCTCTGCACTTTTTCTAGAGTCTCGAACCTTTTTACATCTGGCAACCAAAACTGGATGCAATATTCCAAGTGAGTTCTACCAAGGCATTATAAAGTGATACTATGTGATCTTGATTCTATCCCCCTCTTAATGCAGCCTACGATTCTGTTGGGGCTTTTTTGGCAACTGTAGTTACACTGCTGGCTCATGTTTAAGTGATTGTCCACTAGGACTCCAAGATCCCTGTTGTACTGTTGTACTGTTGAGCCAGGTATCACCTATTCTGTGCCTATGCACTTAGTTTTTCTTTCCTAAATGTAGAAACTTACATTTCTCACTGTTGATTTCATTTTGTTAGATGGGGCCCAATCTGTCGATCCTTCTATGTACATCTTGAGCCTATCTCCTGGAGTGTTGTTATTCCTGTCAATTTGAGCTTGCCTGAAAATTGGAGGAGTTCCCCTTCTATCCTCTTGTCTAAAACATTGATGAAGTTGAATAGATCTTTTGAATCCTCCTGTTCTGTTCTTCTCTCCGTGTTTAGGAGAGTCTTGTGTCCTTCGAGGAGGTGGCTGTGTATTTCTCTGAGGAGGAATGGTCTCAACTGGATCCTGACCAGAAAGCACTGCATTCGGAAGTCATGCTTGAAAACCATAGGAACGTGGTCTCTCTGGGTAAGAGTTTTCTAGTCCCCAATCAGAGAGTTCAAGAAGACAGATTTTAGATAGTTTTTTATTTTAAAAAATCACTAATCAGATATTATCTCCTGGGAGGGAGAAGGAAAGGATCTGGCCTTCTCATACTCCAAGGGAGGAAAGAGTCAGTGTCTCTTTGTTTAAATGCTTTCTGTCTGTATTTCTTACCTGTATTATTCCATTTTTATTTGAACTTATCTGTGGAGGCCGAAAAGAATGACGTGTGCTTTTATGTGTCCTCTGGAGGTCATGTGAGGGGAATGTATTGTCATTTGTCCTCTGAAACCTCCCAAAGTCCTTGCAAGCCGATGAGACTTTGGGGCAGCGAAATAGCCATTCTTGAAGCTTCCCATTCTTTCCAATCTCAGTTCAAAGAGCATTTACAAGCTAATGGGAGGCTTCAAGCAAGAATTTAGCTACAAAATCTCATTGCTGGGATCAAGGAACAGGCCGAGCCCGCCAGACACCATGGAGCAGCTGCTCCAAGGTACACCGGGGAAGAAGGAGCTTGTTTCAAAATTGTTTCATTTCTCACAGGTCTCTGCCAAAATTAACCCACCCCATAAATCTTAAATTATCTCCTAATTCCTCCTTGGATGTTTTCCCTGATTATTCCTTAACTCAAAACTGACTTTGAGTGAGATTTGCATATACATAGATAACTGTAAAGAAAAATGTGTTTCCTAGATATTTTCAAAGCTTTCATGACTCATGAATATAGAAATCATCCTGTCTATATCACACCACTGTAAGCATGCAAACATACAACCTAATGGAATTTTGGAAAACGTCAGAAGGAAATTCAATTGACTTTCTACTGTTTGATCTTTTTCTCTAACCTTGTTATCATTTTCCTCTCTCTTTTGCTTTGAAGGTAATAATGGGCAGGAGAATCAAGATTCCTGTGAACTGTGCCAAGTGATCAATACTAAAGATGGAACGGAGACGTTTGGAATTAAAATGGAATTCGAAAGCCATGAGTGGAATCAGTCAAATAATTGGAATCAGGAAAGCTCATCTTCCACTGATGCTCCGATACACGACTTTCTTTTCCAACAAGAGAAAATAAGGGAAAACTATATTGGAAAAAGTATGAAGTCAATCAAAGCTAAATTTGATGTAAATGAACACTGTTTAACCCAAAACAAAGGAGAAGATGATATAAGAAGACACAACGGACAAAATTACAATGGAACATTCATTATTTCTCTTGGAAATAACTTCCTTAAATCTCACAAAGTGATTGACACAAAAGAGAAGCCTTATAAATGTTTGGAATGTGGAAAATGTTTTAGAAGAAATGGGCAACTTACTTCCCATGAAAGAATTCATACTGGGGAGAAGCCATACAAATGCAGAGAGTGTGGTAACAGGTTCAGAAGATGTAGTAATCTTATTTCCCATAAAAGGATCCACTCAGGAGAGAAACCATATAAATGCATGGAGTGTGGAAAGACCTTTGCTCTGAGCAGTAGACTTACTATCCACAAAATGATCCACACAGGAGAGAAACCATATAAATGCATGGAGTGTGGAAAGACCTTTGCTCTGAGCAGTAGACTTACTATCCACAAAAAGATCCACACAGGGGAAAAGCCATTTAAATGCCTGGAGTGTGGAAAGACTTTTGCTCAAAGATGTCATCTTACTTCCCATAAAAGGGTCCATTCAGGAGAGAAACCATATAAATGCATGGAGTGTGGGAAAACCTTTACTCATAGCAGTGGACTTACTATCCACAAAAGGGTCCACACAGGCGAGAAACCATATAAATGCATGGAGTGTGGAAAGACCTTTGCTCAACGCAGTTATCTTGTTTCCCATAAGATGATGCACACAGGAGAGAAACCATATAAATGCATGGAGTGTGGGAAAACCTTTACTTATAGCAATTCACTTACTATCCACAAAAAGCTCCACACAGGAGAGAAATCATATAAATGTATGGAGTGTGGAAAGGCCTTTGCTCTGAGTAGTACACTTATTATCCATAAAAAGATCCATACAGGAGAAAAGCCGTATAAATGCATGGAGTGTGGGAAAACTTTTACTCATAGCAGTGGACTTACTATCCACAAAAGGCTCCACACAGGAGAGAAACCATATAAATGCATGGAGTGTGGAAAGACCTTTGCTCAACGCAGTTATCTTGCTTCCCATAAAATGATCCACACAGGAGAGAAACCATTTAAATGCATGGAGTGTGGAAAGACCTTTGCTCAAAGAGGTCATTTTATTTCCCATGAGATGAAACACACAGGGGAGAAGCCATATAAATGCACACAGTGTGAAAAGACCTTTACTCGAAGGAGTGTTCTTACTATCCACAAGAAGCTCCACACAGAAGAGAAACCATATAAATGCATGGAGTGTGGAAAGACCTTTGTTCTGTGCAGTAGGCTTAATACCCACAAAAAGATCCATACAGGGGAGAAACCCTATAAATGCATGATTTGTGGAAAAACATTTGCTCGGAGCTATGATCTTACTTCCCATAACAAAATCCACACGGGAGAGAAGCCATATACATGCATGGAATGTGGAAAGAGCTTTGCTCGGAATGGTAGTCTTACTTGTCATAAAACGATCCACGCTCGGGAGAAACTATATAGCAATAGCCATTCCACTTAACTTCATATACTACTCCAAACTGCTTTACAGCACTCTCTGAGCAGTTTACAAAGTCAGTATATGGTCAAAACCTGGTTCAAAAAAAGTAGCTATGAGTGGGACCATGGATTTTGGTTTATCTAGTCTAGAGAAAATAAGGATTAGGAGTGACATGATAGCAATATTCCAGTATTTGAGAGGCTACCATAAAGAGGAGGGGGTCAATTTTTTCCCCAAAGCACCAGAGGGCAAGACAAGAAACAATGGATGGAGAGAAGCAACCTGGAATTTCCTTACAGTGAGAACAATTAAGCAGGCAGAAGCCAGCAGCAGGGCACCCCCCTCCTGCTCCGGGAGGGAAGGCAAGCGGCACACCATCTGGTTTATCCATCCGGGTGGTGGCGGGTGCTGGGGCAGGTGGGATGGAGGTGGGAGTGATGTGCGAGCCGAATGTTGGGAACCGAGCTCGGAGTTTGCAAGTGGGCTCGGCTGGGCCACTTAGCAGGGAGGGAGACTCCTGCCTATTTAGTTCACTTCAGCGCGGGGTGGGAAAGCAGAAGGCAGAGGAAATATGTGCCTCTCGGTGTTCCACCCTCCTTTGCATCCCAGAATTTGATACTGTGCTCTCTTTCTCACTTTTTCCTTTCTCTCCTCCCTCTCTCCTTCCTCCCTCCCTCCCTTTTGTTCCTTCCTCCCTTCCTCCTCCTTCCTCTCTCTCTGATTCTGATTCTCTTGTGCCTCATCTCTTGTTGGGTCTTGTGGACACTTCTTCCAGCCCTTTTTGGTGTGCACAGTACCAACAAGGGCCAGAAGAAGCGCCCATGAGACCCAGCAAGAGATAAGGCAAGTACAGGGGCACTTTGCTCCCTCTCTGGAATATGGAGCAAGTCTCCATCCCCTGCTATTGACCTTACCTTCTCAGGCCTGTGAGGAGTGATTGGGAGGGCAGGGCGAGGGGCAGGGCCAGCCAGTGGTGGGATCACCCAACAGCCACAGCAGAGGGATCAAAGAGCCGCATGCGGCTCTGGAACCGCAGGTTGCTGACACCCGAGCTAGATGAATCTGGGAAATGGAGACACTGGATGGCTTTTCACGGCCAGATGATTGAGAACCTGCCGGAGAGGTTGAACCAGATGAGCATCGAGGGCATGGGATAACCATGCAGATCTGAAGTGCCCAGAGTGATCCTGAACTGGCCTACTTTGACGTTCCCACCCCGCCGCAGGCCAGTTCCAGTTTCAATGACTCAGTTGGCTAGCCCTCCCCCAGTGCTGTCGGCAGTCTTGCTCAGGTCCACAGCAAAGCCCGCTGCCCCATCATCGGTTGGCGAGTCCACCCAGCCACCTACACCACCTACCGGGGCAGCAAGATACCCCCACCATGGACATATTACCCCAGGGCCGGCTGGGTCCATGGGCAATGGAATCAAACTTGGGCATTGCCACAGTCTCCTCCCCCTCCCCAATCTGCCCCTCCACCGATGAAGGATACCTTTGACAGGGACCCGAACAAGCTTGTGTTCTTCCTGAAGCAGCTGTGGGCCCACATAGATTACCATGCTGCAGACTACCCCAGCGACTAAGTCATGGTCCAGGTCATGACAACAAACTTGAAGGGGAACACAGCAGAATGGGTGATCCAACTCCATAATGAAGACGCACCAGAAATTTCAGAGCTATGGTTCAGAGCTACTTTCAATGGAACCCCGGGGAAGCTGGCGTACTTTCCGAATTGGATCTGTTCCCATCTGTACCGCTATGGGGCTCAGTACCAATCGGACCAAGAAATAATCTTGGCGCAGGCAATATGATGGCAGGAGAAGCAGCTGAATGGCTAACCCAATTACACAAAGAAGGGGCTCCAGAACTAGAGGATGCCAATGAATTTGTGCAGCTGCTAAGGACCATTATTTGAGAACCCAGAGAGAAGAAACAGAGGCCGAGATCAAGGACCTGAAGCAAATGAGTCGGCCTGCAAAGGAGTTGGCTGGGAATTCCGGAGAGTGGCAGGAAAACTAAGACTGGCCAGAATGCCTCTTTGTTCAGCATTTCAAAGAAGCCCTAGATCAGGGCTTGGCCCTTCAGAGGGGTCCCTGATCGCATACAGGACAAGCTTGGGCCTTCAGAGGGGTCCCTGATCGCATACAGGAATGGTATTGGATGGCAGTGACTATGGACCTCGAAATCCACCCTCACTGGAAACCCACTTCGGGGGGAAACCCCAAGTGACCCCTGGGACATTGAACCTGTGTAAAACAGGTCGGAGAGCCAAAGCTGACCCCCACAACCATGATCAAGTGCTTCAGGTGTGGCCAGCAAGACCACCAAGCATCAGAATGCCTGGCCCTGGCCCCCGTCCCTCAGACCCAGACTCCAGCAAGTTCTAAAATGAAGAAAACTCCACGGAAGCCGCTGGACAAAGGAAAACTCGCTCGGCAAGCTGTTGAGGTTCCTCCCCCACCTTCAAAGGAGGGAGAAATTCCAGCTCCGGACCCTCTCCAGGCACAAGCAGTGAGGCCAGCGAAGAGGATCCAATGGTAAATGAGGTCATCTGCCCCTTTGCCATAAAGTTCCGAATAGTGGTACCCAGAGGAGACAGGGCCCAGGGAGACATAGAAGCCGTCATAGACACTGGATGTACTAGGTGCCTAATTAGCCTCTCCACTATCCAGAAGCTAGGGATAGACACTAAACCCCTGGGGCACCCCATACACTTTGAGCAAGTTGATGGGACGTTAATAATCAGAGACCCAGCCACTGTAGTCACCGAGCTTGTGAGACTGGAGATGGGACATCATTGTGAACTTATACGCTTCGTGGTAGCCCCGGAGATGATGGAGTTGCTCATCCTAGGCCTTGCCTGGCTGGACAAATGGGGTCCAGCCATCATGTCGGAAGACAGCTACCAAAAGCTAAAAATAGGCATCGGCCCACTACCACCGTCCCCTCAGGGCAAAGCTCAACCACTTCAGCCTCCAATCAGCCCTGGTTGGGGATAGCAGCCGCCGGGGATGGCCCACCTGGCTTCCCCCAGGTGCCCAAAGAGTACAGGGACCTGGCAGATGCATTCAGCGAGCACAAATGTAACACCTTCATCCCCCACCACCCCACCGACTGCGCAATAGAATTCACGCCAGGAGCCAAGGTGCCAAAACCCAAGATGTATTCCATGATCCCTAGAGAGATGGACGAATTGAGGAAGTACATCGATACCAATTTGGCAAGGGATTTCATCCAGCGCGCCAAATCTAAAGTAGTGGCCCCAGTGCTGTTCAAAGAAAAGAAGGGGGATGGGGGTCTGTGTGGATTTCCATGGAATTAATGCTGTGCATGGAGAATACCTACCCTCCCCCCCTAATGAAAGGCATGCTAAGTCACCTATTGAAGGGCAAAGGGTTCACAAAACTAGAGCTGAGCGAAGCATATTACCAGGTACGAATCAGGGAAGGGGATGAATGGAAGATGGCCTTCAACTGCCCTTTAGGCAACTTCCAGTTCAAAGTCATGCCGTTCGGACTCCAGGCAGCCCCTGCCATCTTCATGCACCTAATCAATGGTGTGCTGCATGATCACCTGTATAAGGGGGTCCTAGTTTCCCTGGTTGACATTCTCATATTCAGCGAGACTCTGGAAGAACAAATTAAGCTAGTACGGCAAGTTCTGAAAAACTCCTGGCCGCAAAACTCTGCAAATCTGTCAAAATGCGAGTTTCATAAAACTGCCCTGGACTACCTGGGCTACTGAGTGTCGAACCAATGAGTCTAGATGGATCCAGGAAAAGTAAAAGCAGTGCTGGACTGGCAACCACCACACACCTGCAAGCAACTCCAGAGCTTCCTGGGGTTTGCCAACTTTTACAGACAATTCATTTCAGCTTTTGCTGAGGTAGCCTTGCCCCTGACAGAGCTGCTGAAAACAGGAAGGGCTACTTCGAAGCCGCGGCCGAGCCAACCACTGGCTTGGTCACTGGACTGCCAGAGAGCGTTAAAAAAACTAAAAAAGCTCTTCACAGAAGAACCCATTCTTCAGCACCCCGACCCTGAATGGCTGTTTATCGTCCAAGCCTATGCTAGTGGCGTGGCCATAGTAGCGGTGCTCTTACAAAAGAACCCCCAGGGCCAATTCCAGCCCTGCGCCTACGTGTCCAAGAAGCTCATGGACACCAAAAGGTGGTGGGCAGTATGGGAAAAGGAAGCCTATGCCGTCAGATAGGTCCTCCTCCTGGCGGCACTTCCTGGAGGGGAGTAAGGTGCCTTTTGAGGTTTGGACTGACCATAAAAACCTTGAGACACTAAAGACCCCCCAAAAAACTCCCCCAAGCAAGTCCACTGAGCACAGTATTTTAAGTGGTTCAACTTTGAGCTAAAATACATCCCAGGGGGGAAGAACCTGCTCACAGATGCCTTGTCAAGAAAGCCACAGATTAACAGTCAGCGAGAGGAGGTCATGCACACGATCATTCCCCCTTCCCAGCAGATAGCCCAAGTCACCACAAGAGGTCAAACTAGACGTCGGGATGACCCCAGAGGGGATCAAATGACAGCAGCACTGAAGTCTGCATTCCCAGCTGACCAGTGGTTTGGTGAGAATCTGGACACCCTAACTCTAAGGGAGGGATTGGCCTGGAAAGGGTCCAAACTGTATGTCCCTGCCAGCTTGAGGCTCCAGATCCTACAGCACAGCCACGACTCCTGGTTGGCCGGTCACTTCAGAATTCAAAGACTCTTCACTTAACCAGGAGGCAATTCTAGTGGCCCAAGATGAAGGCAGATGTAGAAGATTATGTTAAGAGTTGCGCTATGTGCAGCCATGAAGATGAGACTGGGGAAGCCCCCTGGGCTTCTCCAACAAGTGCCTGACCCCTGCTGGCCCTGGGAGGAAATTGCCATTGACTTTATAGTCAACCTCCCAGAGAGCGGAGGGAACATGGTCATTTGGACCGTGATTGACTTATTCTCAAAGCAAGGCCACTTCACTGCCTGCTTGGGTTACCCTCTGCCAGGAAATTAGTCAGGATGTTTATAAAGCAAGTATACCAGTTGCACGGAGTGCCCCGCAGGGTAATCTCCAACCGAGGGGTTCAGTGCATAGTGAAGTTCTGGAGGGAGTTCCTAAAGTCCATAGGATCAACTCAGGGGCTTAGCTCAGCTTTTCATCCAAGTACTAACGGAGCTGCAGAACGCGCAAACACCATGGTGGAACAGTATCTGAGATGCTGTGAACTATCAACAAAACAACTGGGTGGACTTGCTGCCTTTCACAGAGGTGGCTTACAATAACACAGTGCACAGTAGCACCGACTGACCCCCTTCCAGGTCACTAGCGGCATGGACTTTGTCCCCATGCCTGAGCTGCCTCGAGAGCCACCATCGTCCATGAACCTGGCAGAGTGAATGGAATTGTTAAGGCTGCGTTGGGAGAATACGAAGCGAGCCCTGGCTGAGGCAGCCAAGGCATACAAAAAACAGGCAGATAAGCACCGATCCCTCCATCCCCCCTTCCGGATGGAGATTGTGTATACCTGTCAACAAAATATCTTAAGCTAAAATTGCCTAGCAAGAAACTGGGACCTAAGTTTCTAGGGCCATTCTCAATAGTGAAAGTAATTAACCCAGTGACAGTACAACTTAGTCTCCCACGCCTGCTAGGGAAAGTGCATCCAGTTTTCCATAGCAGCTTGTTAAAGCCCATAGTTAACTCACATCTAACACCAAGGAACAGGTCAGCCCCTTAACCGGTTGTGGTACAGGGTGAGACCCACTATGAGGTTAAGAAAATATTGGACCCGGTTACACCAGGGTCACTTGTAATATTTAGTCCACTGGAAGGGATATCCTTTGTCTGAGGCTAGATGGTTGAAGAGCTGGGATGTGAAAACATAGTTTAGTAAAACAATTCCATGAGAAATTCCCTAGCAAGCCAAAGGGGCCCCCTGGGGGGGGAAGAGGTGGTTGGGAACGGTATTATTAACCCCTATCACTTATCTCATTTCAGGATGTCCTAATCTGCTGGGTGTAGGGAGCAGCCTGTCATCCCTAGAACCATCTTTAATGGGAGTCTTCAGGGCTGCTGCAGCGGTGGCTGCGCAAGCTGTGGGAACGGGAAGGGGGAGGTAGAGATAGTGTGGGGTCTGTAATCATAACATTCTTTTCCTTGGGAGTCAAGGATATCTCGCCAGCACCTGGGGAGGCGTGTCTGGAAGTTAATTGAAGTTGGGACAGTGACCAGATTGGGCCATGTGTGCTTGGCGGGTAAGGAACTTCGATTTTACTTTGGGGTGGGGAAAAACGCGGGGTTTTCAGATTCGGGTTTTCCCCAGATGTGCCAAAATGACATCTCTAATAAATTTGTACTTTGAGGAAGATGCCTGCCTTGGAGTGTTGATTCCGTTGGGGATGTTACTTGGAACCCTGACGGAAGGCACTTTATGAATGCATTGGGGTGGGGGATAATAGGTGTTGGGGCTGATTCATTTAACGGGATCCACTTAACAAATCCTCGTGGTACAAATGTCATCGGCAAGCTCCATTCCATTTGTAACTCGAGGATTCCCTGTATATTGCAATTTCACATACACACAAAAAAACTTTGATCTTTTCCCCTAACCTTGTTATCATTTCATTTCTCTTTTCTTTGGAGGCTATAATGGGCAGGCAAATAAAGATTCTGAAGAGCCATTCCAAGTGATTCAGCATGAAGACAGAATAAAGAAACGTACAGTAAAAATGGGGGGAAAATTATGAGAGAAAGCAGTCAAATAATTTGAATTGCGAGAGTTCATCTTCCATTGAGCCTTCAGTGCAAGACCTTCTTGTCCAGCAAGGGAAAATAAGGAAGAAATACACTGGGAAAAATGTAACGCTAATAAAAGCTAAATTGCTTGTAAATGAACAGTTTCCAATCCAAAACAAAGGGGAAGATGCTATAAGCAGACACAGTGGGAAAAAATGCAATGGGACTTTCACTCTTTCTCTTGGAAATAAGCCTCTTACTTCCCAAGAAGGGATCCACACAGAGGAGAAGCCATATAAATGCATGCAGTATGGGAAGGCCTTTGCTCAGTCCGGTGTCTTACTTCCCATAAAAGAATCCACACAGGGTAGAAGCCACATAAATGCATCGAGTGTAGAAAGATTTTTAGTCTAAGAGGTCAACTTACTTCCCATAAGATGGTCCGCACGGGATAAACCATATAAATGCATGGAGTGTGGAAAGCTTTCAGTGATAATATTTCCCTTACTTCCCATAAAAGGATCCACCTTTGGGAGAAATCTTACAACTGCATTTAATGTGGAAAGAGCTTCAGTGATAGTGGTTCCCTCAATTACCATAACAATATTCACATGAGAAAAACCATATGAATACAAGGAGTCCTGAAGGAGCTTTATATGAATGGATCCACACAGGAGTAGCCTTATCAATTCAGTGTGGCAGGAGCCTCAACAGGAATTGTAATCCAAAACATCATGCAAGAGTCTTCTTGGATAATAATCCTCATAAATGCGAGACCTACTTTGATATGATCCAAATAAGACAAAGCGAAGGCTCAATCCTCTCTTATGGTTTTAGCTAAGTAGGGGGTTGTAAGGCAAAAATGAGAACCAGTGAAGATTAACCAGTGGAGATTAAGAGATTAATCATTTCAAGAAACTCCCTCTGATGAATATATTTACTAGAACAGAGTTGCAGGTAAAAATGCAATTGGTCCTGAATCCCCTATTATAGTTTGAGCTTTCCTTTGCTTAATCTTGTCCCAATCCACCTTTCCACCCTGCTTCCCATTATATAATGCAAGAAAGAAAACCGTAAGGAGAATGGGGTTATAAGTGATGCTGAATTAGAAGATGCGACTAAGAGCCTCTGTGCCCTAACTCTAGTTTTCTCTCCTCGCCTTCTCTCGAACTGGCTCCAAAATAAGAGTAAAGGGAGAACTTAAAGTGTGCTGCCGTAAGACATGCTGAAGTATCAGCAAAGGAAATGGACTTTTGGAAACTCGGGGGCCAGAAATATAGTTAGGAGAAGCACTCCAGGGATGCTACCACATACCTCCCAATGACCAGTGAGAGCCCAAAGGGTCGGTCTCCTCCAGGTCCTGTCAGCTAAACTGTCGGCTGGCAGGCCCTTGGGAAAGGGCCTTCTCTGTGGCGGCCCCGGCTCTCTGGAACCAGCTACCTCCCGAGATCCGTACTACCCCCCCCCCTTTATTGGCCTTCCGTAAAGCCGTTAAGACCTGGCTTATCCAACAGGCCTGGTGATGAGAGACGAGGTCGGCCCATGAATGCTGGATGCATGTAATTTTTACTGTATTTTTAATCTGTTTTTTAATTTTCTATTTATGTTTCTTCCTGTTGTGAGCCGCCCAGAGTCCTTCGGGAATTGGGCGGCATAGAAATGTAAAAATTAATAAATGTGTGGGAGATATCTGCTACATCTGAGTGTGTTCCAAATGGCAAAACACTTACTGCTTCTTGGACATGAAAATAACAACTCAAGACTTGTTTCTACTGCGTAAAATAGGGATATGAGACGGGCCGTTAATCTGTTAAACAAGAAAGTATTTGTCAGTCAAAAGTGTCTTTATGCCACAGAATCTCCCCCCCCCCCCAAATCCATGTAAATGTATATAGCATGACAAGAGCTTCAGAGCAAGAGTTTCCTTTTCACTAAAGGAGCCACAGTGGTGAGAAGGCTTACCACTTACCGTACAGGCTTTGCTCCCGTGAAGGTGACAAGGGGCTTGCAAAAGCTAAAACAGATTGTATTACATTTACCTGTAACCTTAGATTCAATTAATAAAATACAATTTGCATGAATTTTTTCCTGTCATATAGTGAATGATCTTGGGACACATTTCAAATTACAAATGTGCTTATTTTTGGAAGGGCGATAGTTGAGGGTTTTAGAGTCCCGTTTGAACACATTTACTGAAAAGTGGCTTACTGATACTTCCTGGCATTGTGGAAATATCCGTACCTTTGAGTCTGTTCTGAGCCATATCCACACATGTAGCACTTAAAGCAAGTAGGTTTCGTAAGACAAGATGTTGGTAGGGGAAGATGGCTATCTTGCCAAGCATCCAAGAGGTCATGAGTCATCAATGTCATGGATGTGATGGTATGACATGTCATGTAGAATACATATGGAAAAGCAGGACAAAAATAATGGGAGTAGCCATCAAAGGACAATTATTACCCAATCTTGTTGATGGTCTACTTTATGTGCTATCATGTCAGTGTCAATGTTCTGTAAGCAGATAAGAGAGATTTTCTTCAGGAGGCTCTGTGCCTCAGCTGTTCTTTAGCAATGCCAATGGTGTACTTGTTGCCATGGTAGTTACCATGTCCCTCCAGCTTGCTGCTGGTTGTCTAACATCCCAGCCTTAGAGCCTTTTCCCTGTGCAAGCGAGTTTAGGATGAGGAGAAATTTGCCGAGTTTTTACTTCAAAGCTATGACACCCTTCCAGTTTGAAGATCTGTTAGCTGATGAATACGTATTAGAGACTTTTGTAAGCTTTTAATTAACATCAGCCAAAATTATTAGTTGTGCCTTTGCCTGCTTTTACTAATGTCAGGGTTTCAGAGGCAATACTGTAAAATCTCCATTCCCTCCCCACTCCAGGGGAAGGTTACTGCAAAATCCCCATTTCCTCCCGATCAACTAAATTTAAAACTTCCTAAATTTTAAATGGCTATGTCTAAAAAAAATTCCTAAAAAAAACCCCAATAAAATAAACCCCCCAATTTACTATTTTTTAAAGCAATAATAATAATAATACCCAGTTACTTACTCAATTGAAGGAAGGTAGGCAGAATCAGTTGCTCACAAATGAGATGGATTGCAGGCTGAAATGCAATTCCTTCAATTGAGTAAATAATTGGGTTTTGTTTTTGTTTTGTTTTTTGTTTTAAAAAAGGCAAAGCAAGCCACACGTGGAGAACGTGAGTAAAGAAAGGCTGTTCTGATGAAACGAGGCAGAAGCAGCAGAGAGAATATAAAAGGTGGTGCCTTTTGCAGAGGAATGATCCCAAGCAGCATATTGCATGTTTTTCACTCCAAGCAGCCCGGACTGAAAAACGCTGCTAGGGTGGAGGAGCCTTCCTTCTTAACAAGCTCCAAACTCTGACTGCAGGCAGGCGATTTTGAGGGCAGGCTTTTCCAAGGCCAGTCATAGAGGGAAACAGATGAGTGCGCCAGAGTACCGGACTTCCACCGCTCGTGCAGGGAAGGCTTGCAGCAACAGTTTGGAGCTTGTTAAGAAGGACCTCCGCTCCACCCCAGCCATGCGTTTTCCAGTCCAGGCTGCTTGGAGTGAAAAGAAATACGCCACAGTGAGGCAGGGCAGGCGGTCCCCTGATCACTGCTCGCTCGCTCACCCTGCCCCGCCCAGTCTCTACTCTGCAACTTGCCTGCCTGAAGCAGCCTTTGCAAGCTGGTCACGGGGACACCGGGAAGGCTGTGTGGAAGGCAGGCAAGCATGTTGGGGGGGAATGGAGTAGGGAAGGCAGGGTGGGATGGGGGGGAAGGGATAGCTAGGTAGGCCGCGACTTCGTGGGCTTACCTGGCAGTCAGATCAGGGGCGCAGTGCTTCAGGCAGGCAAGCTGCAGAGCAGAGACAGGGCGGGGCAGGGCAAGAGGCAACCGGGGGGGGGACACTGGTTCGCGGGCGTGGCCAGCCAGCTGTCGCTGGCGGTTCGGCGAACCAGGCCACATGTCTGCTACCGGTCCTCTCATACCAATCCGAACCGGGAGGATTTCACCCCTGGATAATATGCATGTATAACATTATTTGAATACATAAGATGGGTACAAATAAAAGGGAACATTTGGACAGGGATGGTAGTCACGCTGGTGCGCTTATGCACGCCCCTTACCTCTTAGGAATGGGGTGAAGTCAACAGTGGACAGTCTAAGGGTAAAGTTTTGGGGATTTGGGGAGGAAACCACAGAGTCAGGTATATATATATATATATATATATATATATATATATATATATATATATATATATATATATATATATATATATATATATATATATATATATATATATATATATATATATATATATATATATATATATATATATATATATATATATATATATATATATATATATATATATATATATATATATATATATATATATATATATATATATATATATATATATATAGGGGCCGAAAGGCAAAAGAAAGCTGTGATGCTTTCTTCCATATTTGGGTACACCAGGATGATACGACAGAAAAACATATATAACCCTTTCCTGGTGTAGAGCTGATAGGAAATAGAGCCTGTGGCCTAGTGGCTAAGCTGCTGCCTTACAAGGCAGGTGGCCCAGGTTCAAATCCCAGTAAGGATATGGCTATCTGACAAGAGCTCGAAATAGATCTATAATAGTCTCCCTTTATTTTCATTTATCAGCAAAAAATGCTACACACACACACACATATATACATATACATACATACATCATACGTACATACATACATACATACAGATAGATAGATAGATATGTTTTTTCTATCAATAAGGGAAGAGAGCTTGTGGCCTAGAGGTTAAAGCTGCTGCCTTACAGGCAGACTGCCCAGGTTCAAATCCCAGTAAGGGTATGGCTATCTGATGAGAGCTAAATAGCTTGAAATAGATTTATAATAGTCTCCCTTCATTTTCATTTATCATTTATCAGCAAAAAATGTTACACACACACACACACACAAATATATATAAATCAAATAAGAGGAAAACAAACTAGAAGTATATACAAAGGTAAAATAGGTAAAATATGTGAATGTAAATAAATGTACATAAACGGATATAAATTAAATCATAGTAAATCGATGAAGATACAAAGAGAAATTAACAATTAAATATGTATCACAAAATCTCATAAGAGGGTAGTATAAACATGCTATAAAAATAACCCAGAAATTGGACATATATGGAGAAAAACTGAAACAAACCAGAAATGTACAAAAAAATGTTAAAACTAAATGACAAATGTAAGAAAAACTAATAGACCGATCTTAATAGGAACTGCGTATCCTATATATGTGTGTTTGTATGGTTTGTAATGTCTATTTGTATATAATAAAAACCTTTTTTTAAAAAAGATCTCCCTTCCTTCCAGCTCTATTATATTCTAGAGTTCTAGAATGGGAATGGGACCTCCCAGAGGAGTCCTTTAAGCCAATTCAGATGAGCTTCAACATTAAGAAGCAAGAAAACGAGGAGATAGGACAGACTTTTCCCTCCTTTCCTCCATTGAATAAGCTCCCTTTCTGCCCTTCCAGCTCTATTCCGATTCAAATGATTCAGATTGAACCAAGGGGCGGCCTCGGATATTAGAAAAGAACATCAGGCGCTTCCTCTTTTTGGCCACTGGAGGGCGAAGGTTTCTGCTGGTTTTCCAGAGGAGGCTGCGAAGGGAGGGAAATCCTCGAGTCTTGCCACTCTAGAACACAGCACTCGGTCTCCTTAACCCTTGAAGCTCCTTCGGCGGTGAAAAGGCTGCAGGTGAGACTTGCAGGGGAGGGATCCAAACCTGATGGAGGGGGGGGGGGATCTTCCCATGCAAAGAGAGGCTGAGGAGAGAGGAGGAGACACGTGCCCAGCCCTCCTCCGGGTTCAATCCCGGATCGCATGCATGATGGAGGAAAGCATTGTGCGCTCAAAAATTCAACCCTGGAACTTCAGGAGCCTCCAATACCAGGAGGCTGAGGGTCCCCGAGGACTTTGTAGCCGACTCTACAACTTTTGTAGGCGATGGCTGAGACCAGAAAAATACACCAAAGCCCAGATGTTGGACCTGGTGGTTCTGGAGCAGCTCCTGCCTCTTCTGTCCCCAGAGATGGAGAGCTGGGTGCGGGATTGTGGAGCAGAGACCAGCTCCCAGGCGGTGGACCTGGCTGAAGGCTTCCTCCTGAGTCAGGCGGAGGAGCAGAAGGAGCAGATCCAGTTGCAGGTGAGACACTTTGAACTTCTAGGGAGCTCAAAAGGGAATAGAGAATGTGGTTGAATACTTCACCCCTCCTTCCCAAACCCCTGAGACATTCATCACATGTGGCGATGTCCCAGGAATTCTTGTAGGACATTGTTCCATATTTTTTTTGGTCATTCAACCTCACTGGTTGTGGGCTTTCAGGCTGTGTTCCCAATATAGGAATCCACTTTATGTCGTGTGATGTACATTAATTCTGCTTCTTTTTTCCTTCCTCCTATTCGAAGTGCTGCACTGTGGAGATCAGAGATCCTGAGGGAAAGAAGAACCCATCAAATCCCCCTCAGGAGCTATTTTTCAGGAGGATCCCTTGGGAAGATCCAAGTCGGGACACCTCAGGAGGTAATTGAAGATCCTCCGATTATCCATCTGTTTTACCTGCATTCCCTCTTCTTTTCTATAGAATACCTCCTCCTGTTTTGTTAATTATGCATTTTGAAATTATTTATTCCTTGCAGAAATACAAAGAACGACATTTTCTGGTTTTTATGATGGAGATCAAACAGTGGTTGAACCTCCAAATCAAGTAAGAAAGGGGAAAACTTATTAGGTTTGTATTGTTGGAAGAAATGTCCATCTGGCTTCAGTTCCAAGTGAGGAGAAAGACACTGGAAACAATGGTGGCTGTTTGGAAAGATTGTTTTAATGGTGAACAGGACCACATCGCTTGAGGTCCCTGGCAAAAAGGCACATGGGGGAGAGAGAGAGAGAGAGAGAGAGAGAGAGAGAGAGAGAGAGATTTATACCCTCTCTTGGGCCTCACCTTGGAGCTTCCGGTTCCTGTGTAAGAAATGCATTCTGATTGGTTGTCAGGATTCCCAGGGGGCGGAGGTCTTAGTTAACTTTGTAGACTGTGTCCCAGGCTTGATTGCGCCATGTGGTGAGTTCTGTTGCTAGATGGGTAGAGGAGGCCATGTCTTAATCCCATCACCTTGGAGCTGAAGGGGGGTGGCGGTCAGGGAGTTGCTTTGTCTTTAAAACATGTTTCTTCTTTTCTCATCCAGGGAACTATAATATTCTGCCTTTTTAATATTTCCTAAAATATTTCATTCTTCTAGGAGAGGGGTGGATGCTAACTTCCTACAGTATTCTCCTTTCAGAAAGTGAAAGAAATGTGCAGTGCGCTCTCCTATTTCCCCCCCTTGTTTGGACTGGATTATTTTTGTGTTCCTGAGCGACATAGAAAACAGAATAGCAAAATAGAAATAGAATGTGAATTCTATTGTGAATAAAACAAAATAGAATGTGAATAGGTGTAGATCTGTGTTATGATATGATGTTTAAAGTTGAAAAATGAAAAAAAAGAAAACAGAATAGCACATTCAAGTTGTTCTCAACCAGCATAGCTTCTTCTGTAGAATATTACTGGGACACGATGGTTTGTCATTTCTACCCTCAGATTCTGTTTAGGAAATGACCACAGGTTAACTGGTTCTGCTAGGTACTCCTCTTAACTATGAGTTTACAAGAAGTAATTTTTAAACAAATCCTTCAAGAAATTTGAATAAACATATCACTGGTAGAAACCCATTCCTTTTGTAATTCTTTGACTTGGAATTGTGCAAGGCTAATGAAAAATAAATACATTGCCACATTACCATTTTAAAAAAGCCTTGTTTATAAGCAGTATAAGCAAATCATATTAAAAAATAAAGCAGACTATTAAAATCCAAAAAGAGTAGCCACGTAGAGCTTGTAATCAAAGAACTTTTGGGCTACCAAATAATTTCCAATCCTCTGATTTGTGCCTGGATTAGGAGATCAAACATTCCCGCTTTGCAAAGGCTGAGAAACGACCTTCACAGGGAATTTTCTCTTCCTTGTTTTCTTCCATTCAGCCAATGGCTCAGACAAGGAGATCAATAGATGATAGACAGAGCGAGAGATCAGTTGATCCAGAAGTGGGATTACTTTACTGTAAAGGCACTGAAAATCCTACAGAATCAATCAACTTGATAAAGCCTGCCCCAAATATTTCTTCAGTCAAATAAATTTTCAGAATTGTCCATATTCTCACCTAAAATTAGGGCTTGTGTGAAGCACAGCCATTTAAGTTAGTGCATATAATTGCTTTGGAAATTTGGGAACAATGGAACAGAATAACAGAGTTGGTAGGGATCTTGGAGGTCTTCTAGTCTGACCCCCTGCTCAGACAGGACGCCCTATAACCGTGATGGTGATCCTATGGCATGCGTGCCACAGGTAGCACATGGAGCCGTCTCTGCGGTCACACGAGCCGTCACCCAGCTCAGCTCCACCACGCATGGACGCCCACCTCCCGCCGGCCAGCTGATTTTTGGGTCTCTAGTGTGGGGGCATGGAGCATGCGGGAGACCCATGCGCATGTGTGGGAGTAGCATGCGTGGGGCAAGGAGTCACGGGGGGGTGTGCACGCAGGGGGCATTGCATTATGGGTGTGGGCACACGCATGCGCGACCCTCCCACATTCCCCACGCTTTTGGCAGGCAACAACAAAAAGGTTTGTCATCACTGCCCTATAACATTTCAGATAAATAGCTGTCAGTTTCTTTTTAAAAACTTCAAGTGTTGTAGTATCCACAACTTCTGGAGGCAAGTCATTTCACTGATTAATTGTTCTCACTGTCAGGAAATTTCTATTTAGTTGTAGGTTCTCTGCTTATTATTATTATTATTATTATTATTATTATTATTATTATTATTATTATTATTATTATTATTATTATTATTATTATTATTATTATTATTATTATTATTATTATTATTATTATTATTATTATTATTATGTGACATTTATATACCGCCTCACAGTGCAAGCACTCTCTAAGCGGTTTACACCAGTAAGCAATGTATATTTATATTGCCCCCAACAATCTGGGTCCTCATTTTACCTACCTCGGAAGGATGGAAGGCTGAGTCAACCTTGAGCCGGTGAGATTTGAACCGCTGAACTGCGGATCAGTGTCAGCTAAAGTGGCCTGCAGTACCTGCCTCTAACCGCTGCGCCACCTCGGCTCTTGAATGCTTTCCATCCATTGCTTCTTGGAACAGTACTATCATGTCGCCCCCTAGTCTTTTTTTTCATTAAGATAGATAGAATTCTTTATTGGCCAAGTGTGATTGGATACACAAGGAATTTGTCTTTGGTGCATATGCTCTAAAGTAGACATACCCAATTCCAGCAACCGTTCTTTATTTGTTTTAGCCTCCAGTCCACTCATCATTTTTGTTGCTCTTCTCTGTACTCTTTCTAGAGTCTCAAGATCTTTTTTACATCTGGCAACCAAAACTGGATGCAATATTCCAAGTGTGGTCTTACCAAGGTATTATAAAGTGATACTAACACTTCATGTGATCTTGATTCAATCCCTGTCATAATGCAGCCTATGGTTGCGTTGGGGTTCAGTAGCTTTCTGCTGGCTCATGTTTAAGGGATTGTCCACTAGGACTCCCAAGATCCCTGTTGCACTTACTACTGTTGAGCCAGGTATCACCTATTCTATGCCTGTGCATTTAGCTTTTTTTTCCTAAATGTAGCACCTTACATTTCTCACCGTTGATTTTCATTTTGTTAGATGGCACCCAATCTGACGACCCTTCTATATCTCGAGCTTCTCTTCTGGAAGTCATTGTTGGTATTCCTGTCAATTTGGTCTTGACTACAAATTTGATGAGTTCCCCTTCTATCGTCTTGTCTAAATCATTGATCAAGTTGAACAGATTTCCCAAATCTTCCTGTTGTGTTCTTTTTTCCGTGTTCAGGGGAGTCTTGTGTCCTTCGAGGAGGTGGCTGTGTCTTTCTCTGCGGAGGAATGGTCTCAGCTGGATCCTGACCAAAAAGTGCTGCATTTGGAAGTCATGATTGAAAACTATCAGAATGTGGTCTCTCTGGGTAAGAGTTTTCTAGTCCCCAATGAGAGAGTTCAAGAAGACAGATTATAGTTCATTTTTTATTTTCAAAAAACCATTAATCAGATATTGTCTCCTGGGAGGGAGAAGGAAAGGATCTGGCCTTCTCGTACTCCAAAGAAGGAAAGAAACAATGTCTCTTTGCTTAGATGCTTCCTGTGCCATTTCTTATCTGTATTTTTCTATTTCTATTTGAACTTATCTGTGGGGGCTGAAAAGAATGAGGTGTGCTTTTATGTGTCTTCTGGAGGGCATGTGAGAGGAATGTGTTGTCATTTGTCCTCTGAAACCTCCCAAATTGTGTGAGAACAGAACTTTCATGCTCAGGCCATGGAAGAGCATTTTCCCAATCCAATTCAAGAACAAAGGCCTCATGCAGTGTGATTCAGAGCATCCTAGGGTACAGGTAATCCCCAAGTTACGACATTTCACTAAGCGTCCATTCCAAGTTATGACCTCTCCCTCTCCCAACAACTTAAGACTCAGTCCTGAAATTACGAATGTTGCAGCACTACAGCTGTCATTCACACTTACGAATGACACCAGTCGCACTGCAACAACACTCGCCCTACCTATACCCCCACCCACATCCTGCCGGGACTTACCTTACGATGATGTAGCAAGCCGTCGGTTCCTTTGTCTGTTTTGGTGCATTTGCAGAAAATAGGGCCCTAAAATAGTGAGAGATACGCGAGATCAGTAACACGAAATATCACACTACTGATCTCACATGAGCTCACATTATAGTACTTTAGGCCTCTGTTCTCTGCTAACCAAGGTCTGCACGAGATCCAGGGCAAAATGCTTTGCAAACAAAGGGAAGGACTCTTTGTTTTCGAAGACTTTGGCTCTAGATCTCGTGCAGTCCTCAGTTCATAAAGAACACAGGCTTAAAATACTGTAGTACGAGATCACGCGAGATCAGTAGCCTGAGATCTTGTACTACTGATCTTGGGATCTCGCACTAAAGTAGTTTTGGCCTCCATTCTCTACGAACTGATGCCTGTACCAGATCTGGCCAAAGATCACTTGCAAGCCGATGAGATTTTGGGGCACTGAAATAGCCATTCTTGAAGCATCCCAACCTTTCCAGTCTTAGTGCGAAGAGCTTTTTCAAGCCAATGGGAAGCTTCAAGCAAGGGATTTCGCTCCAAAATCTCATTGCTGGGATCAAGGAACAGGCCGAGCGGGTTTTCCGCCCACCAGTCAGATGTCGTGGAGCAGCTGTTCCAAAATACACCGGGGAAGAAGGAGCTTGTTTCAGTTCTCACAGGTCTCTGCTGAAATTAACCTACCCCAATAAATCTTAAGTTTTCTCCTAATTCATCCTTCGATGTTTCTTCTGGTTATTCCTTAACTCAAAACTGACTTTGAGTGAGATTGTATATATAAAAATAATTGTAAAGAAAGAGATGTTTTCTAGATTTTTCAAAGCTTCCATGACTCATTAATATAGAAATCATCATTTCTATATCACACCACTGTAAGCATGCAAAAATACAACCTAATCTAATTTAAGAAAAAATCAGGATACTTACTTGACTTTCTACAGTTCGATCTTTTTCTCTAACCTTATTAACATTTTCATTTCTCTTTTGCTTTGAAGGTAATAATGGGCAGGAGAATCAAGATTCCTGTGAACTGTTCCAAGTGATCAATGATAAAGATGGAACGGAGAAATTTGGAATTCGAATGGAATTAGAAAGCCATGAGAGAAACCAGTCAAATAATTGGAATCAGGAAGGATCATCTTCCACTGATGCTCCAATGCAAGATATTCTTGCCCAGCAAGAGAAAATAAGGAAAAAATATATTGGGGAAAGTATGAAGCTAATCAAAGCTAAATTACATGTAAATGAACACGATTTAACCGAAAACAAAGGAGAAGATAATATAAGAAGATACAATGGACAAAATTACAATGGGACATTCAATTTTTCTCTTGGAAATAACTTCCTTACATTTCAAAAAGTGATTGTCACAAAAGAGAACACTTATAAATGTTTGGAATGTGGAAAATGTTTTAGGACAAATGGGCAACTTACTTCCCACAAAAGGATTCATACTGGGGAGAAACCATATAAATGCACAGAATGTGGTAATAGGTTCAGAAGATATAGTAATCTTATTTCCCATAAGATGATCCACTCAGGAGAGAAATCATATAAATGCACCGAATGTGGGAAAACCTTTACTCAAAGCAGTGGACTTACTATCCACAAAAAGCTCCACACAGGAGAGAAACCATATAAATGCATGGAGTGTGGAAATACTTTTGTTCAAAGATGTCAGCTTATTTCCCATAAAAGGGTTCACACAGGAGAGAAACCATATAAATGCATGGAGTGTGGAAAGACTTTTGCTCAAAGATGTAATCTTATTTCCCATAAAAGGGTCCACACAGGCGAGAAACCATATAAATGTATGGAGTGTGGGAAAACCTTTACTCAGAGCAATGGACTTACTACCCACAAAAAGCTCCACACAGGAGAGAAACCATATAAATGTATGGAGTGTGGAAAGACCTTTGCTCTGAGCAGTAGACTTACTACCCACAAAAAGGTCCACACAGGAGAAAAGCCGTATAAATGCATGGAGTGTGGGAAAACCTTTACTCATAGCAGTGGACTTACTATCCACAAAAAGCTCCACACAGGAGATAAACCAAATAAATGCATGGAATGTGGAAAGGCCTTTGCTCAGAGCAGTGGACTCAGAACACACAAAATGATTCACACAGGAGAGAAACCATATAAATGCATGGAGTGTGGAAAGACCTTTGCTCAAAGAGGTCATCTTATTTCCCATAAGATGATCCACACAGGGGAGAAGCCGTATAAATGCTTGGAGTGTGGAAAGACCTTTACTCGTAGGGGTGGTCTTACTATCCACAAAAATCTCCACACAGGAGAGAAACCATATAAATGCATGGAATGTGGAAA
The DNA here is from genome assembly GCA_023053685.1 of Diadophis punctatus similis. Lineage (NCBI taxonomy): Eukaryota > Metazoa > Chordata > Lepidosauria > Squamata > Dipsadidae > Diadophis > Diadophis punctatus. The sequence continues at coordinate 254,861,215 of JALIGW010000002.1, forward strand.
GAGCTTTGTTCGGAATCGTAGTCTTACTTCTCATAAAACGATCCATGCTCGGGAGAAACTATATACAAATAGTTATTCCGCTTAACCTTATATACTACTCCAAAATGAAATTTAATGTGGAGAAAAGTAAGATTTTACACCTGGGCAGGAAAAACAGATTACATAAAACCTAGCTCAAAAACAGTAATTGTGAGTGGGACCTTGGATTTTGGTTTGGCTAGTCTAGAGAAAAGAAGGATTAGGAGTGACATGATAGCAATATTCTAGTATTTGAGAGTCTGCCACAAAGAGGAGGGGTTCAATTTTTTTCCCAGTGGAAAGAGACGAGTGGAAAACTGCATTCAATTGCCCCTTGGGAGTTTTCATGTCTGTTTTGGAAGCCATTTTTCTTTTCAGCTTCCTAGCTGCCACATATTTTAGCCTGGGAAATTGGGTGGGGGTTTGGTTTAGAGCGGTGGAAGATTAGCCGTTACAACATTCCTTACTCTGGGAGCCAAGGACACTAACCTGCACTTGGATGGAAGTGACTGGGGATTGTCTCCAGTTGTGTCTGAAGAATGGATTGGACCATGTGATGGACTTGTGGGTGTGGGGCAAGGTTGTGAACTTTCAACTGGGTGGGGAAAACCTGGAAGCTTTCAGATTCGGGTTTTCCTAGATGTGCGAATATGAGATCTCTAATAAAGTGGATGTGAAGTTTCTGAAAGATGCCCTAATTAATTCATGAGCCAAAGTCCAAAAGAAAATTTATTAGGAGCGACATTTCGGCCATACTCCGATGCAGTCAGAACTGAGCCTATGGAGGATCAGTGTGTGTAGAGATTCTGGGACGTAGAGCTTCGTTTCCTTCCATGCAAGGTCGTCTCTTTTTGTCAGGATGTGTTGATTGTCTCAGAACCGGGGGTCTGCCAGCAGTTCAGTTTTGAGTTTCGCCGTTAGGTTGTTTGCTGATTGGTCATGCCGGTCGCGTTGTTGTCTGGTGGTTACTTGGGCCGCTATTTGGGTAGGGGGAATGATGGCGTCCACCACCTGCTCCCACTCACATTTCTACTGGGGCATGCAGGAGAGGGCATCAGCTAGAAAGTTCTTCCCCCTCCTGGGATGTGCTTTAGCACAAAGTCGAAATGGTTGAAGTATTGAGCCCAACGAACTTGTTTTGGAGATCGTTTTTGCGGGGTCCTGAGGGCCTCCAGGTTCTTGTGGTCAGTCCAGACTTCGAACGGTTTCTGGCCCACTTCCAGCATTTGTCACCAGGTTAGCAGTGCCCATCTCATCACGAACACCTCTTTTTCCCAGGCTGCCCATCGTTGCTCTGTGTCCGTGAGCTTACGGGAGGTGTAGGCACAGGGTTGTAGATTTCCTTGACTATTTCTTTGAAGTAGCACTGCTCCCACTGCCACGTTGCTGGCATCCGCTTGGATGATGAAGGGTTGTTCGGGGTCAGGGTGTTTTAACACTGGTTCTTTTGCAAACAGTTATTTCAGTGTTTCAAATGCCTTTTGGCAGGTTAGGTCCCACTGTAGGGAGTACTTTGAATTGGAAGCTCACTAGGGGGCAGTTGAATGCTGTCTTCCATTCATCCCCCTCTCTGATGCGGATTCGGTAGTATGCTTCTCTGAGGTCTAACTGGGTAAAGACCTTTCCCTTGGCCACTCTGCTGAAGAGTGCTGAATGGCCTGCTAAGTGTACAGGAACCATCTTATGAATGATAAGCATTTGGAGATACACAAGATTCCTTGGATTCACTTTGACTTGCATTACAGAACAGAGATAGAATGGAGACACAAATATTGGAGGGAATTGGAAAAGGCCCTTCAGCTATTCAGACTCGGAACTGTGGGGAGCTCTGGGGAAGAACTGAGCAGAAAATCCTGGAGGAGGAAACCATAATCTGTTCAGAATTTCAGCCCTGCAATTTCAGGAGCCTCTGATACCAGGGTCCTGAGGGTCCCCGAGGACTTTGCAGCTGACTCCACAACTTCTTTAGCTGATGGCTGAGACCAGAAAAACACACCAAAGAGCAGATGCTGGACCTGATTGTCCTGGAGCAGCTCCTAGCCCTAGCAGAGACCAGCTCCCAGGTGGTGGCTCTGGCTGAAGGCTTCCTCCTGACCCAGGTGGAGGAGAAGAAAGTGATTGCTGTTGCCTGGAACTGCCCAAAAACATGACACATGGAGGCCAAAAACGGGGCATCCAGAGGCCTAAAACGTGACACGTGGAGGCCGAAAACGCAACGCATGGAGGCGGTGATCGGCGGTGATGTGCTGTGGCGATCCTTGCAGCCTGGAACAGGTCTAAAACAGAGTGTGCAGAGGCCAAAAATGCGACGCACGGAGGCAGAAAATGCAACGCGTGGAGGCAGAAAACATGATGCGCTGAGGCGACAATCGGCAGTGATGTGCTGTGGCGATCCCCACAGCCTGGAACAGGTCTAAAACAGAGCATGCACTAGCTATATCTGCAACTAACTTCCTGAAGTTGTGTGCACCCCCTAGTGGACTTTACACAAAGTGCCAGGAGACCCTGCAAGGGTGGGAAAGAGTGCATCTGAGGGAGAGGGAGTGCAGGGATGATAGGCATGGGAGTAGGAGGAAAAGCCCCTCTCATTAATTCTATGTCCAAGAAATGTGGTGGTGTCTCTAGAGGTGGTAGTTTCTCCATCTTCCTCTTCTGTCCAGGAACTGTCTGTGAAGATGGAGAAAATCTCTGGAGGATCCAGACTGACTTCCTTCAAGAATAGCCACCCTGAAGACTCCGCAGATTGCAGAAGGCCTCAAAATGAGCAAAATCTTGTCAGAAATGGCAGGGCAGTCAGAAGATGAGGACCAGGAGCCTCTCCCGGAAACACAGCTTGCATCTTGTGGTTTTTGGAAACTCTGGCCTGAAGTAAAGGAAGGTGGGGCTGGCAAGATACAGGTGGAGAGAAGCCACAGTTAGGAAAATAGAGAATTCTGTCATTTTTTATTTCTTTAACTCAATATACATAGCAGCTCAAATTTTGGGCTCCAGGTGCCTAAGCATAATTGGAAAAGCCAAGTGGCAGCTTGTGACAAAGAAAATATTCCTGAAAAGAAAAATCAAAATCAGTTCTAAAATGGAGAAACAGCCGAAACTCATGGATATTCTAGAAATTATTTCAAAAAATGAAGCTCTTGTGTTGAGAAATGAAGAGGAAGAAAGTGGATGTCTCATCTGTGATTGCAGAAAAGGTGGAATTAACCAAATTGATGGAAGAAATTGAAAGGGAATATAAAGCTCAAATACCATAAAAGAAAAAAAGAAGAGAAAATTTTGTTTTATTTGGTGGTTGAGTAGAAAATTCATCATAGGAAATAAGACTAGGAAGCTTAAGACCTTTGGAGAATTTAAGGGAAGCGGGATATCATTAGATCATGAATAAACAGAGAAAACATGAAAAACCAAAATAAGAAGAAATGAAAGCTTCATCGGTATGAAAAGATTTAATCCTTGTTATCTCCTGTGGCCTAGAGGTGGAGCTCTTGCCTCACAATCAGGAGGTTGTGAGTTCGATCCTAGGTAGAGGCAGATGTAGGGTCTCCTACTTGGGCAGGGGGTTGGACTAGATGACTTGCAAGGTCCCTTCCAATCTGTTAAACCCCACTTGCAGTTGACAATGGCAAAAAGAGATTTGCTACACTGGGAAAAACAAAGAATTTAAATGAAGGGGAAAGTGATTAAAAATCAATTTAAAAACAATGGAGTTAATGGTTTTTTCCCTTTATATATCTTTTTATTCTGCAATTTGACCAGAGAATCATTAATGAGTAATACTTGAAAAAACAGCTTCAACCTAGTGACAACCTCTGAAACCTTAAAACATACTCTCCACCCAAAGCCTTCCAAACATTTTTCATGTGTTAGTAATTTTTAATGCAACTAAATAGAATGTGATATATCCCTGGACAGCAACCCTGCCGTTGATATTTGATTTTATTTCAGTCAAATTTATACTTTTTCCTAGTCTTCCTAACACCATAGAGAGGCAAAATATGGCCCCGACGCTTGAATAAAAGCTTCTGCACATGCATTTAGGAAGCTCTTCGACATTCTGGCTCCTTTTGTGACAAATTACCATCCTATCTTCACACACTACATTGATATCTAGATGATTATTCTCTCACATCATGAGGTCTTTGACAAAAAAAGTTTCTTGCTTCTACATTTATACTGGTTAATTCAAGTTTCAGTTTGACACCAGTGGATGCGAGTTGGATTCTTTTTTAGTATCTTCACATATCAGAGAAAGTTTCCATTCAATTTCTGTATGCTGGGCCAGGAGGGAAGGGAGTAATTTTCTGAAGTAGTTTATTCATTTTTGTATTGTTTTGTTTTGGTCCTCACTGATTTCCAAAAGTCTTCCTACTTGCGTGAGCATTTGTAATGTCAGCACACTGGAGTTGTTTTCATTCTTACTCTCCCTAGTATCGCAACTTGGGAAAGTGGAAGGAAGGGAAATTCGTGAGCAGTTTAAAGCATAAATCCTCTTAGCTGTCACTTTTAATTCAGTTGCAACACCAAGTGAATGAAGGAAAATTTAAACTATGGGAAACGTCAGTAGAGATTCTCAAGTCATCCAGGTCATAGATATTTTTTCAAAAGGCAAATGGACTGTTTTTTCCTTGAGAAATAATATGTTTCGCTTCTTATCCAATAAGAAGAGAATAACACAGGGTTTTTTAAAAAAATTTATTGCATTTATAGGCTGCTCGATCCAATAAGGACTCAGAGCGGCTAACAGCAATACAAGGGAATAAAATCAGATAAAAGGTTAAAACAATAAAATTAAAACATTATCAATAAGAAACAACCAATCATCCATCCACAATCACTCATAGGCCTACCCAACAATACATTCATTGGGCCCAGGCTTGCCGAAATAGCCAGGTCTTAAGGGCTTTTCTGAAGATCAATAGGGTATGGGCCGTCCGGATCTTGGGGGGGGGGAGTTGATTCCATAACATGGGGGCCGCCACAGAGAAGGCCCTCAATCAAGGTCCCGCCAGTTGACATTGTCTAGCCGGCGGGACCTGGAGCAGGTCCACTCTGTGCAATCTAACCGGTTGCAGAGAGAGATGTGGTAGTAGACGGTCCCGAAGATACTGTGGCCCTGCACCATATAGGGCTTTAAAGGTAATCACCAACACTTTGAATTGCGTCCGGAGACCAATGGGCAACCAATGTAGCTCGCGTTGTCATGTGACATATCGTGACTTTTTTTTGCCTTCTTTAAACCGGGGGTGGCCAGTACGTGACACATCCAACCTGTGGATCATGAGTTTGACACCCCTGGTGGAGTTGTAGTTCCATTAAGGACTATACCCTGAGCGTGGTTTGTCAGCCACTTACGAATTCATCTAGTGGTCAGACTATCTACATTTGTTTAAATAAAATTAATTAAATATCATCTGTGTAGTTACTCCTAAGATATGTATAACATTCACTTTCTGCTGGTTATCTTAACAATTAACTCTTATATTGGGATAAGTATATTTCAGATTTTCAGAGCCTTCTGCTGGGTTGAGGATTTTATTTAAATATTGCCTACTAATGGTCCAAGTTCAAACTGGAGAACCACCAATAAATAAAACAGCTTTTTTTTCCTCTTCATTTTTTCCTCTCAGGGTATTTTGAGCTTTTTATTCCCTTTCCACTACTTTCTTTCCTTCCTTTTGCAATTCCAGCTTTTCTGCAGTCAGAGATGAGACACCCTGTTCCCCGTCTTCATTTCTTCACCAAGGAACCTCCTTGTGAGGTAAAATTTCTGGAACATCCACACCTTTCAGCTTTTCCCCCATTGTGGATTGGGTTTATCTTCGATATTTCTTTTTCTTCAGCCTTTCCCACTACTCCCATGCCCATCATCCCTGCCCTCCCCTTCACCTCGGACACGCTCCTCTTTCCCGCCCTTTCGGGGAATCCTGGCGCTTTGTGAAAAACCCACCAGCGGGCGCTCTCAGCTTCAGAAGGGAACAGAGCATGCGCCGGGCTGGACGCTTGTTGCCGCGAGCGTTCGTCGAAAGAGGCGTGTCTGCCCCCCTCCCCCCTCCCGCTGTGAATGGGAGGCGGGGTCTTTGCGGGAGGCGCAGAGGCTGCCGGGAAATCTTTGCGGAGATGTGGATCCCGACGTGACACTCGTGAGTGGCGGCTGTGCCCGCGCTGGAGGGATGCGTGGACAGGGGCCAGGTCTGAGTCCGGGGTCGGAATCCGGAGTCCCATGTTCCCCTGCCGCTCTTTCCCATGCAGGGGCCAGGCGGGGGTGGGTGGGTGGGGAGGAAAGGAAACAAATTGGGATCGTCAAAAGGGAGGGGTCGTTTCCCCCCATTTCCTGGCCGAGCTTCCGCATGGGAGGAGGGGGAGGCTGGCCGGAAGTCTACTGCTGGCTCTGGGTGCAAGGACTGGAACTGGGGTGCTGCTTCCTAGCCTTTCCCCACGACCGCAAAGAAAGAGAAAGAAGAGAAAAGGTTGCAGGGACGGAGGTGCAAAAGTGGGACTGAGACGCAGCATTCCCACCGTGTGCCCGATGAGGCCGGTGTTTCTCAATCTTCTTTAAAGCCTGGGAGTTGGAAGTCCACACGTCTTAAGTTGGCCATGTTTGAAAAAGTGTGGATTAAGCTAAGAAGTGGGAAACGTGTTTGTAGGAGTTGCATCATTCAGAAGATTATGTTAGGCTGTAAATGGTTTATTCATTTGGGTGTTAGTCCAATATTTGTTGGATGGTGGCTTGTTCATTCAAGCTTCTTAAGTTCCCAAAGGGATTTTTGGCCGGATGATTAATGGGGTTTCGCTGGCTAAAGTTTTACTATAACCTCAAATGTTGATTAGTTTCCAATGAAATCGATTTATATAGCTCTCATCTGGATTGCTGTATTGTGAACTGAGACATTTATTGTTCTTAACTCTCTTGAAATAACAATAAATAAATAGAATAAATAACTAGGAAATAGAAATCCAAAACATTTTAAAAATGTATTTGTCCAGAATTTTGAGTCTTTGATAGAAGTTGATCAAGAAGAATTTGTCAGAAAATGCCCCAGCTTCAGAAAAGTTGAATTATCTAATAAGATTCTCCACTTTCTTCCCTGACATTAGTGGTTTTATAAGATTTTCTTCCTATTTTTTCTTTGGAGATGGATTCTTGCTAGTTAACTTAGTCATCCTGTTTTCTTGATACTTTCTTTGGTTTACCGTTTCGGATATATAAGCTGCAAATCTTTCCTGCTTCTTCTAAACACAGATAATAAACTAGGGTCAGATCCTCCACGCTTAGGTGGGTGGGTGAACATCATTTTAAGGTTCTTTCGAGTCCTCTGTTTCATATGAACTTTTCCCATACAGTTGATTAACCAGTTTGGACTCGGGGCAAATTGTGTGAAGCAGCCTTCGTGTTATATGATGACCCAAAAAGCAAACCCTGAAAAATAGAAAATGAGCATCGTAAGCCAGGGTCATTTCCTTGGCATTTCATTTGATGTGAACTCAACCTTCATGGCATTGTTAGAATATTGTTCCTTCCCAGGATTATTTCACTCGGTATTATTCCATGTTAGGGGTCTTCTTCCATTTCCTTACTGAGACCCCTGACAAAAGGTAAACATTTCTTTCTTGGGTAAGCCATCCTCCTTATCTCTTCTCTATGGCTCCAGGTACTTACAAACAAACATAGAAGAGTGAGGAACACCCTTAATGAATGTCTAATTCTTAAATGTCACAATGTCTCAAAAAAGATCCTCCAAAAATGAAACAGTTCTTGATGGAAACTAGGACCATATTTTGCAATACTCATGATGGACAAACAGACATACAAACACCCAGACCATCCATTTGTGCAGTGCCATTCCAGTCTTTTACCAGCTTAGGAAAAGACTCCATTCCATGAGGACGAGACATGACACGAGTCTTTATTGATTAGCCCTTGGGCCATATCAAAGTGCATAAATTCTTTGAATTTATTTTCTTTCCCAGCTCAGATACAGAAACTAAAGTCATCTCGACAAACTTCCTAACAACAAAAAGTTAACTCTTGGGTGAAGAGGCTTGGATAACCTTTGTGATCAACCCTGCAGTTTACAGGACAGAGAAAGGATGCAGAAACAACCATTAGCAAATGAGGGAACTGGAAATGGTCCCTCGGCTGTTCAGTCAGGCAGCTATGAGAAGATCTGGGCAAGTTCTGGGCAGAATATTCTGGAGAAGGAAATCTTCATCCGTTCAGAGATTCAGCCCTGGAACTTTAGAAACATCCAATACCAGGAGGCTGAAGGTCCCCGAGGACTTTGCAGCCGACTCTACAACTTTTATAGTCAATGGCTGAGGTTAGAAAAACACACTAAAACCCAAATGTTGGACCTTGTTGTTCTGGAGCAGCTCCTGGCCCTTCTGCCCCTGCCGATGAAGAGCTGGGTGCGGGAGTGTGGAGCAGAGACCAGCTGTCAAGCGGTGGCCCTGGCAGAAGGCTTCCTACTGAGCCAGGCAGAGGAACAGAAGGAGCAAGTTAAATTGCAGGTGAGAGACCTTCATCTTGGAAGTCCAGAAGGGAATAAAGAATGTGTTTGAATTCTTCACCCCTCCCTTCCATACTTCTCTCGTCTTCGTAACGTGGATATGTTCTACCACATCTTGCAGGACATTGTTCCATTGTCTATTCTAAAATACATTATATAGGTTAGTCCTTCACATATTATAGTTCATTTAGTGACTGTTCAAAGTTACGGCACTAAAAAAATGACTTCCGACCATTTTTTACATTTACGACCGTTCCAGCATCCCCATGGTCACATGATCAAAATTTAGATACTTGGAAACTGGTTCATATTTATGACAGTTGCAGTGCCCTGGGTCATCTAAACAGATTTGGTGACCTTCTGAGAAGGAAAGTCAATGGGGAAGCTGTGTGACTAACTTAACAATTGCAATGATTCACTTAACAACTGTAGGTAGAAAGGTCATAAAATGGGGCAAAGTTCACTTAACAAATATCTCACTTAACATAAATTTTAGGGTCAATTGGGGTCGTAAGTCAATGTAGATTGAAGATAACTGTTTTTTTCTTACATTCTAGGCTCATTGATAGATATTGGGGCATTAAAATTGTTTTTAGAGAACAAGAATCCACCTCATGTTGTGTGATGTCTTATTTATTTTTCTTTTCTCCTGCCTCCTATTTCAAGTCTTTCACTCTGCAGACCAGAGATCCTATGAGAAGGAGGAATCCATCAAATCCCCCTCAGGAGCTGTTTTCCAGGAGGATCTATCAGGAATTCACAAGTCAGGACATCTCAGATGGTAGAGGTCCCAGCTGTCTTACTTTCTCTATCTCTTCTCTTCTGTAGAATGCCTCCTTCTATTTTATTAATTATCCATTAAAAAATTCTGTCTCCTCACAGGGAAGAATAGAACGAATTTGACTTCTTTTTATTGTGGTGCTGAAATTCTGGTTGAAGCTCCAACTCAAGTGAGAGAGGGATAATTTTAAAAAAAAAATCACAATGTTAACGTTTGCTGAATAATTATAGCAGTAGCACTTAGACTTATATACCGCTTCACAGTTCTTCATAGCCCTCTCTGAGTGGCTTACAGAGTCGGAATATTGTCCCCAACAATTTGTGTCCTCATTTTACCAACCTCAGAAGGATGGAAGTCTGAGTCAACCTTGAGCCGGTGAGATTCAATCTGCCACATTGCTGGCAATCAGCAGAAGTAGCCTGCAGTACTACATTCTAACCACTGCTCCACCATTGATTTTTTTAATGGAATGGTGATCCTGTTAGTAATCCTTTACATTGAATTGTGGAAGACTACTCAATAATAACTAAAAAAATCACACTGGCACCTTACAGTTTTGAAAATGCCCTGTTTATAACCAGCGATAAGAAAAATAATGGCATCAGGTTAAAAGATAAAGCAGACTCTTAAAATCCAAAGAGAGTGGCCAGATCAAGGCCCTTCAGCCTGTAAAAGAGTTTGTAATCCTTTCATTTGTGCCAATTTGGGGCCAGACAATCCTCCTTTGGAAAGGATGAGAAATGCTCTTTCCAAACAGGTTTCTCTTCAGCCTTTGGTCTGGGGATACCACAAACCTTTTACTTCCAGTGATGGTGTTTCTTTTTCAATTGATGACACTCACCCAAATCCCTGGGTGCCTCTCAAACAACTTTAATGAAAGTTTTGACCATGGATTATTTGCTCTGGGGACACCACAAGTGGTAAAAAGAACACACACACACACACCCTGCATTTTCTTCTGGAGGGCCCACAATTTCTGAAGGCAAGCTAGTCCACTGGTTAATTGTCTTTACTGTTAGGAAGTTTCAGTACTTCCTGAGTCAGTCGTTCCCAGTGACTTCCTGAGTCAGCCGTTACCACCTGGCAGCTGTGAATGGCCGGAAATGTATATTTTTTCTTGGAATCATTTAAACAATAAGGACAGATCTTGAAATCCTCCTGATTTTTGTTTGGTTTCCTTCTCATTCAGGAATGTCTAGTGTCCATTAAGGAGGTGGCTGTGTATTTCTCCGAAGAGGAATGGTCTCAGCTGGATGCGGAGCAAAAAGCACTGTATCGGGAAGTCATGCTGGAAAATCATAGGAATGTGGCCTCTTTGGGTGAGAATATACAAGAATTTTTGTCAGAATAAAAACTACAAATTTTGAAAAAAATAAATAAAGAAGATACAGTAATGTGATTAATGAATAAGAAAAAAGTATGATGAAATTTTAAAAAAGAAAAAACAAAATAATACAGAAGTTACATTCCCCCCCCTTTCTAACGTTACATCAATGTTTCCTCCTTTACATAATTTATCCTTTCTAATCTTCAAACACAAGTGTGATCACAAGTTCATTTTTTCAGCCAAAAGTCCGTTAGGGGTTTTCAATCACTAATAAATATTGATACTATCCTCTGCCTAATCGGAGTCAATTTAGTCATTGAAGATTCTTTCATCTTCCCCAACCATTCCACCATTCTAGTTATTGTAGAGTCCTTCTACTTTTTTGTTTATAATAGTCTCACTATGGTTATCATACTCAGAAACAATCTTCTATGACTGTTGATTAGTGCCAAAATAAAGTTTTCTGATTTTAGTAGGATATTATTCTTTAAAGTTCTCTGTATCACTGAATGTCTTTAGTTCCCTTTATCTGCCTAGAATGTTTGTGATAATATGAAAAGTACGGTATACTGTTTTCCATTCTTGACTTAATTTGATGTTCCTGCAACTGAAGTTTCAATGCCTTGCGGCTTTTTTTCTGCTGAAAGCCATTAGGATCTTTTGAGGCTCAACCTGAGTTTATATGTGTTTCATATTCTCAATGTGGCATTTCTAACATAATGGTTTAAAAATCTAGATTGATCCTATATTTATTGTACCACAAATATCCATGACATCCTGCCTTAATATTTCTAAAATTCTCTTATTTCTGAGCAAGTCCCAACTTCTTATCCAAATTGCACAGTAAAATACAAATTTCAATTTCAAATTGGGAAACCAAATCTTTGATATTTACCATGCCATACAAACCTAGATGTATCATCCAAAAAATTTCAATCCAGAAAGTCCAGATCAAATTATTGAAGGATTTCTCTGCATCTAAGAAGTTTGAAGCAGTTAGTTATTCATTATATTCAAACTTCCTATGTTTTGTTCTTTTCCCCTAAAGTTATTTTCATTTTTCTTTTCCTGTGAAGGTAATGATGGGGAAGAAGACGAAGATTTCAGGGACATATTGCAAATGATCAGTCATGGGTACAATACAAAGAACCCTATAATTCTAATGGAAGTAGAAAGTGATGAGAGAAACCAGTCAAATAATTGCAATCAGGAAAGTTCATCTTCTGTTCATGCAACAACGAAAGCCTCTGTGGTCCAGGAAGGAAAAATAAAAAACAAACATATTGGAAAATGTACAAAACTATTCATAAACAAATTAGATGTAGATAAACATTATCAAACCCAAACGAAAGGAGAAGATTATTTATGTAGAGACAATGAAAAAACTTGTAAATGGACCCAATCTCTTCCTCATAAAAATGGGTCCTATACATCTCAAAAAAGAACCCACACAGGAGAGAAGCCACATAAATGCATGGAATGTGGAAAGAGCTTTAGTACGAATGCTTACCTTACATGTCATAAGAGGATCCACACAGGAGAGAAGCCCTATAAATGCATGGAGTGTGGAAAGAGCTTCACTTTTAGTACTTCTCTCACTTTGCATTCCCGGATCCATACAACAGAGAAGCCCTATAAATGCATGGAGTGTGGAAAGAGCTTTACTTGGAGCAACAATCTTGCTTCCCATAAAAGGATTCACACAGGGGAGAAACCCTATAAATGCATGGAATGTGGAAAGAGCTTCTCTCTTAGTAGTTCTCTTATTTCTCATTATCGGATCCATACAGGGGAGAAGCCCTATAAATGTATGGAGTGTGGAAAGAGCTTCTCTCTTCGTAATTCTCTAACTTTGCATTACCGGATCCATACAGGAGAGAAGCCCTATAAATGTATGGAATGTGGAAATACCTTTACTCGGAGAAGGAGTCTTACTTCCCATAAAAGGATCCACCAACGGAAGAAGACGTATAACTGCGAAGACTGTGGAAAGAGCTTTCCTACAAACTGTCAACTTAACAGTCATAAGAAGATTCACAAAGGAGAGAAGCCCTATGAATGTATGGAGTATGCAAAGAGCTTCACCTCACTCAGAAATCTATTTTTACATAAAATGATCCAGAAAGAGGAAAGGCCTTATAAATGCATGGAGTGTGGAAAGTCCTTTATACAGAGAATTCATCTAAGTTCACATACAAGAATCCACACAGCAGAGAAGCCATATAAATGCATGGAATGCGGAAAGAGCTTCTTATCTAGTAATTCTCTTACTTCCCATTTTTGGATCCACACAGGGGAGAAGCCATATAAGTGTACAGAGTGTGGAAAGAGCTTTTGTCAAAATTCTTCTCTTACTCTTCATAAACGAATCCACGCAGGAGAGAAGCACTATAAATCCATGGAATGTGGAAAGAGCTTCCCTAAGAACAATGATCTTATTGCACATATAAAGATCCACAGAGGGGAGAAACCACATAAATGCATGGAGTGTGGAAAGAGCTTTATTAAGAACAGTGAACTTATTTATCATAGTAGTAGCCATACAGGGGAGAAGCCTTATAAATGCATGGAATGTGGAAAGAGCTTTATTAAGAACTCTCAACTTATTTACCATAGTAGGATTCATACAGGAGAGAAGCCCTATAAATGCATGGAATGTGGAAAGAGTTTCCCTAAGAACAGTGCTCTTATTGCACATACAAAGATCCACACAGGAGAGAAACCACATAAATGCATGGAGTGTGGAAAGAGCTTTATTAAGAACAGTCAACTTATTTACCATAGTAGGATACATACAGGGGAGAAGCCGTATAAATGCATGGAGTGTGGAAAATGCTTTACTGCCAGTAGTAACCTTATCTCCCATAAAAAAATCCACTCAGGGGAGAAACCTTATAAATGCATTGAATGTGGAAAGAGTTTTTCTACAAACAGTTATCTTAACACCCATAAAAGGATCCACGCAGGGGAGAAGCCTTATAAATGTGTGGGAAAGGTTTTATTATGAACTGTTCTCTTAACACCTATATAAGGACCCACATAGTGTAGAAGCATATAAATCTGTGAAATCTGGAAAAAGCTTCAAGAAGAGCAGTGGCTGAAAGCCCCTTGACAAATCCCTATGGAGATTCTCATATCAATGGTTCTTTATACAACAGCTGTAGCCCCTTCTTCACTGGAGTTCTACAGGAAAAGCTGGCAACAAGGGAAAAATGTAATTTGTGCAGTTCCAAAAGTGGCTTAAGAGACAGCTGAGAGAACCTCCAGATAAGAATGAGACCTCTCTGTCTGAAAATCCAGGAAAGAGCCCTTCATGCAGCTGGCCACGGACTGTGCAGAATCCCTCAAAACAGCTCCAGTAATAGAGGATTATGATTGGGGAGGGGAGAGGAAAGCCCCCTGACAAATGCCTATGGAGATTCTCCTGCATCCAGGTCTTGGTTGTCCCAAAGGTAGTTAGTTTTCCAAAAGGCAACTGGACTTCCTTTGTGTTTCCTTGAAAACCTTTCGCTTCTCATCCAAGAAGCATCTTTTGTTCTGAAGAAGCATTTCCTTGGATAAGAAACGAAACATCTTCAAGAAAATAGAAATTCCAGTTGCCTTTTGAAAAAATACCTGTGGGAGCCCTTGACAAATCCACAGAAGAGCGAAAAGGGTTTTCATATATAAACATAGAGAAAGAAGATAGAAATTGATATATCCCGTAAGATAGAAAGTTGCTAACCTACAGTAATATAGAGTAAAATAAGGTGTGGTTAGCATTAACTTGACAAGGAGTGGGAGTTTCAAGTGTGTGTAATAAAACTTTTGTGGGGAAAACAAATGCGGTCTTTTTTGTATCTGTTTACCAAAATGAGAAAAGCCCTAACAATTGCTTATTGGCAAAAAAAAATTGGGTGAGGGACAAACTTCTGCGTTTCAGAGATCCCTGCTGGGTTGAAGCTGTTTATTCAAATAGTAACCCTGGATGAATCTCTCAAAATAGAGAAAAGGTACCAATTCCACTTTTCTGCCAGTTACTGTCCAATTTTGCATTAGAGAAATGGAAATCAGAGTAGCAGTCATACAAAATTAGACAACAATTGTACTTTTCTTTTTATTTATGATCTAGAGATATCCTTGTTGCCTTAAATTCTGGAAAGGTCTTAAGTTTCCTACTCGAATTTCCTGAGGGTGTTTGGTATTAAAACACGTTTCCTCTTTTTTGCCCCTCATGGTATTTTAATTCTATATTCTCGTTTCCATAATCTTGTTTCCATCATTTTGTAGTTCCCCTTTTTCTCCTGTCACAGAAGAGAAAATCCCCCTCCCCTCTTCATTTGTACTCCAAGGAGGCTTTTGTGAGGTAAAATTTCCGGAACATCCACCAGTTTCAACTTTCCCCCCATTTTGGGATTGGTTTTCTTTTTCTTCAGCATTATTTACTTTCTCACAAGCAGCCACTTAGTCTTTCCGATAATTCTTGGCTTCACCCAAAGCCAAAAATTTGATTAGTGCAGGTGTATATACAGAACTAGTGAACAAAAACAAGGTTTAAAAATCTCCATTTTCCTGATTGTGGCTTCCCTGCCCCATCTTCCTCCCTTTCAGACTGATGTTCGCAATAACCACAAGTTACAAATTGTGTTTCTTAGAGAGCCTTGTGGTCCTCATCTTCTGACCATTTCTGACAGGATCTGGGCCCTTTTGTGGCCTCCTCCAATCTGCGGAGCCTTCAGGGCGACTGTTCTTGAGGAAAGCGAGTTCAAATCCTCCAGAGATATTTTTCTCACATCTCCACAACCTGTTCCTGGACAGGAAGGAGAGGAAGATGGAAAAGCTGCCACCGCTGGAGACGCTTTTCTCCGACAGGGAGCCTTTCCCGCCTCCCCAACCCCAGATACGCTCCTCTTTCCGATCCTTTCAGGGAATCCTGGCACTTTCCGCAGAGCCCACACCAGGGGGCGCTCGCAGCTTCAGCAGAGAACTGAATATGCGCCGGACTCCCGCTAGTGCAATACACGTGTTGCTCAGGATGTTCGTCGGAGAAGGCTGGAGGCGCGTCTGCCCTTTCTGCTTCTCCTTCCGCTGTGAGTGGGGTGCGTGGCCTTTGCGGGAGGCCCAGAGGCTGCCGGGAGGTCTGACTGGGACATGCATCCCGACGTGACTGCCGAATTGCGTGAGTAGCGGCTCTGCCCGACGTGCAAAGGGGTCCCGCGCTGGAGGGGTGCGTGGAGACGGCCCAAGTCTTGCTTCGGGGTTGGAGTCCAGGGTCCATGTTCCCCTGCCGCCCTTCATGCAGGGGCCGGGGGGGGGTGCGGGAGCAAGCAAAGGAGAGAACTGGGGTTGTTAGAATGGAGGGGTCGTTTTCCCCCTCTCATTTCCTGGAGCACCCTCTGCGTGGGAGGAGCGGCAAACTGGACCGAAGTTGTCCTGCTGGCTCTGGGTGCAAGTACGGAGCCCCGTTTGCGAGGACTGGAACTGGGGTGGTGCTTCCCAGCCTTTCCCCACGACCGCAAAGCGGCTTTGCCCGCAGAAAAGACGTTGCAGGGACGGAGGGGCAAAAGGGGGACTGAGACGCAGCATTCGCACCGATGAGGCCGGTATTTCTCAATCTTCTTTAAAGTCTGGGCTTTCAAGTCCACACGTCTGAATTTGGCCATGTTTGAAAACGTGTGGATTAGGCTAAGAAGCGGGGAAAGGTATTTGCAGGAGTTGCACTATTCAGAAGATCAAGTTAGTCTGTAAAATGGTTTATTCATTCAGGTGTTGTTTCTATGTGTATTGGATGGTGGCTTGTTTAATTTAGGCTTCTGAAATTCCTAAAAGGGATTTGGGCGGAATGATTAACGGGATTCCGCTTGGCTAAAGTTTTACTGTGAGTTGAAATGTTCATTTATTTTCTTATGAAATCGATTTATATAGCTCTTATCCCAATTGCTGTTTTGTGACCTGAGACATTTATTGTTTAAAGGATTGTTCTTAACTCTTTTGAAATCATTAGAATAAATAAATAGGAAATAGAAATCCAAAACATATTTTAAATTTATCAAATATTTTGAGTCTGATAGAAGTTGATCAACAAGGATTTGTCACAATATGCCCCAGCTGTTAAAGTACATTATAGGATTTCCTACTTTCTTCCCTGACATTAGTGGTTTTGTAAGATTTTCGTTTTGTTTGGGTATGGATTCTTGTTAGTTAACTTAGTCACCCTTTTTTCCTGGTACTTTCTTTGGTTTTCTATTTGGGATATGTAAGCTGCAAATCGTTTCTGCTTCTTCTTGAGACAAAGAATAAGGTAGGATCAGCTCCTCCATGCTTAAGAGGGTGGGTGAACATCATTTTAAGGGGTGTACTTTCAAGCCCTGTCTTTTTTTGGGAGGGGTATATAATTTTTTTATTGGCCAAATGTGATTGGACACGCAAGGAATTTGTCTCAGGTGCATAAGCTCTCAGTGTAGATATAAGCAATAAGTGATAAATCATGATCATAGCCATCGTAAAAATACATTCATCATAAATCATAAGATACAACCGTTAGTGATAGTCATAGGATACTAAATAAGCAATCCACATAAATCATGCAAGGATATAACAGTATAAATCGTAAGATACAAGCAACAAAGTTGTAATCGTAAGTACATAAGAAGATAGGTAATAGGAAATATGAGAGGAGTAATAGTAATACAGCCTTACTAGATAGATAGATTGTTTGTTTGTTTGTTTGTTTATTTGTTTATTTATTTATTTATTTATTTATTTATTTATTTATTTATTTATTTATTTATTTATTTATTTATTTATTAGTTGCATTTGTATGCCGCCCACTCCACAGAGACTCTGGGCGGCTCACAACAGTAAAAATTCACATGCAACAACAAATATAAAAAGCATTAAAAACAATAGATATTAAAACATTAAAAAAACATTAAAAACCACAATTTAAAAACTCATACAATAAATCATTCATGGGGCCAAGAATGATTGGTGTTGTATTAAAATCATTGGCCCCAGGCCTGTTGACAAAGCCATGTTTTAACTGCTTTTCTGAAGGCTGGCAGGGTGGGAATAATGCGGATCTGGGGGGGGGGTAGTGTATTCCAGAGAGCCGGTGCTGCCACAGAGAAGGCCCTCGTTCGTGGGCCCGCCAGCCGACATTGTTTGGCTGACGGGACCACCAGCAGGCCAACTCTGTGGGCCTTTGACAGTGTTTGACAGTGTTGTGGAAATTAGTTGTTTATCAAAGTGATGGCATGGAGGAAAAATTGTCCTCCTGTCTAGTTCTGGCATGCAATGCCCTATATAGCGTCGTTTTGAGGGTAGAAGTTGAACCAGTTTATGTCCAAAGTGTGAGGGGTCTGTAGATATTTTCACAGCCCTCTTTCTGGCTCGTGCAGTATACAGGTCCTCAGTGGAAGGCAAGTTGATAGCAATTGTTTTTTCTGCAGTTCTAATTATCCGTTGAATTATTTCATGTCAACTTTGCCCATTGGGTTGGTTTAGCAGTTTGGGGTCAGGACAAATTGGGTTGGTTAACCAGTTTGGGGTCAGGACAAATTGTGTGAAACAGCCTTCGTGTTATAGTATGACTTTATTCCCAAACAAACCCTGAAAAACAGAAAGTGGGCAGCCTAAGCCATTGTCATTTCCTTGGCATTTCATTTGATGTGAACTCAATCTTCATGCCATCGTTAAAATGTTGTTCTTACCCAGGATCATTTCACTTAGTATTATTCCATTTTAGGGGTCTTTTTCCTTTTCTTCACTGAGACCCCTGACAAAAGCTAAATTTTTCTTTCTTGGGATAAGCCATTTTTGGAACTTGGAATTTCCTCTTTATCTCTTCTTCATGGCTCCAGTTACTTACAAACATACAAACTTTAAGAAAAGAATGAGGAACATCCTTAATGAATGTCTAATGCCGAAATGTCTCAATATGAAGCAGAAGAAACACATGTAAACATTCTGTATTCCATTCCAGTTTCTTAAGCTCATTGAGTTTTGGAGACTTCATGAACCCTAAGTGTAGGGTAAATGTAGATTTTAACGTTAAAAAAAATTAGTCTACACTTCTAGGAAAAAAGAAATTGAAATCCCTCCAAATATAAAAGATTTGTTTTATATTCCAATATAAAATATTCCATGTCTTGATGAAAATTAGGGCCATATTTTGCACCACACGTGATGGACAGAGAGACACAAATATCCAGAGGATCCATTGTGAGGGGGAAAAAATTAATGTACATCTTTGTTTTTTTCGTAAAAGCCTATTTACTTGCACTATCATGTATATTAAGGGCTGAAGGGCCTGAAATAAAATCAATGTTAATTTGTGTGCTGAAATTGTGACCTTTAAGTATGTCAAAATTGTGCTTTGCAACACTGGCAGTTGCTTAGCTTGCAAGATGTTGTGGGCAAAGAGGAAGTGTGCGCTTAAAAGTATATGTAAAAATAACTATGTTGTAACATTGAGGTTAAAGGAATGAAAAACTTCCCCTGTTGGCAGGATCTTGAAAGTCATGTGCTTTGTTTGCCGTTTTATTTATTTTTATTTTATTTATTTATTTATTTTATTTGTCAAAACGTTTACAAGAATACAGTATGGTATAAACATAAACAAAAGCAAAGTAGGTATAGGTAAATTTGGACAATAGTTTTAAATAATTTTAAATAGTTTTAAAGTATATAATGAAATGTTGAATGTTGGATCAGGGCCAATTGGCCTCAAGCCGTCCCTTTTGACTGCTTGTCCGATGGACCCTCATTGCAATGTGATGTAAGTGCCTTATTTATGTTGTGTTGTAAGGCCTTCGATGGGTCCTCGTTGTAAGTACATTATGTTTGTTATGCTTTTAAATTTAAATAAACCTCTGGATCCTAAGTGAGATGCTTTATGCTGTCTGTTCAATTTCTAGTAGATGCAACTATGCTCATAATTATATATATTGATTGATTGGTTAGCCTATAGGCCATATCAACGTACTAGTTCAAACACATATTACCAATAAAATTCCAAACAAACCATTCAAAATGAGAGTAAGGTAAAATACAATAGTTATAGGATAAAATACTGCCATCCTTCTGAGGTCGGTAAAATGAGGACCCAGATTGTTGGGGGCAATATGCTGAACTCTAAACCACTTAGAGAGGGCTGTAAAGCACTATGAAGCGGTATATAAGTCTAAGTGCTATTGCTAAGTGCTAAATACAATAATTTAATACATAAATATGTAAAATAGAATAAAATGTCATAAAATTATATTTTTGTATCACCCCTGTGATTTACCCCAATGAGGCCCACATACGTTGATCTCAGTCAGACCATTTTAGTCAGAAATTGTGCTGTATTAAATGTTGTTTTCAGATTCTGGCCACACATGAGGTATGTTGTTTTAACATGGGCCTCCCATTGGGCTATACGTTTTAATATGTACATCAAGGTACTTATCTCTCGCTCCCTTATACAAACAGCAATCGAATAATATATGAGTCAGATCTTCTAACTCTTCAGCTCCACAGATAAATGTACGTTCATTGTATGGGATAGAATGGAATCACCCAAATCTAACTATTGTATCAAGCTGTTCGAATCTTGCTCTGGTAAATGTCTCCCTGAGATGTTTTGGCAATTGTGATTTTAAATAGTTGTCCATTTGGAAGGTGCATTTATATTTGTTCAGCCATTTCAGGCTACCAGCCTTATTAAGTGTGGCTATGTTGTTTTGAGCTTCTATATCCATGATTCATTGGGCAACTTTTTTTTTGTTCTCCTATTACACAGCTCTTTATGTAATTTGTCAATTTATTAATCCAGAGTGTTTGTGATTGCAATTTTATCTGCTCCAGCAGACATAGCTTAGGGAGTTTATCCGCCTCCATTTCATTAATTTTGAGTCAGTAGTTGTAAGCTCTGGGTTTTAGACAGTGCGTGAATTGTGTAGATTCCCAGTTCCTCTCTGACTCCTGCAGCAGATGTCTTAGGATCCACACCCAAATTACATCTTAGGTGCTTAGACTGTGCTTGCTCTAAAACTGTAATGGGGTGTAAACCCCAAACCTCAGCTCCGTATAGGAGCATAGAGATTACCTTAGCTTTATATACTTTGATTAGTGGTGCTAGGGAGCTTGAATAACTGTGATTCTTTAATTTAAGTAATAGATTCAAGCGAGTTTTTGCTCTAAGTATGCTCCATTGGTGGTTACAAGCCCAAGATCCGGTCTTGGAAAAAGTTATGCCTAAGTATATGAATGTGCTAACCTTTTCAATTGGTTCTCTATCTAGTTTCCATCTATGTCTCTGGTTATGTTTACCAAACACCATAATTTTTTATTTGGATTTGCTAATACTTAGAGAGCTATCCTGACAGTAGTAGCTAAATCTCCTTAGTAGCCTACGCAATCCTACTTGTGAGTACGATAATAGAATCATATCATCAGCATAGAGCAAGGTGTTACAATTTCTATTTTGGATTGTTGGCATGTGCATCATAGGGTCTTTCATTAATCCTGGCAAGTCATTGATGTATAAATTAAATAGTAATGGGCACTGTTCCCTTTAATCTGCGTAGCCGCGCGGCCGCACACATAACAAGAGAACACCACGTGTAAGTTTCTAACTTCCGCGCGGCATTTTCTAATGGCAGAGGCTTCGCGCCTGTGCGGCCGTGCACATGAAAAGGGAATGCTGCGCAGCAGTTTCTAACTGCCGCGTGCCATTTTCTGTTGTTACAGGGAACATTGGTAATGGGGCTAAAATGCACCCTTGCCTTACCCCTTTGCTTGTGTGGATCCTGTTAGTCAGGGCTCCATTAACCCCATACCGCACTTTCAAACGAGTATTTGTATATAGGGCTTTAATTAGGATTAATAGTCTAGGTTCAATTTTAAGAGCTGTCAGTTTATGCCATAGTACATCTCTACTTACCATATCAAATGCAGCTGTAAGATCTATAAAGGCTGCATATAGGGGTCTCCTCTTATAGGCATATTTGGCAATTAGATGGTTCAGAACAAAGCAGTTGTCCTAGGAGTTGAAGTCCACAAGTCTTAAAGTTGCCAAGTTTGGGGACCCCTGGTCTAAAGCCTGCTTGTTCTTCTACGAGAATGATTTTCCTCTGCCCAGATTTCCATTTTGTTCAGAAGGAACTTTGCACCTATTTTTGCTACGATATTAATCAGGCTTATAGATCTATAGTTACTAGGATCCTTTTTATTCCCTTTTTTGTATATGGGGACCACTATTGCCATCTTCCAGCCGACTGGAATATGGCAGGTATTATTTATATGTGTGAATAGACTTGCCAGTAATGGACTCCACCAATCAGCGAAGTTCTTAAATATTTCTGCTGGTAGAAAATCCTCACCTGGGGCTTTATTGCTTTTTAGACATTTAATAATTGATTGTATCTCTTTTACAGAGATCGGTGGCCAAGGGGGAAGGGTTTCAGGGGTTGCTTGTTCACTGCTTAGACTGCAGTGGTTCTCAACCTTCCTAATGCCACAAAGAAGAGGGAGTCAAACTTTTCTCCAAGGCACCCGGGGGTAGAACAAGAAGCAATGGGTGGAAACTAATCAAGGAGAGAAGCAACTTAGAACTAAGGAGAAATTTCCTGACAGTTAGAACAATTAATCAGTGGAACAGCTTACCTCCAGAAGTTGTGAATGCTCCAACACTAGACATTTTTAAGAAGATGTTGGATAACCATCTGTCTGAAGTAGTGTAGGGTTTCCTGCGTAAGCAGGGGGTTGGACTAGAAGACCTCCAAGGTCCCTTCCAACTCTGTTATTATTATTATTATTATTATTATTATTATTATTATTATTATTATTATTATTATTATTATTAATGCCACGACCCACGTCCCCACCACGACCCACCCTGCCGCCGCGCCCACTGCTGCGACCCCTGCCCCGCCGCCGCCATTTGGGTTCTTTTACCATCTGCGCATGGGTAGAGGGTAAAAGAACCCAAATGGCAGTGTCTGGGTGAAGTCTCCCAACCCCTGTGAAAGGGTTGTTCGACCCCAGGTTGAGAACCGCTGGCTTAGAGTAGTTTCTCTACATATTCGGTCGAGGCAAACAGACTTTGATAGTAGTTCTCCCATTCTTCAGCGGAGATTGGTATATCAAATGCAAATCTCCATTCCTTTAGAACTCCTGCTACTGAATACCAGAATAATGCTGTGTTATGACTTTTAGCAGCCAATTCAAGTTCTGCCCAAATTAAGGTGGCAGTTTTATAATTTTTTAATACATTCTCCTTGTGTGGAACACCTCAGCTTGTATATGAGCAGTTGGATTCATCTGTGCAAGCCTCATGGCTGTCTTCAATTTCTTTTTCAGCTGCTGGCATTCGGGCTCAAACCAATGGGGTCTACCCACTCGGGCTCTTTTTATAGCAGATTTAGTTGTTAGGGGTTTTTTCAGGATATTACAAAGATTAGAGAATGCCTCAAAGGCTGACCGCCAGTCAGTAGTAGATGTCTGGATTGTTCTAGCCCAGTTGGTAGCTTTCTCTGCTTTAAGGCAGTCTGATATTGCCTTAATATCAACTTTAGCCCAAATTAGCCTTTTATTTTGGGTCACCTCTACCTTTTTGGTGAGCCATCTGTCAATCATGTTATATGGACTTAGATCTGAGCAGCCTCGCAATGTCACGCTACAGGCTGATGATCGCTATTGTCACTAAAGTGTATTGTAACCTCCAAGAAAAGGTCAACCTTATCTCTAGACACACAAAAGAGATCCAGCACACTGCTTGAATGGGCCTAGTGGTATGTGTAAGGATACGTATACTTCTTATCCTTACCTCCCAGAATTTGGAGATTACCATTAAAAATTAAGGAGACTGGGAGCAGGCCAGCAGCATTGCTTTTGTGGTCACTCGAGAGCCACTGAGGATGGTTATTAAAAAACTCTCCTGGGACTCCCTTCTTCTAGACGAACTCATACGAAGAAGAACCCAACCTAGTGTTAAAATCTCCTAATAATACCACTATAGACTGAGAGTACAACACAGATATATCATATAGGATAACTTCCAAATGTATTTCTTATTCGGAGTTATAATACCGGGATGTGTTTGGAAGAATACTATATTAATCTATAATTAGATTTTTCCACTGACACCATCCTCTCAATACCACTGCAAATCCTTTACCAGTTTCTCATTCATGAGGATGAATATTGTTCCATGCTTAAGTTGACCACCTTCTCATTCTTTGAATCTATTTTGTTTTCCTTCTCAGATACAGAAACTAGAGTCATCGCAACAACCTTCCTAACAACAAAAGTTAATAACTCTTGGGCGAAGATCCTGAATAGCTTTTGTGATCAATACAGCAGCTTCAGGAATAGTCCTATGAATTGAAAAGTGTTTGGAGATCCACAACATTCCTCAGAACTATCTGGAATTTCCTTACTGGCAGAGAAAGAATGCAGAAACCACCATTAGCAAATGAGGGAACTGGAAAAGATGCCTCCTTTGTTCAGCCAGGCAGCTGTGGAAAGATCTGGGCAAGAACTGGGCAGAAGACCTTGGAGAAGAAAATCTTCATCTGTTCAGAGATTCAGCCCTGCAACTTTAGAAACATCCAATACCAGGAAGCTGAAGGTCCCCGAGGACTTTGCAGCCGACTCTACAACTTTTATAGTCAATGGCTGAGGTTAGAAAAACACACTAAAACCCAAATGTTGGACCTTGTTGTTCTGGAGCAGCTCCTGGCCCTTCTGCCCCTGCCGATGAAGAGCTGGGTGCGGGAGTGTGGAGCAGAGACCAGCTGTCAAGCGGTGGCCCTGGCGGAAGGCTTCCTACTGAGCCAGGCAGAGGAACAGAAGGAGCAAGTCGAATTGCAGGTGAGAGATCTTCATCTTGAAAGTCCAGAAAGGAATAAAGAATGTGTTTGAATTCTTCACCCCTCACTTCCATACTTCTCTGGTCTTCATAATATGTGGAGATGTTCCACTGGTTCTTGCAGGACATTGTTCCATTATCCATTCTAGAGCAGAGACTGGAGACAGCCAATCCTTTCTTGCACATTCTAGGCTCATTGATAGATATTGGGGCATTGAAGTTGTTTTTAGAGAACAAGAAGTCATGCTGAAAAGTTCATGTTGTGTGATGTATTTTTCTTTTCTCCTGCCTCCTATTTCAAGTCTTTCACTCTGAAGATCAGAGATCCTATGAGAAAGAGGAATCCATCAAATCCCCCTGGGGAGCTGTGTTCCATGAGGGTCTATCATGAATCCACAAGTCAGGACATCTCAGATGGTAATCAAAAGTCCACCCATTCCCAAGAGAGATTCCAGCTGTCTTAGCTTCTCTGTCTCTTCTCTTCTGTAGAATGCCTCCTGCAATTTTATTAATTATCCATTTAAAATTTCTGTCTCCCTCACAGGGAATAACAGAACGAATTTGACTCCTTTTTATGGTGGTGCTGAAATTCTGGTTGAAGCTCCAAAAGTAAGAGAGGGATAATAAATAAAATGTACACAATGTGAGCATTTCATGAATAGTGATCCTATTAGTAATTCTTTCACATGGAATTGTGCAAGGCTACTCAATAATAACTGAAAGAATCACATTGGCACATTTACAGTTTCTAAAACGCTTTGTTTATAACCAGTGATAAGAAAAATAATGGCACCAGGTAAAAATATAAAGCATGCTGTTAAAATCCAAAGAGGGTGGCCAGATCAAAGCCCTTCAGCCTTTAAAGGAATTTCTAATACTCCGATTTGTGCCTCGAATTTTGGGCCAACAATCCACCTTTGGAAAGGATGAGAAATGCTCTTTCCAAGCAGTTTTCTCTTCTTCAGCCATTAGGTTGGAATACAAGGAGTGGATTCCGTGTAATCTGAGGAGCAGCAGAAGCAGATCGTGTGTGTCTTTGTCCATTGATGACACCCATGTAAATCCCTGGGTGCCTCTCAAACAACTTTAATGAAGGTTTTGAATATGGATTATTTGTTCTGGGGTCACAAGCCTTTTACGTAAATGGTAACAAGAACACAGACACACATTTTCTTCTACAAACACTGGGTGGATTGGAGTGAGTGATAGGTGGGAATTCCATGGCCCATACCAGTTGATTCTCTCCAGGTGCTGAAAGTCTTGTTGATGCATGGGGATAGACAGGCGGGCAGACAGACAGACAAGACACACAGACCAAGAAAAAATGTGATGGCTTTCTTTCACTGCTGATTTTTGTTTGTTTCCTTCTCATTCAGGAAGGTCTTGTGTCCTTTAAGGAGGTGGCTGTGTCTTTCTCCGAGGAGGAGTGGTCTCAGCTGGATGTGGAGCAAAAAGCACTGTATCGGGAAGTCATGCTGGAAAATCATAAGAATGTGGCCTCTTTGGGTGAGAATATGCAAGAATTTTTGTCAGAATAAAAACTACAAATTTTGAAAAGAAAATAAAGAAGATACAGTAATGTGATTAATGAATAAGAAAAAAGTATAAAATTAAAAAAAGAGAAAAAAGAAAGTTATATTTCCCCCCTTTCTAAACTTACATCAATGTTTCCTCCTTTACATAATTTATCTTTGCTAATCTTCAAATATAAATTTGATCACAAGTTCATTTTTTCCTTTTTTCAGCCAAAAGTCCATCGGGGTTTCCAATCACTAATAAATATAGATACTATCTTTCCCCTGATCAGATCCTAGTCATCATTGAGAATTCTTTCATCTTCTTCAACCATTCCACCATTCTAATTATAGAACCCTTCTAGTTTTTTGTTTGTAATACTCTCACTAGGGTTATCATAATCAGAATCAATCTTCTATGGCTGTTGATTAGTGCCAAAATAAAGTGTCCTGATTTCAGTTGGATATTAATCTTTAAAGTTCTCTATCGCTGAATGTCTTTGAATCAAAAGTTTTCCAGCTTTTTTACAAGGCCACCAAAGCATGACAAAACGATCCTTTATCTTGTTCACATTTCCAATAATATCCTGTTTCCCTGAAAATAAACCTCCCTGGATAATAGGCACAATCGGGCTTTTGAGCACATCCCCCCCGAAAATAAGCCGCCCTCGAAAATATTAAACCGCATGTGCAGCCGGTCTCCGCCGTTTCTTCTGGTTAAGGTTAGGGAGACAGAGCTGGAAATCAGGTAAGATGGCAAGAGGAGCCCTGTCTTGCTCCACACACCCCAAAACAATAAGATCTCCCCGAAAATAAGGCCAAGCACTTATTTCGGGGTTCAAAAAAAATATAAGACAGGATCTTTTTTTTGTGAAAACATGGTAGTTTGAGGTATATTTATACACTTTTGAATATTTTTCTGTTGATTTTCATATTCCTCAGTTTGTGTAGGGGGTTTTAGCAATTACATAGTCATTTTTTCTACACTACTGAGATTCAAATTCTGCTTTATGTTGTTCAACAATATATGAGAACTATACGCTTTTTCCATTCTTGACTTCATTTGGTATTTCCACAGCTTAAGTTCTAATCGCTCTCTATATGTTATCCATTGTCTTTCTTTGCAGCTTTTTTTTCTTCTGAAAGCCATTAGGATGTTTTAGGGCACAGCCTGAGTTTATATGTGTTTAATATTCTCAATGTGACATTTGTAATTATGGTTTTAAAACCTAGATTGATCCTAAATTTATCGTACCACAAATATCCATGAAATCCAAAGCACTGTCATGCCTTCCTACTTCTAAAATTCTCTTTATATCTGAGCAACTCCCATTTCTTATACAGACTTCACAGCAGAATACAAAGTCCAATTTCAAATTGGGAAACCAAAACTTTCCATTTCCTTAGAAATTTGGAGACTTTGATATTTAATCCATGGTTTTTCTCTTGCCATACAAAGGTAAATGTATCTTCCAAAATTTTAATCAAGAAAGTCCCGATCAAATTCTTGAAGGGCTTCTCTGCATCTAAGAAGTTTGAAGCGGTTTGTTTTTCATTATATTCAATCTTCTCTTTTAAAGCTCTTTTAAAGTTATGTTCATTTTACTTTTCTTGTGAAGGTAATAATGGGGAGGAAGATGAAGATTCCAGAGAACTATTCGAAATGATCAGTCGTGGATACAGTATGAAGAACCCTACAATTCTAATGGAAGTGGAAAGCCATGAGAGAAACCAGTCAAACAATTGCAATCAGGAAAGTTCATCTTCTGTTCATGCATCAATGAAAGCCTCTATGGCCCAAAAAGGAAAAATAGAAAAGAAAAATATTGGAAAATGTATGAAAGCATTCATAAACAAATTAGATGTAGATAAACACGATCAAATCCAAATCAAAGGAGATTATATATGTAGAGACAATGGAAAACACTATAAATGGACCCTATCTCTTCCTCATAAAAATGTGTCCCGTATATCTCAAAAAAGGATCCACACAGGAGAGAAGCCCTATAAATGCATGGAGTGTGGAAAGAGCTTCTCTCAAAGTTCTTTTCTTACACGTCATAAAAGGATCCACACAGGAGAGAAGCCCTATAAATGCACAGAGTGTGGAAAGACCTTCTCTCAAAGTTCTTCTCTTAATCTTCATAAAAGGATCCACACAGGAGAGAAGCCCTATAAATGCATGGAGTGTGGAAAGAGCTTCTCCCAAAGGAATTCTCTTACTCTTC
This sequence comes from Diadophis punctatus similis, assembly GCA_023053685.1. Classification (NCBI taxonomy): domain Eukaryota; kingdom Metazoa; phylum Chordata; class Lepidosauria; order Squamata; family Dipsadidae; genus Diadophis; species Diadophis punctatus. The sequence goes on from JALIGW010000002.1 coordinate 254,889,421, forward strand.
ATAAAAGGATCCATACAGGAGAGAAGCCTTATAAATGCATGGAGTGTGGAAAGAGCTTCTCTCATAGTAATTCTCTTACTTACCATTCTCGAATCCATACAGGGGAGAAGCCATATAGGTGCACAGAGTGTGGAAAGAGCTTCTCTCATAGTAATTCTCTTACTTTTCATAAAAGAATCCACACAGGAGAGATGCCCTATAAATGCATGGAGTATGGAAAGAGCTTCTCTCATAGTAATTCTCTTACTTCCCATTACTCGATCCATACAGGGGAGAAGCCGTATAAGTGCATGGAGTGTGGAAAGAGCTTCTGTGAAACTTCTTCTCTTACTCTTCATAAAAGGATCCACACAGGAGAGAAGTCCTATAAATGCATGGAGTGTGGAAAGAGCTTCTCCCACAGTTCTTCTCTTAATCTACATAAAATAATCCACACAGGAGAGAAGCCCTATAAATGCATGGAGTGTGGAAAGAGCTTCTCCCAACATTCTTCTCTTACTCGTCATAAAAGGATCCATACAGGACAGAAGCCATATAAATGCATGGAATGTGGAAAGAGTTTTTCTACAAACAGTTATCTTAATCAACATAAAAAGAGCCACACAGGGGAGAAACCTTATAAATGCCTGGAGTGTGGAAAGAGCTTTATTAAGAACTGTCAACTTATTTACCATAGTAGGATCCATATAGGGGAGAAGCCATATAAGTGCACAGAATGTGGAAAGACTTTCACCTACAATAATTCTCTTACTTCCCATTCTCGAATCCATACAGGGGAGAAGCCATATAAGTGCACAGAGTGTGGAGAGAGCTTCTCTCAAAGTTCTTCTCTTACTCGTCATAAAAGGATCCATACAGGAGAGAAGCCCTATAAATGCAAGGAGTGTGGAAAGACTTTCACCTACAGTAATTCTCTTACTTTCCATTCTCGGATCCATTCAGGGGAGAAGCCATATAAGTGCACAGAGTGTGGAAAGCGCTTCTGTGAAACTTCTTCTCTTGCTGTTCATAAAAGGATGACAAATCATGGCTTGAACTAATTTGCTTTGCATGTAATGAGTCTCTCTCATATATTAGTTTCACCTTTTAAGTTGCATTACTGAAATAAATGAACTTTTGCACAATATTCTAATTTTTTGAGTTTCACCTGTAAGTACATAAGAAGATGGGTAATAGGAAATATGAGAAGAGTAATGGGGTGGGGTGAGTTAACCAGTTTTGGGTGTCAGGGCAAATTGTGTGAAACAGCCTTCGTCTTATAGTATGACCTTGTTCCCAAATCCTGAAAAACAGAAAGTGAGCATAGTATGCCAGGATCATAACCTAGAGCTGTGATGGCAAACCTATGGCACGTGTGCCACAGGTGGCACGCGGAGCCATATCGGAGGGCACGCGAGGCGTTGCCCTATGCACACTGGCCAGCTGATTTTTGGCAGGGGGGAGGCCGTTTTTACCCTCCCCAGGCTTCTGGAGCCTGTGGATGGCGAAAAACAGGCCCAACGGGCCTATCGGAAGTTTGGAAATGAACTTCCGGTAGGTCCGTTGGGCCATTTTTCGCCCTCCCTCCTGAAGCCTGGGGAGGACGAAAAGTGGCCCAATGGGCCTACCGGAAGTGCGGCGGCTTCAGTGAGGCATGCACACATGCATGGGGGGGGGGTAGTGCAGAAGGGTTGTGCGCACATGCGTGGGGGGAGGGCATTGCATTATGGGTGTGGGCACACACATGCGCTATCGTGCACACGTGCACCCTTTTGGCACCCGAGCAAAAAAAGGTTTGCCATCACTGTCCTAGAGCCTAGACCTTTCATTTGATGTGAATTCAATCTTCATGGCATCTTTAGAATTTTATTCCTTCCCAAGATCATTTCACTCAGAATTATTCAATATTAGGGGTTTTCTTCCTTTTCCTCACTGAGACCCCTGACAAAAGGTAAATGTTTCTTTCTTGGGATAAGCCATTTTTGGAATTTCCTCCTTATCTCTTCTCCATGGCTCCAATTACTTACAAACATACCAACTTAAAGATAAGAGAGGAACATCCTAATGAATGTCTAATGCACACTTTTTAAACGGGGCCAATTCACGGTCCCTCAGATTATTGGGGGCCCAGATTGGCTGGGTGGGTTTGGCTAGGTGGTCATGTGACTAGGTGGGTATGGCTAGGTCATGTGCCTACGTGGGTGTGGCCAATTTTACAGTCCATTGAACTTTAATTTGTTTTGCTCCTGGGGGTGTTTCGCTTTTGTTTTCATGTTGCTCTTTTGGTTGCCTTTTCTTTTTACTAGATCATTTTTTCAGTTGTTTAGGAGTCTAGTGGTTCACTTCAGGGAACTCATTTTTTCAGTAATTCTTCTCAGCCACAAGGAGTTTCAGAAATGTCTCTGTCTCTATCTCTCTTTGTCTCTCTTTCTCTCCCTCTCTTTCTCTCCATTTCTCTCTTTCCTTCTCTCCCCCTCTCTCTCTTTCTCTCTCCCTCTCCCTTTCTCTATCCCTCTTTTTTCTTTCTCTTTCTTCCTTTCTCTCTTTCTCTCCCTCTTTCTCTCTCTCTCTCTCTCTCTTTCTATCTCTGTCTGTCTGTCTGTCTCTCCCTTTGTCTATCTCTATGTTCTAGAGGCAGGGGAGGTGGAAAATGAGCTGTTTTTTTTTGGCTTCCTGGGGCGTCTGCGCCCCATTTTTCACACCTGAAGGAGATAAGGGTGGCTTATTATTTTCGGGGTGCAGGCAGGGCGGGGCGGGGCGCGAGACGCACCACTTACTGGAGTTTGGCAGCTCCGTGGTCTCTCGGATAGTCTGTTTAGGGAAAAAACCTTGCAAACAGACAAGCCGAGAGACCACGGAGCTGCCAAACTCCAGTAAGTGGTGCGTCTCGCGCTGGGGCTCGATTTAGGGCTTGGCGGGGTGGGGCGCGCGTCCTACCAGACACTTGTCCCAGTACCACCGTCACATTCCTCGGTATTGTCTCCAGGGCAGCCCGTTCTAAAAGAGAACGTCTCGCAAGTTCAATCAAAGTTCTCGAACTCGCGAGACGTTCTCTTTTAGAACGGGCTGCCCTGGAGACAACACCGAGGAACACGACGGAGCTACGGTACAAGTCCCAGGTAGGACACGTGTCTCGCAGCCCTCCCCACCACGAGACGCCCGTCCTAGATGCTCGTCCAGAGCGCCCGCTGCCCTGACTGGATTTGGGGCAAAGAAAGAAAGACTTCTGCTGCTTTCCTTCCATGCAGCCAAAAGCAGAAGCAGCAGAAGTCCTTCTTTCTTTCCCCCAAACTTCGGCTGTTGCGGGAGAGGATTCTGGTCGCTCTTCACCCGGCGGCTTCTGCCTGTCCCGATTCTATCCATTGCCACGCGCGCACAAGAGAACAATCGAGAGGCGGCTACCCGCACACACCGCGGGACTGGCTCGGCTGCTCTAGGCTGTCTCCAGCAGCATTTTTAAATGCGCTCCTGCCTGCGCGGAGGCAGGGATCGATGCTCACCCCCTCTTCCTCGCGGGCAGAAGTGCATTTTAAATTGCCGTAGGCAGAGCCCAGAGGAGCCGAGTTAGTCCCGTGTGCACACCCGCCTCTCACTTGCTCTCTCTCTCTCATGCGCGTGCAACAAGGGGTAGAATCGGGACAGGCAGAAGCTGCCGGGTGAAGAGCGACCGAAATCCTCTCCCGCAACAGCCGAAGTTTGGGGGAAAGAAAGAAGGACTTCTGCTGCTTCTGCTTTTGGCTGCACGGACGGAAAGCAGCAGAAGTCTGTCTTTGCAAAAAGAGTGGCTCTTTTTCTTTCTTCGCAAAAAGAGCGGCTCCCGGCATGTCCCCGCCCCCTTTCCTCAGAAGTAGTTGGTGGGGGAGCTTATTTCAACGCATGTTGGGCTTATTTTCGGGATGTCTTATTTTTGGGAAACACGGTATTTATGTATTTAGTTTATGTTTTAGTATTGTATATTGGAGATGGTGACCCTCTGAGAGCTGTATGCAACGAAATTTCATTTTAATGTATGCCAATTAGTGTACATTCAAACTGACAATAAATTATCCTATCCCATCCCAACCTAACATAATTTAACCTAACCTATCCTAACCTAACCTAATTTTTTTTTAAAAAACTAGCCCACCCTTTGGGGGGAAAAGAAATAGAAAATTCTCCAAAAATAAAACATTTGTTTTATATTCCAATATAACACATTCCATGTCTTGCTGAAAACTGCAACCATATTTTGCACCACACTTGATAGACACACAGTCACACAGATACCCACAGGATCCATCTGCCCAATACCACTGCAATCCTTTATCAGCTTCTCATTCATGACAATATTGTTCAGTCCTTATGTGAGATATGAGACCCAATTACCGTATTTTTCGGAGTATAGGACGCACCAGAGTATAGGACGCACCTAGATTTTAGAGGAGGAAAACAAGGAAAAAAGTATTCTGAACCAAATGGTGTAGTAATATATTATTTAATAAAATACCAGTGTAGCAGAATACTTTTTACAACCATGTATACTTTTTACAACCATGTACACTTTTTACAAACTTCAAACTTGACAGCTTTAAGACTTGTGGACTTCAACTCCCAGAATTCCTTCTCCAGTCATGCTAGCTCAGGAATGGGAGTTGAAGTCCACAAGTCTTAAAGCTGTCAAGTTTGAAGTTTGTAAAAAGTGTACATGGTTGTAAAAAGTCTTGCCAAGTTTGAAGACCCTTGCATCCCTAACCCAGGGGTCTTCAAACTTGACAGCTTTAAGACTTGTGGACTTCAACTCCAATTCCTGAGCTAGCATGACTGGAGGAGGAATTCTGGGAGTTGAAGTCCACAAGTTTGAAGACCATTGCACTTCCTTGGCAAGTTTAAGACTTGTGGACTTCAACTCCCAGAATTCCTCCTCCAGTCATGCTAGCTAGAGTTGAAGTCCACAAGTCCTCCCAGTCTCGCAGCCAGTTCCCTCCTGAAGTTCAAGGGCTGCAACTTGAGCTGAGCAGATCTGCGGCGAAAGCGGCGGCTCCTGGTTTTCCCGGCCAAAGAGCGCTCGCTAGAGAAGAGCAGCTGAGGAAGCAGGCGAAGCGCGGCGGCAGGCAGGTGTTTTGGAAGCGCCGAGGGCAGCACGCGCGTCCGGGATGCCCCTCTCTGTGCTTTCTGCTTAGCCGGCAACAGCGGGCGCAGCGAGTCCCGTCCTCACGCGCGTCCCCGGCGCTTGCTGTGGCGACGCTGTTTTCTCCGAGACCTTTGTCTCGGAGAAGGAGCAGTAGACAAAGGTCTCGGAGAAAACAGCGTCACCACAGCAAGCGCCGGGGACGCGCGTGAGGACGGGACTCGCTGCGCCCGCTGCTGCCGGCTAAGCGGAAAGCACAGAGGGGGGCATCCCGGACGCGCGTGCTGCCCTCGGCGCTTCCAAGACACCTGCCTGCCGCCGCACTTCGCCTGCTCGCACGCCCGCTCGCTTGCAAGCGGGCAGCGGTGGGGATCGAAGCGGAGCGGTGGCACCTCGAAAGGACTAGGGTGCTAGATTTTATGCTAGCTCAGGAATGGGTGGCGGGGGCAAGCAGCGGTGGTGGCGGCCGCAAGCAACAGCGGGGACGGCGGGGGCAAGCAGCGGGGAAAACCTCCGAAGGGTGGGGGCTGGGGGGGTTGGGGGCTGCATTCGGTGTATAAGACGCACCCACTTTTTGACCCCCTTTTTGGGAGTAAAAAGGTGCGTCCTATACTCCGAAAAATACGGTATTTGTAATACTATGCAGAAGACAAGTCTGGTTCACAAAGGTTTATTTTTTAAAAAAGCATTTCCAAAGGCAGCCTCCAAATCTCTTCCGAAGTGGATTGAGTACAGGGAGAGCAAAGAACAATATACAAGCTATACATTTTATACCCCCTACACATTACACACCAGGCCTAAAAGGCCATCCCCACATTCCTTTATTCTGTTAAGTCATGTCTTAAGTCATTCTATACTCTAAGGGGCCAGCTTGACAATTTCTTCAGAGTAACAGATATCTTGTACACTGGTAGCTTCGCCTGGGCAGGTGTTCTTATCTAACTGAATTGTGGCCTTGCTCGTTTCCAGGAGAATTTGTAGCAAGTCATCACGTATTGTTTTACTGAGTACAATTTGTGGTTAGTTTGCAACAGAAAGAACATAATAGCTTATTAGTACATTAAAACACCTTTATAAAAGAGTAACTTATTATTTATTTCCTTCAAATCCACCCTTTTTCTTTTTTACCTGAATTACTCTTCTAGACTTGCAGCAATTCATAATTCCCTAATTTTTCTCCAGGTTTTATTAATTATGCATGCTGAAATTCTGTCTCCCTCACAGGGAAGAATAGAATGAAGCTGACTCCTAGTTAGGATGGAGCTATCACAATATTAGCATTTACTAAATAGTCATCGTATTAGTAATTATTTGACATAGAATTGTTCAAAGCTACTCAATAATAACTAAAAGAATGACATTGAAACCTTACAGTTTTTAAAAAGCTTTGTTTATAACCAGTGGTAAGAAAAACAATAGCGCCATGTTTAAAGATGAACCCCTTCTATTAAAATCCAAAGAGGGTGGCCAGATGAAGGCACTTTGGGTCTGCAAACAATTTTCTAATACTCTGATTTGTGTCTGGAGTTTGGAGCCAAACAATCTAGCTTTGAAAAGGAGGAGAAATTTTCTTGCTAGACAATTTTCTCCTCCTTTTCTCCTGTTCAAATAATGGCAGTGTCTTCCTTGTAATCTGAGGGCAAACAGAATCAAGCGATGGGCTGGCTGCTAAAGCAAAGAAAGTTATGGCATACACTTGAAAGGAGACTGGGAAACCTGAAATTGTGGATTCTGTCTGGCAACAATGAAGAGCGCTTATTCAGAGAGAATATGCACATGTAACACTTGTAGCAATTCTAGGTGGTTAGAGTACTGTTAGATAACAATAACAAAGAATTAGACATCCTGCATAGCTTAGATGAAAATGAGGAGTAGAGATGGCCTGGAGCAAATAAAATGTGTATTAGATAACTCCTGGAGCATTCATTAGCCAAGGCTTAGGAATAGGGATGGCTAAAGACCAATAAAGATAAATTGTTAAATCATTACTAAAATGTTTATTAGATGATATTTCTTATTATCCCGCCTTGTCCCGCCTTCTGTGTTGTAGAATGAATCAGGACACTAAGCAAGCACTTGTACAGAAGGAAAGGTTTATTGATATGCGCAGGTTCAAAGCAAATACAAAGGCCTGAACCCTGAATACTAGACAGGACCAGATTCTTATACCCTGGTTTATGTATGTATTTTCTATGCCCATTTATGGTATACAATGAGGCAAACTTATCTTAAAATAATATAAGGAACTGGGAACAGACAGTTAAGCATATAAGACATATTAGCACAGATGTTTCCCAACTGTGGTTTGTCCTTGACATTTATGTTTGAGGAACAATACAACGGTTCTCATAATACTGTAGACATAGCAAAAACTCTTTCTCATGGTCAGCATATCTAGAAAGGATACATATATTAATTAGAGCTGACAGGGCAGTTCCTTTCTGCAGAACTAATGGATATTGAGATACGTGTTTACTTGGCTTGCCTTGTAACATTGTCCAGACTTTGTCAGGCCTGGTTTTGGGGCATAATCGATTGTAGCCCCTACTTTATCTGCTTTAGTGAAAATGTATAAAGCTTTCTTAATCCTTTGTTCTTGACATTTTGGCCAGGACCTCTTTTCCTTGGACCATTCCAATAAAAAGGCAATGAAAACCTGCACCTCGTGCAGGCTCACACCCGAATTGGAAACAACACAAGGTTCTGTTGTTATTGACTGCACCCCACTTAAATCTCTGGCTACCTCACACAACACTTTCGTGAAGGTGTTGAACATGGAGAGGATTGTTCCTTCTGGGGACATCACAAGCCTTTTACTTAAATGGTAAAATGAATCCCCTCCCTGTATTTTCTTGTGCAAATTCAAGCTGAATTGGACTCAGTGATGGGTTTTCCAAAGTCCATCTACCAACCAATTCTTTCCAAGTGCTGAAAGTCTTGCTGATGAATTGATGGATGGAGATGATAGATAGGTAGGTAGGTAGGTAGGTAGGTAGGTAGGTAGATAGATAGGTAGGTAGATGATAGGTAGGTAGGTAGGTAGGTAGGTAGGTAGGTAGGTAGGTAGGTAGATAGCTAGATAGCTAGCTAGCTAGATAGCTAGCTAGCTAGCTAGATAGATAGATAGATAGATAGATAGATAGATAGATAGATAGATAGATAGATAGATAGATAGATAGATGACAAACAGACAGGCAGATAGGATAGATGCAGAAGGGTTCCTTTCCCTGAATTGCTCTTTGCTTGGGATAACTTGAATAAAAGGACAGATCTTGAATATGCTGTGATTTTTAGTTTCTCGATTAGCAGTGTGTGCGTGCAGCCACAGGTCCTGTTTTCTTGGAAGCCATCTGCATAGGCATAAGAAGCAGAAATAAGTAGTTGGTTTCTTTATTGTGTGCAAGCTCCTGTGGTTAAAACTGTCAGCTAGCTTGTTTTCAAGGTGCTGCCACAAAGAAGGGGGGGGGGCAATGTAATTTCCAAAGAAGTAGAAGGCAAAACAAGAAGCAATGGATGGAAACTGAACGAAGAGAAAAGCAACCTAAAACTAAAGAGAAGCTTCCTGACAGTGAGAACAATTAACCAATGGAACTGCTTGTCTTCAGAAGTTCTGGGTGCTCCAACACTGGAGGTTTTCAAGAGGAGACTGGACAGCCATTTCTCTGAAATGGTATAGGGTTTCCCCCCCCCCCGCCCCCTCAAGGTCCCTTCTAAGTGTTATTATGTTATTCTGACACCTTTCCCAGGCCCTCTACTCAGACTTTGGCATCCTCAGTTTTCCTGCCTGAGCAGGGGGTTGGACTAGAAGACCTCCAAAGCCTTTTATTCTGTTATTCCTGAGCTAAATAGCTAAGATCCTCATTGGGACCCTATCTCTTTTGCTCCCTCTGGAGGTGAGCTGCCTCTAGACGTTCATTTTAATAAGATTTTTAGAAACTTGCAGTTGAAAGTTCATGTCTCCTTACCCTGAAGACCCAATTTCATTTGGAATTTAATCCCAAGCTGATTGCCTTTTTAGCATTTATTTTGACACTTCTCCTGTTGCAGGAAGGAAGGGATTTCAGACCACAGGAGCCAATATAAGCTTGATTTTATTTGCGCAAATAGGTCCAGAATAATAAAGCAGAAACAACATCTGATTATCTGAACAGATTTTTAAGGAAAGGCAAGATATTATATACTCATGCAAAAGTAGCAAAGACACGTAAACATCAGGGATTGGTTACAATATGGATCAGTCCTTGTTGCCATATTATTTATTTATTAGTGACATTTATATACCGCCTCACAGTGCAAGCACTCTCTAAGCGGTTTACACCAGTAAGCAATGTATATTTACATTGCTCCCAACAATCTGGGTCCTCATTTTACCTACCTCGGAAGGATGGAAGGCTGAGTCAACCTTGAGCCGGTGAGATTTGAACCGCTGACCTGTGGATCATAGTCAGCTAAAGTGGCCTGCAGTACCCCACTCTAACCGCTACGCCTCCTCGGCTCATCATATTAAGAAATTAAAATAATATGTGCCTTTGACAAGTACACTTGCATCTATGTCTACATTGTTTGTGGTTAAGTTAATTCTCGGAGCTTGCACTCTGTGGTTAGCCTATGCTCGGAAACCTTGCATCAGGGGGGTTGACTGCTCCGTTGCCTTCTGCTACTTCCTCTGTATTTTTCCACTTTAGAAACTTTATTGTACTGTAAGACTTCTTTAATACTAAGTGACTGGAAGGGACCCTACAGGTCATCCAATCCAACCCCCTTTCTTATGTCTTGTTTCACTTAATGACTTGCTTTATTTTGTACTCTGCCTCACTCCAGAATGCACCCCCAAGAAGCCACATGTCAAAAGGCAGCAGGGCTGCTGGTAGCCAAATGCTAATGCTATTTATCTCAGACCCTCACTGTCTCTCATTATAATCTTCCTTCCTTCCTTCCTTCCTCCCCCCTCCTTCTTCTAATAATAATAATAACAACAAAGTTGGAAGGGACCTTGGAGGTCTTCTAGTCCAACCCCCTGCCTAGGCAGGAAACCCTACACCACTTCAGACAAATGGTTATCCAACATCTTCTTAAAAACTTCCAGTGTTGGAGCATTCACAACTTCTGGAGGCAAGCTGTTCCACTGATTAATTGTCCTAACTGTCAGGAAATTTCTCCTTAGTTCTAAGTTACTTCTCTCCTTGTTTAGTTTCCACCCATTACTTCTTGTTCTACCTTCAGGTGCTTTGGAGAATAGTTTGACTCCCTCTTCTTTGTGGCAACCCCTGAGATATTGGAACACTGCTATCATGTCTCCCCTGATCCTTCTTTTCATTAAACTAGATATACCCAGTTCCTGCAACCGTTCTTCATATGTTTTAGCCTCCAGTCCCCTAATCATCTTTGTTGCTCTTCTCTGCACTCTTTCTAGAGTCTCAACATCCTTTTTACATCGTGGCGACCAAAACTGAATGCAGTATTCCAAGTGTGGCCTTACCAAGGCATTATAAAGTGGTATTAACACTTCGCGTGATCTTGATTCTATCCCTCTGTTAATGCAGCCTAGAACTGTGTTGGCTTTTTTGGCAGCTGCTGCACACTGCTGGCTCATATTTAAATGGTTGTCCACTAGGACTCCAAGATCCCTCTCACAGTTACTACTGTTGAGCAAGGTACCACATATACTGTACCTGTGCATTTTGTTTTTCTTGCCTAAATGTAGAACCTTATTTTTTTCACCATTGAATTTCATTTTGTTTGATAGCGCCCAATGCTCAAGTCTGTCAAGATCCTTCTGTATCTTGAGCCTATCTTCTGAAGAGTTGGCTATTCCTGCCAGTTTGGTGTCATCTGCAAATTTGATGAGTTCCCCATCTATCCCCTCGTCCAAGTCATTGATAAAGATGTTGAAGAGTACTGGGCCTAAAACAGAGCCTTGGGGTACTCCACTGCATACTTCCCTCCATGTAGATGCAGTTCCATTGAGCACTACACGTTGAGTGCGGTTTGGTTAGCCAGTTTTGAATCCATCTGATGGTGTTGCTGTCCATCCCACATTTTTCTACTTTATCTAGAAGTAGGTTATGGTCTACTTTATCAAATGCCTTACTGAAGTCCAAGTAAACCACATCGACAGCATTCCTCTGGTCCACTAATTTTGTCACTTTGTCAAAGAATGCAATAAGATTAGTCTGGCATGATCTGTTTTTGACAAACCCATGTTGGTTTGTCTCCTTTTTATTCCGATCTCCCTCCTTCCTTCCCTCTTCTCTCCTTTTTATTCCCATCTCCTTCCTTCTTTACCCTCCCTTCCATTTTCTGGGGGAGAAAGCAACTTCCCCTCCCCCCCAGCTTTTAAATGTCACCCTTATTAAAAGATTATTTTTATTAAGGGATGCCTGCTCAGATACCTGAGTGTAGGGTTTCCTGCCTAAGCAGGGGGTTGTGTTGCAGAACAGGAAGTGATACCAGCCAGAGAGGAGTAAGATAAGCCTTTTATTATCTTACAGAGAAGGTTCAGACATTTTGAAATTCTGAACAATTTTCTATCAAAAAAGCAAGATATTTAAAGTCTTTTTCCACAGTTATAAAAGACATAAGGGGTTGGCTTTACATTATTGATCAGCCTGTTACCGCAATAAGGGGTTACACCTCTTTCCTTTTGACACGTATGCATGTTTCTCCATATGTTTTACGTTAACACCTTTAAATTTCTCCATGTTTCCTGTGTCTGTTTGTGGTCAGCCTGTGGCCGGCCGAATCTTAGGAAAGCCTAGCAACTTCCTCTTTATGTTTTTCCAGAGCAAAGGACCTTTTTACTTCTTTAATTGTCAGTGCTAGAAAGAGCCCCTTACAGGTCATCTAGTCCAACCCCGTTTATAGCCTATTGTTTCACTTAATGACTTTGCTTTATTTTACGTCCTGCTTCACCTGGGCTAGACTAGATCTCCAAGGTCCCTTCCAACTCTGTTGTTGTTGTTGTATTGTTGTTGTTGTTGTTGTTATAATAATAATTATTTATTCACAAAAAAATGTAATACACAGCAAGCGAGATTTATATGCTGGATTTCGTATCACTATATCACAAGTCGAACACTTCCCAAGCGTCTAGGACTGTGTGATGTATTTTCGTATGATGCGTACAGATCCAAGTACCGTGGCCTTTTGCAACTGACAGATCGTGATTTTGTCAATGTTTATTGTTTTCAAATGCCAGTTAAGGTCTTTTGGCACAGCACCCAGTGTGCCAATTACCACTGGGACCACCTGTACTGGTTTATGCCAGAGTCGTTGTAATTTGATAATTACAATATTATTATAATGATATTATTATTATTATTATTATTATTATTATTATTATTATTATTATTATTATTATTATTAATTATTTATTATTATTATTATTCAATTGTATCACAGCGGCCAGTTGTTTCGCCGGATTTGGCATTGATTACTAGTCGAGCCCCACCCAGGGGCCTAGGACCTCGTAATGTATTTTCGAAGTATATGTGCGGAACCGAGCAGTGCGGCTTTCTGCATTTGACTGATGGTGATTATTATTGTTGTTGTTGTTGTTGTTGTTATTATTGTTATTACCTGCTGCTTGTTTTTCCCCAAGAGAAAAAAAAAAGAAATTGCTAGCCCAAGGTCGGCATCCTAACTTTTTAAGGGTTTCAAAAGCTGTTCTTTTAACTTTGTGGTCTTGCTTCATGGGACAAGCCCCCGCCCCCACCCGTACCTCTTTTGTTTAAAAAAGAAAGAAAGAAATCGGAGGAAGGGAGGAAAAAAGACACACACACACACACACACACCCTCTTGCCGTTTGCAGCCAAAGGCGCCACTGACCAACTGACTGACCTGATCGAAGCTGATCCCAGTGCAGGGGAGCCGGGGAGCCGCCTTGTGAGGTAAAATTTCTGGAACAGCCACCAGTTTCGGCTTTTTCTGCATTCTGCAATGGGTTTTCCAGACATCTTTCTTTTTCTTCAGCATTGTTTCCTTTAATACCGGCTGTCACTCGGTGGTTTCAAGGGGTTCTTAGGCATCTCAAGCCAAGAAACTCGAGAGAGAGGCAGCTGAATGCCCAAATCTGCCACTTACGGAGAGGCCAAAACCCTTCTCGGACAGAAAACCAGTAAACAGGATTACAGATTATTAATAGAGTTGGAAGGGACCTTGTAGGCCATCTAGTCCAAGCCCCCCCCCCCCGCTGAAGCAGAAGTCCCTACACTTTTTTTCAGTGTGAGGTGCCATATTCCTCCTACTCCCAAGCCCATCATCCCTGCCCTCAGCCTCCCCTCAGACGCGCTCCTCTTTCCCGCCCTTTCGGGGAATCCTGGCCCTTCGCGCGGAGTCCACTAGGGGGAGCTCTCAGCTGCAGGAGGAAACTGGGCATGCGCCGAGCTCTTCCGCCAGCTAGCCCAAGGCACGTGTTGGTCGGAAGAGGCTAGGAGCGCGTCTGCCGTTTCTGCCCTTTTCCCCTCCATCTGTCAGCCTGGAACGGGGCCTTTGCGGGAGGCGCAGAGGCTGCCGGGAAGCCTTTGCTGGGACGCGGATCCCGACGAGACTCCCGAGTTGCGTGAGTGGCGGCTCTGCCCGTGCAAAGGGGTGCGTGGAGCCGGTCCAAGGTCTTCCTCCGGGATCGGTGTCTCGGCTCCCACGTTCCCCATCCGCCCTTTTCCATGCAGGGTCCAGGCAAGGGGGGGGGGTGCGAAGCAGAAATGGGGGTCCCCAGAAAGGAGGTGCCGTTTCCCCCAAAGTGGGGCTGAGTCGACGCAGCATTCGCACCGCGTGCCCGATTGGTCCGGTGTTTCCTAAAGCTCTTGAAAGTCTGGGAGTTGAAGTTGTCCATATTTGAAAAAGTGTGGCTTAAGCTAAGAAGCGGGGAAAGGAGTTTGTAGGAGTTGCATCAAGCAGGAGATCCTGTTAGGCTGTAAATGGTTTTTATTCATTCGGCTGTTAGTCCTCTGTGTATTGGAGGGTGGCTTGTTCATTCAGGCTTCTCAAGTTTCCAAAGGGCGTTTGGCCAGAATGATTAAAGGGGTTCTGCTGTCTAAAGTTGTACTATAAGTTCAAATGTTGATGTATATTCAAATGAAAGGGATTAATATAGATCTTAACTGCTCTTTTGTGACCTTGAGATGGTTATTGTTTAAAGGATTCTTAACACGGTTTTGAAATCATTAGAGTAACTAGGAAATAAAAATCTAAAACATATTTGAAATGCATTTGTCCAGTATGTTGAGTCTTTGATAGAAGTTGGTCAAGGAGGATTGGTCAGAATATGCCCCAGCTGCAGAGAACTGAAAGTACCGAATAGGATTTCCTACTTTATTCCCTGAGGTTAGTAGTTTGGTGAGATTTTCTTTTTGTTATTTTTTTTCTTTGGGGATGGATTCTTGGTAGTTAAATTAGTCACCCTGTTTTCCTGGTACTTTCTTTGGTTATCTATTTTGGATATGTAAGCTGCAAATCTTTTTTATTTATTTATTTATTTATTTATTTATTTATTTATTTATTTATTTATTTATTTATTTATTTATTTATTAATTAGATTTATATACCGCCTCACAGTGCAAGCACTCTCTAAGCGGTTTACACCAGTAAGCAATGTATATTTACATTTATTTATTTATTTATTTATTTATTATTGATTGATTGATTGATTGATTGATATTGATTTATATACCGCCTCACAGTGCAAGCACTCTCTAAGCGGTTTACACCAGTAAGCAATGTATATTTACATTTGTTTGTTTGTTTGTTTGTTTGTTTGTTTGTTCTTATATGCAGCCCTACTCAGGCCCCCAACAATCTGGGTCCTCATTTTACCTACCTCGGAAGGATGGAAGGCTGAGTCAACCTTGAGCCGGTGAGATTTGAACCGCTGACCTGCGGATCACAGTCAGCTAAAGTGGCCTGCAGTACCCCACTCTAACCGCTGCGCCTCCTCGGCTCTTAAGAAGTTTGTGCTTCTTCTTAAGACAGAATAAGCTGGATCAGATCCTCCACATTTAAGAAGGTGGGTGAACATCATTTTAAGGTGTGTTCTTTGAAGCCCTGTGTTTCATCTGAACGTTGCCTGTACGGTTGGTGAACCGGTTTGGGGTCAGGACAAATTGTGTGAAGCAGCCTTCATGTTATAGTATGACTTTGTTCCCAAAAAGAATCAGAATAGAGCTGGAAGGGACCTTGAAAGTTCTCTAGCCCAGCCCCCTGCTCAAGCAGGAGACCATACCAGACAAGTGGCTGTCCAGTCTCTTCTTAAACTGCCCCCCACCCAGTGATGAAGCACCCAGCTGTTCCACTGGTTAATTGTCCTCACTGTTAGGAAGTTTCTCCTTAATTCCAGGTTGCTTCTCTCCTTGATTATTTTCTATCCATTGTCTCTTGTCTTGCCTTCTGGTGCTTTGGAAAATAAATTGACCCTCTCCTTCTTGTGGCAGCCTCTCAAATACTGGAATACTGCTGTCATGTCACCCCTAGTCCTTCTTTTCTCTAGACTGGCCATACCCAAATCCTGCAACTGTTCTTTATATGTTTTAGTCTCCAAGCCTTTAATCATCTTAGTTGCTCTTTACTTTTTTCCAAAGTCTCAACATCTTTTTTGTAATGTGGTGACCAAAATTGGATGCGGTATTCCAAGTGTGGCCTTACTGATGCTTTATAAAGCGGCACTAATACTTCACATGATTTTGATTCTTTGCCTATTTATACAATGAAGGATTGTATTAGCTTTTTTGGCAGCTGCTACACACTGCTGGCTCATGGTTAAGTGATTGTCCACTAGGGCTCCAAGGTCCCTACTACAGTGACTGTTTTATTTATTTATTTATTTATTTAAATAGATTTGTATGCCTCCCAACTTTTAGAGCGAGGTTTGTTAAGGATCAATATACTAAGAAGTTGAATGATAGTGTTAATGATTGAATACTGCACTTGAATGTGACCAAAGTATGTTTTAATGAAACCTAGCCATCTAGATTGGATAAATGCTTTGAAAAAAGTGCTTGAGAAGAAACAGTTAACAAAACACTCGCTTACGTTTCCTGTCCTCAACCCCCACAATATGCCCAGAAGTGATCTGTGGGGAGGGCTGCAGGGGGGGAGGGGGGAATAAACTGAGCGATGAACAGGAAATGGTTGCAGAGACTGTTTTTACAGCAAAATCAGCATTTGAGAATGCTCTGAATGCGAATGTTTATGTTTAAATAGTTTCCTTTGGTTGATCCCAGATGGGTAGTTCTTGAGGAACGAACTTAAACAGAGCTGTTGAGGTAGGATAGCTGAAAGATGAAACACCATCTGTATTTTTACACAGAGTAAAAGATTGTTAAAATAAATATTCTGGTCTTACTCCTGAAACACCAAGCATATGATTCTTTAATGAAGATGCAATTTGTGACAAATGCCTGGCCTGACATACAAAAGAAAATATAGGAAATGGAAGGCTTTTAAGTTGTATACCTAATAATCATAAATAGTTTAGTGTGATAAATCTTAAGGCTGCTTGTTGGACCTGTCCGTTGGCAGAGGAATCAAGAGATATCTTTGCTTTTGAATGGGTTGATCCAGATACACAAAGGAATCAGCAAAATAAGGGTGTGTTTTGCCACAAGGGTTTTCAGAGAGTGATTGATTTGCTGGGAAACTTCAGCCCACCTGAAGGTTTGCGGTTGTTGCAGTATGTGAATGATTTGTTGTTGTTAGGAGAGGTAGAGAGAAGAACCAATGAGCTGTTGAACTTTTTGGGAAGTCAAGGCTTGAGAGCGTAAAGAAAGAAGCTGCAGTATGTGGAAATAGAGATGAAATACATAGGACATTTGATTAGTCAGGGCAGTGAAAAGATAAAGCCAGGAAGGATAGGAGAAATAGTGACACAAGAAAAAGAGGTCTTATTGGTTTATAAAACTTGGAGCTGTGAGAAACGGGCTGTGGTTAGGGCCCGAAATCATATTTTTGATTAAGACCATGGTCGTTTCCCACTGCTTGAGGAATAAGCTACCAGATGCCAGGGACATTTAACTCCCTGAAATAATTATACTGATCAGTTGGCAGGGAGGAAGAATTTTTGCATGTTAGTTCACACAAAAAGTTTGTTTACAGTACAAATTTGGTTGTGTGTGTGTGAGAATGTCCTGACACAGAAGTGGTCCTGAGACTTGTAAATGCCTGTGTGCTCCGGAGGAAGTAAGAGAGAAATCTCTTTTTTGTACAACGAAGCAATAAGTTGCAAGGGTTTGTGGTGGTTGTTGTGAAGTATTTGACAGAATAAGGGAGATATGAGAGACATCCCATGAAGAATGTGGGACAGGAAGAGGTGAGAGACGTTTGGGAGTTAGAAAGAGTTATTTGTGAGTTCCTTTGTTGAATGGAGAAAGGAGAAGTATTTTGCCGAGCGAGAGAGGTAGGAAAGGGGGGGAACTGGGGGTTTGCTTTCCCTTTTACACATTTTTTCTTCTGTAGTCTGTCTGAAAGAGAGAGGCTGGGCAAATGGGTGACTTGTTCCTTGCAGTATTGCTTTTTGCTGCATACGGCAGCTATGCAGATATACTTTCTGTTCTGAGTTGCGATCTTGAGGAAGTTGTTCAGTTTAATATATTGTCATTTGTGGATTGATGGTTATACTGACAAAGTTAAATTCCTTTGCGATACATTGTTAGAAGAAGAGCCATGGGAAGTAGAATGGAAAGAAGGTGATAGAGACAGAGTAGAGGTGTTGGAGGAAGCTATGATACAAGTGCCTGTGTTCAGTGTTAAGTTTGCCTGAAACTTGTTTGTGGCAATGGAAGATGGCATTGAGTGTTAGCTCAAATATGGGCTGGTAAGAAAAAACTGGTAGCGTTTTTGTCTGTCGATGGTGGTGAGAGGTGAGAGGTTGGCCTTCTTGTGTGCAGGCTGCCACTGTCCTATTAACTTTTGGTGGAGCATTAGTAGTGAACGGTCCACATCAGGTGAGGACAGGGGTGGGTTCCAAGTTTTTTTACTGCCACTCTGTGGGCTTGGCTTGTTTTGTGGCATGGCTTGATAGTCATGTGACAGTGGGCTTGGCTTTGTGGTCATGTGACTGGGTGGGAGTGGTTTGGCGGTCATGTGACTGGGTGGGAGTGGCTTGGCGGTCATGTGACTGGGTGGGGGTTGCTGGGTGATCATGTGACTGGGTGGGAGTGGTCAACTTGACGTCACTCTTGTGAAGGATTAGGGTTAGGGTGCCTGGCCTCTCCTCGCCTCAAAGGCCTCAACGAGATACAATTTCCCTGTCTATTTACTACTACTGAACATCCAAAATATACTATTTAATCCTATGTACCGTATTTTTCGGAGTATAAGATGCACCTTTTTTACTCCCCAAAAGAGGGTGAAAATTTTGGTGCGTCTTATACATCAAATGTAGCCCCACCCACCCGCCGGCCCCCACCCGTCGGAGGTTTTCAACCTCGGCGCATCGCATTTTCGGGTGGTTCCAGGCGGCGGAGATCCTCACTTCCACTCACAGGTTTAAAATAAGCCCTATCACCCTATGGGCATTTAACTGCAGTGGGTGGGTGGGGGATGATTTTCATGGGTGCAGAAGAGGGACTTTGCACCGAAGGCTCCGCTGGTGCCAGCAGGCACCGGCAGGTTGAGCGGAGCCTGCGCCATGGAGGAACCCCCCACCCCATGCCTTCCTTCCTCTCCCCCGTCGCTGGCTGCTTTGCCTTTCTCCACACATGGTGCGGAAGGGCTAGGAGGGGAGCCTGGGTGGGGGGGAAGAGAGCGTGGAATGCGGGGATCCATCCTCCCCAATCCTGATCAAGTAGTCCTCGGAGGTCAGCTGCCAGGGGCACAATCCTTGTGGTTCTCTGGCCAGGAAACTTTGTAATGGGAAGAGTAGAGGTGGGGAAACCCTCCAGCTGCGAAGCCCGCACTGGACAACAGGAGCCAAAGCAGCCTGCCAAAAGCAAGGTTTTTGGAATGAGGGAGGAAAGTTTGGACGAGGCTAGGAGTGGGCGTGTCTCTCAACTTCCAAAGCCGTTTGAGTTCCATTTCACTGATTGCTCTCGTGAGAACTCCGCTGCTGCCAAGGCTGCTTGTGAGATGGAAGGGTTTGTCCAGGTGCATGTGGTGCAAGGCATGGGGTAAACCAGCCGCGGTGATGCTTTGCCATTGTTGCAATTCCGATTTCTGCGATCGGGACGCAGGGTGCGTTACAGCGCTAGCACAGCACCAGGTGAACGTCTCCTGTTTTACCTGCTTTCAGTGATTCGGTGGGAACCACAACCTCGCGCCCTGCGTCCTGATAGCAGAAATCAGAATTGCAACAAATGGCTTTCCTCCCCGATTTCAAAAACCTTGCTTTTAGAAGGCTGCTTCAGCTCCTGTCTCCCAGTGCGGGCTTTGCAGCTGGAGTGGTTCCCCCCCTACTCTTCCCATTACAAAGTTTCCTGGCCCGAGAACCACACGGATCGCGTCCCTGGCAGCTGACCTCTGAGGACTGCATGATCAGGATTGGGGAGGATGGATCCCTGCATTCCACGCTCTCTTCCCCCCCCAGGTCTATATGCCATATGTGTGCATACATATTACACAGAGGAACACAAAAAGATACATTATCTACTATATATACTGTATGTGTATGTACACACACACACATACACACACACACACACACACACCTCTTCTAAAACTACACATTTAACCTCACTTACTGCATTTGGAAAAACACACCCAGAGTCCACTTTCTGCCACACATTTAACCATAATGTCTGTACATTAGAACATTACACATGCCTTCAGATGTACTTCCCTAGTTTGCACATGACTGTTAGAGCCAGGAGATGTCGTGGATTGAGTAAAATGTGGTGAAACTCACTTAACAATGCTCTTGCTTAGCAACCAAAATTTTGGGCTCAATTGTGGTCATAAGTCAAGGACTGTCTCTGCCTTCCTCTGCATGGCAGCCTTGTCCTAGTAAACTGCTTCTCCTTTCTGGAAATTTTCCTCTCTGTTAGAGGCACTAAAATAATCCAGACAATGTAAGGTTTCCTGCTGCAGGGTTGGACTAGATGACCTCCGAGATATCTTCCAGCCCTAAATTGCTGTGCTGTTTCAAAGTGTCTTCTGAAGCCACGTCTAGTGGCAGGGTTTGTGGTGCTTTCTTCCTCTTCTTCCTTTCTCTTTCTTTCCTCTCCCTTCCTCTTTCTTTCTTTCTCTTTCTCTCTTTCTCTTTCTTTCTCTCTCTCTTTCTTTATCTCTTTTTCTTTCTTGTCTCTCTCTCTCCCTTCCTTCCTCTTTTTCTTTTTCTCTCTCTTTCTTCTCACCCGCTCCCTCCCTCCCTCCCTCCCTCCCTTCCTGTGAGGAACCCTAGAAGGTCTTTGGTAGCAGGAACACGGAGACATGGTTTTCTGAGCAAAGCTGTTCTGAGCTAGGAAAATCTCTCTCTGGGCATGAAGCCTCTTTTGTTCAGAGACCTGTTCTCTCTGGGTATGATGTTCAGAGATCTCTTCTCTCTGGGTATGTTCAGACACCTGTCTTGCTGGGAGCTGCATTTATTTTTATAGCAATTTCTTTGTGCACACAAGTACAAAAGATTAACTTAACTAATTTAGTTACAATGGATAAATGGTTAATATATAACATATAGTATATAGAGAAATCATATCAAGGTGTGATTTCTTACTAAACAGAAGAGTGTTTAATTAACTTAGATAAACAGAGAGCTGAGTAAATAATCTTTACATTAAGCTGAGTAAATAATTTTACATTAAGCAGGATGTTCCATCAATATTTACCAAGACAGGCATTCCACATTCTTTGGCAAAGATTGATAACAACCTACAATGGAGTTTGCTAACTGTATCATTATTATCATTATTATAAGCCTAATACCTTGTATTTGTATTAAATGTATAAACCTGTATGCATTAAGTGTTGTAAGTACTGTTGTAAGGTGAAAAAACCTAAGACATCAGAGATGAAAAAAGGAACACTGAATAAACAGAAAGAGATCCAAGAACATTTACAAGAATAAAAATCTTGAGGAAAAAAAGATGGGAGATTGTGAGAAATAGAACCTTATTGTAAAATTTAAAAGCAAGAGTGCAGCCATATTGTATGATGTATACTCAAGATATGATTTTCGCATGTCAGCTCTCTTTCTGCTTCTCTGTTCCCAGAGCAAACGGAAATAACAGATTGTAATGCTGACAAGAAGAGAGAGTGTGAGATAGGGACATGCTGACATTAGAAAAAGGAAGTATGCAGATGTCAGAAATGATGTGAAGTTCTAGCGAATTTCCATGCTGGCAGTCACCCGAGTAAGGTGCCAAAAGTGTTACGTAAAATGAGTGAACAATAAAATGGGAGAAGTAAAATTGTTGTTTGCCAGTAAACCAGAAAATTTATTTTTACAGTGTTTTCAGTTCAGAATGTTGCTGTGGTCGGAGAACTCCCCTTCCACTGCCCTTTTGCAAAAGAATAAAAAGCTCGTGTTTATTGTACAAGTGGTCTCCTGTTGAGATGTTTGAGTGTTTTTTTCTCACACCTATGAATTGAAAGGTGTTTGGAGAGCCACAACATTCCTCAGAACTATCTGGAATTTCCTTACAGGACAGAGAAAGAATGCAGAAACAACCATTAGCAAATGAGGGAACTGGAAAAGGTGCCTCAGATGTTCAGACTGGCAGCTGTGGGATGATCTGGGCAAGATCTGGGCAGAAGATCCTGGAGAAGAAATGCATCATCCATTCAGAGATTCAGCCCTGCAACTTCAGAAACATCCAATACCAGGAGGCTGAAGGTCCCCGAGGACTTTGCAGCCAACTCCACAACTTTTGTAGGCAATGGCTGAGACCAGAAAAGCACACCAAAGCCCAGATGCTGGACCTGTTTGTTCTGGAGCAGCTCCTGTTCCTTCTGCCCCCAGAGATGGAGGGATGGCTGCGGGAGTGTGGAGCAGGGACCAGCTCCCAGGCGGTGGCCCTGGCGGAAGGCTTCCTCCTGAGCCAGGCAGAGGAGCAGAAGGAGCAGGTCGAATTGCAGGTGAGAGACCTTCATCTTGGAAGTCCAGAAGGGAATAAAGAATGTGTTTGAAGTCTTCACCCCTCCCTTCCAAACTTCTCTGGTCTTCATAATATGTGGAGATGTTCCACTAGTTCTTGCAGGACATTGTTCCATTATCCATTCTAGAGCATAGACTGGAGACAGCCGTTCCTTTCTTGCACATTCTAGGCTCATTGATAGAGATTGGGGCATTGAATTTGTTTTTAGAGAACAATAATCCAGTTCATGTTGTGTGATGTATTTTTCTTTTCTCCTGCCTCCCATTTCAAGTCTTTCACTCTGCAGACCAGAGATCCGATGAGAAAGAGGAATCCATCAAATCCCCCTGGGGAGCTGTGTTCCACTAGGGTCTATCATGAATCCACAAATCAGGACATCTCAGATGGTAATCAAAAGTCCACCCATTCCCAAGAGAGATTCCAGCTGTCTTACCTTCTGTGTCTCTTCTCTTCTGTGTCTCTTCTCTTTTGTAGAATGCCTCCTGCAATGTTATTAATAATCCATTTAAAATGTTTGTCTCCCTCACAGGGAAGAACAGAACGAATTTGACTCCTTTTTATGGTGGTGCTGAAATTCTGGTTGAAGCTCCAAAAGTAAGAGAGGGATCATAAAAAATAAAATGTACAAAATGTGAGCGTTTCATGAATAGTGATCCTATTAGTAATCCTTTGACATCTACTCAATAATAACTAAAATAATCACATCGGCACCTTACAGTTTCTAAAACGCCTTGTTCATATCCAGTGATAAGAAGAATAGTGGCACCAGGTTAAAAGATAAAGCAGATTCTTAAAATCCCAAGAAGGTGGCCAGATCAAAGCCCTTCAGCCTTTAAAGGAATTTCTAATACTCTGATTTGGGCCTGGAATTTTGGCCAAAACAATCCAGCTTTGGAAAGGACGAGAAATGCTCTTTCCAAGCAGTTTTCTCTTCTTCAGCCATTGGGTTGGAATACAAGGAGTGGATTCCTTGTAATCTGAGAAGCAGCAGAAACAGATCTTGTGTGTCTTTGTCCATTGATGACACCCATGTAAATCCCTGGGTGCCTCTCAAACAACTTTAATGTAAGTTTTGAGCATGAAGCCCTTTACTTAAACACACATACACATTTTCTCCTGCAAACACTGGATGGGTGGGTTGGAGTGAGTCATAGGTGGGATTTCCAAGGTCCATACAAGTTGATTCTCTCCATATGCTGAAAGTCTTGTTGATGCATGGAAATAGATAGACAGACAGACACAGACAACGAGTGGCGATTCCTTTCTTTCACTGCTGATTTTTTTTCTGTTTC
This sequence comes from Diadophis punctatus similis, assembly GCA_023053685.1. Taxonomy (NCBI): domain Eukaryota; kingdom Metazoa; phylum Chordata; class Lepidosauria; order Squamata; family Dipsadidae; genus Diadophis; species Diadophis punctatus. Next base: position 254,912,820 of record JALIGW010000002.1, read on the forward strand.
CTTCTCATTCAGGAAGGTTTTGTGTCCTTTAAGGAGGTGGCTGTGTATTTCTCCGAGGAGGAGTGGTCTCTTCTGGATGCTGACCAAAAAGCACTGTATCGGGAAGTCATGCTGGAAAATCATAGGAACGTGGCCTCTTTGGGTGAGAACATACAATAATTTTTATAGATATAGATACCATCCTTTCACTGATCAGTCAATTTAGTCATCATTGAGAATTCTATCATCTTCAACCATTCCACCATTCTAATTAATGTAGAGCCCTTCTAGTACTCTCACTACGGTTATCATACACAGAAACAATCTTCTATGACTGTTGATTAGTGCCGAAATAAATTGTTCTGATTTCAGTTGGATATTAATTTTAAATTCTCTGTATCACTGAATGTCTTTGAATCCAAAGTATTCTGGCTTTTTTGCAAGGCCACCAAAGCATTACAAAATCATCCTTTATCTTGTCCACATTTCCAATAATAGTTTGAGGTATACTTACCGTATTTTTCGGAGTATAAGACGCACCGAAGTATAAGACGCACGTTAGTTTTGGGGGAGGAAAACAAGGAAAAAAGGCCTCTGCCTCCAAGCAATTTGCCAAACAGCAAACAGCACAGATGATATACACTGTTTGCTGTGTATTTCTGTGCATGTGTGCCTGATCCATAGAAATAGCAAAGAATTGGAGAAATGTACATTATGCCAGAAAGTTTTCTTAAATGTAGTCACACTAACTCCTCCCAATTATTTAAATAGATCTACTCCAAGGTAACTAAACTCTAATACTAAACAGGACACTGTTACGTTTCATACTATACTTGTACAGAGCTGTTAAAATTAATTAAAATTTCTGGAAGTATACATTATTCTCTATTATTTAAAAGACGATACAATAGCATTGGGCCTCTTCAGAGCAAGCATTTATTTTAAAAGCTTCTTTATTTTGTTAAGTTGTCTAGATTTACAGGGATCTCCAACCTTGGCAACTTTAAGACTTGTGGACTTCAACTCCCAGAATTCCACAGCCAGCAAAGCTAACAAAGCTGGCTGTTGAATTCTGGGAGTTGAAGTCCACAAGTCTTAAAGTTGCCAAAGTTGGAGATCCCTGGCTCTAGAACAATAATAAAGCAGTCTTTAAAAAGTAAGTCTAATAATTTGAACATTCTACAGACATTTAGTTATTCACTTACCCCCTTCCATCCAGTTCAGCAAAAAATAAAAATCTGCGTGTCTCTGCCAGCTAATTGCCTCTTTGTAGTTAGTTTCACTTTCATTTTTCCACGTGGCAAGTCAGCTGTAGATCGGGAAACTGCTACTGACTTGCTTGGCTTTGCAGGCTCTTCCCTCTTTCCTGCAAGCAGGTAAATTGCTGGAAGACAGAGGCCAAAGGGTGGGGGTGGGTGGGTGGGTGGGTGGGGCTGCATTCGGTGTATAAGATGCACCCAAGTTTTCACCCTCTTTTTGGGGGCAAAAAGGTGCGTCTTATACTCCGAAAAATACGGTATACACTTTTGAATATTTTTCTGTTGATTTTCATATTCCTCAATCTGTTTAGAGATTCATCTTTTCTACACAACTGAGATTCAAATTCGGCTTTATGCTGTTGAACAATATATGAGAACTATAAGCCTGAGTTTATATCTGTTTCATATTCTCAATGTGGCATTTCTAACATTATTGTTTTAAAAATCTAGATTGATCCACAAATATCCATGCAAACTGCTGTTATGCCTTCCTACTTCTAAAATTCTTTTTATATCTGAGCAACTCCAACTTCTAATCCAAACTGCACAGCAGAAAACAAAGTTCAATTTCAAATTGGGAAACCAAATCTTCCTGTTTCCTTCGAAACTGGGAAAATTTGATATTGATGGTTTTTCCCTTGTCATACGGATGTATCTTTCAAAATTTTAATCAAGAAAGTCGCAGTCAAATTCTTGAAGGGCTTCTCTGCAACTAAGAAGATGAAGCAGTTTTTTTCCCATTATATTCAATCTTCTTACGCTTTGCTCTTTTTCCCTAATGTTATTATCATTTTTCTTTTTCTTTTGAAGGTAATAATGGGGAGGAAGATGAAGATTTCAGCGAACTATTCCAAATCATCAGTTGTGGGTACAGTATAAAGAATCCTACAATACTAATAGAAGTAGAAAGCCATGAGAGAAACCATTCAAATAATTCCAATAAGGAAAGTTCATCTTCTGTCCACGCATCAATGAAAGCCTCTGTGGCCCAAAAAGGAAAAACAGAAAAGAAATATATTGGAAAATGTATGAAAGTATTCATAAACAAATTAGATGTAGATAAACACGATCAAATCCAAATCAAAGGAGATTATATATGTAGTGACAATGGAAAAAACTATAAATGGACTCTGTCTCTTCCTCATAAAAATGGGTCCCATATATCTCAAAAAAGGATCCACACAGGAGAGAAGCCCTATAAATGCATGGAGTGTGGAAAGGGCTTTATTAACAACAGTCAACTTATTTACCATAAAAGGATCCACGAAGCAAAGAAAAGATATAAATGCATGGAGTGTGGTAAAGGTTTTCCTGAAAACAGTCAACTTACATGTCATAAGAGGATCCACACAGGACAGAAGCCATGTAAGTGCACAGGGTGTGGAAAGAGCTTCTCCCACAGTTCTTCTCTTACTCTTCATAAAAGGATCCACACAGGAAAGAAGCCCTATAAATGCATGGAGTGTGGAAAGAGCTTCACTTTTAGTCATTCTCTTGCTTCCCATTCTCGAATCCATACAGGGGAGAAGCCATATAGGTGCACAGAATGTGGAAAGAGCTTCTCTCATAGTAATTCTCTTACTGTTCATAAAAGGATCCATACAGGAGAGAAGCCCTATAAATGCACAGAGTGTGGAAAGAGCTTCTGTGCTCTTTCTTCTCTTACTGTTCATAAAAGGATCCATACAGGGGAGAGGCCCTATAAATGCATGGAATGTGGAAAGAGCTTCAATTACAGTAATTATCTTACTTCACATTACCGGATCCATACAGGGGAGAAGCCATATAAGTGCACAGAGTGTGGAAAGAGCTTCTGTCGAAGTTCTCCTCTTACTCTTCATAAACGAATCCACACAGGAGAGAAACCCTATAAATGCATGGAGTGTGGAAAGAGCTTCTTCTCTAGTACTTCCCTTATTTCTCATAACGCGACCCATACAAGGGAGAAACCCTATAAATGCATGGAGTGTGGAAAGAGCTTCTTCTCTAGTACTTCCCTTATTTCTCATAACGCGATCCATACAAGGGAGAAGCCATATAAGTGCACAGAATGTAGAAAGAGCTTCTCTCAAAGTTCTTATCTTACTCTTCATAAACGAATCCACATAGGAGAGAAGCCCTATAAATGCATGGAGTGTGGAAAGAGCTTCTCTAATAGTAAGTCTCTTACTTCCCATTACTGGATCCATACAAGGGAGAAGCCATATAAGTGCACAGAGTGTGGAAAGAGCTTCTCCTACAGTTCTTCTCTTAAACTTCATAAAAGGATCCACACAGGAGAGAAACCCTATGAATGCATGGAATGTGGAAAGACTTTTGCTCAGAGCAGCCAACTTTCTTGCCATAAAAGAATACACACGGGAAAGAATACATATAAATGCATGGACTGTGGAGAAAGCTTTACTAACAACAGACAACTTACAACTCATAGGAAGATCCACACAGGAGAGAAGCCCTATCAATGCATGGAATGTGGAAAGAGTTTTATTCACAACTGTCAACTTACTTCACATAAAAAGATCCACACAGGAGACAAGCCCTATAAATGTATGGACTGTGGAAAGAGCTTCAGCGAAAAAAGAAAACTTACTATCCATAAAATGATTCACACAGGGGAAAGGCCTTATAAATGCATGGAGTGTGGGAAGACCTTTACTCAGAACTCTCACCTTAATTCACATAAAATGATCCACACAGGGGAGAAGCCCTATAAATGCATGGAATGTGGAAAGACCTTTGCTCATAGTAATTCTCTTACTTCCCATTACTGGATCCATACAGGGGAGAAGCCATATAAGTGCACAGAGTGTGGAAAGAGCTTCTGTGAAAATTCTTCTCTTACTGTTCATAAAAGGATCCATACAGGAGAGAAGCCCTATAAGTGCACGGAATGTGGAAAGAGCTTCCCTAAGAGCAGTGAACTTGTTTTCCATAAAAAGATCCACACAGGGGAGAAGCCACATAGATGCATGGAGTGTGGCAAGAGCTTTACTAAGAACAGTCAACTTATTTATCATACTAGGATCCATACAGGGGAGAAGCCATATAAATGCATGGAGTGTGGAAAATGCTTTACTGCCTGTAGTGGTCTTATTAGCCATAAAAAGAGCCACACAGGGCAAAAATATGAATGCATGGAATGTGGAAAGAGTTTTTCTACAAAGAGGTATCTTAAGATCCATGAAAGGATCCACATGGGAGAATCTTTATAAATGCATGGAATGTGGAAAGAGTTTTATTCACAACAGTCAATTTACTTCACATAAAAAGATCATGGAGTGTGGCAAGAGCTTTACTAAGAACAGTCAACTTATTTACCATAGTAGGATGCATACAGGGGAAAAGCCATATAAATGCATGGAGTGTGGTAAGGCATTTATTACAAATGGTAATCTTAACTTCCATAAAAGAACGTGCATGTGGGAGAAGCCTTATAAATGCATGGAATGTGGGAAGGGCTTTATTAGCAGAAATTATCTGAATTCCCATAAAATGATTCACACAGAGGAGAAGCCACATCAATCCATGGAATGCAGAAAGAGCTTCACTGATCGGAGAACTCTTACATCTATAAAATGATCCACACAGGGGAAAAGAGAGAGAGCCGAGGTGGTGCAGTGATTAGCGTGCAGCACTGCAGGCTACTTCATCTGAGTGCTAGCTGCAGTTCAGTTGTTCAAACCTCACCGGCTCAAGGTTGACTCAGCCTTCCTTCCTTCTGAGGTCGGTAAAATGAGGACCCAGATTGTTGGGGGCAATATGCTGAACTGTAAACCGCTTATAGAGGGCTGTAAAGCACTATGAAGCGGTATATAAGTAAGTGCTATTGCTATTGCTAAAAGCCACATAAATGCATGGAGTGTGGAAAGAGCTTTAATGAGAAAAGTCAACTTATTTACCATAGTAGAATCCATACGGGGGAGAAGCCTTATAAATGTATGGAATGTGAAAAGTCCTTTTCTCGGGGCTATTGTCTTAATTCCCATAACAAGATCCACACAGGAGAAGCCATATAAATCTGTGAAATCAGTGGTGGGTTGCTGCCGGTTCGGACCGGTTCTCTAGAACCGGTAGCGGAAATTTACCGTCACTTGCTGAACCAGCAGCGATAACCAGCGGTCCATGCTCCTGAACTGGTCCTCCGGTTGCCGCGGCTTGCAAAAAAACCTGCGCATGCTCATTTTATTTGAATAATTTATTGTATGGGTTTTTAAATTGTGGTTTTTATTGTTTTTAAATGTTTTAATATCTACTGTTTTTAATGTTTTTTTTATATTTGTTGTTGAATGTGAATTTTTATTGTTGTGAGCCGCCCAGAGTCTCCGTGGAGTGGGCGGCATACAAATGCAACTAATAAATAAATAAATAAAGGCTTCTGCGTATGCGCAGACGGTCACTTCCGGGTTTTTTGCGTGACATGACGGGGGGGAAAACGGCCACTTCCGTTGTGAATGCGAACTGGTAGGGAAGGGAAGTGGAACCCACCCCTATGTGAAATGGGGTGGGGGGACTTCAGGAGGAGTAATGACTGAATGTTCCATATAGGGATCCAGTTGAATATGAATCCATGTAAATTGCAGATTTAGTTGTTGAAACATAAGCATTTTCTATTTACATATGTTGAATTAGGAAAAGTTTTTTTGAAATCTGATCTTCACAAGTGGCAGCCCCAGAGAGCTGAATTTACCAATTGAAACCAAATAATGGGCACGTGTTTTAATTATGAAAAGCGGATTTTTACTGTCATTTGAAGGTCTTCAATGCTATTTCACATGAATAAGAGAAAATATATTTTTTCTTCATGTTTATTCCATTTTCCATCTGATCGCGATAGAGAAGGCCCAAATCCCACCCTCCCCCAAGTTCTATAAATGTTTAATTTTTGAGAGCAAGATACGGCTTAGCTAACAAAATGTCATTCCAGGCATATTATGGGACACGGCATAAATCAGGAAAGACTTGGAGAAATTATAGCTAAATATGAATCATCGATATAAGTTTTATGCTCAGGAGGTTATCTAATGAATAGATTAATTAAGAAAACATTTTGCATTTAAACTTTTTATATACAATTCTTGGGGTGAAGGGGAAACTTTATTTGTCCGATATTTTCTGCACTTTTTTTAACTTTGAAGAAAGTATTTCTGCATTATGTAGTTGTATTAGTTTTATTTGTACACTATAACCTTCAATAAAATTATTGGGGAAAATGCTAATAAAGTCTATATTTCAGTGTAACACACACACACACACACACACACAAAGGTGTCCTATCTGATCAATATATTCTAAGTCCCTCTCTCAACTTTAGCAGTTTCTGGCCCTTGGTACACCTATTGCTGCATTGAAATTAGCTAAGAATTTTTGAATAAAGACGAATGGAAACAATCTTGCTTGCTAAATCGCCATTAATGCTTGCTAAAAACAGAACCCCAAATGAAGACATGGGACAGGCAATTATGTGAACAGGAAACCTGGGAGACAGATGTCCTTAAAATACATTTAGGGCTGGATGATTATGCTGAAATATAAATATTTTGGCTTGAATCCATAAAGTAATGCATGAGAAAAAGGGAATTTAGCACGGAGGGGGGATGCTATGTTACTGGAAATTGAGAGTAAATGTGGTGATGATTGCTAAGTATGCCAATCTATTCATAAGCAAAGAGAGACCCCAGATAAGACAGTCCTTAGGGAGTAGGGCGGCATAGAAGAACCTAATAATAAATAAATAATAATAAATAAATAAATAAGCAACACAATTAGGCAAGCCAAAACTTGACAAGATTAACTCAGATAAACACCTAGCATTTGCATTTCCCCTTTTGCCTGTAGAGCCAGCCATGACCACTACATGACCCCATAGGAATCTGGCAACATCAATTAAAATATTAGGACATGTTATTGCACAGGAATAGGCATCTCAATCACAAGGCCCCAAACAATGTATAAAAGCCCACCTGTCTCAACCCCATCTTGTCAGCGACCCCAGAAACATGCTGCTGTCATTAAAGTTTCTGGCATCCAAATAAACAGAGACCGTATTTCCTTGTGGCCAGTCTTCAATTTATTTCCAGCATCTCTCTCCTGGCTTTCTCCAGCATCTTCTTCCACAATCGCTTCCCTGCCTGTGTCCTATCTTCCTCCACTTCAGGCCGAAGTTCCTAACAACCCAAGACACAAGCTATGTTTCACAGAGAGATTACTGGTCCTCATCTATTACTGACCGCCCAGCCATTTCTAACAGGATTTCACCCCTTTTGATGCCTCCTAGACCAAAACAAGTCCAAAAATGCCAGGGAATTTCTAGGAGCCTGGCACTCTGACAAATCAGAATAGCCGAGGTGGCGCAGTGGTTAAAGAGCAGCACTGCAGTTCAGCTGTTCAAATCTCACCGGCCCAAGGTTGACTCAGGTCGACCTTCCGAGGTCGGTAAAATGAGGACCCAGATTGTTGGGGGCAATATGCTGAACTCTGTAAACCACTTAGAGAGGGCTGTAAAGCACTATGAAGCAGTATATAAGTCTAAGTGCTATTGCTAATAGAACAACAGAATAGAATAACAGAGTTGGAAGGGACCTTGGAGATCTTCTAGTCCAACCCCCTGCTCAGGTAGGAAACCCTATACCAGTGATGGTAAACCTATGGTACGCCTGCCAGACATGGCACGCAGAGCCCTCTCTGGGCATGCGTGCAGTCGCCCCAGCCCAGCTCCTATCGCATTATTCCAACTTCTCGCGAAAGAAAAATCTCATGAAGTTGGAATTGAGTGAAGTTTTTCACTCGTGCACTTCAAAATGGGGGAGATGGGATCCCATCCTCCTTCTGAAGCCCATTACGACACGGAACCACAATGCGACCCTGAGTCGGCTCAGCTTGGCAAAAAAAATTAAAAATTCTTTTCCTGCAGAGCTGCCAGTGTTGGGATGCCCCGCGTCCCCACCAGCCAGCTGGGCTTCTTCAGACACTTAGTGTTAAGGAGTTATTGTGCTGTTAAGCACATACACAGCGAAATGTGTTGTAGTAATGGTGTTGCAGTTTGATATGAATGCTATTCAGTCAATAAACAATATCTTTAGTATGTATAAAATAGTTTTACTTGAATAGTAGCAAAGTTAAATAGGAAGTCCAAATCATACACAGTTATTCAGTCAATGCGAAGTTTCTTCTTCTTGCCTATCTTTGTTTTAACTCACAAAGATTACAGCTATTACTCAATTCTATACTATACTCTTTTCTTCACAGCAATTCCATACAGTCATAAAGTAATCTACTTATCAGTAAAGCAGCACAGAGTCTTCAATCCAGAACACACCGTCAAACACAACCACCAACCATCAACCATCAACCACAAACTACCAATCACATTGAGCATGCTCTCTTGCTTGCTTATATAGTAATCATCCACAATGCATTTAAAGCAATATACACATAACAATTATTTGTGGCTTAATCATATATTAACACACCCAATTGTTTGAACAGGGTTCTAACACTTAGCTTGGACACCTATTAGCTCCACCCCATCCTCCGCCTCAGCGAGTGGCGTGCAAAAGTTCGGCTGGGCTTCTTGAGAAATGGTTTTCGGGGGACCAATCTAGCACCTGGGCTGGCTACAATACGAATGTTCATTCTCAGCTTTGAGATTCCTAGCTGCAATGGGCAGCAAAGCTAGGTTCGTCCCCCTGTGCCGATCTGGCAGACAAAACATGAAATGGGGGCGGAGAGAAACAGTCCTGTTGCCAAGGTACGCGCAGGTCAGAGGGTGGGAGAAATTCCAACTTCAGTCTCCTGGTGTGGCGTGGGGCTTTGAGCGAAAGCTGGAGGGAAGCACCGCTGGCTCGCTCATGTTCTCCCTCCCCAGTCTAGCTTGATGCAGGCGGCAGCGCAACTCATCACCTTTTTCAAGCCTGCTGTTGGTGAAGCTGGGTGCCAGCTTTTTGCCATCTGTCAGGGGGAAAATGGATGGGCACCTGGGGAGGAAGCCTGCGTCAAGCTAGACTGGGAAAGCTGGCTGCGAGAGGAAGAGAAGCTGGGTGAGCCGGACCCAGACACTTCCCAGGTCCCCTCATCCCAGAAGCAGCAACCTCGCACTCTCCCCTCTCTGTTAGCGCACTTCTTCATATGGGATCACCCAGCAGCAGGAAAAGAGAGGGAGAAGGGTGTGATGGTCACCGCTAGCATTGAGCGGAGAGTGCCACACAGGAACGCCGCCCTCTTCTCCCTCAGATATTGAGTGTTTACAGAATTGTTCTTAACTCTCTAGGTGGCCGTGGAGATCATTATAATAAATACCGTATTTTTCGGACTATAAGATGCACTGGAGTATAAGACTCACCAAGTTTCCAAAGAGGAAAACAAGAAAAAGAAGTTTTTGGCCTCCGTGCATCCGGTTTTTGCCCTCCCCGGCCCCCAGGAACACTCTGCAGGCTTCCCAAATCTCTGCACAGCCCTATTTTGCAAAAATACGGGCCCGTTTTTGGCAAAAATGGGACATGCGAGGAGGAGTTTCGGGAGGCCAAAAATGGTTGCATTTGGTGTATAAGACACACCAACATTTCCACCCTCTTTTGGGGGGGAAAGTGCATCTTATACTCCAAAAAGTACAGTAACTAGGTAATAGAAATCCAAAACGTGTTTTAAATGTATTTCTTCAGCATTTTGAATCCTCAATAGAAAGTTAATCGAGAAAGATTCTCCTGATTTTCCCCCAGAGGCAGAGAATTCATTTTGCCTAATAAGATTCTCCTCTTTGTTCCTTGACATTGGTCATTTCATAAGATTCTCTTTGTTTGATTTTTTTTCCCTTTGGGGAAGGATGCTCAGTTGCTAAATTAGGTTACCCTGGGTTTCTTCATGTTAGATTTTCTGTTTTAGGTACCTAAACTGGAAATCTTTTGTAGTTCCTTTGGTGTCACGCAGTGATTTTTTATTGCCTGTTATATGTATATGCAGGGAGATGCATCCCTATTCATTATAATGGTTTATTCCTGAGCACGTGATTGATATGTTCTAGTACGCATGTGTACATTCCTTTCTCCGATCTCCCCTTCTGTTCCTGGCTTCCATTGAAGCAAGACCTACTTTTATATCAGAGATGTAAACTAATGAGGATTTATTGTTTTGTACTGAAATAAACATTTTTTACTTAGACTTTTAAACTGCGGTTTCTTTTCTAATGTCTGATGTCCGGGAAAAGATCTATTTCTCCTTTGTGAGATTAATTTTCACCTCTGACATTTGGAGACTAAAAACTAAACTAGGGTCAAATCCTCCAGAATTTATCTTCCTGCCTTAGGAGGAAGAAGGATGAAGGAGGAGAACATCTTCACTTATCTCCTTCCAAGCCCTGTTTGATGTGAACAATTGTGGTTGGCTGAGCTCTTTGGGCACAGGGGTCACCTATGTCAGAGCGTTTGCAGCGTGACTACTATTAGGAGACAACCCAGGAGCAAAACACAGGACACAGAGCCTTAAACATTTAACAGTGGTTTATATACAAGATATATACATGGTAGGCAAATACCTGACAAGCAATCACTCTACTTCTTAACTCTACATGGAGAACTCAGCAATGGATACCAGACACAAGGAGAGAGAACCTTAGCCTTACGTTGCGCAGAGAATACGCCCTCTCCTGGCAGCCTTATATAAACACATCTTAAAGTGGTAAAAACCTTTGTGGACCCCTTTGTAGTCTACAACCCGCAATACCAATGCTGATTCATCTTCTGTTGGAATATTCATGACTGGGAGAGCCATGTGATTGAGTCAGCCAATCTGGCTGAAGTGTTATTTGAGCATGTCCAGAAACTTAGCAAGAAGAAGGGTGTGGTTTAGTCTGTCCACCATTAAAGCTTGCTGTGAAAACATCTCAACATGTGATCTGAAACAAAGTGTGGTATTGTAAATGTTTTATTCTACTTATAAAGAAGTTATTTGAATCAGCAAAATGCAGTTATCTTCTGAAGCTTCTGATTTATTGCGTAACTCTGACAGGTTATGGGCCCAGGAATCGCTCAAGAAGTAAAATAAAAACTGCATTGTAATTTAAAGCTGATAAGAAGCTGTCTGTGTTGTTAAAGGAACAGGCAGAGAAGAAAAATAAAGCAGGATGGCTGCTGCTATGGAATTTAAAGACAGTCCAATACCTAAATTGGGGGAGAAAAATTATTTAATTTGGGCTGCAAAAATGGAATGTTTTTTGAAAGCAAAAGAATTATGGGACATCGTAGCAGACCCCCCGCAAGTGCTTGGAGCAGCAGATCAAAAGGCTCATGACAAAGCTATGGCTTATCTTCTCTTAAGTCTGGGGGATGATCAATTCTTAAATGTAGCTGAATTAAAGTCTGCAAAAGAAATATGGCAGAAATTGAAAGCAGTACATGTCAATGTTTCTGCGTGTAATGTGGTCCAACTTTCAAGAAAGCTTTTCAGAATGAGTTTGCAGACAGGAGATTCTATGGAAGATCATTTAATGAAAATGCAGTCTAATTTTCTAGAATTGGAGCAACGTGGAGTAAAGTTTCCAGAGTCCCAAAAAGTTTTATTAGTGTTAAACAGTTTGGATCAAAGCTGGGAGACTGTATCAGCTATTTTTGAAAGTAAGCCAGAAGCAGATTTGAATTTGGAGGCTTTGAAATCGTGTTTATTGAATGAATATGAGAAAAGGCTTTTCAGCCATGCTGATGGAAAATTCCACAGGCGGGGGCTCAACAAGGAGTACAGTGGAAACTTATAGCAAGTCTCCAGCAAAATTTTCCACAGGCTGCCTATCTCTAGCAACAGCCGAGGTGTCTGCAGACAAGAGGAGAGCAGAGGCAGGAGAGATCAAGTTACACAGCAACAATTCTGCAAGCAAGATAAGAAAGCGTGTTTCATTTGTGGAGAAACCAATCATCTGCAGAAAAGCTGTGCACAGAGAAGAAATATGCAAGACAAGAGACATTATTTGCAAGGACAGATTGCAGTTGCAAAAGTTTGTTATAATAACAATAGAGACAAATGGTTGATTGACAGTGGGGCTAGTCAAACAATTGTTAATAATTCTGACTTATTTTCCAGATTTTTCCCAGGAAACCATGAAGAAGTGGCCTTAGCCAATGGTCAAAAGGCTAAAATCATTGGAAGAGGCGATGTGCAAATTCCATATTTGGACTCCAGGTTTACTGATGTGTTATGTGTACCTGAAATGGAGCATAATTTGTTAAGTGTGTCTAGTTTAGACAAGCAAGGTTATGAAACCACATTTGTTAATGGGAAGTGTATCATCCAAAGAAATGGGAATGTTTGTGCACAGGGCATAAAAGAGGATAATCTTTATGTATTGCAGGGACAAAAGGTCCCACATTGTTCCCAGATATTTAAAAATGTAGCAGAACATAATTCATGTGTTCATCTTCTGCACAGACAACTTGGTCATGCTAATTTTAAGGTTGTTCAACAAATGAAAGAATTTGCAGAAGGATTAGATTTGAAGGGATGTAAGGCATATTTGGATTGTGCAGTATGCAAAGCATCGAAATCCAAAGCATTCCCAGTTAGCAAGTTTAGCACAAGACAAACCAGAAAAGCTCTAGAACTGGTGCATGCTGATTTAATTGGGCCTATGCAAGCCAGTTTGGGAGGAGCAAAGTATGCGCTGGTCATTGTGGATGACTACAGCAGATTTGGGTTTTGCTACTTACTTAAAAGTAAAACAGAGGTGCTACAGGAATTTAAGCAATGGTTAAGCTTTGTAGAGAGAAGGTACAAACAACAGGTATGTCAGTTGCAAACTGACAGAGGTTCTGAATTTATGTCAACAAATTTTCAACAATGGTTGAGACAATTGGGAATAAGACACAGGCGCACAAATCCTTACACACCGGGAGAGAACGGAGTGGCTGAAAAGAGGAATGGTGTTTTGCAAACAATGAAAGACTCATTACTGGAGGATTCTGGTATGAGCAGGTCATATTGGGGTGAAGCCATACTGACTGCCAATTATTTAGTAAATAGGTTGTGGAGTTCATCCATCAATAATACTCCATATGCAATGCTATATGGGAGAAAGCCTTCTCTAGCACATTTAAAAATATTTGGAAGTACTGCTTGGGTACATATTCCAAAGGCAATCAGAAGAAAGGGACAACAAAAGGCTAGAAAGCTCAGATTTGTGGGCTATGAGCCAGGCTCAAAAGGGTATCGCTTTAGCGATGGAAGTAAAAGGATAGTGATTTCAAGATCTGCTAGTTTTGCAGAACAAAATTGGAACAGAATTGATGCAAATTCTGAAAATGTCTCACTTAGCGACGGTGATCCGCTTAGCGACGGTGATCCACTTAGTGACAATAACTCATTTAATGATGGTGAATCATTTACTGAAGGTGTCTATGTTCAGGGAGGAGAGTCTGAACAAGATATGAAGCCAAAAAAGCTTGAAACACAAGTACAGGCAATGCCACGTAGGTCAGAGCGTAGGAACAGAGGGGTTCCGCCAGACAGGTATTCTGCCAGTAAAGTTAAAGTGTGTAATGTGTGGTATGAGCCAAGAAACTATAAGGAAGTATTGGCATTACCAAAAGTTGAACAAGAAAAGTGGAAGGAAGCCATGGATAAAGAGATGAAATCCATGGGAGATCATGAAGTGTTCACATCTATGACTTTGCCACAGGGTACGAAAGCTGTAGGATGTAAGTGGGTATACAAGAAAAAGGTTTTACCCAATAATGAAGTACAGTATAAGGCAAGGTTGGTGGCACAAGGTTTTTCTCAATTAAAGAATGTGCACTATGATGAGGTGTTCGCGCCAACTGTAAAAGCTGAGAGCATAAGACTAGCACTGGCATTAGCATCAGCATACAGGCATAGAATTTGGCATTTTGATATAACCACTGCATTCCTCAATGCTGAATTAGAGGAAGAAATTTATATGGTTCAAGCGCCAGGGTATGAAAATAAAAAGCCTAACATGGTGTATAAATTGAACAAGGCCATTTATGGGCTGAAGCAGTCAGCCAGAAATTGGAATATCTGTTTAGATACTGCATTGAAAGGTCTTGGGTTCAAGAGTTGCAAAGCTGATGGTTGCATATACACTGGAAAGTTACAAGGTGGGAATTGTCTACTATTAGCATTTGTGGATGATCTTTGTTTCATTGCAAAGGATGCATCACAAGTTAAAGAATTTGCTAATAAGTTAGAAAAGAAATTTGAATTAAAGAATTTGGGAGAAATAAAGAATTATCTCGGTGTAGAGATACAAAAAACTGAAAAGGGTTATATTCTCAGTCAAAGGAGAAAAATTGAACAATTATTAGAGAAATATAACATGAAAGATTGTAATATTGCTCCTACACCTATGAGCACAGATTTTTACAATAGTTTGGGTGAGGACAAAAGTGAAGCCTGTGATCAGGAGATATATCACTCTGCAATAGGGAGTCTGTTATATCTGTCACAGTGGTCCAGACCAGACATAGCTTGTGCAGTGAGCATCTTAAGTCGCTTTACTGCTACACCTACAAAGTTGCATTGGATGGGTGTGAAAAGAATTCTCAGGTATTTGAAGGGAACTGTGAATTTGGGTCTTCAAATAAAGGTCACTGAAGAATTAAAATTGAAATGTTATGTTGATAGTGATTATGCAAATGATGTAAAAACCAGAAAGTCTAATTCTGGAATTGTAATAATGTTTGGAGGGGCTTTAATTGGTTGGAAGTCCAGAAAACAAACAACGGTTGCTATTTCAACTGCTGAAGCAGAGTTTATTGCATTGTCTGAGTTATGTTCTGAAGTAGTTTGGTATGTACAGTTGTTACAAGATTTAAATGTAAATGTAAATGAAGCTGTAACTGTTTATGAAGATAATGCTGCTTGTAAAAAAATGGCAACAGGTGACAGAGTGAAGAACAGAAGTAAACATGTGGACATTAAGTATTGTAATGTCAGGGAAGCTGTAAAAGAAAAATTAATAAGTTTACATCATTGTTCTTCAGAGGATAATTTAGCAGACATGATGACCAAACCATTGGGTGGCGTCCATTATAGGAAATGTTTAAATCCAATAGGTTTGATGTCTCTCCCAGTAATGAAGGGAGGAGTGTTGGAATATTCATGACTGGGAGAGCCATGTGATTGAGTCAGCCAATCTGGCTGAAGTGTTATTTGAGCATGTCCAGAAACTTAGCAAGAAGAAGGGTGTGGTTTAGTCTGTCCACCATTAAAGCTTGCTGTGAAAACATCTCAACATGTGATCTGAAACAAAGTGTGGTATTGTAAATGTTTTATTCTACTTATAAAGAAGTTATTTGAATCAGCAAAATGCAGTTATCTTCTGAAGCTTCTGATTTATTGCGTAACTCTGACATCTTCATTGCATCTGCCTTACAGTTGCATCAGATTTACAGTTGCAACACGAAACACGGAGGCCAAAAACAGGGCATCCAGAGGCCTAAAACGTGACACGCGGAGGCCAAAAACGCAATGCACGGAGGCGGTGATGTGCTGTGGCGATCCCCGCAGCCTGGAACGAAGTGCCAGGAGACCCTGCAAGGGTGGGAAAGAGTACATCTGGGGGGGAGAGAGTGCAGGGATGATAGGCATGGGAGTAGGAGGAAAAGCCCCTTTTATTGATTCTTTGTCCAAGAAATGTGGCAGTGTCTCTAGAGGTGGTAGTTTCTCCATCTTCCTCTCCTGTCCAGGAACTGTCTGTAAGATGAAGAAAATCTCTGGAAACGTCGGGATGCAAACCGGTGGCAAAGGTAAGTGGAACCCACCCCTGGATTGAAACAAATTGATGGGAGAAATTGAAAGGGAATATAAAGCTCAAATACCATAAAAGAAGAAAAGAAGAGAAAATTTTCTGTTTTATTTGGTGGTTGAGTAGAAAATTCATCATAGGAAATAAGACTAAGAAGCTTAAGATCTTTGGAGAATTTAAGGGAAGGGGGATATCATTAGATCATGAATAAACAAGAGAAAACATGAAAAACCAAAATAACAAGAAATGAAAGCTCCATTGATATGAAAAGATTTAACCCTTGTTATCTCTTGTGGCCTAGAGGTGGAGCTCTTGCCTCACAATTAGGCGGTTGTGAGTTCGATCCTAGGTAGAGGCAGATGTAGGGCCTCCTGCTTGGTCAGGGGGTTGGATTAGATCAGGGGTCCCCAACCTTTTGGACCTCAGGGACCACCAAGGTCATAATTTTAAATCCCGCAGACCACGAAATTCATAATTTTAAATCCCACAGAACCTAATTCATAATTTTAAGTCCCACAGACCACTAATATTAATTTTCTAAAAAAGATTTCATATTAATATGAAATGCACCTATTTAATATAACAAAATTATAAATGCTTATTTAATCATAACAAAATCTTTAAAGGTTGTTTTAATTGTAACAAAATTATTAAAGTTAGCGTAATTATTAGAAAATAATTGAAGCTTATTTGACGGTGGCTTGGTGTTGGGAAAGTCAGTCCCATATTCCAGAACTGCAGCTGTAGTCCCTTCCCTCCCCTCTCCTCCCTTCCCCCCTTTCCTTTACTTCTTTTTTCCTTCTTTCTTTCCTTTCCTTTCCTCTTCTTTCCTTTCCTTTCCTTCTTTCCTCTCCTCTCCTCTCCTTTCCTTTCCTTTCCTCTTCTTCCTTTCCTTTCCTTCTTTCCTTTAGACCGGCTGATGGGTGAGCGTCTTTGGCGAGGGCACTCCGGCTTTCTCAGAGCCTCACCCCTGGGGTGGTCATGTGACGTTCAGCGAGGCCAGCCCCCTTTTCCCACTCCCCTGGGCTTCTTTACTCCTCCAGCGGAACAGTGCTGCTGGCAGCTTTCATTGAATCCCCCATGCAAGTTTTACAGCTATGGCTGGGTGCTGCGGGCCCATCCCCCTTTCCGTTGTTCCCTCCTCCAGGATCCCATTTCCACCCCGCCAGCCCTCATGTTAGTGAGGCCGGTGTTGGTCACAGCCAGGTCAGGCCAGTGTCTCGGGGTAGAGAGCAGGTTGCATGTCTCCCCAAGCGACTGAGGCACACTCAGCACCATCAAGGGCCAGAAGACGCTCCAGCAAGAGTGAGGTGCCGGAGAATCAGCCCCAGTTGCTTGTCCATCCCCCGTTGCCCTTACCTTCTCAGGCCAGGCAAGGAGTGACTGGGAGGGCGAGGGGCGGGGCCAGCCAGTGGTGGGATCACCTGACAGGGAGCCACAGCAGAGGGCCCAAAGAGCCACATGCGGTTCTGGATCTTCAGGTTGCTGACACCCGGTGTAGGAGAATAGGAGATCAGAAAACAGCAAGCAGAAGGAAACCTCCGTATGGAGATTAGCAACTATTTCAGGCAGGCAAGAGGGATATCAGTCAACTGCCAGCATTGCAAACTTGAGCAGGGGGTTGGACTAGAAGACCTCCAAAGTCCCTTCTAACTCTATTCTGATTGATTGATAAACAGATCACGCCAAACAAATCATTGACAAAGTGACTAAATTACTGGACCAGCGAAATGATGTGGACATTGTATACTTGGATTACAGTAATGCATTTGACAAAGTAGACCACAACCTATTGCTTGTGAAACTAGAAAAATGTGGGATAGACAGCATCATCACACATGGATTTGTAACTGGCTGACAAACCACACTCAACGTGTAGTCCTTACTGGAATTACATCTACATGGAAGTAAGCAGTGGGGTACTCCAAGATTCCGCTTTAGGCTGAGTACTCTTCAGTATCTTCATAAACTATTTAGATGAGGGAATAGAAAGGAACTCATAACATTTGCATACAACACCAAGCTGGTAGGAATAGCCAACATCCCAAAAGATAGGCTCAAGATCTGGATGGATCTTGACACATTTGAATGCTGGACCCTATCCAACAAAATGAAATTCAATGTGGAGAAGGGCATGGTTTTATACCTAGGTGGGAAAAACCAAAGGTAAATGTACAAATTACAAGTACCCAGCTCAAAAACAGTAACTGTGAGAGGGACCTTGGAGTCCTAATCGACAATCACTTAAACATGAGCCAGCAATGTGCAGCAGCCACCCAAAATGTGGTACCTTGCTCAACAGTAGTAACTGTGAGAGGGATCTTGGAGTCCTAGTGGACAACCGTTTAAATATGAGCCAGCAGTGTGCAGCAGCTGCCAAAAAAGCCAACACAGTTCTAGGCTGCATTAACAGAGAGATAGAATCAAGATCACGCGAAGTGTTCATAGCACTTTATAATGCCTTGGTAAGGCCACACTTGGAATACTGCATTCAGTTTTGGTCGCCACAATGTAAAAAGGATGTTGAGACTCTAGAAAGAGTGCAGAGAAGAGCAACAAAGATGATTAGGGGACTGGAGGCTAAAACATATGAAGAACGGTTGCAGGAACTGGGCATGGCTAGTTTAATGAAAAGAAGGACCAGGGGTGACATGATAGCAGTGTTCCAATATCTCAGGGGTTGCCACAAAGAAGAGGGAGTCAAACTATTCTCCAAGGCACCTGGGGGTAGAACAAGAAGCAATGGGTGGAAACTAAACAAGGAGCGAAGCAACTTAGAACTAAGAAGAAATTTCCTGACAGTTAGAACAATTAATCAGTGGAACAGCTTACCTCCAGAAGTTGTGAATGCTCCAACACTAGACATTTTTAAGAAGATGTTGGATAACCATCTGTCTGAAGTAGTGTAGGGTTTCCTGCGTAAGCAGGGGGTTGGACTAGAAGACCTCCAAGGTCCCTTCCAACTCTGTTGTTGTTGTTGTTTGTTGTTGTTGTTTGTTGTTGTTATTATTATTATTATTATTATATTATTATTATTATTATTAAAAAATCAATGCAACTTTAGGTTGCAGAGAGATAGACTCAAGCTCATGTGAGCTATTAGTACCATTTTATAAAGCTTTAGAAAGACCATACCTAGAATACTGCATCCAGTTTTGGTCACCATATTATAAAAACAATGTTGAGACTCTGAAAGAGTGCAGAGAAGATGATTATGAGGACTGGAAGCTAAAACATATGAAGAACAGTTGCAGGAATTGGGTATATCCAGTCTAGTGAAAAAGACTTAGGGTTGACATGATAGCAGTGTTTCAATATTTGAGGGGTTGCCACAAAAAAAAAAGAGGGAATCAACGTATTTTCCAAGGTATCAGAAGGCAAAACAAGAAACAATGGATGGAAACTAATCAAGGAGAAGCAACTTAGAGCTAAGAAGGAATTTCCTAACAATAAGAACACTTAACCAGTGGAGTGGCTTGCCTTCAGAAGTTGCATAACATAAAAAGACAAAACAAGGCTCCAATGCTTGAAGGAAGTTTTTTGCTTGTGTTTGGAGGATCTCCTCATCATTCTGGATCCTTTTGAGGGAGGAATTCTTCATCCTGAAGCTCTTTTCATATACTCTATGGCCGTGGTGAAATCCAATTTTTTTTACTACCGGTTTTGTGGGCGTGGCTTGGTGGGCGTGGCAGGGAAAGGATACTGCAAAATCCCCATTCCTTCCCCACTCCTGGGGGAAGGATATTGCAAAATCTCCATTCCTTCCCCACTCCAGGGGAAGGATACTGCAAAATCTCCATTCCTTCCCCACTTCTGGGGGAAGGATACTGCAAAATCTCCATTCCTTCCCCACTCCTGGGGGAAGGATACTGCAAAATCCCCATTTCTTCCCCACTCCTGGGGGAAGGATATTGCAAAATCTCCATTTTGGAGAGGTGGTATTTGCCGGTTCTCCGAACTACTCAAAATTTCCACTACCGATTCTCCAAACTACTCAAAGTTTCCGCTACCAGTTCTCTAGAACCTGTCAGAACCTGCTGGATTTGACCCCTGCGCTATGGTGATATGTACGTGACAATTCTCACATAAAGGCCTTTGACAAAAAAAGTTTTGATGCTTCTGCTTGAGTAATACTGCTTGACTTGGGTCTCAGTTCTACACAATGGATACAAGTCAGATTATTTTTTTTGGTATCTTCACATCCCAGAGACTGTTCCCCTTCTGATTCTGGTCTGCTTCATCAGAAGGGATTTAAATAGTTTCCTGAAATATTTTTCTTAATTTCACATTATTTTATTTTGGCCCCTACTGATTTCCAAAGGTCCTTCTTAGTTGATAACTTGCAATATCAGCACAATGGAGTTATTTTCATTCTCATGAATATCCTCACTTTGGGAGCAAGGGAGGAAGGAAAACCTACAAGCAATTGAAAGCACAAATCCTCTTAGTTGTCATTTTTAATTCAGTATCACAATCAATTGAACAATTGAATCACTCTGCATACATTGCTGGAACTTACGTTCCCTTTTGATTATAAGATTCCTTCAGACCTCAGAATATCTGCTGTGCTTTTTCTAATTTTTTTTCAGTGGAAAGAGAATTTAGAGCCATCTGATAAAATGAGTATATTAAGAAACAAGAAAGGGAGGGGAAAACAATTGTAAGACTAGGTAAGAAAAGGGAAAATTAAAATTATGGGGAGCGACTGTGGATCAATTAATTTCTACCTCCATCTGTGCTATAGTGGAAAAAAGATGGACAAGTTTGTCTTGAAGAGATACACCTTCTCTGGCCTGGGGAAGCAGCAACTGTTAAATATCTGCCTGTTCACATCCCTCACAGAATCTAGATCGATTAAAAACTGAGGAAAATACACTTCAGAAAAAAAAGTTTTTCACTATTAAGATATAGTAGCATTGGTCATCTTCAAAAATTTGCTGCCAAATATAAGGGTCTGACTCCTTTCCTAAATCAGTATACACAAAAATGAAAGACATAGATTTAACTAACAAAGTCTATGATTTCCATGTATTGTCCGCCAAATTTATTTGTTTATGGCAAAACTAGATCATTACTCCTGAAGCTCTTTCCAAGTTCCTCAGTTTTATATGGTTTCTCTTCTGTATGAATCCTTTTATGAGACGTAAGGGAACCATTATGAGTGAAGCTCTTTCCACACTCCAAACATTTGTATGGCTTTTCCCCCGTGTGGATTCTTTTATGTGAATTAAGATGACTGCTATTAGTAAAGCCCTTCCCACATTCCACACATTTATACGGCTTCTCCCCCGTGTGGATCCAGTTATGGGAACTAAGTTGACTGCTATGAGTAAAGGTCTTTCCACACTCTCTACATTTATATGGCTTCTCCCCTGTATGGATCCTTTTATGTTTCATAAGGGATGAATTTTCACCAAAACTCTTTCCACATTCCGTGCATTTATATGGTTTCTCCCCTGTGTGGATCCTTTTATGTACAGTAAGAGGCCCGTTTTCGCAGAAGCTCTTTCCACATTCTTGGCATTTATACGGCCTCTCTCCTGTGTGGATCCTTTTATGGGAAGTGAGATGACTGCTGTTGGTGAAGCCCTTTCCACACTGCCCACATTTATATGGCCTCTCCCCTGTATGGATCCTTTTATGGCAAGTAAGCTGATTGCTGTGGGTAAAGGTCTTTCCACACTCTTTGCATATATAGGGCCTCTCTCCTGTGTGGATCCTTTTATGTTTTATAAGCGATGCATTTTCACAGAAACCCTTTCCACAGTCTGTGCATTTATACGGCTTCACCCCTGTATGGATCCTCTTATGCGAATTAAGATTACCCTTCTGAGTAAAGGTCTTTCCACACTCAGTGCACATATATGGCTTCTTCCCTGTGTGGATCCATTTATGGGAAGTAACTTGACTGCTTCTTCTGAAGCTCTTTCCACATTCCAAACATTTATAAGGCTTCTCTTCTGTCTGGATCATTTTATGAGATGTAAGGGACACGTTTTCAGAAGCAGCAGTGAAAGTTGAATTGTAATGTTTCCAACTGTCTCTGCATACGTACTCTTCTTTTTGGCTTTCGTTTGGATAGTATTCATTTAAATCTAATTTGACTTGGCACAGCTCCACATTATTTCCAATATATTTTTTCTCTATTTCTTCTTGTTGGGCAAGAAAATCTTGCATTGGAGCATCAGTGGAAGATGAGCTTTCTTGTTCCCAATCTCTTGACTGGTTTGTCTCATGATTTTCAAGTTCCATTTTAATTGCAGGTTTCTCTATTCCATTTCCAGGATTGATTACTTGGAATGGTTCTCTGGAATCTTTAATCTCCTGCCCATTATTACCTTCAATGGAAAAGAGAAATGAAAGTGATAGCAAGCTTGGGGGGGGGGGGAGGATCAAAAATATCAAAGCCATATTAATTTCCTTCTCTGCATCATCAGGAGAAGGGCAGATTTTTTTTTCTTTCTCCCACCTAGGATATGACATCTGGATGGGGAATTTTAAAATAATAAATAGCTGATATTATCTAATTAAAGAATGTCTTCCTAAACACTGATTGGGGAGTACCTAATGCTTACCCAGAGAGGCCACGTTCCTATGATTTTCCAGCATGACTTCCCAATGCAGCTCTTTTTGGTGAGTGTCCAGTTGAGACCACTCTTCTTCAGAGAAATACACAGCTACCTCTTCAAAGGACACCGGACCCTCCTGAACAAGGGGGGGAAAAAAGAACAAAATAGACCTGGGAAGATTTGGAAGACCTCTGTTATTATTTAGAAATGGCCAAAGCAAAGATTTTATTATCAGCATTCATTTATTTTTCACATTTCTGAACTGGCCATCCACATGATTCTGTAGTATTCTAAATGTCATTCAGCGAAACTAGCCCGTTTCTTTTTGGATTGAATTACCTATGTCTGTATTGGGATGAGAATAAAATCTTATAGAGGCGATTTGGATCTTTTACTTGGAATTCAGACAGTTAGAAATAAAGCCGAGATTAAAAGTCTACTAAAAAATATTTATTTCGGTACAAAAACAATAAATCCTGAATAATTACATCTTTGCTAAGAAACACGACAGTTCAGGTCGACAGACAAGGCAGAAGAAAATTAATGGTGGCTTAGGAATGCACACATGCGCAAAGAACATCATATCACGTGTTCTGCTTGTATTGGAATGTACCATCATATTTAAGATAGGGATGCATCACCCTGCATAGACATACAGCTGACAATATTCACACCGTGACAGTCTGTATGAATGTCTGTCTAATTATCTACTGTATGTATATCCATGCAACCATCATCAAAGACTCTCAGCGTGGGGACAGAATCAACTTGCAGATGGGCCTTGAAATCCCCAGATCTTGGTGACTCCAGTCCGTCCTGTGTTTGCAGAAGGAAACGAGAGGGGAACATTCTTTCTAGCATTTCAGCAAACAGCTTTTGCTATCCTCTGAAGGACCAGTCTGAGAGATTGACTGAACAGGAGAGAACAGGGTAAAATTTTCTGGGTTGGACATTTCTCACCTTTTGAAAAGCTGCGTGCCTTCAAATCCAGGCAAAAACCAGAAGGTTAGAAATTAACTTTGCAAGCCACAAGGGCCTTGATAATGTGCTATTTCAGGACAATTTTTACTTAAGAGACTTTTCTATCTGGCTACTTTCATTAGATTGCAATAGTTTGCCTTATCTTTTAATCTGATTGGCTTATTTTTCTTGACTGGTTATAAACAAGGCTTTTTAAAAATGGTGATGTGCCAGTTTGATCTGCCTTGCCCAATTCCAAATGAAAGAATTATGAAAAGAATGGTTTTCTTGAAGGGTTTTGGGAAGAATTAATTCTTGAAAATTAGGCAAAATAGTTAGCACAAGGGGAGTTAAGTGCTGGTCTTAAAATATGATTTCCTACTAGAAGAGTCACAAAGTCACAAAAGAGCCGAGGTGGTGCAGCAGTTAGAGGCAGATACTGCAGGCCACTTTAGCTGACACTGATCCACAGGTCAGCGATTCAAATCTCACCGGCTCAAGGTTGACTCAGCCTTCCATCCTTCCGAGGTAGGTAAAATGAGGACCCAGATTGTTGGGGGCAATATAAATATACATTGCTTACTGGTGTAAACCGCTTAGAGAGTGCTTGCACTGTGAGGCGGTATATAAATCTCACAAAATAAATAAATAAATAAATAAATAAATCTTATTTCTTGCTCACAAACACGATAACTCAGTCCAGACAAAAGGAGACTGCTGGGTACATCAGCTTCATTCCTCAGTAAAAGGAATATGTCTAATAAATTAATTCCCCAACTTACTTGATTTGGAGGTTCAACCATAGTTTTAGTTCTACAATTAGGAGGAGTAAACTTCATTCGACTCCTCTCTGTAAGGAATACAGAATTTTAAAAATTATTTTAACATTTTAAAATTATTTAAAATAAATAATAAAGGGAACATAAATGACTTAGATGAGGGAATAAAAGGGGAATTCATCTAATTTGTTCATGACACTAAGCTGGCAGGAATAGCCAACACCCCAGAAGATAACTCAGGATCCAAAAAGATCTTGACAGATTTGAACAACGGGCCCTAGCCAACAAAATGAAATTTAATGTGGAGAAAAGCACGGTTTTACACCTGGGCAGGAAAAACCAAAGGTATAAGTACAGATTAGGCGAAATCTGGCTCAAAAACCGTGAAAGGGACCTTGGGAGTCTTAGTGGATGATCACTTAAACATGAATCAGCCGTGTGCGGCAGCAGCCAAAAAAGCTAATACAATCAATCCTTGGTTGTATAAACACAGGCATAGACTCAAAATATTAGTACCGCTTTATAAAGTGACTACATTACAAAAAAAGATGTTGAGACCTTGGAAAAAATGCAAAGAAGAGCAATAAAGATGATTAAAGGCCTGGAGACTAAAACATATGAAGAACCGTTGCAGGATTTGGGTTTGGCTAGTCTAGAGAAAAGAAGGACTAGCGGGGATATCATAGCAGTATTCCAGTATTTGAGAGGCTTCCACAAAGGGGAGAGTGTCAGTTTATTTTCCAAAGCACCTGAAGGCAGGACAAGAAACAATGGATGGAAACTAATCAAGGAGAGAAGCAATTGAAAAGAAACTTCCTAACAGTGAGGACAATTAACCAGTGGAACAGCTTGCATTTACTGGAGGTTTTTAAGAAGAGACTGGACAGTCACTTGTCTGAAATGGTATAGGATCTTCTGCTTGAGCAGGGGGCTGGACTAGAAGACCTCCAAAGTCCCTTCAAGCTCTATTCTGATTCTGATTCAGAATAATAGAATATACAGAAACCATTCTCCAACATACCTCCCTAAGACCGATTAGAGCCGACAGAGTTGGTCTGCTGGTGGTCCCGTCAGCCAAACAATGTCGGCTGGCGGGCCCACGAACGAGGGCCTTCTCTGTGGCGGCACCGGCTCTCTGGAATATACTACCCCCCGAGATCCACATAATTCCCACCCTGCCAGCCTTCAGAAAAGCATTAAAAACATGGCTTTGTCGACAGGCCTGGGGCCAATGATTTTAATATAACACCGATTATTCTTGGCCCCATGAGTGCATTATTGGGTTTTTAAATTGTGGTTTTTTTAAAAAATGCTTTTAAATGTTTTAATTCTTCACATTATTTTAATCCTGCTCTTAAATCTTTTAACTGTTTTTTAGATTCTGTATTTAATATGCTGTGAGCCGCCCAGAGTCCCTTTGGGAGTTGGGCGGCATACAAATCTATTAATCAATTAATCAATTAATCAATTAATCAATTAAATAAATAAATAAATGAGACAACGGGATCTCTCTGGAAAAGAGAAGACCTTCAATTACCTCCTGAGGTGTTCTGACTTGGATCATCCTGAGGAATCCTAAAAAACAGCTCCTGAGGAGGATTTGATGGATTCCTCCTTCCCCTGCGGTCTCTGATCTCCACAGCAAATGACTTAAAGTAGGAGGAAGTAAAAAAGAAGAATTAACGGATATCACACAACAGGAACTGGATTCTTGTTCTCTATCCAGTGTACATCAATGAGGTCGAGTAAGAAAAGGTGAGCTGTCCCAAATCTATCTTCTAGAATGGACAATGGGTAACATCCTACAAAATCTAATGAAACAACTCCACATATTTTGAACGCCAGAGAGATCTGGGAGGGAGGGGTGAAGAATTCAAACACACTCTTTGTTCCTGTCAAACCCTTCTGAGCTCACAAGAGAAGACCTCCTACCTGCAACTTGACCTGCTCCTTCTGCTCCTCCGCCTGGCTCAGAAGGAAGCCTTCCACCAGGGCCACTGCTTGGGAGCTGGTCTCTGCTCCACACTCCCGCACCCAGCTCTCCATCCGTAGGGGCAAAAGGGCCAGGAATTGCTCCAGAACAACCAGGTCCAGCATCTGGGCTTTGGTGTGCCTTTCTGGTTTCAGCCATCGCCTACAAAAGTCGTGGAGTCGGCTGCAAAGCCCTCGGGGACCCTCAGCCTGCTGATATTGGATGCTCCTGAAGTTCAAGGGCTGAACTTCTGAACGGATGTTGGTTTCCTCCTCCAGGATCTTCTGCTCAGTTCTTGTCCAGAATTGCGTCTCCATCCTTTTTCGCTCCCATAAAGGTTGTGTCTCCATCCTTTTTCGCTCCCATAAAGGTTGTGTCTCCATCCTTTTTCTGTCTCATAAAGTAACGCCAAGGAATCCAAGGAATCTTGTTGATCTCCAAACACCTTTCATTCACGGGACCACTTCTGCTGCCCCAGAACTAACCACAGCATGTTATTCTGCTGTAGAGATAATTTTGGCTGTAGGGGGAAAAGGTTACAAGTGGTTTCCAGTTTGTGTATCTGAAATGGGGGGGAGGAGGGATTCAACAACTAGAAATTGAAGAATTTAGCCACCCAACAACCACCACACAATCTGCCCTGAGCTTAAATGGATCAGCAGGAGTCTCCTTCAGCCCCTAGCGCGAATTCTGCCTTGGCCAGCTTCTCCTCTCTCTCTACGCGAGGATCTGCAAGGCCAATTCTAATCGCGGGGCGGGAAGGGCCCCCCCAGATCCCCGCCGCCTTCCTGGCAATCTCCGGTTCTTCCGGGTGACAACGCGACTGCTCCGGAGCTCCACTTCCCTCGCCCCAGCCCCGCCTGTGGTTTCCATGAAGAGGGCGGCTGGGGAACATGGGACCCGGGGTTGAAGCCGGAGGAGGACAGGGCGCGGGTCTCTCCCTCCTCCGCCTCCCTTTGCACGGGAAGAGCCCCGCCCTCACCCGGGAAACGTCTGGAATGGATCCCCCCCCCCCCCGCGCCTGCTTCGGAGCCCCAGGAGTTAAGGAGAGAGAGTGCGGCGCCCTAGAGCGGCAAGCGTTTGTGATGTCACTTCCTTCCCTGCCTCCCCTATTAAGCCAGCCGTGAGGTTCGCCCTCCAGTGGGCCAATGGGAAGCGCCAGGAGTTCCCTTGTCTTGGCAGAAAACGCCCCCTGGTGGATTTTGCGTCAATTTACAGGATTTTATTTTATTTTATTTTTTTATTTTTGTCAAGTAGGTGTTGGTAATATACATAGATATAACATTGTTTATATACATAAGATGAGTACTGATAAGAGGGAACATTAGGACAGGGAGGTACGCACGCTGGTGCACTTATGCACGCCTGCAAAGCGCAGGAAAGAGGAGCGTAGTGATAATAATAATAACAGAGTTGGAAGGGACCTTAGAGGTCTTCTAGTCCAACCTCCTGCTTACGCAGGAAACCCTACACTACTTCAGATAAATGGTTATCCAACATCTTCTTAAAAACGTCCAGTGTTGCAGCATTCACAACTTCTGAAGATGAGCATGGGAGTAGGAGGAAGGTCCCTCTCAATGGCTCCCAGTTTTGGCGCCTTCAGAGGCAGCAATTTTGTATTTGTATTTGTTTATTTGTCAAGCATATATGGTTATAAGCAAAGTATAAACAGTAAAAACATGATTGAATATATATGTAATAGTACAAGCATGAATAAGGGTAAAAGAGGTATGAATATATGGGTACATTTGGACAGGAACGGTAGGCACGATTGTGCACTTATGCATGCCCCTTACTGACATCTTAGGAATGGGGTGAGGTCGATGGTAGATAGTCTAAGGTTGAAGTTTTTGGGGTTTGGGGAAGAAACTACTGAGTCAGGTAAAGTGTTCCAGGCCACTCTGTTGTTGAAGTCGAATTTTTTGCAATCAAGTTTGGAGCGGTTTACATTAAGTTTGTATCAATTGTGAGCTCGTGTATTATTGCGGTTGAAGCTGAAGTAATCGTTAACAGGTAGGACGTTGTGGCAGATAATTTTGTGAGCTACACTTAGGTCAGATTGAAGGCGGCGTAGTTCTAAATTTTCAAGTCACAGAATTTCAAGTCTGGTTTCATAAGGTATTCTGTTGTGAAAAGAGAAATGTAATACTCTTCTTGTGAAGTATCTCTGGACACTTTATAATGTATTTATGTCCGATATGCGGTGTGGGTTCCAGACAGATGAGCTGTATTCAAGGATTGGTCTGGCGAATGTTTTGTATACTCTGGTTAGTAGTGTGATATTACCGGAGAAGAAGCTACATAAGATTAGGTTAACAACTCTTGAAGCCTTTTTGGTGATGTTGTTGCAGTGGGCTTTGGCACTTAGGTCATTTGATATGAGTATTCCAAGGTCTTTGACAGGGTGAGGGTCATCTGCAAGGTCTTGTCTGTTCAGCTTGTATTTGGTGTTCTGATTTTTTTGCCAATGTGTAGGACAGAGCATTTGTTGGTTGAGATTTGGAGTTGCCAGATGTTTGACCATTCTGACACAAAGTCTAGGTCTTTTTGGAGGGTAGCAGTCTTGTCGGTGTTGTTGAAGAGTTTTACATCATCGGCGAAGAGAACGCAGTCACTTGTAATGTGATTGCAAAGGTCATTTATATAAAGTATAAAGAGTGTTGGTCCTAGTATGCTGCCTTGGGGAACACCGCTGTTAACAGGTACGGGATTTGATAGGGCACTCCCTATTTTGACCACTTGTTGTCTGTTTGACAGGAACGTAGTTATCCAGTCATGAAGGGGTCCAGAGATGCCGTAGGATTTCAGTTTCAGAAGTAGTTTATCGTGAACCATATTTAACTTGCTATTCTAAATACACGACTGGGAATTAAAAAAAAATCCTGAGTTTTCTTGGGTAAGGTGTTTTACCTGATTCTGTGCAGAAGATACCTTGTTTCTGAATAGCGCCGCTTAGAAACTGCTTAGAAACTATTTGATTTGCAGGCGCAGCGTGGGGCTACTCCGGAGGGAGGGCCTCTTGGGTGATGGGAGGGGAAGGTCAGCCCCACTGCCTGGGCATCCCCCAGAGGCAGGGGATAGCTCCACAGCTGTTTTGCTCAGCTTTGCTCAAAGGCAAAAGGGCTGCAGCTGAAAGAGGCTGAATTCAGGAATTCAAATATACCTCAGGGGAAAATCTGGTTTTTCATAGTCTGAGTATCCTAAGGATTGTGGGAGGGAGGGAGGGAGGGAGGGAGGGGGGGAGGAAAGGGATTCCTACTTCCTCCCCCCTGATTCCCCACCCCCATTGAGAGCCACAACAGTGCTTCTTGAATGAAACCCAACCTGCCATTTGTGGTGGGTCAGAAAACCCCACAGTACTGGGGTAAAATCTGCCCTCCGGCAGCCCCTTTGCCAGAAAGTCTCAACAGGCAGAAGCTTTTGGGAGGGGCGGGCAGGACAGTGACCCCATGTGATTGGGAGAGGGGCACTCCCACCAGGAAGTGTGTGTGTGTGGGGGCGTCGAAGGACTCCCTAGTCAGCCGACTCAGAGACTCCCCCAAGTCCTTAACAGATTAAGAGTTGGAAGGGACCTTGCAGGTCATCTAGTCCAACCCCCTGCCCAAGCAGGAGACCCTTACATCTGCCTCTACCTAGGATCCTCATGGGCTATGGGGCTACACCTCCACTCTGTTCATTCATTGTAGCCCCCATCTGATAGATTCTGGGGGGGGGAGGAAGTCCACACTCTCCTCTGGGGCTGCCATGAATACCCCTCCCCCCTTGAGCTACGCCTTCCCAAAAGACTGAACGGACCCCCCCTCCCACTTTCTCCGCTTCTCTCTCTGCACCGAAGTCTCAGTGAGTGAAGTCAAGGGACACTCTGCCCGGAGACCAATGACGTGGTAGAAGGGAGAATTCTCATTGGTCCTTCCGCATTCCTGGCTACTCTCAATTCCGAAGTTTGAGGAGAACGCTCGTTCCCCCCCAATCCAGACGCACCGATTCATGTCTTTCTCCTCTCTCTTGTGGGGGCAGCATCCATGGGCTCTGCTGGGATCCCCCGATGCCTCAGGTTTATTTATTTATTTATTTTGTGAGATTTATATACCGCCTCACAGTGCAAGCACTCTCTAAGTGGTTTACACCAGTAAGCAATGTATATTTATATTGCCCCCAACAATCTGGGTCCTCATTTTACCTACCTCGGAAGGATGGAAGGCTGAGTCAACCTTGAGTCGGTGAGATTTGAACCGCTGACCTGAGGATCACAGTCAGCTAAAGTGGCCTGCAGTACTGCCTCTAACCGCTGCACCACCTCGGCTCTTAAGGTTTGATGCGCCCTCCCGCTCTGCCTATTTCTGCCATGCCCCTCCCATGCTTGGGCTCCCTCCCCAGGGCTGTGGGGGGGGAGGCAAGCCAAGGCGAAAGGAAGAGAGGCCAGGTGAGCCGGACCCAGTCACTTCCCGGCTCTCCTCGTCCCAGAAGCACCAACCTCACACTTTCCCCTCTCTGCTAGCAGCTTCTCCCTCTCCCTCCTCATCTGCGGGCAATCCCATGTGAAGAAAGGGGTGGCCACTAGCAGAGAGGGGAGAGTGCGAGGTTGGTGCTTCTGGGACAGGGGAGCCAGGAAGCGTCTTGGTCCGGCTCACCCGGCGCCTCTATCCCACTCGCAGCCATGTGTGCTCCAACCGGTGCAAAGAAAAAAAATGGAAAAAAATGTTTTCATTCAAAGTAAGTTGAGAAGTATGCTTTGGCAATTTTGTCTAGGTGCACTGACATTTGTGCTACAAATAATTAAGGAATGAAGCTAGATAAATGGATAAATGAGGGGAAGTATAGACGCATAAATATACCATGTTAGGGTTTGATTCACAGCAATCCTGTAGCTGCCAGGTGATCCCATGTTCCC
Source organism: Diadophis punctatus similis (assembly GCA_023053685.1). Classification (NCBI taxonomy): domain Eukaryota; kingdom Metazoa; phylum Chordata; class Lepidosauria; order Squamata; family Dipsadidae; genus Diadophis; species Diadophis punctatus. The sequence goes on from JALIGW010000002.1 coordinate 254,943,972, forward strand.
TGCTGCTGCCAGGCCTGGTTGCAGAGGCCAGTGTGTACCAGATGGCATTGGCTCTGGGCAGGGGTGTGTTCCACTTACCTTCGCCACTGGTTCGCATTGTGACGTTTCGAGAAAAAAACACAAAAAATTCCTGAAAAAAGATGGTGGCACGCACGGACTGGCACAGACAGAACCGGATCCGTGATGCCATCTTCATGTCACCTGTGGGTCCCTAAAGGTTCGGGCGATCTGGTCTGAACTGAGAGGAACCCACCCCTGGCTCTGGGCCCGGAAAAGGCTGAAAAGAGGAAGTCAGGAAGGGTTGGAGACCTACCAGGACCGTGAGCCCTGCCTTAACTTCCAGGGGTTGCGTCTGGTGGCCTATTCACTAGGCTGTATTACTATTACTATTACTTTTTCTCATCGTTCCTATCACCCATCTCCTCCCACTTATGACTGTATGACTGTAACTTGTTGCTTGTATCCTTACGATTTATATTAATATTGTTTCCTGATTGCTTACTTGAACCCTATGACAACCATTCTCGACAAATGTCTTTTATGTACACTGAGAGCATATGCACCAAAGACAAATTCCTTGTGTGTCCAATCACACTTGGCCAATATTCTATTCTATTCTATTCTATTCTATTCTATTCTATTCTATTCTATTCTATTCTATTCTATTCCATTCTATGGCAGCAGTCACGTGGCTCAGATGCCGAAAATGAAAAGCCAAATGGTGCAGGCGCAGAGAAAGGGAGCAAGCAAGCCTCTGTGCTCCCGCTCCCCTCCCCTCGGGTGATGCCACAGTACGAATCGGCTCTAGTAAGGTCAGGTGAGTGGCTGGGCAGCAAGACGAGAGTCTCCCGGCAGAGAGAGAATGGGAGGGAGGGGCGAGGCTTCAGCTGGTTCGCCAAACTGAGCAAATCCTTAACAACCAGTTCTAGCGAACTGGTGCGAACCGGATGAATCCCACCACTGCTGGCTTAATGTGCTATTGAAATACCTCCTGGCTCTTTCCCAAAGGGTGAGTGGCTGTTCTCTACATTTCGCTGCCTTCCACAGTGCAAGGGGCGGGCAGGCAAGTCCCGCTTTTTGTTTGCTGCTTGCTTGCTTGCTGCTCACTTGCAGCACCTGGGACTGCTGAGGGCGGCACTGGCAGCAGGCAGAGGCATGGGACTGGCCACTCCATATCCAGCAGCCGCTGCATGCACATTTCAGGCAGGTGAAATTTCATGCACATTTTGGGAAAGGCAGGAAGCATTTCAATAGCAGGACAATTCAGATCACATGCCGACATGTCTTGGGAGAAAGCGCAGCTGCTCTTGCCCAGGATGTGATCTGAATAACACCCGATTTGACCTCGTATTGAAACGATTCCCTAAAAGGGGGCAACAACTGGGAAGGGCACCTGGACTTGTGGCGCTGTTTGATTCAGGTGCTGCTGCTGACTTGGAAGGAGAGGCTTTTACATTTGCACACTGTGTCTCCCGAGAGGTCTCGTGGAGAGGCAGGAAAGCCCCTCATCCTTAGCTGCGCAGCTTCTCTCCCCCCACACCCCACTTTCTCCTCTGCTTCAGTCCAGCCTAACCCTCCATCTCCCGCCGAGGATGGAAACCAGATTCAAGAGATGGGAGTGTGGGGACAAATCTGCAAGAAACAGACCCTTTCTTCGGCAGTTCCACAACTGCAACAGGTCTCCATTCTCTCCTTCCCCTTCCTTCTCATGTGAGGGATGAAAAGCCCCATTGTTCCCAGCTGCTAGCCCACCATCTTTGCTTGCATAGTATGCAGCAGAGCTGGAGGACCAGGTTTGACGGCAGGGGCTGAGCAGGCAGGGATTGTGGCGTGGCGCCACTCCTACCCCACCATGCCTCACAGCAGCAGCACTATAAATAAATGAAGAAATCATACTTTTCTCCACATTAAATTTCATTTTGTTGGATTCAACCTTGTCTCCTTTGGATCAGAAAGGCACAATATGCATACAAATTTTTTTTAATAGAGACATGGTGGGGCAGTGATTAGAATGCAGTACTACAGGCTAATTGCCCACAGCCAGGAGTTTGATCCTGGCAAGCTCATGGTTGATTCAGACTTTCATCCTTCTGAGGTCAGTAAAATGAGGACCCAGATTGCTGGGGACCATATGCTGACTTTGTAAACTGCTCAGAGAGTGCTATAAAGCATTGTGGAGTGATATATAAGTCTAAGTGGAATTGCTATTGCTATATAGTTTCTCCCGAGCGTGGATCCATTTATGAGAAGTAAGATTACCATTCAGAGAAAAGCTCTTTCCACATTCCATGCATTTATATGGTTTTTCTCCTGTGTGGATTTTGTTATGGGAAATTAGATTACCTCTTTGAGCAAAGGTCTTGCCACACTCCATGCATTTATATGGTTTCTCTCTTGTGTGGATTTTGTTATGGCAAGTAAGAACATACTTCCGAGCAAATGTCTTTCCACACTCCATGCATTTATATGGTTTCTCCCCTGTGTGGCTCATTTTATGGGAAATAAGATGATCTCTTCGAGCAAAGGTCTTTCCACACTGCATGCATTTATACGGCTTTTTCCCTGTGTGGATCATGTTATGGGAAATAAGATTGCCACTTTGAGCAAAGGTCTTTCCACACTCCATGCATTTAAATGGCTTCTCCCCTGTGTGGATGTTTTTGTGGATAGTGAGTCCACTGCTACGAGCAAAGGTCTTTCCACACTCCATGCATTTAAATGGCTTCTCCCCTGTATGGATGTTTTTGTGGATAGCGAGTCCACTGCTCTGAGTAAACACCTTTCCACACTCCATACATTTATATGGTTTCTCTCCTGTGTGGATCTTTTTGTGGGTTCTAAGTCCACTGCTCTGAGTAAACACCTTTCCACACTCCATGCATTTATACGGCTTCTCCCCTGTGTGGCTTCTTTTATGGGAAATAAGATTACCTCTTTGAGCAAAAGCCTTTCCACACTCCATGCATTTAAATGGCTTCTTCCCTGTGTGGATCTTTTTGTGGATAGTGAGTCCACTGCTACGAGCAAAGGTCTTTCCACACTCCATGCATTTAAATGGCTTCTCCCCTGTGTGGATGTTTTGGTGGATAGTGAGTCCACTGCTACGAGCAAAGGTCTTTCCACACTCCATGCATTTAAATGGCTTCTCCCCTGTGTGGATCTTTTTGTGGTTAGTGAGTACACTGCTCTGAGTAAACGTCTTTCCACACTCCATGCATTTATACGGTTTCTCTCCTGTGTGGATCTTTTTGTGTCTTCTGAGTCCACTGCTATGAGTAAATGTCTTTCCACACTCCATGCATTTATACGGCTTCTCCCCTGTGTGGCTTATTTTATGGGAAATAAGATGAGCTCTTTGAGCAAAGGTTTTTCCACACTCCATGCATTTATATGGTTTCTCTCCTGTGTGGATCTTTTTGTGTCTTCTGAGTCCACTGCTATGAGCAAACGTATTTTCACATTCCATGCATTTATATGGTTTCTCTCCTGAGTGGATCCTTTTATGGGACATAAGATGAGCTCTTTGAGTAAAAGTTTTCCCACACTCCATGCATTTATACGGCTTTTCTCCTGTGTGGATCCTTTCATGTACTCTTAGGTCACTGCCATGAGCAAAGGTATTTCCACATTCCATGCATTTATATGGTTTCTCTCCTGAGTGCATCCTTTTATGGGACATAAGATTACTATAACTTCTGAACCGGTTACCACACTCTCTGCATTTGTATGGCTTCTCCCCTGTGTGAATTCTTTCATGGGAAGTAAGATGCCCGCTTCTTCGAAAACATTTTCCACATTCCAAACATTTATAAGGCTTCTCTTTTGTGTCAATCACTTTTTGAGATGTAAGGAAGTTATTTCCAAGAGAAAGAATGAATGTCCCATTATAATTTTTTCCACTGTGTCTTCTTATAGCATTTTCTCCTTTGTTTTGGGTTAAATAGTGTTCATTTACTTGTAATTTAGCTTTGATTGGTTTCACACTTTTTCCAGTATATTTTTCACTTATTTTCTCTTGTTGGGCAAGAAAGTTCTGCATCGGAGCATCAGTGGAAGATGAGCTTTCCAGATTCCAATTATATGACTGGTTTCTCTCATGGCTTTCGAATTCCATTCGAATTCCAAACTTCTCCCTTCCATCTTTAGCATTGATCACTTGGAACAGTTCACAGGAATCTTGATTCTCCTGCCCATTATTACCTTCAAAGCAAAAGAGAAATGAAAATGATAACAAGGTTAGAGAAAAATGTACAAAGTAAAGTGAATTTCCTTCTGAATTTTTCCAAAATTCCATTATGTTTGAATGCTTACAGTTGTGTGATAGAGGATGATTTCTATATTCATGAGTCCTGAAAGCTTTGAAAATATCTAGAAAATGTATCTTTCTTTACAATTATCTAAATATCTGAAAATTTCAGTCAAAGTCTGTTTTGAATCAAGGAATAATCAGGGGAAACATCCAAGGAGAAATAAGGAGAAAACTTAAGATTTATTGGGGTGGGTTAATTTCAGCAGAGACCTGTGAGAACTGAAACAATTTTGAAACAAGTCCCAGTGTATCTTGGAGCAGCTGCTCCACGGCATCGAGCGAGGCAGGGCTCTCGCTCGGCCCGTTCCTTGATCCCAGTGATGAGATTTTGGAGCGAAATCACTTGCTTGAAGCCTCCCATTGGCTTGTAAATGCTCTTCGCGCTGAGACTGCAAAGGTTGGGAGGCTTCAAGAATGGCTATTTTGCTGCCCCAAATTCTCATTGGTTTCCAAGGGCTTTTTGGCCGGATCTGGTACAGGCTTTTGTTCACAGAGAACGGAGGCCTTAACTACTTTACTGCAAGATCACACGAGACCAGTAGTACAAGATCTCAGGCTACAAATCTTGCATGATCTCACACTACAGTACTTCAGGCCTGTGTTCTTTTAAGAACTGAGGACTGCACGAGATCCAGGGCAAAAGTATTTGAAAACAAAGAGGCCTTCCCTCTGTTTGCAAAGCATTTTGCCCTGGATCTCGTGCAGGCCTTGGTTAGCAGGGAACAGAAGCCTAAACTACCAGTAAGATGCCCCGCCCTGCCCCCACCCCACTCCGCCTGACCTGCCACCCCCAAATTGCGTCCCACTGCGAGACGGGTGTCTTACCGGTACTGGAGTTTGGCAGTTCTGTGTGTCTCTCAGCTGGTCTCTTTACGGAAAAAAAACCTTGCACGGTACAGAAACTCTTCTCGCTGCAAGAAGTTGTTAATTGCTTGCCCTCGCAAGAAGAGTTTCTGTATTTTGCAAGCTTTTTTTCCCTAAAGAGACCAGCCGAGAGACACACAGAGCTGCCAAACTCCAGTACCGGTAAGATGCCCATCTCGCGGTGGGACGCATTTTGAGGGTGGCAGGTCTGGCGGAGCAGAGCGGGGGTGGGGCGCTAGGACACAATTATCCCAGGGGTAAAGCGAAAGAGTGAGCTAGCAAAGGCATTTGTCAGCAAACCAAGTTTTCCAGCATCGTGAGAGATTTGCAGTAACAATGTCAAGAGTAAATGAAGAGGATGGAAAAAAAATAAGGACTGGGAAGTAAGGAAAAAGATGGAAGGAGGAAATTATGGCCAAGAACTATATCACCAGTTAGAAACAAAGAACGCACAGAAATACTCTACGGAGAAAGGAAAAAAATGTGGATGAAGCAAAAAAGCAAGAGAAAAAAGCAATGATTCCACCCCACCCCCCTTGGGTTGGTAGAAGTGAGTAGGGGGGAAGGAATGGAATGTACCAATATCATTTATGGGGGGATGAAAAAGACATTCTGACATCTCTGAGATGTCCAGCTTCCCAAGAGGTCCTACGTCATGCAGATAGGGGACAGCTCCTTAGGGAATGGCCTTCAAGAAGGGA